>OY723403.1:69261797-70485576 GCA_963210345.1 Inga oerstediana
CCAGCACTGGGTGGGCCATGGCCAGGAAATGGTTGGTCGCGGCCAGCATATGTTGGGACGCGGCCCAAGCACGGCAGCAGGGTTTTTAAAAACCCTACTCTGCGTTTTTCTTTTCTCATTCCCCTTTCTCCCAGCAGCCGCCACCCCTCCTCTCTTCCTTTCCCAGACTTGACCCACCCCCCAACCTTCCCCTTCAAGTTTTCCCTCAATCTCTTGTTTCTCCTTCGTTCCCCCTTTGATTTTCCTCCACCCCCTCATTCTGTCATCTTCCCCATGGTGCTGTGAGTCGTCTACGCTTCTCTGCTGTAGAAGAGCCACCTAGGGCACCAAACGAGTGCCTCTTCTCTTTGATTCCTCTACTAATCCATCGATTCTTTCACTATCTGAGGTAAAAAGGTCCCGCTCTCGCTCTTTTACTTATATTGGGGGTAGTATAGTTCAAATTTGAATTGGGGATTTAGACATAGGAGTGACTAATCTGTCGTAATGGCTGGTTTTGAGGACAATGTACATGATTTTAGAGTTTTTCTGCCCTTATGACAGCAATTGATGCCTTCAATTAGCATTGCTCTGCCTTGTAAGCTGCTGCCCTGTTTTTAGTATGCATTAATCTGTCCTTATGTGGTTGTTGTTAGTGTGCATTGCTTTCGTTGTTGTCATATTTTTCAATTTCATTCATCTCAAGCTATGGCATTGCTCTGAATGAGGATACTTCCCGCTGTTGTCCCTTAATTATAAAGCTCCATGACATTTGTTTAGATAGTGAAATTGCTACAGTATAAGTTTCCATAACATGCTGATTTGTTTTTCCCCTTTTTGAAGTTATCTTTTTTTGGAAGTTAAATCATAAAACATCTCTGCAACTTGATTTTAGAAATGCAAGGTTAACTTTATCAAGGACTAGTCTAAATCCTTTGCCTTAAGCTCTTGCCATGTTTTGTTTTATCCTGCTGCATCGCACTCCCTTGACATTACTTAATCATTGGTTTCTTAAACGTAACTTGTTGCCTGGTTATTGTAATAAATCTCATTGAGGTTTGCTGTACCAACTTTGACCAGTTCCAGCATTTTGCCAAAAATGTTTGCATTAGGATTGTTGCACTTGAAATTTCATAATGCTTGTTACACAAACCATGCCCTCCATTTTTTCTGAAAGTAAGGATATTCTGTTATTTTGAATTGTTTTTGGCAAAGTTTCCACTAGTTCAATTATATATTGAGCCTCGGTTTGAAAAATGCAGAATGGGTTAGCGATTTAGGGTATTTTGTGAATCTGCTTTGTTTTTTTTCAATAGCATGCTGAACTGTAATTCCTTCTTTAATCATTAACCTATTTTTCCTTTTGTATATGCTTAGTTGTTTAGGGCAAAGGGGTAAGTCCATGCAGTTAGGATAGGGGTTAGGTTCGCATTGTATTGAGTGATGTGGTCTTGCTTAGGTTATAAGTTTGGGGGGAGGTTCTCTGTGTCCTGTCTACTTCTGGTGTCAGTAGTGAGTCTTGGTTTATTTCTTCATTTGTTTTGGTTTCGCATTGCTCCTTCTCCAGCTACAATGCCTGCCAAGTGTGTTGCTGACCGCACGGGTCCCAGGGTCGTCACTGAGGCCAAAGCCAAGATCATTACTCGACCATTGCTGCAAGAGCGAGAATTTCCGTTCAACGTCTCTTATGAGTTTTATGATCTAGCCACCTGTACCTATCGCTTGCAGAGGCTCATGGAGCCTAAGGTTGACGGGAATTTGCAAATTGTCCAAGAATTTTACGCCACTACCAGTGTGAGACCTATTTGGTGGTTTCCTCTTCGGGGAGTCGACATTGACTTTACGCTGGCTAGCTTTCGGCAGTTTGCAGCACTCCCGGCTGTTGAAGAATGCAAGTACAAGCAGCTATTGGACAATGACAATGACATCCCTAAGGATGAAATTTCAGAGTTGCTGGTGTACAACAACATGGTGGCGTGGCAGAGTCGCGGTGGGGCTCAAAAATATTTACCTAGTGCTCAGTTGTCAGTTGAGGCTCAGGTTGTGCTGCATTTTGGCAAGGACTATTTTTGGCCTTCGTCAAATCGGAATCGCCTTACTAGAGACCAGGCTCTTCTGATTTACCTTATTATGAAAAAGGAGCCTGTTGATCTAGGCGAATTGATTTATCAGACTCTGCGAGACCATGCACGAGATCATTTGGTGGGATTGATGTTGCCGCAGCTTATTTCCTCCTTCTGCTCATCTGTGGGTGTAACTGCTGTGGCTACTGATGTTCTTGTCAAGCCTATTAAGAAGTTCAACTACTTGAGCATCAAGCCAAAACCGGATGAGCAAGTCCCAGCCTCCAACGTTCAGCGAACGACCCTATTTTTCAGTAGGGAGGCCCTTCTCAACCTCCTCATGACTTTCCATCTCCGCTGGAACAGGGCGAACCATCCGGTGCCCCTTCCTCTTCTCAGTCTGCTGTCACGTTGGATGTGATCCTTGCGGCCATCCAGCTCACTGAGGCATTGCCGCCCAATGCCTCACATATCTGCAAGACCATGGTGTTTGCCTGACCCGGCTAGAGGAGTTATTTGCTGCCCACATCCTGCTGCGGCTCAGGCCGGTGATGGTGATGATGGCGATGACGCTAGTGATGATGGCGGGGATGATGATGATGACGGTGATGGTGCCGATGTAGCTGCCAGTGATGATGATGGCGAGGATTAGTGCTCAGTTAGTTGTTGTTGAGCTTTTACTGTTGTTTTCTATTTCCTTTGGATTTTGCTCATACTTTGCTTCAGGACTATTGTTACAATTTCTTTCATTAATGACTGCTATTGGATTTCGCTGGATATTGTGCCTCTTGATATACCTGTCACTGTTCTATATGTGGATTGTTGTATGCTCTCTTTCGTTGCAGGTGCTATTTGTGACACGTTGTGCCCTGTGACAGTGAGGACACTGTCTACCTCAAGTTTGGGGGTACTTGAATATTCGTATGCATGTTTTAAAGCTGTTTTATGCCCTGTCTTTGAGTGAAAGTCAAGTTACATTTGATTAATCATATCTGAAATAGGTAGTTGATTTGCAGACTTCCTGGGAAAACAAGACTGGATATTCATGAATGCTTGGTTCTCATTTTAAAAGCTAATTCTTAATACTTACCTGATTAAACACTGTGCATGAGGGTTGAAAATGATTTGAATGCTTTGTCAGGGGATTTTATAGCAAATTGACATGTATGAACTGTTTTCATTGAAAGCCTTTTGAATTTGTATTTGAAGTTCTTTGAAGAGATTAGCATTTCACACACGTTGAGAGCATGATTGACATTATCTGTGAGCTAAATTTTTATGGAACTGCTTATGTTCTTGGGTGAATTGTAAGGAATTAGCTAGTTATGGCGCGTAGAGTTAGCATATGGATCAGTTAAGTTAATGCATTCAGATTAGGCTAATGTTGAATTAATCTTGGGAATTGTGCAAGAGAGAGGAAAACCTCTGTTGGAAGGATTTCGAACCCGAGTTTCATTCATTAGTGTGTTTGTACCACTTATGCTAGCGTACTTCTAGAACTTGTTTAAACTCTTTTTCAAAATCACATATGCATGTGGATTAATGGAAATGATAGGGGCATTCAATTTTTGAACCCATTGACCTAAACACAAACCCTTCATATTCACCCATTGATGATCCCCCTTGAGCCCTTCACTTTCAAAAATTTAACATTCAACAACAAGTTATGCATGTTTCTGTTCTGCATTAGAATGACACTTAAAAAGGCAATGAAATAGCATTTGATTCACTCTTTGTTTCAATAAGTGCTTAGTTATGAAATTTACAAAAGAGAAAAGGAATTGGTAAAAGAAAATCAATGTATATGTTGATTTCAAAAAAAAAAGAAGAAGAAAGAAAAGAAAAGAAAAAGAAAGAAAGAGAGAAAGATGTCATTATATACACTTAGGCATGCATAGTACTTGTTCCATTCTCCTTTCCATTAAACCTTCTCCAACATTACAACCCTTTGCAAAAGCCCCCTTGATTCATGAATCCAGGTGTACAAAGTGGTGGAGAGAGAAGAGTTTCTACAAGCCTATGGCAGGACATACTATAGGTGGTACTGAGCGAAATTACCTACAGTTGTGAGAGCTAAACACTTAAATCCATGAGTGTTCTCTTGTGTACATAACTTTAATTGATTGAGCATTAATTTAATTCATCTGCATTACCTCATACTGAAACTTATGTTAGCTTCAAGCGGTGACAATGAGAAATTCCATAAAACCCCAAAGTTCTATTGGCATAAAAGATGTGTGGAATGATTTATAAGTAAAAAGAAAAGAGAATGCAGAGGATTAAGTCTGGATATTGAGGCTGAGTCATACATGTTGAAGTATTGTTTTTGATCTTAATAAATGTAGGAAGATTGTTATTCAACTTTGTCAAACACACACTCAATTTGAAAAATGTTGGGGAATTCGTTTTTAAACAATGAACCAGGCATCCATGTATATCTTGTGTCGTGAGTAGCTTAAGAAAAGAAATGGTCATGCATGAGCACTATGTCTGGGATTAATTTAATCTTGCTTTTGTCATTTGACTGGTTTTACTCGAGGACGAGCAAAAGTTCAAGTTTGGGGGTGTGTTAACCTCATGAAATTCTTATCTGAATTGCACATTTCATCCTATTTTCCCCTCACTTTGGGTATATTAGTGGGCATCAGAAAGTGCTAAAGTTGATGAAATGTGCTTTACTCATGCTAGGCACAAAAAGAATGCAAATGTGGAGGAAATAGATCAATAATTGCTATGACTATTCAACTGTGATTGTTTGTGAGTTCTTTGTGTAGAAAGGATACAGATTCAATCATAGTTGGACCAGAGAAAGCCAAATGCAATGAGGAGAAGGTAAAAGGAAGCTGGAGCCATCAACCATGCCAAGGAAAGGCAAGAAGGGAGAAGAACAGAGCAGAAAATGAACTTTAGAGATAACTGGCCGCGGCCAACAAGAGGACAGAAAGTTCTGGGCCGCGGCCTAAAGTTGGACAGAAACTCACTGACCATGGCCCACAGATTGCCTAGCCGCGGCCAACCCCCGAAAATGCTGTTGTGCGTTTTGTCATCTGAGGAACTATAAAAGCGAAAACTAGAGGCTAAAGAGAGGATCCCCGATTTGGAAAAGACCTAGGAGGCGGCTGAGAACATCCTCTGAGCTTGGGCTTGCTTTAAATCAAGGAGAATCACAGAGAGATTGAGGATGTACAGAGATTTCAGCTCATATTCTCTGGTTTTTCTGCATTTCTTCTATTTCTTCTCTGTAATTCTGATATGGCTGTAATGGGGACTTGTGTCTGTGAACCATTTGTTAACATGGATAACTAGAATCCCTTTCTAGGATTGTTCTGAACCTTTGTATGGATTAAACTTGTTTCTTTTCCTCTTTAAGGATCTAATGCAATATATATGTTGATTTCCCTCCGTTTTTACTGCTGTAAGTGACTGACCATCGCTGTGGATGATGTGTTCAATTAAATTAAGCTTGAGAGAGTTAGTTTAATTGCAGAACCAGAGTGAAATCATGCTAGACTTGAAGTTTATAACTAAATGGATAGTTTGTTAGTAACATAGAGATATAGTTATTAACCTAGCATTGTGAAATTAAGACTGTTATGTAATGAATATCTTCTCTTAGCTGTAGCAAGAGATTATACACGCTAATAGACGATATGCAGCTGGTTATGACTTGAGAAAGCTTAATCATACGCTTTAGAATCTTAAACTGACATATATATACCCCATGAAAAGGATCCTTGGAGAGGAAAAGAAGTGAATTTAGGAAATACTAGAGGGGATGAGAAATCCTAGGCCTATTATAATTGATTGAAATCATATAACTCTGAGTTTTATTCAGCAACTTTTAGCTTTTCAATTATACCTTTTGAAATTCCTTTTTCCACACTCAACAACTTGTTTTGGCTCAACTTATTCGAATTCACCAAACCTATTGCTTGACTATTTTGTTACTCAAATCATCGAGGGAACGATCTTTACTTATCACTTTATTACTTGACGCGTTCCGTGCACTTGCGGTGGTGAACACTACTGCAAGAGCAGAAGCAAGGGCCAAGGCTAAAGTATTATTTGATGTACTACTAGAAACCCAGTTGATCAAGATGAAAGAGGAAACGATAGTGTTTATAAGCTCAAGACAAGATACCAGTACTCCTCAGCCATAATTGTTTGATCCTAATAAGCAAAGTACTAAAGGGAGTTGTTGAAACATCCAACAATCATTAGAGGGTCCTGCAGGAGAAATTGGTGAGCCTTGTGACATTTTTGTTGAGGATCCTTTGAGACACCTAGTTGCACGAGGGACTGTGCATCACCTGGGATTAACTGTCCACCACCAACAAATAAAAGATGATCAAGTCAGAGTGTCAGTTGAAGAGGTAATCATTGTAGATACATATGTTCCTATCCCTTTTGATGATTTCAAGATCGTAAGTGATGTCCTGGGTACGTTCATCTTGTGGCCAAAGAATCTTGTTTTTGTTTGAGCTAAGGAAACCCCGATCAAAGCCCCACCAAGTCCAACTCCCTTCACTCAATGAGTTTCATAGCTTCCATTGAATATCATGCAACAAATGATTTGATGGCATATGATACATTCTTTAAAACAAGAGATTGGCCTACAGATTCAGTTGTTGCCAAGTCAGGGGTGACATGCTTTCTTGAGAGGGATGATTTAATGTCCCTGGTAGCTCCTAAACAAAATCTTATGATTAGGATTGTCCAACTATTCTTAATGTAAGTATTTTCTTCAATTCAAAGTAAATATTTTAAATATTTCACCGTTTACCTTTGATTTGTGTGCTTGCATTATTGTAGGTACATGCATTGCAGGTTGGTATCCTCTGGAAAAAGCAATAAATTTAGATTCTTATGCCCAGCTCAAATTCAAGAGAAAGGGACCACTGCTGCTATAAGACATACATACTTATCAGAGAGGCTTAGTGAAACTGTAATTGAGTGTTTCTTGGCTCCATATGTTCATGGGTAACAAACAAACTTATATTTTATAATATATATAATGTTTTATGTTTGCTTAATATTCTTCTCTTTTTTTTAGTGATCATTGGCAGTTGGTTCTTCTATGCAAGAGTAGTTACACTGTCATCCTCTTATGCTCCCTCTACTTCAAATCAAGGAATGATTTTAAAAAGACCATGAACTCGTAAGTTTTCTTGCATTATTACCTTTTGGTGTGCAAATTTTATGAAATTTGTGTAAAACAAGTAACCTTTATGATTTTGATGATGATAGGGCTATGTAGACATTCCTACACACTGCTTGTGGTAGGTATGTTCGTGATTTAAAGGACCCTACATAGATCATGCCAAAGGTTAGTACATATTGGTTTATTTAAAGAATATAATAAGCTATGCTTTTATACTTGTTTTAATGATATCATATTCTTTTTCAGAGCCATAGGCAACCGCAGGGGTCCAACTTATGTGGTTTTTTTGTCTTGAGACACATTTATAATATTATCACTCTAGGTACGACTGATTTTACTAAAGAGGTGAGTTTATATTTCAGAACTTTTGTATTACTTTATTATTTTCAAGTTACCGAGTTAATGTCTTTTTTTGGTTTTGGTGTTACAGATGTTTGTTCTTGCTGATCCCTTTCCTGAAGAATATATTGATTTCATCCACAGATGTTGTGCTAAATTCATCTATGAGGTTTTACAAAAATAGTGAGTTTTTGAATCCAACGTTACATTGTACATTGTTCTCATATGTATTGCTCCTGCTGTATGAATATCTAACTGGGTTTATGTATCTGTGTAGGACAATTTCTGGGATTTGGGTGATACAAGCATGGGATTTGAGGGATTGACCTTTGTACTTTTTCTTCCCTTTGTATTCTGTCAAGCTAAGAAATTTTTGTTGTTGCTTGTTCAATCCTTGAATTTTATTGCTGCCATTGTCATTCAAAGTTTTGCATCCATTTGTGAGCAAATTCGTCTGTTTGGACATTCCTTTATATTGCATTCTAAAACTTATTCATAAGCTTTGTTTTTAGTTTTAGACAGTTATTAAGTGCATTTTGGAATTTCTAGAATCTGATTTAAGATTGTTGCTTGATTTGCCCATATTGAAATGATTGTTAACTCATGTATATGAATTAATATTACTGCAATTTGCAAAAATCTGATTCTACCCAGTGGCAATCTTGCAACAGTTCACAATTGTTAGCTAAATCACTTGATTTGTGGATCAAAATTAAGTGTTCTACACTTACCATTTGTTGGATGTTGATTTAAAGTCACCTACACACCTTTATATCTGCTTGTTGTTGATCTTGTTGCTGTCATTGTGTTTGTGAAATCTGTGTTACATTGCTTCTATGAAATCTGGGATAGATGTTGAAATAGATTGCTGGGTAGGGTTAACATGTAAAAGGGACATTTTTTTTAAAAAAAATAGAACTTTTAAGACCAGTTGTGGCCACAACAAGTCTTAAAAGTTACTTTAAGACCGGTTGTAGCCACAATAGGTCTTAAAAGGAGACTTTTAAGACCGGTTGGCATAACCGGTCTAAAAAGTAACAGACTTTTTAGATCGGCTATAACAAGACCTAATCTACAACCGGTCTAAAAAGTCTTTTTTCCACTAGTGCCTACAAGATAGAAGAAAAAAAGTATGAGTAGATTTTTAATTTATAGTAAAATTACTTTTTATTTTAAAACTTAAATTTAGAGAAAAGGTATATAAAGTAAATTAAATAGATATAACATATTTATAGGTAGATCCTAGGGAATATATTTTAAAATGTACACTTATTTAATTATAAACTATATACTCCCTCTAGTTCTTATATATATA
Source organism: Inga oerstediana (assembly GCA_963210345.1). Taxonomy (NCBI): domain Eukaryota; kingdom Viridiplantae; phylum Streptophyta; class Magnoliopsida; order Fabales; family Fabaceae; genus Inga; species Inga oerstediana. The sequence goes on from OY723403.1 coordinate 69,270,655, forward strand.
TATAACATTCACTTTATATGTAGTTTAATTTTTCAATTATTGCCTTTGGTTCCTCGTAGATTTCATAAAATGGATCACTTTCAATAGACCCTTGCCCAATGTACTATGCTTGCATTTAACATTGATTCGTTTAGATGTGTCAATTATACAAATGCATCTATAATGACAATGAATGATATCTTATATCCGAAAAATAGTTGTTCGCCTGTCAATCTTCAAGGCCCAAATAACTACACTTTCTACCATAAACAATTTGTTCCAATGGATTGGGTGCTAACTCATGTAAAAGGAGTTGGGGGAAAAACTCATGTAAAAGGAATGGAATCCTGAACAGATTTCCATTTGAAGCTAGATTTGTTTTTCCTTCTCCCAAGGAAGCCTCATTTCTTAATTTGTCTGAATAAGGTTATCTGTCACAAAAGTTAGAAATAGCTATAGAAAAAGTTTAATAAAAATTATCATAAATTTTTTTAAAAAAATATTAATTTTTTCATAAAATGAATATAATTACCATTGTAAAAATGTGTTCCTTTAAAAAACAATACCATAATCAAATACTGAATAATTTTCCATTATTTTTACATCAGTAGGTGCTATCAGTGACCTTGTTCTTGGTGCACTCAAGACAATTTTGAGTGCGGTAAGTGTAGACCGCTCTGAGAAGATACAATATAAAATTATATATACAGAAACATGTAAGATGAAATGAATTATAAGAGATTATGAATGAATAACTTACTGATTGAAAGTCTGCTGCATGTATGGTCTCGTGTCTAGAACCCCACTCATAAAGTTATAGTACCAAATCTTTTTGTGCATTGGATTTACGACTATGAGCATCCAGTGGTTCCTAAGTACAATAATAGATCACACCATCAGAAAAATTACAAAATAAATAAAAACTAATTCAAGCAGAGTTAATAATTTTCACACCCTTGAACATAAGGCTCCAAGAATTAAGTGTCACTTTTATCTAGCTCCCTCCTGACATGCCATTTAGCATCTTCCTTCATGTCATTACCTAAGTTATTGATTTGGTCAGGGTATGAGGTAATTATGGTACAAATGCCTAAAATGTCAAAACCAACACATCAAAATGTAATCAAAGTTCTAAGCAGCCAACTATCAATCACAGTTAAAGAAATACCTCATAAAGAAGTTGACAAATATTGAACTTGCCATGTCTTTGTTCAAGATCTCAGAAACAAGCTCTTTGGTTATAGCTCCCACTTGGTTTGGTTGGTCGAAGACCTTTATCCCAAATGTGTTCATTAGACATGGGTCTGAAGCAAAGCACTAGTTAGCGAATTCCTGGATGGACTTCTGGGCAAGTTGACTAACGGTCTTATTCTGTGAAGAAGACTTCTTCCTAGATTGATCATTAGGGGTGGGATGCTTCCTCTTCTTGGATTGAGTGAGGAGCTTGAACTAACTTGAGGTCTTGGAAGTGGGGCGCTTGAACTGATTTGGGAGTTTGGACTTGGCGGCTAGCTTTTCTTGAGTGGCTAACTTCTTTTGAGTGGGGGCCTTCCATACTCTGAGTAGACGGTGAGGCTAAGTAACGAAGCTGCCTGTAGCCCCTTCCACTATATCTATGTCTTTGGTGGGCATAAGGAGTTGATAACTATGGTTGATATTGGTGTTGATTTGTACCATACTCAAGAGGGATAGGCTCATTATGAAGTGTGTTATCCTTTGGGCAGTTGAACATGTGGCCTGTTGCAACTGTATGGTATCCAAGGCTATTAGCAAAATACTCAACATCTGCCAAACGCTTAGGTAAATCATTTGATGCGGGAATGTGTAGATGTCTCTATATTACTATAGGATATTGATTTTACTACCCCAATAGACGTCCGTTTTCAAAAAAGGGAAGTTAAAAAATAAAGGTTGTGCCATTTTTTAATTCTAAGTGGGAACTAAGTAGCTTTAGGCGCCAATTTGAATTTGCGAAGCCTAAAGGCACCCTTTTGGTGTCTCAATTGAACTGGGACGCCTAAGGTGTGATTTTAGGCGTCCCCAAAAAACAAGGGACGCCAAAAGCACTGCTTTTGGCTCCAAAACTCTCATTCTGAACTGACATCACTCCCTCCAAAGTCATGCCTACCCCCTCAAGCTAGCTTGCTCTATTTAAAACTCTCATTCTCTCTTGAAGCTCCTTCCACTGTCACTCTCTCTCACTACCGTCACTCTCTCATGAAGCTCCTCCTTCTACCGTCACTCTGTTAAAGCTCAATATGATAGCCTTTCACCACACTCTCTCTCACTATCGTCACTCTCTATTGAAGGTCTTCCTCCTCTCTCTCCACCATCATCCTCTGTTGTCCTCCTCTCTCCCTCTCTACTGTTGAAGCTCATTGCCATCATATCTCCTCAATCTTTGATGCCATTGGTTTCTCCTCCCTCCCTCTCCCGTGGTCGCCAAAAGGTATGGTTAATTATTTTGGTTTTTTATGCACTAAGTTCTGAACTGAGCTTATTGTAGATGCATTTTGTTGGTGCTAGCATTTAGATTTATCATCATTGTATATGCATTTTGATTTACCATCCTTTACCAATATTAATCTTTTTTTTTGATTTTGAGTTTCCCTTATGCATTTTATGATAAATTGATGATAATTGATAAGTTTATTTTTATTAGTTAGTAGTTGTGTAGACAACTTTTTGACACTTTATGGTAATTATTGTACATTGTATTAGTAGGAGTCAACACTTTAATTAGCTAGTGTGGATGTTCACTTACTATTAGTAAGGACATGATGGTTTATAAAGAATTGTTCGATCCTGTTTCTATAGGTTTTAATTGCTGGGTAGTGCAAAATATAAAAGGTTCTTTTTTTTAAAAAAAAAAGAACCTTTAGGCATCCCTTTTTGAAAAAAGGGACTCCGTAACCCACTATGGAGTCCCTTTTTTCAAAAAGGGAAGCCGTAGGTAACCAACCTATGGCGTCCCTTTTTTAAAAAGGGACGTTGTAAGTGACTTACGAAATCCATTTTTTAACGCGCACCGTATCATGACTTTTCTACGTTCCTGGCATAGACATCCCCCTATTTTCAGATGTTAAAAGTGTTGTCTGTAGTAGTGCTAGTATTTGGGCTATCATTCCCCCTTGCAACTTTGTAGAATGCTCCTTCTTCAACTGTTGTTTAAGAAACCATATTTGTTCCTTTATTTCATCATATTATTTATGGAGATTTCATACTTTTTGTCCCTCTTATTTCTTTGAGGTTGTTGCTGACCATAATATTTTGTCTTAGTCAATCCAAAGTCGATACCCCTAAGAAGACTGGGATGGTCAGGCCCCAAAGTCTTGGCCAATATGTCCTCATCCAAAGAAAGGCAGACCCCTATGTTGCAACTTCATGGGACTTGGCTTGTAAGTGTTATATGACGGTTGTCTCAAAAGAATCATTACTTTTTCTCACTAAATAATTGACAGTTATTAACTACAATCGTTATTTTTGCATTTTCATGATTCGACCCACAATACATGACTGTGTGCATAATTAATCATAACTTTTAAGTGTTATATATCATTGTATGACCTTCACCTTGACATACATAACGTTTATTAGCTATAACCGTTATATATTAAGTGTTATAAATATGCAAATCTCTAGTAGTGAGTATTATTTGCATATAAATTTTAGACATTAATCATGATATGATATATATATATATATATATATTGTAAGTGAATTAGTTTACATATATACTACAAGTAAATTAGTTTTATGTGACATTTGATAGAAAAAGAAAAATCATATATTTATGTGACATTTTAAATTGAGAGAATGAGAATTTATTTAATTTTATGAGAAAATTATTATAAATGCATGATGTGAATTTGATTTGTTGGACAATACCAATGTTTTCAAAATTATTGGAAAATTATTTGTGTTAGCATATGTCATCTAATAAATTTTTCACAGAATTTGATTACCCATAAAATGGTATTTATGAAAAATGTTTTCTCATAATCTAATATTGGTGAGAAATTCTTAGTGTCATTCCGTGAGGAAAATATATTAGCTTATGTAGTCCAATGAACAATTCTCACTAATTTATTTTTGTGAGAATTTCTCTCAATGTTTGTTTCATGAAAATGTTAATCAAAGAATATGTGGCTATGTCATAGTTTTTATTTCTGAGAATTTATTACAATTAATTTGTTTTTCATGAAAATTTCTCACGGATTTGTTACCTATGAGAATTTTCCGATGGATAATTTTTCTATGACATTAATTTATTTTAATCATGGACCTCTCCATATTCCTATATGTGGTGGAAGATATACTTTGCATATGTATCAAAATAAGCAAATTGAAGTATATTTTTAATAAGTAATAAAATTATATTGTGATGTCATTATATATTATAGTTCTTGAACAACTAATACAATTTTTCCAATGGGCAGATAAATAATAGATAATGAAAATTATGACCCATGGATCTACGTGAGAACTTTGGTTCGCTAGAGGGTCTAGAGATAATAGCCTGATTGGATTAAAATACATGATTGTATGTGAGATATGAAGTACTTGAGCTTTGAAGTAAAAAATATGTTACTGACCTACTATATACTAATTATCATGGTGGAAATACAGAAATAAGAAAAGTATATATATTTATATAACTCACACTTGAGGGGAGAATGTTAGACTACAAGTGTGAGTTAGCATTGAAAAGCTTGACTTATATACTTCATCACAAAGTTATTGATCTTCCAAAAAAGGATGTCAGATTACGACTTTAGATTGAAAATTTTTTCAATATATTATGGAAATCGAAAAGTTTGTTGTTGGTTAACAAACATGTTACAGTGAACCAGAAGTTTACTAACTCAAACAAATTTATTATTGGCATGGCTTGTTTGATCATCTGAGTCATACATATGGTACAAACTATTGAAAATTACGTATTAACATCTATTAAAAAACCAAAAGATTCTTCAAGAATAGCCAATGCATTATATAATTCAAGAATTATTATATGCTGCTTGTTCTCAAATAAAATTGACTCTGAGAATATCATTGGTCATGATTAGCAATGGATCTCTACATTTCTGGAAATATATCAAATAGAATTATACATGCCCATTGAAATAACATGTAAACCATACAATTGTTCAATAAATTTGATAGGTGCATCTATAAGATGGTTACATGTGAGATTACTATTAGTTTATAACCTAAAGTTTGCAAGAATGTTTAAATAAATTATTATGTTAAGCATGCAATTTCCAGATTATACGATCTAGAAACTATTTATTAAAGCTTCCATATATAGCTAGATCAATGTTTATGAGAACAAAATTTTGTATTTCAATGTTGGCATATTTGATCCTAAATATTGTAGCACTTATAGAAGCCAACCAAAATTCTCTTATTAAAATTGGCTTTTGCTTAGGACCCAGACATATTCCATCTTCAAAAAAAAAAGTCTTGAATGTGCAATGTTTATTCCAACTAATCTACCACAATGCATGCATATAATTCCATCTTCAAAAGATGTTTCTAAAGGAAACAAATGGATTTAGGAATATTATACTGCATGGTTAGTCAATTGTCATTTGACAATATTTTCCTAACATAAGGGGGAGAAATTGCATAGTTGGAAAAGAGAACTCCTGGAATGCATTATTACCATTAAGTATAAATCCTCGAATATAGAAGTATGAATTAGAAGTTATTAAATCTCATATCCTAGCTAAAAAATGCTCTAGTCAGTATAAATGAAAGTAAGAAATGCCTGAACCATGAGAAACCATATATAAATATTAAGGATAAAATGAAGCTTATAATTAAGATGATTATATTAAGGAGGCAAGTACTTTAGAAGAGTGCCAAAACATAACTAATTACAAAAACTCAAGAGAGGTTCAGTTACCTGAAAAGTAATATAGATCTTAATAAGTGATGTCACCACTACAAAATAGAACCGAAAAGATAAAATTGTCAACCAAAGTTTTGAAAATGATATCACATGATCAAATGAGGATCTTATATATAGATATGTTCTAAGAAGTAGACATAAAGATGATTGGTCAACAATAAAAGTAAAAATGGAAAAAGACGTAATGAAAATATGATTATATTGTAAAAGTTAAATACTTGCAATCCAAACACTAGAAAATATGATGGTATTATGGGATATATAAATGTTTGTGTGTCTATGTGAAAATAAAGATTTTCACCAAACCCAATGATGAATATGATAAGACATGATTTTGTGGTGGATACAAAAATTTTGTATATATTATTAGTCTGGCAGTTTATTAAAGAAAAATTATGCTTCTGTTAGTGTAGATTTTTGGGCATACCTGGAGTATAGATTTGTACTCTCAAGATACTCACATGAACCAAATCACGTCGGAGTTCGGCTATAATACACAACAAAATTCATCAAAGGGAAGGAGAGAATTAGAAAAGTTCTAGAGAGATTCTTTCAGAGATATTGTTTTATGTGTATATATTTCCACTCTTTTCATCCACACACAAATAAAACCCACGTAACAAAAAATATTCCCACTAATTTGATTCAAATAATTTGGGGAATATTGCCAACAAATACCTCATAAAATTGGATATTTTATTGTTGCCCCAAGGCCAATGGGTTTAGGCCTAATCCACCAAGGGTAGATCAAGCCCATTTCCCAACATCTCCTTCTCACACTTGGTAGATTAGATATTGTGAGCATTGTCTCTCTCTCTTCCTTCTTGCATACTAGGTGCTTTGTCGTGACCGCATGGATATGACGTCTCCTAAGTTCCTATACTAGCAATCCCTTTCATAGGACCAGCACAAGACAACCTTTCTTTGTGTAGTTTGAATTTAATATTATGCCTCACATGTCCTAGATTTACCAATATACACTTCCATAGAGCAAATCTAATCCATCTCAAGTCAGGATAAAAATTAGATCGCCTTCTCATATGCTTAGTGTCCACACGTATGAAATTTCCAAAATTAATATAATAAGGGACATGTCTCAGACACCAATATAGGTGTGTATATTTCACGTAATCTTCCTTTCACTCAAATATCATTTTGACATGCGTCAACCACTTTCCTAACATAATACCTTAGATCATATCAGTCAGGATCATAGGACGAATGTTAAGGCAGGAATCACTGAAGCATACCTCTATGATAATGTCAAAGTCAAAGAACATCATAGAAGTGTTTACCTTTCTTGGGACTCATACAGCAACAAAGTAGGGATCCATTCACTTTCTACCCATTTGTAGTTCTTTTGCACATGTGGTATGAATCACATGCTATGGTGTTACTCTTACACTATAAGAGTATAGGTCATTTTGAATCTCATTTTGAACACTGTACAAATATAAGTTTAGATACTCCTAGCATCTAATTCCAAATTCTTTTACTCCATTTATCTCTCTTAATGTTGAAGAATTTGTTGTCTGTCAGTAGGCAATATGGAAACGGGCATCCATGATTCAATCTATATTTATATATGTATTTATTATATCTTATCTCAACACGCTACACTCGTGTTGAGGTGACATAATTTGTGTTCTCTACTATATCAGCATTCCCATTGCTTTACTGGTGAACACAATTGTCTCATCTTTTCATACTCCTCTTGAGTATTAAAGGCGGTTACTCTTGTATGAGAGCCAACCTCACCTGCCTGTACGACATACTGGACATTGTATACTTTCATAGACACATAAATTAATGAAGAAATATCATAAACATATTACAAAGTGTTTGCAATTTTACATTTTGCCTATGCCAATAGCCTTTACACGTTTATCATATATTTCCTTAGTTATTGGCTTGGTTAGGGGCTTTACGATCATATTCTTAGTCAAAATATGTTGTGCAGTAACAACATTCTGTACTACATAATCTCTCACAAAATTATACTTTATATCTATATGCTTGGTCTTGCTATGATATTTGGGATCTTTCATATAGGTTATGGCTGCATTATTGTCATAATGCACTAACACCAGATTGGTGCTTTCATTTCCAAATCTGAGGTGTTCAATAAAGCTCTTGAGCTATATAGCCTCTTGCACTGCTGAGGTGCATGCCACGAACTTAGTGTCCATAAGATGTAAGGCAATGCATACTTGCTTCATATGGTACCATTGTTCAATAAGAAATTGTATCATGAAGTCAATCTTCACTCAACTTCATCTCCACCCAAATAAGCATTAAAGTATCCAACCATGCATAGATCACTTCCTTGATAGCATAGTGCATAATCTGATCTGCCTTTCAAGTATGTCAAAATCCTCTTCACTACTTTCCAATGTTGCTCATCGAGATCTAATTGAAATCTACTAACTAGTCCAACTGCGTAACAAATATCTGGCCTTGTACACATCATTGTGTATATCAAACAACTGAAATGCTCTGGGAACAGAGGGTATTAACAACATTAATGATTGATTTTTTTTTCTGCGTTTACTTGATGAAATTAGAAATACTTAAGAAAATCAAAGGCACTATTTTCCTTCAAACTCCTGGTTCTTGAAGCCCAATGCATTTAAAAATGAAAAGAATAAAACAGGTCAACACATATATTCCACTCTAACTAAAAGTTTTACTCTCGTATATAAATTGCAAGGGGCATTAAGCCTTTTCACTTATTAATGGATGAAATTATTGGAAATTTGCAGCTTTTGGAGCAATGAATCAGTTTAGTAGACTTCATTTTTATACATGAAACTCTTTATGATACTTGGTCTTCACCATGTTTTGTCATTATGAGCATGTATGTTGAAATGGCATTGGAGATTTAGGTTAGACAAAACTATACTCTGATAAACCTATGTTTTACTGATGTAATTTATAAAAATAGGCCATATATTGAACAAAACATAACTCGCTGCCATATTAAATATAACATAATTTGCTATATTGTTAAACAGATTGGCTTATCGGAGTTTAAGAAAATGGTTTAGATGCAATTTAAAAAGCTTAATGGTGTGTCATATTTTGATCTGAGTGCTTATATTAATTCAATGGACGGAAATTAAAATTGCACATGGATATGCGAAAGTTAGACGCATCAAGGATTCAGAATTGTGTTAAGAAGCAGAGGGCTGTTAGACAGAAGAGAAATTGGAAAAGGATGGGAAATTGAATTTGGAGACAGTTGAGATTGTGGGGGTGGGGGGAGGAGAGGAAGTAAATCTGGCAGGTGTAGATGTGTAGTGGTGAGGTGAAGAAGTTGAGTTGAACAGAGATGGCTAGATACATAGCAAGATGGTGAGGGTGATGCTGATAATGCATCAGGTAATTTAGAAAGGTAAAACTATCATTCCTATGTGTTTTCTTTTCTATTCTGAGTTTTAGGAAGGGCCTTCATTGTAGCTGACCCTTTTTCTGGAATTAAATTTTCTTTTTATTTCATCCTCCAAGTTGTTGATTTAGTTGGTTTTGGCCTTTCTGGAATTTTGCATGTTCTGGTTTCCTCTATTTATTGAATTTGGTTAATTGTGGGTTGAATAGGCTTTTGAGGATCTAATTATTTTGTTCAAGTTTTGATCAATGTCAGATGGAATTTGAATATCATCTTTGATACTTTATTTCCTGCGGTAATCACAATAAGATTAAGTGCAAAGCAATATTTTGCACTATTAGCTTGTGGTAATCATTCTTAAAAATATGAGTGCTGTGAGAGTTCTGATGCCTTTGACATACTCATGTATTTTGTAAATTAAAATTTGCGTTTCAAACATGGAAAAAGCAGTGCCACTACATGAAGGCTAGATTCCACCGTGTAAAGTGCAACTTTACTTTAGAAGTAAGGTAACCTAGAAATTTGGAAGAGCAATGCTAGCTATTCTTTTTTAGTAGAGATGCATGCGTCAACTAGATTCCAATGTTGAGCTGCATGTGGTAGAGGCGAAGGAGGATGATCAGATGTGATTTATAATTTGTTGTTAACTTGTAATTTATAAACAAGTGCGAGATTTACATGGTCTTCATTGCTCTTTGGTTGAATGAGTCCTTCATTTTAATGCTTCCTCTATTTAAGAAATAGTTTATGTTATTTCTAGTTATCTACTGTTGAGAATGCCTAACACACCCTTGCAACTCTTATTATACGATATATACAAGTATTTTAGTTTCTTCTAGTTAATTTTGTTTTATTTTATCATGTATCCAGTAGTATTTTAGTTAAATTTATGTAAATAGCACTAGTGCAAAAAGTTAATTTGACATTAGTTAAAATTGTATTTTCACCATAGCGTTTAGGGTGTAGTGGAATTAGCTGTAGCGAAAAATATATATTACAGCGTCAGTTGCTTAAGATATAACGCCGTAAATGAATATATTACGACATCGCATTGTAACTAAACCGACGTCGTAAAAGATTTGTGACAAATGATGTTTTTTTATTTTTAAATTTTTTAAATTTTCAAATACCACATGTCACGTCCATAGGAGGCCACCTCATCGTCGGTTCAGCCACGTGTCTTCTCCTCACGCTGCCATGTGTCACCTCTTACCACTGCCACATGTCCCTCCTCAAAGTTCGCCAAGTGTCTCCTCCTTACGCCGCTACGTGTCACCTCCTACCACTACCACGTGTCCACCCTCCTTGCAATGCACCACGTGTTCCTCCTTGTGCTGCCATGTGTCACCTCCGAGCGCTGCCACATGTCCACCCTCCTTGCACGCTGCCATATGTCACCTCCTACCACTGCCACATGTCCCTCCTCAAAGTGCACCAAGTGTCTCCTCCTTGCGCTGCTATGTGTCACCTCCAAGCGCTGCCACATGTCTACCCTCCCTGCAGTGCACCACTGCCCCTCCTCGAAGTGCACCAAGTGTCATCTCCGAGCACTGCCACGTGTCTGCACCTCTTAAATCTTGAAAATGCCTCCCCTCCTATTCGAACCCGTGACCCCATGCTCCTGGTGCCTTTGCACTCGAGCCTTTGCTAGTTGCGCCAAGATGAACCTGCATTATTTAATTACATAATGTTATATATATAATATTATCATAATATAAAATTAATTATATATAAATATAATATTATAAAAATTAAATAAAAATTCTAAAAAAATATTTATATACTTATGATTAATTAATTTCAAATTCAATAAATTTTAAATCTTTAATAAATATTTTTATAACTATATTTTAATCAATTTTATAAATCTAAATATATTTTTAATTAAATTCCTTAATAAAAAAAATAATTTAATATTATAAATATTATTTTTAATATAAAATGATAAATATAATACTAATAAATAATAATTTATTTTTAAATAAAATTAAATAATAAATAATATAATAATATTAAAAATATTATTTTAGTCAAAAAATTTTAATATAATATTAATAAATAATAATATAATATTCATTGCTAATAATACTTTATTTTTAATTAAAATTATTTAATAATTAATTTTATAATATTATTTTTAATATAAAATTTTATAAATTTTAAAGTTTTGCAACGGAATTTGCCACGAAAAAGTTTTGTGGCATCGTGGAAAAATATTTTTCCACAAAATTTGCGACGTTAACCACAGAAAAATTCGGTCAAAAAAATTTTCGATGAAATTTTTGACAAATTTTCGACAAAATTTGTCATAGAAAAAATTTTGTAGAAAATTCCGTCGGAAATTGAGTGTTTTTTTGTAGTGCTCTATCTGGACGTCACTATGTCAACAACGATGAAGGGGAGTTGTGAAGTTAGCAGAGCTGGAGCGAAATTCATATAGAGAAGGCACGAAGTTAGCAGAGTAGTGGAGGTTTTTGTTGAAGGCATTAGGACGTCGGGTGGAGTAGGAACCGATGCAATATTTCCTTTTCTTTAGAAAAAAATAGTTAACATATTTCTAAGACTTTTTTAGAGTCATGTGGGTTATAATTAAGGCCTTGGTTTCCTATAGGACCTGACATTATAAGTAAGCTCTATAAATAATTATAAAATTATGGGTCAAGTTCCACCCATAAATCACTACAAAAAAAACGTGATTTAGTAGCGGTTAAAAATGGTTATTAGTAGCGGTTTTAACCACTACAAGAAATATTAGTAGCGGTTTACAAAACAGCTACTAAATCATATAATACAAGAGGATTTGTAGCGGTTATATAAAACCGCTACTCAAGCAAAATAACCGCTACTTTATTTGTAGCAGTTTAATCCCACCGCTACAACATAGCCTTAAGAAGTAAACTTATTTTGGGATATTTGTAGCGGTTATATAACCGCTGCAAATATCAAAAAGAAAATTTTCAAGGCGGGAAAAGAAAAATGAATTTTTTTTACTCATTTTTAGCGGTTTATAAACCGCTACTAATATCAATTTTCTATAATTAGTAGCGGTTATAGAACCGCTACTAGTTTCATCAAAATTTAAAATTCACGCAAAAGAATTAATTTTGATTTGAAAAAGGCGCGTTAATTAGTAAATTAAGAAAAGTTAAAAAAAAAATACAATCATTTGTTTCAGTGTTTTTGATATTAAATTAAATAGTTTATTTTTTAATAGTTTAGATAATTTAATTAGCTTATTATTCAATAGTTTAACTTATTTATAAATTAAAAGGAATAATTTAATTTAGTTGGATAAGTATAAAAATTGTATTGATAATATTATTAAGGATACGTAGGTAATAAGGAACTATTACGTTGTCTAATATAAATTTTGGGACCTCTGAAATTCTGTAGTGGTTATAACTTTATAACCACTACAAATAGGCAACCTTTCTCATTTTGTAGCCGTTTAACCAATTAAACTGCTACAAATAACCGCTTCACTGTTGGTGCGTTTTGGTCGCGCCAAGTGGCGGCAACTTTGTAGCGGTTATTATTATTAACAGTTGCAATTTTACCGCTATAAGTTTTGGCGGGAATTACGCGCCATATTTATAGCGGTTTTTTATACTTAATCACTACAAAAAACGTTGCTAATCTTCTGCCCCACTTGGCTTGAAGCTTGCTGCTACAAATTTGTAGCGGTTTAGATTTTAACCGCTACAAGTTTACCCCTACAAAATACCTTTTTTTTTGTAGTGAATTGATCATCCATTTATTTTTAATAATTACCTAGGTATAATTCAGTAGTTAAAAGAAATTCACTAATCTCTATCAGATGGTCCTGAGCTATAATGACCCACTTAAAAAAGTCATTTATAATATAATTGTAATATAATTATATTTTGGGAATAAATATTTTTTAAAATTTATTTATAGTATTTAATTACAGTTATGACATGTTATATTTCAAATTTATTTTTTTCACAATTAAATTCCAAAACTTTATATTAATTATGGCTTCTGGTGCTTACTAAACTGATTCCATAATTATTATTGTTATAGCATCTTAATTACGGCATCAGTTGAATATACAACTGATGTCATATTATACATTACTGCGTCAGTTACACTTCAAATAGAAGCGAATTTATATCACATGAATTATCACATCTGTTTTTCAAGTAACTGATGCCATATTGTACATTATAGTGTTAGTTACATGTAAAACAGAAGCGAAATTATGTCACATGAATTATCACTTCTATTCTACAAGTAATTGATGCAAAATCATGTAGTTAAATTAGTATTTTGCACTAGTGTAGATGTCCAAATTTGCTTGAGAGAATCCATTGTCTCGATCTCTCTAAACCTACCGACCTCAATATGTATAACCTGGGTTCTGGTTCAGAATAATATGAACCAGAGAAGAAGCTCCTTTTGGTATTTTCACTCAATCTTCAACACTTATTTCTACGTTTTTGTTGAAATATTTTTTGGACTTGAAGTCGTACTAAGCTTCTTCTTTTCTGTTTCTATTTCTTCAAAAAGAGAATTATATAAACTTTGCCTTGTTTGGTATGATAGAATTGAGGGTGGTGGAAATGGAATTGGGTATCAATTCCATCATGTTGCTTGTTTGATATGTTTCCAATTCCATGTGGAAGCCAAATAGGCTTAATTCCACCCAAATCAATTCCATCAAAATACCTCAGATTTGTAAATCCATCTCATCATTTCCATCCATTGCCCTCTTCTGTTACCTTCAACCTATATACCGGCAAGGACAACGGCGACCTCTGCTCACTCTTTGAGAGTTCGAGTCCAAACCGGAGTTGCAGACTAGAGAACCAGAGACCATCGTCATCTTCATTTTTTTCCTCTACCAACACCACACTTCACTTCCACTATTTTCTTCTGTTTTCATGGTGGAAAAGAAGAAACCAGAAGCTCAAAATATAGACTGGGATAGAGCACCACGAAGGTGAGGGACTGTACCTCCGACCTTCTTCTTCATGAGAGTCTGATTCGATATTAACCTTGAGAAAAGCTTCACCAGCGTTGAGGTCAAACTTGGAAAGGAGAGAGAAGCTCAAGAGATGGAAAAATAGCTCAAATCGTTCTTTCTCTGAACTTTCCAACGAGCTTTCTCCAGATTCTTCTTTAGCGAGAAACGACCACCATCCCTTCTTCACTCCCTCTCCTTCGTTTGCTCACCACCGACAACGGCTTGTGCTCACAAATCTAGTGACGACGGTGGAGAGCGACAACCTTGCAGCATTAAATCAACTATAATGTAGATCGACAGCGGCGGCATTGTCTTTGAAGGCAAGGGCTTCGATCTATGAGAAATGGAGGAGATGAAAAATCTTACGATTTGTTGAAAAAACTTACTTAACCTTCATAGATTTGTTGAGATTTGGCTTCACCTTGTTGCTGTTTCTGCTGCTATCGGCAACCAACTTGAAAAATCTTATTTTGCTCTTTGGATGCATAAGCTCTATCTGGCTTGACCTTGGGAAGATTTTTATAAAAGAAATTAGAAGGACATTTTGGTCTTTTTACATGAAAATAGGGCTTTATTTTCATGACATACCAAACACATTTTTAAATCTCATATCCATTTCCATTTTCATCTTCATCTCCATCAAACTCTTTTTTTTTATAGTACATGAAAAACTACAAATACCTCAGAAGCTATCCTCCTGAGTCTACCTGCGATCTCGACCTATTTTGATGAGTAACTAATAAGCTCTTAATAACTACAGGAGGTGATTCAGTGATATGGAGATCCAACGCCATCTTCCAAGCCTCCTTTGCCATGGCGTCTGCAACTGTGTTAACATCATGATTACAATGTAACATTCCAACTTCCCAGTCACGATCCATCAACATGCGAATCTCCATGATAAGTTTAAAATCTGGGTGTTCTTGAGACACCATTGCCTGAATAAGTTCCATGACTTCACAACAATCACTCTCAATCAAGATTTATCTATATCCTTTATCCCAGGTGATTTTAAGACCCCACAATATACCCCATGCTTCAGCAGAGACCACCATCCCTTGGCCAATTCGATACATGAACCCCAGCAAAAACTCACCATCGTGATCTCGCAATACACCACCACAAGTATATATCCCTAAGTTGTCACTCCTGGATCCATCAGTATTAATCTTCACCCACCTAGGTGGAGGTGGTTTCCAATGTGTACAACTCTCTTTCTCATTATGATTTTTACACAGGCTTGTACTACCCTATGCTAAGCATGCACGAGCACGAGCTAAAATGGTATTTGTACTCCAAGAATTGTTGTTAAAGCATCGGTCATTACGAGCCAACCAGATATATCGGCATAAGACGGTAAACCAAAGATGAAACTCAAAACCTTGTACAACATCCTTTCTCTCCATACACCATGCAAGCCAGTCATTTCTATCCAATATGCCAAAAAATAGATCTCGCCAACTCGGCGATAAGAAACTATTCCAAAATTCAGAAATGGTTGGGCAATCCCGTAGAACGTGGAGTATTGATTCACTTGCATTATGGCATACTTCACAAGTACCCGTAGGATGACAACCACGATGGAACCATTCCATGTTCGTCATTAAACGGCCATGAAAGCACAACCACAAGAAAGTATGGTACCTTGGAGGGACCTTCATTTTACAAATACATTTCCATCGGTAGTTATTGTGAGCCCGTGGGGTATCCACCATGTATTTGTAAGCAGAGCTAAGGGAGAAATTGCCATCAGAAGACCATCTCCATGCTAGGAAATCCTCCCCATTTAGCTGACGTATATTAACCCGTTTGATAGCGGGACATACATGTCCTGGGAGTAGGTGATCAAACTTACTCATATCCCATTGTCCAGAGGGAGTTATGTAGTCAGCTACTCTCCATTCAGTAACATCTCTAGGCAATGCTTGGGTTACTAAACTCTGAAGCTTATCCAAATGTGGCACCCACACATCTTTCCAGAAAGAAATATTTTCTCCATTTGCTACTCTCTATGATATACTATCATTGACCTTCTCCCAATTGTTACGAATACCCCTCCATGTACTTGACTCCGACCGACGCTTTTCAATTTTAGGAATAATATCATTGCCGGCTTTATACTTTTCACGCAAAAACTTGACCCAGAGTGAGTCTTGTCTTTTAATCATATTCCATCCAAACTTCATCATGAAAGCCTGGTTCTCGTAACGAGCCTTCCTGAGACCAAGGCCTCCATTTTCTTTACGTGCACACACCAAATCCCAGGAGACTAGATGCGGTTTTCTACTAACTGAGCTACTACCCCAGAGAAAATTACGACATCGTTTGTCAATTTCATCACAAGTTTCCAAAGGTAGAGGCACTGTTTGCATAGCATAAGAAGGCATAGCCGACATTACAGAGGACACAAGAGTATGCCTGCCCGCCATCGATACCATATTAGACTTCCAATTCGCCAAACGAGCATCCATCTTATTCAAGAGGAAATTATACGTTGCCTTTGAACTCCTCTAATGTAATATAGGCATTCCCAGGTATTTCCCCAAATTTGACGTCGTAGTAAAATTCAAAAACTCACTGATTTCTTTGCACTTGATGTGATTCACATTTCTAGAGAAGTAAATTCTTGACTTTCCAGCATTCACTTTTTAGCCCGAAATGTCGCAGAAGTCATCCAGGATGGCCCTCACAACCCCTGCGTGATCAAGATATGCTTCTGCAAACAAAAAGATCATCAGCAAAAAAAATATGAGAGACAGGAGTACCTCTTTTGGAGAGCCTAAAAGGTTTCCAGTCACCCTCATCTACTGCTGTTTGGATAAGATGCCCCAACCTTTCCATCATGATAACAAAAAGATTCGGCGATATTGGGTCACCCTGTCGAACTCCACGGGAAGGGCAAAACATATTAGTAGCTTTTCCGTTCCAAATTAGTTGCATTTGAGACGTTGAGATACAAGCTTGAATAACTCTAAGAAGATAGTCAGGGATCTTGAGCTCTCTTAAGCAGTCGGAAATAAAACTCCATCTGACCCGGTCATAAGCTTTCTCCAAATCGATCTTAATGGCCATAAAACCCTTGTTCCTCTTTAAGGACTTCATAGAGTGAATGATCTCCTGAACTAGGATAATATTGTCCGAACTCTGGCGCCCTTTCACAAAACTGCACTGGTTCAGGGCTATCACTAAAGGCATGACTTCCTTAAGTCTATTTGATATAGCCTTCGTAACTATTTTATACACAACATTGCAAAGACTTATGGGACGGAAATCTTTAATCGTCTCAGGATGTTCCACCTTCGGTATGAGTACAATTTGAGTGGCATTAATTTGTTGTATCCACATTGGATCATTAAAGACTTTTTTAACTAAGTCAGTGACAGATGGTCCCACCGTTTCCCATTGGCTCTGATAAAATAACAGGTTGTAACCGTCTGGTCCTGGTGCTTTCAGAAGCCCCATATCAAACAAAGCATGTCTAATCTCGTGATCTTCAATCGATCTCCCCAGAGTACGCATATTTACGTCATCAATATCAGGATACGTGCATCTAAAAACCAAAAATCCACAATATATCTGGGTCTCCGTATATAAATTTTCAAAGAACTGACTTCCCATTTTCATAATTTCAACCGCATCATATGTCCACTCCCCAGTGTCAAGCTTTAAAGCCTCTATTTTATTCCTTCTTCGCCTGCTGTTAGTCACTGAATGGAAATATTTGGTATTACGATCCCCATCCATATACCAGTTAACTCGAGAGTATTGTAGCCACATGACTTCTTCCCATGTCAAGAGTTTTTCCAACTCGCCCCATAGCTCCCCTCGTAACTTTTCAAAAGACTTGGAGATACCAACTGAAGCTATCTTTGCATTAATCCCATCTAAACGTCGATATAAACTTTCTTTCATATAGAAGATGTTACCGAAAACCTCCTTATTCCATAACCTCAAATCCTCCGTGAACTGATCTATGGATATGCACCAGTCATCACCCAACCCCCAGTGACGCTACAAAAAATTCTTGAAATCTTCATGCATAACCCAGGGGGCAAAGAATCTAAAAGGCCTTCGATTATTTGCAGTAAGAATATGAGATTCAGTATCCAAAAGCACCGGACAATGATTAGACTTATATTTTGGCAAGTGTGTCACAGTTGCATTAGGATTCTCTGTAAACCAACAATTATTCACCAAGGCCCTATCAATTTAGCTGTGGGTAATCAAATTGCCCCATGTAAATCGAGGTCCACTAAAACCAATATCAAGTAATTCGCTGCCCAATAACCAATTTTGGAAGGACCTATCGATACCTTTATTCTCCCTATGTTTCTTACTCCAGTGATCTTCAGGACATGAAACAGCATTAAAATCTCCAATCACTACCCAGCCTCCAACAATTGAATGTTGAATACCCTCAAGAGTGGGCCAAAGTTGTCGTCTAATAACCATATTTGGATTCCCATAGACCACAGTAAGAGACCACTCTACACCTGTGCCTTTGTTAACCATTCCATGAACAAATTGATCACCACAACAAGTCACAGAAAAATGAAATGTAGAATCCCAGAATAACCATATACCTCCACTAAATCCCCGAGCTTCTACAATGTGCATATTCGTCCATCCTAATTTCCTTGCAATGAGTTCGGCTTTCATACCTTGCTGTCTGGGTTCTAACAAAGCAAAGAAATTAACACCATGTCTGACAACAACATCACTAAGTAATCTGTTAAAAGAGGCACCACCGGCACCCCGGGTATTCCAAGCCATAATAATCATAAAAAATTGATAAATATGAAGAAGAGCATAACCAAACCAGTCATTATTGAGACATATGTCCCTCCTTCACCTCATCAACACCATTCATCACCACATCCTTAACAGTCCTAAGAGGATTAGTTGGACTTACAAAATTCTCCCCTCGTTCTGCACCTGGGTCAAGAGGATCAATGTCTTTTAGGCGGATAGTAGTGGATTTAGGGTCAACTTGAATAATATTTTTTTTTAATTCGTAACCCAGCCTCCCCACTTGAATTATACGACGTTTCGGCTTTATGAGTTAACATGTGAGAGTTCAACAACTGAGAGTCAACTTGATTTCTTGTTTGCTGCATTTTCAATCCCATACTCTAGGTTCCGTGGGAAACTCCCTCCTCAATCCCTTTCTTCTTAGCTGTCTGTGTCGCACGTGTTTTATTCAACATCTTCAATTGGCCAACACTATTCGAATTCTCACTAATTTTCTCCTTTTTTCCTACATTCAGATTATCCGATCCCTTACTCCCTTTACTTATTTCTATTAGATGACCAGAGTTCCCTTTTGATTCACGCAATCTTTCTCCTGGCTTTGAACTGACACGAATCTTGCCTTGATTTCCACTATCATTATAACCTCCATCATTAATTCCCATATCTTCAACATTAAGAGCCTCAAAACGTGATCCTCCTCCCGTATTTCGAGAACGTAAATCACTCTTAGACTTACGCCCATGATTACCATTCCCTATGTTTGAGGTCCATTGTCCCCTTCTATGACTCGGTGCGACCATCCACTCCCCATACACCCTAGCTGCAGTCTCAGAACATGTAGGCTTTTGTGTTGAATCTGTGGAAGCCAACGGGTTCGACACACATGGCGACTCTAACGTGTTTATTGCTTGATTATTAGGGCAATGCGCCGTATCATGGCCATACCATCCACATGAGAAGCAAATCAAGTGCAAACCCTCATAAACAATTTTCTTCTCTTTCCCATTAATCATCAATGACGGAAGTAAAGGCGCACTCAGATCGACTTCAACACATATATGGGCAAAACGACCTTTGGTTCTCTGAAGGGTGTTTGTATCCACTTTTAGAACCCTTCCAATTTGGTTACCCACAACATGTAAAATACCCTTATCATAGAAATCAACTGGGAATTTAGGAATTCTCACCCATGCTGTAATTTTGGAAACCTCACCAGAGTCAGGATCAAACTCTGACTTCCATGGTTGCACTGCTAGGTAATGATCCATATATAATCAAGGGCCTCCTGTTAATATAAAATCATAGTCCTCCTTATTGCTCATACGAACCAAAAAATACCCGGATCCTATCTCAATAGTTTCAACTTGGCCTCTACGTCCCCACAACTGTTGCAGTTTTTGACCCAATTGATCCTCACGCACCATCCTGCCAAGGAGCCTAACGAACAACGATGTCGACCATTTCCTCGCTAGCTTCTTTTTAAACTTCGGAGACACAATTATGTTTGGTCCCTTCTTCGTCATTTCCACCTCAATCCTAGACTTCCATCCGTTCCCTCTCCACCATTCTTCTTCATCATCTGAACAATCATTCTGCATCTGATCATCCACGCATGCATCCTTGTATGATCATTTAGGTGCTTCAGGTATGGTGGTTTCTTGTACAATATTATCGTCACTCATCCAAATCCTCAACCCGTGGGGCTAAGGATTGCTTATTTGTGAACTCTTCATCATCATCACGAATTTTCTTCTTGCTATGCTCCAAGGCCTCCCTCTCCTTCAGCATTGGCGCTAAACCCATTCTCACGGGACTACCTTCTCTCTCCCGCTTGTTCATCTCTTGAGCATACAATAAATAATTTCACTTTTCTTTATTTTTCTCTCCACACTCTCACTCTCTCTGATTTTTTCTTTCTCAGAACCCAAAAACAAAAAAACTGCAGCAAGCTAAATCAAACAGAGAAAGAAATCAACACAATGAACCTGGTTAAGACAATTCGAACAGAGCAGCATAGCACATCGACGTTACCAGGAATATCAACAGATCAACGGAAAAACAAACTCAGATTGACGGAAAAACAAGCTCAGATTGTCACCGGCGGAACTCCAGTTCAAACATAGTACAGATCAGCATCCGAATGGGAGAAGCAGGCTCAAATCGGCGACGGAAATGGGAGATCAGCTTCGGAATGGAAGATGCAACAGCAGATTGATGTCGATCACAATGAACCAGCGTCCAAAACCGATGACCGTTGGGAAGCAACGATAAGAAAAACAGAGGAAAGTTTCAGACTCTACTGTGCGCGTTAAAGGCCAACAAATTTTGCATTTCTTTTGTGACAACCACATAAATTCAGAGATCAGGGCTGTTTGATTAAAATTCAGAGATCAGGGCTGTTTGATTTCGTTTTTAAAACTTGTTTTTTTTTTGTTTAAAAAAAAAACCTGTTTGACAATTTGTTTTTACTTGGTTTTTTAAAAAACAAAAAAAGGCATTTATTTAAAAAAGGAAAACAATTTTAATATGTTTTTGGTTTTTGGTTTTTGGTTTTTGTTTTTCCCATCTCCTGTTCTGAAAAATCGCATGACTTTTCTTCTTCGCTTGCGCGAAGCGACAGCCATGGAAGAGCTTGAATAGTCGCCAAAGCTTCGCCCTCTTGCTCACTATCTTCTTTCGCCCTCTGGTCTCAGTGGTTGGTGCTCGTCGTCTTCTCCGCTCGGTGTTTGCTGTCTCCAATCTCTCCTTCCTCCCTCATCAATCCTCAATCGGTGATTCCTCAGCCTCCACTCTCTGTCCTTGTCTTATTCAGCTTTTTTCTAAGAAATCTTAGTTGCCCAAAACCCCTTCTAGGTTTTTGACCACTTTAATGAAGTTCTTCACGGCTGCTTCTCGATCTAAGACAGGGACTTTCTTGTGAATGCCTGAATGGGATTAGAGTTGAGTAGATGCTCACTCTTTCCTCCAAGCAAGTTCTCTTCCTTCCTATTTTCATAAGCCACACCCTTTTCTTCATGAGCGATTCTGGCTCTTGTCCAGTTATCATTAATCTTGATAATTGTTGTTTCTTTTGTTGTTTTTTAATTGTATGAACTCTCTATTTCACAAAGCTGCTCTGTTTTGCAGCGCAGGCCAGCCATAGCACAAAGCTTGGTGATTGCTTCTCGCTGAAAAGTTTAAAAATGTAAAGCGAGACTCCAACCTCACAAAAGAAGTAATCATTGAAGCAAAAACAGTAATGTTGAGGTGATTAATTCTAGCTGAAAAAGTAACCCTTTGTTTGATTAATGCTTTTATATTGATTAGATCTTTTGCATGCCCGTGATCCCTTATTGATATGATTGGAGCGATTGATAATTGAGTTATGTGCATACCTGTTTTTGCTGACATGGAATTTCAAGAAGGGCTCTCGTCACTTTTCTACAACAACCATTGCAATCTAAATTGATCCTCATCACCATGCACAAGTACTGCACAACCAAAACTGGTTCAAATGGTTTCTGAATTTCACATATAAACAACTTTAGAACTCAGACAGAGGAATTAGTTAAAATGATGATTAGTTGGAGGTTGCCTCCACTGTCATGGAATCAATCAAAGACAGAGATGAGAGATGCTTCAAATTCCAAAAGAAGGTGGATTTTGAAAGGCAATGAGAGTGAGTTGCAAAATGGGAAGGCTGGTGTTGCCTTTAGTTGAAAAGGATTCTGCTTGTAAACAGAATCAAATTTTTCCATATAAATTACAAAGATATGCAGAGAAAGGAGGCAAGGGTAGTGCAGATAGTTGGTCACTTTATTCTGGACTCTTACTTGTGTATTCTTTATGCAGATGCCATGTAAACAAAGAGAGTGAATACTTTCTTTATGCAACAAGCATCTCTTCTCCCTTTTATTTGTGGCTTTATGCATTGATTCTTGTTCCTCTATATATGCAGATGTCATGAGTTCCACATGCCTAATCTCTACTATTTTCTGGAGTCTTCACATGTCATGAAGTATGCTGAATCCGAGGCTGAGTTATATTTGCAAGCTTGACACAATCTGTGGACCACCAGTTCACAAGATAGGTTTGCGTTCAACCCTTCACCATTTTACCTTGTGGGTTTTCTTGTTAAAAGAATTGGATAGTCCTTTAAATGACAATGTTTTCTTGTTAGTTTTCTCTTGTATATGACAGAAATTCTGATATATAAATTCAGTGAATCCATGTGTATTTCTATTTGGAGCTTTGAATTCTGGCTTTTGTTTCTAATTGGAGCTTGTGCTTTCTTCTTGTATTCAAGCTATTTTATCGATCACAATAATTTCTGTTCAAGTGCATCAATCATTTATTTCTGTCTTTGTTTTGTAAATGATTGATTTTGTTTTTGATTCTGATCACTAGTATTCACTCCCATGTTCTCTCTTCACTTGTTTTTGCAGGTTTCTGCTCTCTCAACTTTTCCAACATTTAACCTTCAGCCATAACTTATCAAGATGTGCCCTTCTCAGTAAATTATCAATTGCTATTATGTTTAAGGCGACTCCAAAATTGTAATTTCTTTGCCCAAAAGATGGGTCCGGCTTCTGTTGTTGATGCACTTTATAATCATTTGCCTAAAAATAGTGGCAGTATAGAGAAGTCATTGTCCATGAAAAATGCCAAACTAGATGCTCAATGTGTTGCCCAAGTCTTAGACAAATGCTTTCCTACACAACCTCATTTGGGTATCAGATTTTTCATTTGGGCTGGACTGCAGTCTAGATACAAGCATAGTGCTTACATGTATAAGAAAGAATTGATTGCCATTAATCAAAATCCACAGATCATATTGGATGTGATAAGTTCTTATGAAGCTGAGGGGTATTTAGTTACTGCTAAGACATTTACGGAGGTTTTGCGACTTTGTAAAGAAGCTCAGCATGATGACATGGTTAATGTAGCTTCATGGCTAGTAAGAAAAATGGAAGAATTAAATTTATGTGCTGACACTACCATGTTCAATATTGTTATAAGTTTGTGTTGCAATATGGGTGACATAAAGATGGTAGAAAACTTGATTAAAGAGATGAGTTGTAAGAATCTCCATCCTGATATGATTACATACATGACAATTATTCCGGGTTTCTGTAGCGCTGGTCAGTTAGAGAGTGCATATTCTATGATCAAGGATATGAAGTTACATAGATGTTCACCCAATTCTGTGGTTTACACAACCCTTCTGAACGGATTTTGTGGCTTTGAATCTATGGAAATGGCAATGGAACTGTGGGAGGAAATGAAGAAGGAAGGTGGGGATTGCTGACCAATTGTTGTTACTTATACATGTCTTATTCAGAGTTTCTCTAAGAAGGGCAAGTGGGAAGAAGCATTGCAAATTTTAGATAGAATGAGAGATTCAGGGTGTTCTGCAAACCATGTAACAGTTAGTACATTGATTGACAGCCTTGGCGCCGAGGGTCGTGTTGAAGAGGCATACCGGTTATGTGATAAAGTTAGAGAATATGGAGTATCATATGGAGATTGCTACAATTCACTTGTGATATCTTTGATGAGGACAGAAAATTTTGAGGAAGCAGAGAGACTCTTCAGACTAATGCTTGCAGGTTCACTCAAACCTGATAGCTTGGCTTGTAACCTTGTGTTAAAAGAGCTCTGTTTGAAGGATTGTGTGATGGATGGGTTCTTCTTGCTTGAAGAAATTGTAAATATAGGATGCATTATAACCATTGACTCTGATATTTATTGTATTCTTTTAATTGGTCTCTGTGAGCAAAGCCATGTGATAGAGGATAAAAAGCTTGTGGAAATCATGCTTAAGAAATCTATTGTGCTAAGAGCTCCTTACAATGTAAGGATAATTGAAATTCGAAGAAATTCTGGTGAAGATGACCTTGTTGAGAGATTAACTGAATCGCAATAGAGTCCTTGAAGATTAGTTTTTGAAGCTTCCATGTCTATTTATAATGATAGATGTTCTTGTGTGTGGTAGACCACCTCCTTAGAGTTCTTCACTGCCTTAGAAGCCTCCTCAGAAATCAAACAGATTCACATCCATGGTAATCTATTTCACTTGTTTTTCTTTTCCTCATGTAGATAGTACATGCTAATACCACGGTTGGTCCTTATAGTTTGATCGTATTTTGATTTTGGTCCCTATAGTTCAAATCATTGTTTCTCATCCCTCAAGTTTTGTTCCCTTGGAATGTTGGTCCTCTTATTTTTATAAGGATTTGGAGTTAAGGTTAACGGTGTTGAATTTGCTTATGGCGAGTGTTAAATTTGCTTGTATGGACTGCTGAGGTGGAAGCTGATTTGGTAAAAGAAATAAGGTTTAAACTCACTTTAGGTCTCTATACTTCCAACAAGTTTTAGTTTTGGTCCTTCTTATACTTTATGCTGCCCAAAATGTTAGTGACTTTAATTTAATGCTGAATTTAATTGGTTTAGTAAAGCGTGGACGATCAATCAATTTCTTTTTCTGATTCCAATTCTTGAATGAGTAATGTCCATTTTCTTTTATATTCAAGAAAAATGTCCGTTTTCTTTCTTTGCAGTCAGTCAAATATCCGTTTCTTTGGTTCATTCAAAATATCCTTAGTTGCAATGTTCATTGAGTAACCGAATTTCTTGGATTTTTTTGAGTTGGTTTTGGATCCTTTGGATACAGCCATGACTTAGAAACACAAATCCATGCCAATACAATTTTTTTTAACTCTAGGTAAGAAAATTTGAAAACTCATAACTTTATATCCAAAAATGGTTTTATCAAATCCTTTTCAGTTTCATATTGAGTCAACTTCTCTTTAGTAGCTTTAAAACGGCTAATCAGTGATGTGTATCCGCTTCGGCATTCTCTAACCGTTTTGTAATTTATGAGCTTTTTAGGACTAGTTCCTATTAGGTCTCCATCATTCAGTTTTATGAGCTTGATTTTCTTTTAGTTCTGCACCTCATATCTCTTAAGATAGATTTTTGTTAGGATTCCTTGTTTTGATTTATAACAAAACCATTATATTTGTTTTGTAGGCAAATGGAGCTATTCATGTCAATTCCAACTATTTTTGGAGCATGCGTGCAGTGTTCAAAGGACTTGGAAGAAGTGTCTTTAAAGTACTTGTTTGAATCCACATATCACAAGCACATTCATATAAGATGAGACAACTTCTCTTGCCCCTTTTTTTTTTTTTTGCACATTCATATAAGATGAGACAACTTCTCTTACCTTTTTTTTTTTTTTTTGCCAGAGAGACAACTTCTCTTACATACTTTGTATATTTTATATATTTTAAATCATGATTGAAAAATTATTTTTTAAAGATTATAATTATCATTTCAAACAAGTCTAAAGTTTTGCCTAATTAAAAAAGGCTCTTTTCCTTGGGTTGTTATATTTTTGTCCTTTATCATCTCTAGCTCAGTCTTATGTGGGTGTTTGGGAAGTCATGAAACCATAGTTTCAGATGCTCTTTTTTCTAAGTTGAGATAAAACTCTTCTCACATACTTATCTCATAAATCATAAAAATTATTCTCCAAAAATTAATACGTCATCCATGAGTCATTCCTCATTCCAGAGTCATGTTAGCTGGCAAAAAATGATGGCTTAGCATCCCCATCATATCATTAATAAGGGGGGGAAACAAAAAGAAGGCTACAGGTGAATTAAGGCTTTTGTATATATTTTCAGCTCATTCTCCAACTTCCGGAGATCTTTGCTTGAAGATTTGGATCGAAGAAGCTTCTCATTCTTTTTGGTTTAGAGGAGGGAGTATATAAATACCACACGTCTCGAACTCGCAACCCCAAAGCATCAATGAGGAGTGACCCAGATGGCTACGAGGGAGACTGGGAGAAGAAGCTTCTCATTCTGCAACAAACAAGGATGCTCAAATTCAAAAATTGGGTTGGCAAGGATTCTAAATGAGTTAAAAATGTGAAGACCAAATCATTAATATTTGAAAAAATGACAACAAAGTCTTAATTAAGAAAAATAATATAATAAAAGTTTTAAACTTGTAAATAGAAGCTCTTTTACTTATCAATGATTATTCTTTCACTTATTATTAATAAGTTGAGACTTTTATAATATTTTTTTAATTGGGACTATGATGTCTTTTTTTTTCTTAATATTTTGAATAAAATAATATGTATTTGTATTATAATAATGTTTTTGGTTTCTTTTTACAAGAAGGCAAGTGTTCACGGTCAACAAATTGGAAACAGCGACTCGCAGACACAACCAAACATAAGTGGGAAACACAAGAAGGGAAAATTTAGGGTCCGTTTAGGAAGATCATGGAGTGCTAAAAAACATGGTAGGAAGGGGAAAGGTACAGTGGGAGTAAAATAAGGTATTTAGGTTGGTATTTTTTAAGATGAATTTTTAGACCAAAAGATACTTTTAAGAACAAATCATTAAGATCTACTTTTCACAGTGTAGATGGGTTTCTGCCACCGTAATCTAAATATAAATCACATTAACAATCTGATTTTTATCTAATATTAAGTTTGTAAAAGTCATATTGAAAAAAAATCATTTCTGCCACTGTAATCCTAACTGGCCCTTATATTTTCTTATTTCTTATTGTTTATTTTTCTGTATGTGTATTTTGAATTAGAAATAAATACTATGTAGATCAAATTCTTAATATAAGATCTAGTTGATTAATTTATGAAGATTAAGAAAGCTAAATAAATAACATTAAGGTATTTATATCTATCAATTTTCTTTTTCAAATTAATTTTCATGACATATAAACTAATATACTGCACATAGGTATTTCAAAAAGATCATGTAACATACTCTCTCCGGTCTACAATATAGGACAATATAGGACACCTTTAGAAGGAATGCATGATTCAGAATATAAGTCACTCTAGTCTAATTAATGTTCTTTTTCCTGTTTTTTTTATGTGATTAATACTCACTTTTTAATTTTGCCCATTCGTTATATCTCATCTCTCTCTAAAATAAGATTTCCAAGGGAATTAAACACTTTTTTAAAGAATATTTTAGAATATATTAAATGACTTGACTGTTGTTTATTTTTTTTCGTGATATAGTTGAAGCACCTTCTATTGTAAATCACAAGAAATGTGATATAATTAAAAAATTTATTTAGTTTATTTAATCTCTTTTGGTTAATTAACTGGGTCAATATATTAAGTACCAGAGGCAGAACTTCTTAGGTATCTGTTGTTCTTTTTACATCAGCACTTAAACGTATGTACGTGTATATATATATTCGCTTAAACTTTATTATTAGCTTTTAAAGCGTTTTTATGATTTACGAAATAAATATATAAGAAAAATGTTGTCTCACCTTTTAAAAAAGGCTTTTAAAACCATTGATAAGTAAAATATTTGCATATTTATTTTCCCTTATGTGATGATTTTATGGACGATATTTGAGCTTAATATAATATATTTGGGTGTAAAATAAATAGTATTTAAAAAATAAAGAAAAATATAAAAAAGATCAGTACTGTAGCGTCGGGCACTATTCATGATAGAATCACTGTAGCAGGACGTTACTGTAGCGGACGGAGGTGACTGTAGCGGAAGGAATCACTGTAGCACTGTAGCAACACGGAAAAAATACGTAGGTTTGCTGAAAAGTCATGTTCATGCGTGAAATGAAGGAAAAGTACTGTAGCACCTGTGGAAAAAAAAAGAGAAGCAACAGACGCACTTTCTTGCCTATATATACATGTATGCTTCTTTGCAAAAATGGAGAAGGAGGAAAGAAGAAAGTGTGGAGAATTTTCTCTGACAGTCAGAGATCCTTCTCTGACAGGGAGAGATATTTTCTCTTACAGTTCTAAATAAATTGTGTTATTTTTTATTTTTAATTTTATGTATTGTATTATTTTTTTCATGCCTCCTATATGGAAGGCTTAGTATTATATTACTTCTTGCATGCCTCCTATATGGAAGGCTTAGTATTGTATTACATTTTTTATGCCGCCTACATGGAAGGTTTTACCTCCTAAAGGGACGGCTAGATTTGTCCATTTTTCATGCATCTTGTTGGTTGTATATTTATGTTTGAGAATTTAATATTCAATTTTATGCAGTATTTTTAAGGCTTTCATTCTAGCTTTATATAATTTATTTTGGTTTTGTTTTTAATTTTATCATGTGTTAAACTTTCATTTTCCTAGGGTGATGACGTAGCTTACTAATGCCGGATTGAATCTTAACTTATTAAATCTAGTTTTAATTTCTCCTTCATGATTGAGTTTTAATTATTGTTCTTAATGCTTTCATTTGATTGGCCACCTTTTGAATGATTACAATATGCATGTTGAGACCGGAAGGAGATGCATGTGTGTAGATTCTATAATTAAAACCATGACTTGCATATGAAATAGGAATATATTCATATGAGTTGTGTAGTTTTATTGAGTTCTATAAATCTTAATGCATAATTAATTGCTTAAATTCATATAGGAATATATTGGATTAGCAATTAATTATAGAATTGCTTGACCTTGGAAGAGGCTAGTAAGTAAATTAGGGAAACTCGACTATCAATCATGTGGAATAAATTGGGCTAGAATAAATAAGTGATTCAATCCGAAATTTGTTAAGTGAAATCTAATCCCTAGGACTTTTTCTCATATTTGTTTTCATATCATCTGCACTCATATTTAATTATTTTTCTTTTATTTGTACTCTCAATCACCAATTTATCGATCGACTAAATAGAATTAAAATTACCCATTTTGGTACTTAGTGATCAATCCTCGTGGGAACGATACTCTACTCACTTCTGTATTACTTGATTACGACAGTGTACACTTGCACTATTTAATTGATCATCCAAACTCGTAACAAGTTTTTGGCGCCGTTGCCGGGGATTGTTGTCATTAATATCAATACCAAGTAATTTTAATACTAATTTAGTCTGCATGTAAAATTTGAAAAAAAAAATAAAAATAAAAAATAAAAATAAAAAAAAATAATGAATTATTCACAGCATTCATTTGGTGATAACTTGTCATATCTTAATTCTTTTTCTGGAATGCATGTGAATGGAATGGGACAAGAAAATATAAATGCTGGTTGGATTGAAAATTCTTCTCCTTATAATTGTTTTTCTGGTGCTTATTATGGAGAGTGTCATCCCTATGAGCATTATCCATATAGCACTACCAATCATTATATGGGAGATGATTTCAATATGCATCAAACTTGTTTTGATCATTCCTTTTATGCTGGTGGAATTTCGGAGCAACAAGAATCTTTGGATCCATATGTCAGGTATTGTCCTAATCCTCCTTTCTACTCTTATCCATATATTGAAGAACAAACTCTTGAGTATAAGGAAAAATCTGATTTAGAAAAATTAATTGAGGAGTTTGAGCAATCAACAGAGAGATTTTGTAGAGAGCAAAAGGAAAATGACACAAGAGTCAAGTCAAGTGTCCAAAATATTGGAATATATGCGAGTCAAATTATTGCATCACTTGAGACTATGAGGCAAGATAATTCTTTGATCATGATTCCCACTCCTTGTGTTGATGATGATTATTGTGAGGAAGTTGAGGATGTGGAATTGAATGAAACTTTGCCTCTTGTGACATGTGATAAGGAACTTGAAATCACTTTTGGAGAAAATAATGGATGTCCAATTGAGGTTCTGCCTGTGGAGCCTAATCTTTATGATTTTGATATTGAAACTAATGTGGATATTCCAAAAGATATTGTTCATGTCTCTCCTGTTGAAGTATTGACTCTTACTGATGAGAGTCAAGTGGATTTTATGGGATGCTCTAAAATTTTAGAAATTCCTAAATATGTTTGCAAATACATGCATGTTGTGCTTTCTTTAGATTCAGTAAATAATTGTACTCCAAAATTGTCTATGATTGAAGAAGTACAATTAATTACTTTGAATGATCATTGTTGGTTTCTGAAATATTGTTGCTTGAAAAGAAATGAAGACAAGGTGATCCTGGTGTTTGATACTTTTGATTAGTAGTTTATGTTTGAGAAGTCTGGCTGAAGACTATAAATTTAGCGCTACTTGGGAGGCAACCCAAGGTTTGGCTTGATGTCTGTTGTGATTTTGCAGGATTTCTGGTAGCTCCTAATGATGTATTCTACTTTGATAAAAAAAAAAAGAAAAAAAATATAAAAAATAAAAAAAGAAGAAGAAAAATTTGGTTTGATATTTGTCTAGCTAAAGACGTTAAAGAAGGGCGGCTATTTAGGAGGCAACCCCAAAATTTCTTTCCTACTCTCTCATTTTTCTTTCCTACTCATCGAAACACATTGCACTGCATTGAGATTTTAGTTTTCATCATTTTCATTTTAAGTTATCATGGAGGAATCTCTTGCAAAGCTTAAGAACAGGTTCCCCACTCTTCCCAAAGATGTGCTCAGGAAGATCTATAGCTGTCGACTTGAAAGGATGAAAGTATTCAATCGTTTGGGCCTTCCTGTGGATATACGTTGGATCATTGAAGCTAAGGTACGTTTATCAGGTGAGATTCATAATTCATTTGTTAAACCTTTGCCAGGAATGGGAAGAAGTTCTTACTCCAAAAAGAGAAGAGCTAAAAGAATGAAGGTCTGCTATAAATGTGCAAGGTGGAATTGTGATCAGCGCTGTAGGAGTAAAGGTATGGTTTCTGTAAATCGAGAAGATAAAATTAAATTTATAAAGGATGGACTGAGTAAGGAGTCCCTGGATGATATCATTCAAACTCTTGAGACGCATCCGAGTGGTGATGTTCATCGTATTCTTCTTGATTTAGCGGACATATTCAATAAAGAAAAATGGCGCTACTGTCTTGGGAATCTGACGGAAAAAGACCCTGTTTGCCAGTTTATAAGAAAACTGGATGGGAAGCCAATCCTCGATTCATAGAAATCGTTTAAGCCGTTTCTGGACGTAAAACCAGAGGAAGATGTGAGCCAAAATCACAACTGCTGTACATAATCATGCTTTTGTCAAATCTTTCTTATCCTTTCGGCAGTTTTTTTTTCCTACTCTACTGTATCTTTTGACTTTTTTTCCTCTTTTTGTTTAATTTCTTCACGCAGTGGCCCACCGGTCATTTGTGTCGAAATTTTTTCAAACTTCTTTGAAAAATGTGTGATTTGTGTGATTTTGTTGTCGTTGTTTTAGTATTATATATATGTACTCTTTCATTTGTAAATATACACACTTCCATTTGT
This sequence comes from Inga oerstediana, assembly GCA_963210345.1. Lineage (NCBI taxonomy): Eukaryota > Viridiplantae > Streptophyta > Magnoliopsida > Fabales > Fabaceae > Inga > Inga oerstediana. The sequence continues at coordinate 69,302,850 of OY723403.1, forward strand.
AAATATGAATTCTTTCTCTTGTAAGCGTACATGGTCCGAGAGAAACAAAGAGAAAAAGGTTATCACACAAAAATGTAGATTTACATCTATTTGTATTTTTGGTGAAACTGATTTGGGCAAGAAAGGAGAGTTTATAACAGCAGCAAATGAACTTGGAGTTGCATTAGCTGCTAGAAAAATCAACTTTGTGTACGGGGGAGGCATCAAGGGCCTAAAGGGAAGTATGGCCGTTTCTGCATCCATGAATGGAAGCAAGGGTTTAAGTGTAAGGGTGAAGGAGTTGCAAGATCATACTTTTTCCTTAGGACAAGAGTTACAGGTCTCAAGCTTGCCTGAACAGATGGGAGTAATGTTCCACCATGCTCAAGCTTTTATTGCTCTACCCGGTGGTTTGGAGACATTGGATGGCATTTCTAGTGTTGCATATTGGGCTAAGTTAAACTATCACAGAAAACCATTAGGATTGTTAAATGTTAATGGTTTTTATGATAATCTGTTGTCTTTTCTTGATCATGCTGTGGAAACAGGATTCATACCCCAAGCGACTCGCCATTCCATAATTTCTGCACCAACTGCTGATCAGCTGCTTGATCAACTGCAAACCTATGAACCTAAACCAGATCTACTCGTCAAGCAAATAGGTGGGCAATCTTCAGATAGCAGTCAGAAGCAGAACCCAGATACCAGCCTTCGGTTGTAACTTTCCTTAATCTCTTGGTTTTACTTTTAGTATTTTGATTTTACTTTATTATGTGTTTATGTTTCAAAAAAAAAAAAAGAAAAAAAAAACCTTCTCTGAGCTCTAGAAGACATTGGGGACAATGTCTGATTTAGGTTGGGGGAGGAGAAAAAAAATTTTTGTTTTTCTTTTGTTATTTAGTAAAACCATTAGATGCATGGGGTATGGAAAAAATGGCAGAGTAAGGAGTTATTCTTAACTCCTGAGACGCATTTCATTAATTGCATTTTATTGGTTGCAATTTTTTTTATCTTTTTCAAAAAAAAAAGAAGCAAAAAAAAAAAAAAAAAGAAGTAAAAAAAAAAAGTAAAAAAAAAATCTTGTTCAAGTGCTTTGTAATGATATTAAGAAGTATACAAGTTTTAAGTATAGATCAATTGAATTTAGAGATTTTATAGCATGAATGAACAACTGATTTGTTGTAGTTGGTGATAAATTTTGAGTTTGAATGAACTGAGTTTAAAAATTCCTAGCCGTGAGCTTCTGAGCCTATAATGATTATTTCTCTTGTGTGTAATATTCACCTATTAAGTTGTCACTCTAGAACTTGCTTTAAATCTGGTTGAAATTACATCTCACATGCACATTCAAAAATGATAAAGGCATTCATTTCCTTTAGCCAAAGCCAAATAGCCAACCTTGCAATTATACCGTTGATAAGCCCCTTTGAGCCTAATTGACTGTTTCTTTGTTCTCAACCCATTAACATGTACTTTAATGATATATCAAGTGCTTTTACCTTATTCGGAAGATTGGTAGAGCATTAGAAATTTTTGTGAAATGGGCTATTGACAAAGTGTGGGGGTATATATATCATCAATTTTATAGTTGCAATTCAAAAAAAAAAAAAAAAAAAAATTCAAAAAGAAAAAAAAAGAAAAGAAAAAAGAAAAGAAAAAAAAAAGAGAGAAAAAAAAAATATGTCAAGTATTTGAATTGTGGGTTGTTATGATGAGATAAATTTATAAGTAGCCCATTTTTCAATTGTTCTATTAAATTTCTTAAATATAGCCTTTCATATTATGTTTTACATTCCTTTTACCTTAACCCCATTACAACCCTTAATAAGTCCTTTTGATTTGAATTATGCATGTGAACTAAGTAGTGGAGATTGAGATTTTTAGCAAGCCTATGGTAGTGCAATTTTTTTGGTTGAATTTGAGCGAAACACTTACCCTTAAACACTTGAGAGATTGAGAGAATGAGTTACACTTACAAACTCGGTTTATTCATTTTCAAATAAAGTTGCCAATTTATATTTTCGTTGATTCATGAATACTATGATCTCTTTACTTTTTAATTGTGTTCTTACTTATGACTTGACACTTCTGATTTTTTTTGGAAGCACTTATTAGTCATTCCTTGTCCGAGGACGTCCAAGAGCTAAGTGTGGGGGAATTTGATAAGTAAAATATTTGCATATTTATTTTCCCTTATGTGATGATTTTATGGACGATATTTGAGCTTAATATAATATATTTGGGTGTAAAATAAATAGTATTTAAAAAATAAAGAAAAATATAAAAAAGATCAGTACTGTAGCGTCGGGCACTATTCATGATAGAATCACTGTAGCAGGACGTTACTGTAGCGGACGGAGGTGACTGTAGCGGAAGGAATCACTGTAGCACTGTAGCAACACGGAAAAAATACGTAGGTTTGCTGAAAAGTCATGTTCATGCGTGAAATGAAGGAAAAGTACTGTAGCACCTGTGGAAAAAAAAAGAGAAGCAACAGACGCACTTTCTTGCCTATATATACATGTATGCTTCTTTGCAAAAATGGAGAAGGAGGAGAGAAGAAAGTGTGGAGAATTTTCTCTGACAGTCAGAGATCCTTCTCTGACAGGGAGAGATATTTTCTCTTACAGTTCTAAATAAATTGTGTTATTTTTTATTTTTAATTTTATGTATTGTATTATTTTTTTCATGCCTCCTATATGGAAGGCTTAGTATTATATTACTTCTTGCATGCCTCCTATATGGAAGGCTTAGTATTGTATTACATTTTTTATGCCGCCTACATGGAAGGTTTTACCTCCTAAAGGGACGGCTAGATTTGTCCATTTTTCATGCATCTTGTTGGTTGTATATTTATGTTTGAGAATTTAATATTCAATTTTATGCAGTATTTTTAAGGCTTTCATTCTAGCTTTATATAATTTATTTTGGTTTTGTTTTTAATTTTATCATGTGTTAAACTTTCATTTTCCTAGGGTGATGACGTAGCTTACTAATGCCGGATTGAATCTTAACTTATTAAATCTAGTTTTAATTTCTCCTTCATGATTGAGTTTTAATTATTGTTCTTAATGCTTTCATTTGATTGGCCACCTTTTGAATGATTACAATATGCATGTTGAGACCGGAAGGAGATGCATGTGTGTAGATTCTATAATTAAAACCATGACTTGCATATGAAATAGGAATATATTCATATGAGTTGTGTAGTTTTATTGAGTTCTATAAATCTTAATGCATAATTAATTGCTTAAATTCATATAGGAATATATTGGATTAGCAATTAATTATAGAATTGCTTGACCTTGGAAGAGGCTAGTAAGTAAATTAGGGAAACTCGACTATCAATCATGTGGAATAAATTGGGCTAGAATAAATAAGTGATTCAATCCGAAATTTGTTAAGTGAAATCTAATCCCTAGGACTTTTTCTCATATTTGTTTTCATATCATCTGCACTCATATTTAATTATTTTTCTTTTATTTGTACTCTCAATCACCAATTTATCGATCGACTAAATAGAATTAAAATTACCCATTTTGGTACTTAGTGATCAATCCTCGTGGGAACGATACTCTACTCACTTCTGTATTACTTGATTACGACAGTGTACACTTGCACTATTTAATTGATCATCCAAACTCGTAACAACCATGATTTAAAAATTTCCCCCCAAAAAAACACATAGCCTTTAAAGTACTTGTTTGAATCTATGTGTCATAAGTACATTCATACATGATGAGATAACTTCTCTTTCATACTTTATATACTTTAAATCATAGAAAAGCATTTTTTTAAGGCTATAATCATCATTTAAACAAGTCTAGAGTTTTGCCTCGTTAAAGACTACGGGTGGAAACAAGCCAGGCTTAGCCCTTAACAGGTCAGGACTGTTTTTTAACAAACAGGCCTGAGCATGGCCTGTGGCCTATTATAGGCCTTTCTTTCAGCTTAAGCCTGGCTTGTACAAAGGCTTGGCCTGGCCTGAATCTTGTTAAGAATTTTGTATTTTTAAATTAATCAAAATAACTTAATCAATCCAAAATTACAGTAAATAAACAAACTATACAACACCAAATACAACAATATAATAATTTTTATTACAATTACAGACCAAATCATCAACAAGTGACAATTTACAACACCAATTACAACCAATGGCTGTACTTAACATTATCAAACACACCACAACCTATCCAGCGTTCTTCATGATTTCTTTTGAACTCATCTGAAAAGAAGATGCAAGCATAACTTAGTTTGTCAAAAGGAATCAAGCCCTAAAAAGAAATTGTTAATACAGTATATTTTAAGAAAAAGGGGATATGAGCACACTAACATGTACTTAAAAGAGCATCCACCATTAATTAGTTGCACAAAACAATAAGAAGCCTTTTAAATATGAAACATACACGTTAAGAAAGAGCTTTGCCTATGTCTATGTTTATGTTAGTATTGTATCCCATGTCCCTGTCAATATCCATGTTTACTGGCTTTTAAAGATGTTATGATAAAATGAAATGCTAATCCATTTTATAGGAAATTTTTTTATGAGTTCTAGATTTTCTAGAGCTAGATGCAATAGATACCAAATAATTTCACTTTATACATCACATTGATGATAAAATGAACGTTTTCAGAACAGATTCATTAACAGATACATAAACATTTCTTTTTCTTCCTGCCACGGTCACTTGCACCTAAGCAGAATGGATATAAACAGGGTTATCTAACCCAGACCGGCCCGACCAAACCGGACCGGAAACCGGTGACCCGGGCTCTAAACCGGTCTGGTTTGGTGACCCGGTCCGGGTCAGATTTTTAATTTTTTTTAAAAAAATATTTTTTTAAAAAAATATTTTTCCTTTAGAATTTCATACTATAAATCTAAAATATTTCATTTCTCACCGGTTTGGTCCCGGTTTAGCTCCTGTTTGACTCCGGTCTGACCCACTGACCCTTGACCCAGTACCCGGACCGGTTTACTGACCGGTCCAGGTTTAATTACCTTGGATATAAAAAAAGAAAAGCATGCATACACGCAACCTTTTAAGCATTATAATTCACAATAAAGCATCAAAGTGTAAATGGGCTTCCTTATGGAAAAGAATTCAAGGATGCACCTAATTAGTACTGGGAATTCGGGCCAGCCCGAGCCCGACGGGCTGGCCTGATGGGAATTTCGGGTTCAACGGGTCGGGCTGCTTTAGCCCGACCTCTGGCGGGCTGCCAAAATGGCAGCCCGAGCCAGATTATAAGAGCTGGCGGGCTAGCCCGCCAGCCCAACAAGAAAAAGGATTTAAAAAACCAGAAAGAATGAGACTGATGAAGAGAAAGAAGGAAGTAGAGGGAAAATGTAGGGGTAATTATACCATAGTATATAGCCGTTTCTTGGTATAAACAAGAACAGTGAATCAGATTTCCCAAACTTCAACTGACAGAGTATTCCATAGATTCTCAGAAATTTGCATTAATGAACAAACATATGTCATGATAGAAGCAATTATTAATATCCAAATGTGTAATGCAATACTTGCATCAGTAAATATACCAATGGCGAACTCAGTCAATGGGATATTTCAATTACTTCAAGCTAGATTTACAGGAAATTACACGGCTAACAATTGAAATTATAGATAGAGGAAACAACTTAAGTTACAGATCGCCCAATACTAGTTCTTCTACATTAGTTATTCACCGCAAACCAGAAAGGGCTTCAAAAATACCTCTTACACTATCTCTGACACCGGACGGAGAAGGGAAAATCGAAGAGGAGAATCGGAAATCGCCGTCGAGCTTCAGACTTCAGTGCTTCACGATCAAAGGGCAGTCGACCACCACAGTGAAGCTCAACTGTGTTGAGAGCAGAGGAGACGAGAGGAAGATGAAGAGGATGAGGAGGGTTAGGATTCGGTGCTTCGGTTTCAGATGGGCACCGCTACCACGCCAGTCGCCGGACGGCCGGGCCCCTGAGTCGCCACTCACGAGTCGCGATTGAAGCTCCACTGAGGCACTGAGCAGAGGAGACGAGTACAGAGACACGAGAGGAACTGAGGAAGACGAAGAGGGGAGGGCTAGGGTTCGGTTCGGTCATCGGTGGGAAGTCTGTGAAGTGTCGAGTGTGTGACTGTGAGCCGCCTTGGTGAGTGTGAGAGTCTGAGAGAAGAGAATTGAATAAACGAATGTCAAATTTTTTTTTTTATTATTAGCTAATCGGGCCAACCCGTTTAGCCCGCGGGTTAACCCGATTAACCCGCGGGTTAAACGGGTTTAACCCGTTTAGCCCGAAAATCAAACGGGCTGGAATTTTCCAGCCCGAACCCGCTAAAATAAACGGGCTGACGGGCTCAACCCGCCAGCCCGACCCGAATTACCAGTGCTACACCTAATGGAGTTCTAAAGAAATACCTAAACCATGGATTTGAACAATAAAAAAAAAATCACTATTTTTCTTGCGAACAAAGAGCTTTCAATTACAATTTAAACCAAATCAATAACAACCACAACCCATCAATGTAATTTCTTCTTCTTTTTCAAAGACCTGGAAAAGAAGAAATCAAATACAATGAATTTCAGAGGCATATACCTGCGATTGATTGAGAGTGAGAGATTTAGAGTTAAGTATTTGAAAGGTACCTGCAGTGGCTTGTAAGTGAGAGATCGAGACAGAGAGTCTGATTGGACACAGATCAAAAGGGAGTTTTAGACACAGTTCACTGGGATCAATTTTGTTCATACTGCAAAGAATTTCAGAACAAAAGCCAAGAAAAAAAGACAGCAAATCTCAGCCTGAGTGTTTTGACCCAAAAAAAAAAGCAAGAGAAAAGAAAAACTCACCAGAAGCTGCATCCATGAACTTCCCACTGATTAGGAGCTGAGCGGAGGGGCAAATCGAAATGGGGAAGACCCACGACGAGTCAACCAAGGGATGACTTGTGATGGGTTGAGAGGGAGAGGAGAGTGGACAGCTACGGTCCGTTGAGGAGGAGAGCAAGAGGAAGTCAAGCGCTAAGCGAGCGTGAGTAGTGCCTTCCATCTCCAAACTCAAACAAAACCCTAATCCCCAAATCAATTTCTTTTCTTCGAAAAAGAGGAAATGGCGAGGGAGAAGAGGAAGAGAGTGAGAGGAACTTACTAGAATGAAGAATGGATAGAACTCAGCGAGCTTCAAGACAGAGACGGAAGACTGGCGATGAGAGGAAGAGTCGAGGCGAGGCGGAGGGGGTGCGGTAGAGGGAGCGAGAGTGAGGGTTTATGGGGGATGCTCGGTGGATAAATTAAAAACCCTAAAGAGATATTGGGCTGACACTGAGTACTGTTGGGCTGTTGGGTTGGGATGAATGGCTCAATTATATATATATATATATATATATCTTAACAGGCCGGCCTAAAAGGCCTATTAATAAGGCTAGGCCTAACCGGCCTGTTTAGTAAAACAGGATTTAAAATAGGCCTAGGCCTAGCCTTTTATTCTAACGGGTCAGGCTTGATCAGACTGGAAATAGGCCAAGTTATAGATCTCTGACAGACAGCCTGACCTATTTCCACCCATATTAAAGACCCTTAATTTTTGGTTGGTATATTTTTTTCTCTCACCCAATCAGTCACCCACCCTGACCCCACTCTCACTTACCCACCCTCACCCAGCTTCACCTAATCACACAGACACAATCGAACCCAAGAGGCCAAGCCCTAACTCTATTTCTTCGCCTTGATTCTTGAATCGTCGCTGCTTAGACGTATGTACGTGTAAATATATTCGCGTGGACTTCATTATTGGACTGAGATTTAAACTCGACGATGGCTTTCAGCGCTAGAATTTCAACTTCCTCATCCATCCAAGCATTTCTATATTTTTCAGGTAATTAAATCTTCTGCTGCTTCTGTTCGTTGCTTTGTTTCTTTCTCTTTAGTTACTTCTTCATCTAATATTTCAAACTTCATTTCACATATTCTGTCTCCGGTAGTTACTGCTATGGGGTAGCTAGTTTAGAATTATGGGAAGATTGCATGGTTGTTTAAGCGTAAATCATCAGATCCAGAAAAGTGGTGCTTGCAATTGCTTGCCCAGGCACTTAATCGACGTGTACATTTCTTATCCTCTCTGCCTCTTCCTTCACCTCACATTTCTTCATTTTTTTATTATTATTATATAAAACTAACATCACTTATAATTGTGATTCAGAGCATATCATCCAGACTAATGTCATAGTTAGCAGCTTCTTTTCCCCCCTTTTTCCTACAAAATATTTTCTTGAATTTTTTTTTTTTTGTCACTTTGGACTTCAACTCATTAGAAGAGGGTTGGAAGGAGAGAGAAAAGTATAATAAGTTTAAATATTAATTATTATTGTAAAATTGATAAATTATTATTAATTGCTTTCAAAATTATTTATATTATGTATTAAATTATTTTTTTTAGAAACAACTTATGTTATGACCATGAGGAAGAAAGGGAGAGTACACTATAATCTCTCAAGCCTTTCTTGAGGAGTGCAATTACTACAGGGTGTGTGTGTCTTTGGATAATAGCTTTTATAATTTACGAAGTAAGTATATGAGAGAATTTTTGTCTCGAATTATGGAGAAGGGTGTTTGAAACCTAAGTTTGGGGCTTACTCAAACACACTATTCTGATGGACTCTATTATTGGACCGAGATTTAGGGTTTGTTTGGTTTGAGGGGAGACAATGGGAAGAGTGGGAGGTTAGCCAAAATTTTGGCTTTAATTCCCTCCCCTCCCTTTAAACGAAACAAAGGATCCCCTCTCCTCCTTTCTCTTCCCTTCTGTCCTGACAAACCAAATAAAGTAATATACCCTCTTCTCCCCTCCAACCAAACACACCCTTAAGAGTCTGTTTGGTTTGAGTGGAGGGGACCGGCTGGTTTGGCACTACAAATTTTTCAGGAGAAGAGGAAAATTTTTTTGAAATTTTTCCCTCCCTTCCCTCATAACCTTCCCCCTCCAAATTGGGGGGATTTGGAGGGGAGGCTAAAAAAATTTGACATTGAACAAAAATGCTTATCACATTTTATGATAACCCATAACCACTGTTGGCCATTTTTATTCATCATATATCATCAAATGTTATTTTAAAATATGATTTTAAATACGTGTGTGTGTGTGTGTGTGTATTTGTATTAGATGTTATACAAATGTTATTTATAATTAAACTTTATCATAAATTTAATAAAATTTGGAAAAAAAAAATCACTTATAATATAAAGGTAAAGTTGTCCATATAAAAATAATTTCTCTCCCTCCCCTCCTAAATTAAACAAATTAACACTAAAAGTCCTTCTCTCCCTTCTAATCAATTCAAACAAAGTAATATTAAAATTTTTTCTATTCCCATTCCTCTATTAAAATCCCTCCCCTCCTTCCGTCAAACCAAACAGACTCTAAGGCTATATTTGGTTTGAGGTGAAGGGAGGGGAATGGGAGGGATTTTGTTCCCCTCTTATTGATTGGTAAGATTAAAATTTTTGGAGGAGAGGGGAAATTTTTTGAAATTTTCTTTAGCCCCCCTCAAAACCTCTCACCTAAAATTGAGAGGATTTGGAGGAGAGGCTAAAAGTATGTAACCAATTGGACTAAAATACCCATGACATTTTGTCATTGACCCAAAAGTACTCTTTGCCATTTTTGACTATATATATATGTACAACTATAATTATAAAATATATTTTTTAAATATATATATTTAATGAAAAGAAATTTTCTTTCAAACTCTCAAACTCACTTAAATATTTATGAGCTTTGCGATCAGTTTGTAGCAGTGGTCATTTGCAACATCTCTTTTAATCAATTATTGCCGAAGGCGAATAAGGTATGCTAGGCTAAACTCTCTTTGGGATCTAGGGGAAGTTTTATCAATAAAGATTTATGGGTATGATTCTATAAACAAAACTATTGGACAGTATGTAAAACAAAAAAGAGTCTCGAAGTAATGAAGGAAAATGGAATGTCATGCCTCTTATACGAAAAGAAGGCAGATTGTGTTGAAATAACCTGAAGGAGAAAGATTGAAATCCTAATGTAGAGGATTCTCTGTAAATGGTTCCTGTATGAAAGAGGATAGGATTCCTTTTATAGCTCAGGTTACATTTGATTAAAGTCATTCTGGTTTTCTTCATTATCTTCTAAAGAAATATTTTAAATTTTTCAAGTGTGTCCGTGTCTCTTTTTATTAAAGTCCAAATATTTCTCTGGATTACAACCTCCTGTAAACATCAAGAATAGTAAACGTTGGCAGAAGAAGACAAGAATAGTAAGCATCGACATAAGAAGACAAGAATAGTAAAATGCAGTAGACAGAAGGACATGAAAACAAAAGCATATTCCAGACTTTAATCATGTAACCGACTCACCAAGGGTGAATGACCCTTTACAGGGTTTTCTGGCCTAGCTATAATTGCGTCCTTGCCCTTACTAGTCACATTATTCGTTTGGACATTTGTCCTTATAGCTAGATTGACATTATCTATCTTACTCATCTTGAGGTTCTCAATCTGAATATAAATATCATTAAGAGCATCGTTTATACTAGCAACAAAGCTTGTTAACCCTTGTATACTTGTACTAGCTTGACTACTTACTAAACTCATATTCATCTCAAGAATATTAATCTTCATTACAAGTTGATTCATCAAAGGAGATGATTCTTCATCTTTATTCGTCTGATTTACAGGACTATGTCTTCCAAACCTGTTCATTGATTCCATCTGCTCAAATAATCAGCAACTAAGTTATTTTTACCTTTGATATATTCTACTTCATAATCACAATAAGCTAAATCGGTTTGCCATTTAATTAGTATTTTATTACTTAACTTATTCTTTTTTATTACTCTTACTAACCAATGTTTCACTTGGGTATTGTCTGTTCTGATAATGAATCTTGAATTTACAATGAATAATTCTAACTTTTTTATAGCTTTTACAACCGCTAAAAATTCTTTCCAATTAGAATGATATCTACTTTGAGATTCATTAAATTTTCCACTTATATATTTTGTTATTTTTTCAATTCCTTCTTCATCTTCATGATACAAAGCTGCACCCCAATAATTATCTAAGGCATCAGTATAAATTATCCATTTTACATTTTCTTTTATTGGTATAGTTAATTTAGGTAAATCTTTACATAACGTTTTTATATTTTCTACAACCTAGTCTATATTATTATCCCATTCCCATATAGTTTTTTCTCTTGCTAATTTAGATATTTTTTATGTTAATTTTGAGAGATTAGGAATATAATTTCTAGCTTGATTTACTAATCCTAAAAATGATTGTAATTCTTTTTTATTTGTTATTTTCTTAAACTGAAATATTTTCTGACTTGAATGATCTTATAATTTATTCCTTTCTTTGTTAAAATTTGTCCTAAGAAATTTATCTTCTCTTTTCTTAATTCCATTTTAGAGGGTGATATATTTAAACCTTTTTCTTCTATTAATATTGTAAATTTTTCTCAGTGTTCCTCATGTTTTTTTTTTCATCTTTTGAAAATATTAATATATCATCAATATATATTATAGCAAAATCTCTTAAAGGTAATAACATATTTGATACATATTCCTGAAATATACTTAGACTATTATGAAATCTCATAGGTAATACATTCCATTCATATAATCCTTCTGATGTACTAAAAACTGCATATTTTCTACTATCTTCTAATTTTACTTGAAAAAATCTTGATTTACAATCAAACTTACTAAATATAGTTTTTCCTTTTATTAAATTAAATAGAAAATCCATTTTAGGTATAGGATATCTATTTCTAATTGTTAACTCATTTAATTTTTGATAATTAATAACCATTCTAGTTTTTCCTCTTTTTTCTTCACTATGTTTTGACACTAGTATAGCTGGTGATGAATATTCTGATATACTTTCTCTTATTAAGTTATATTTTTCATTTCTTCTAGATGCATTATAAATTCTTTTTTATCATTTTTTGTATATATATAAGGTTTACAATTTATTTCTTTACTATATAATCTTTTAATTCTATTTTTGCTATAGGCTTAGATTTTTCCTAATGAACTAAAGGGTTATCACTATAATTATCTATAATTCTTTGTTCTATAGTTTTGACTTCTATAATTTGTAAGGTTGCTAATAAATGTTGGATTTCTATTGGATCATTATTTTGTAAGAATTGTAATTCATGACATTATTCTTCTTTTGAAACTTTTCATCTTTTCTTCTATATGGTCTGGTTATTCTTATTCCCCATGCTTCATGTTTATAGGAAGTTGTTAATATTAATGCTTTACTAATCATATGTATAGGGTAATATTGTTCTAAGAAATTTAATCCTAAAATTACATTACATGATGGTTCATTAGAGTGATTTAATTCTTTTATTAATAATTCATAATTTCCTACATGTATATTTATATCTTTTGCTTCTAATTCTATCATATGATTTTTTTTCTTGCACTTTCCATTCTAAGCATTTTATTCTTTTTTCTTTCATAATTCAGGTGGTAAAACATTATATTTTGCTACTGTAAAATCTGCTCATGTGTCTACTAAAGCATGATATTTTGTAGCTCTATATTTTTTATAATTAAACTTTACCAAAATATAATATAATGGCCTCATATCCTTGATAAAATTTCTAATGTTCTCTTCAATGTATTTTTTACATTTTTTCCCCTTTCTCTTTCTCCTAGTATTATATTATATTCTTCCTCATATAATAATGGATGTTCAAAAAATATATATATATATTCTAATATTCTATTTTCCCATTTATGAGTTCTCTTCATCTTTTTTAATATTAATCTTATAAAACTTTTATCATTTTTTGGTATAGCTACATTATATCATTTCCTATAATATTCCCAATTATCATCTTCTATTATTAACCTATCCATATTAGACTCTTGATAGTAATTCTAATTGTTTTTTAAGTACATTTTTTTTTTATATTTCTATGTTTTCTTCTTCTTCTAACATTATTTTATGCTTGTAAATATTGATCTTGAGTGTAATGATTATCATTATATATTTGTGCTAAAGCTTCTTTTTCATCTTCATCTGCTCTTTTCATCTTATGAACTAGTCCTCTTATAATTCCTTTTTCCGTTGTAGGTAATTTTACTCTTTTATTTTGTGTATAATAATGCCATGTTTTTTCATCATACAATGTTATTCTATCCATAAGATTTCAAACTCTAGATAATAATTCCATTTTTTTCTTTAAATACTTTTCTTATTTCTTATCAATACCCGTTTCCATTTTGATAATCGAAAAGTAATAAAGACGGAATTCAATGAGTATACAGAAAAGTACAATTATACTGATAAAAATATTCGTTTACAATTCCGATATCGTTCGCTAACAAAAACAGAAAATACAATGGAAGTTTTAATATTTACAAATTTCACCAAAATATCACAAAATAGACTAATTATGACCACGATATTATCCTCGCCTTGAGACACGTGTCGTTCACTTTCTGGTGTCTACGTCTTTTCCCTTTGCCCCACTGGTACCTGCTGAGGTATTGGTTTAAAAATAGGGTGAGATTCTGAAGAATCCCCGTAGAGACATAATATCGTTCATAGAGAATGCGAAAAGTAAATATGTCATGCGTCAAGGTATGCACAAATTAATGAACAATATAAACACATTATCGTCATGTATACATGAGTAGGGCCCAGCCCCACAATCTACACCGGTTGGATTTATGCCAACTCCAAGTGTAAGTACACCTCTGGCACTAACTGCCCCTCTCTAGGCAAATCATATTGATTAATAAAGTGCATTTACAAAACAATGACATCCACACAATCACATAACTTATGGCATAGTGTATGAAGGATAATGTCCCTACCTCAAAGCTTTATAATCCTCTATTTAATAGTGTCTCGTAAAGCGTGTTGTCCCGACGTCCAACTCGGTCCTAAAATATTAAATGTACCAGAAATAGGTCATAACTTATCCAAGTATCATTTTAGACTCTTCCATAGTATTTATTGTAGTTATATTAGTTTATGGTGAAAATTTACTACAATGCCCCCAGGACCCCGACCCGGCCCCGCTGTACCCAGCCCGATGGCACGTTTTCCCAAATTTTTGAACAAAGTTATTTTGACTTATTTTCGCCCAAGGAATCCATATATGGACTCGAAATTACCAAATTCACTGTCAAATTATGAAAATACCCTTAACAGCCCTTATTTAGTGATTTTAGTGGCGTTTTCGTAATTATAATTTTTCGACCTCTACCGAAAAAGTGCACAACTGTAACCCCACCTATTTTTGCCCACTGAATCCAATGGAACCATTTATTTCATGAAAATCCAACTTCTTGTACAAATTCTGGTTCTGGCCAAAATTATTAGGGAAAAATGGAAAAAATAAGGTTGTGTTTTAGCTCCCAAAACTTATACTTTTCCACTTCTAATTCTTGATTAACTCATTTAAACACTTCTTAACCATGATTTAAAGGATTTTTGGCAGCATGACCCCTTAGGGTTATGACTTTTCTAATTTTACAACTCAACCCAAAAATCACAAAACCAAACAACAATTACCAACAACTTCAATACACTAAGAAGTCGAGATTTTGGATATTACCTCTTAATCTTTGATGTTTCTCTCTCTAGAACGTCATCTCTCTCTCCTCAACTTTGAAGATTAGCTTGCTAAACCATGATTAACATGAAGAGTAAGAGATTAGAGGATGACTTCACAAAATAAGAAGCTTAAATCACTTTGGAACACAAGCTCTTACCTTGATTTTCTTCCGCTTTCTCTCTAGCCTCAAGAGCTTCACAAACTCTCTCTCTCTCTCTTCCTTTTCTCTATGGTTGGCCGAAGTATGCACAAGGGAAGGGAGAAATTTTGTTTTAGTATTTTAGTCTTCATGCTTCATCCTAGCCCTTGATCTAGCCAATGGTTGGGATTTCTCCACCTCTCATGTATACCATCCCTCCAACCATACCTCCCACCATACTCCTTTGCTTTAAATCATCCCTTGTCATCATTCATATCCAATTGGGTTTGACTAACATTTTCCCTTATTTTTCTATGTATTGGACGAATTTTAGGGAAGGTAGAGGAGAAAAAAAATGTTTTTCATATATTTCATAATTCATATAATTGAACTATGTATAATTCCCCCTAATTCCCCAAATTCTTGATTTATTCTACCAAGAATAATCCCATTTGTGCATTTTCTTTTATTTCCTTTGATTAATTGAAATTAACTCCAATTAATTAAAAAATAATTAATCTTGGGCTAAATTGGAAAAATTATGATTTTATCATACATTTATTAGCTTTGGGAATTATTATTCTATCCTCATCTATATAATAATAATCTTCTTCTACTAATATTATTTTTATTACTTTGACTGTTTGTTTTATCCTTATCATCATTTTAACTTTGGAATTAAAATAGTTTGATAGTTTATGTTAAACATTAATCTATCTTTCTGATTCCTATATGATTTTACTTTATGTAAAAAGTCTTTACCTAAAATGATTTTATATATCCTATTCTCATTTCTTTCTACCCATAAAACTAATTGTATAATATCTCTTTTATTAAATCTAACCATTATATTTGATTTAATCCCTTCATCTATTTCTTCATAATCATTTTCTATATATCATATTTCTATAGTACTTTTTCTCTTGTTTCATGTCATGTCTTGAAAATTACGGGATGACTGGCACAAAATACAAGAAAACTCATATTCTATAAGCCTTAAAATATAAGTATAAATACTTGACATACTAAATATAATAGTATTAATAATACCATAATTAGTATAATAATTTTTCATATTCATATACCATTTCTAGATCATATATAAACATATTTCTTATAAATAAAATAAGCTTTTATAGAAATTTCGACATAGTCTCATCTGTAAGTTGAACTTCCCGTAATTTCTACAACCACCTGATAGTACAATAGAACATACGGAGCTCCGTTCCACAACAACATATACATATACATAAATCCTAAAATATCAAAATAAATCAAGAATCTTGCCTATTTGTTCCAGTAAATAACGTCCTCACAATAGAATACAAATATACGATAATAATAAACTAATTAAGCTTTAACAGAATAGATTAACTTGACATTTGAATAGGAAAGGATTAATTATTTATCATGTAAACAATTAAACATCGAAGAGTATAAGAAGGAAAATACAAAATTAACCGTTGTTATTTAATATAAAAATAGGTTCAAAGAACTTTTTATTTGAAAATAAAAACTTTAATTAAAACAAATAGTTTTTTTCTTAATCAGGACTTATACAGAACGATAACAGGCATGGACATACAGTCCACGAGAGTAAGTAACCAATCCAGCACGGCTATAAGCCACAAAAACAGGCACGGCTAGAAGCCACAAAAAACTGGTGTGAGTAATACTCATGAAAACCCTCCCTCCGTTCCACGTGTGTTGGCCGTCACATGGCCTAGCACCTCCTAATAACCTTGCTAGTTGGGTATGCCATGACGCGCCAAGGGCTAACGGATACTGCCGTTAGCAACCAGTGTTCTGCTTTTAATCCCTTGAAAACACTTTCCAGCATGCATGGAAGCAAACAATTTCACAACTTAAATTAATTTCAATACAGACCGGATAAGTGGTTCCCTTTTGAAAAATCTATCCTTTCCATGCATATATAAAAGTTTGAATTTAAATAGAAGAAATTAAATAAATTCTTATCTCCTTCAAAAACTTTAAAAAGTCTTTTCTGGAATGCTAAATCAAGAAAACAGTAATGAGAGAGTAAGATGTTTGAAAATAATCAAGGCAAATTCTAATAATAACATCATTTCTATATCAAGTAAGGCGTTATTTACTTACCTAATCATCCCATTAAATATAATCTATCATACTCAATAATTTTTCAAATATGATTTAGCTAAAATCCCCTAGCATACAAACAACAATGTTGTCAATCCTATTTTAACCCTATACAAATTAGTACATTTAATAAAACTCTATTAGGTTCTTTTTAAAACTCTTTTTTTTCTTTTAACTTTTACAAAAAACCAAAACATCTTGAACTTTATGAATCATTCAACATGACAATAACAACACCTCGTGCATATAAAACATGTGCGTTCATATATATTTAGCGAGTGTTTAAGAAACACCCAAACCGTAGTTTCAGAAACTATTTTTCGTAAGTCGAGACAAAACTCCTCTCACATACTTACCTTATAAATTGTAAAAGCTATTCTCAAAAACTAATCCTACACACACAATTCTATACTCAATTTAGAAATAAGAGAAGGGCAAATCCCATATAAAGCTATTTAAAATAGGAAAATTCTAAATTAGGTTGGTAAATTCAACAAATCATTAATTAAGTTATTAACCTAATTTAGGATTTTAAAATATGGGTAAAATAACTTTAATGCCATCCCCTTTCTTCTCTCCTCTCTTAAAAGAGTTTTATTGCTGTATATGACTTTATTGCTCAATATATATCAACATTAATATATAATCAAACAAAATATAAGTTTTCTAAATCAAAGTCATTTTTTATGCTCTAAAAGGATCAAAAAAATAATTCAAGAAAATAAAAGGAACCATAATACATACCAACTAAAAATAATTTAATTGATATTAAAAATCAATTAAAAAATTTGATCTTTTCAACCAAAAATCATTCAATTGATATTAAAGATAAAAAAATAAAAAATTTGAGTTTCTTAAAAAAATAATATAGTTATTTTTATCAAGTGAGACAAAAGAAAAAGGAAAGGATAATACTTGCCCACTTCAGTTTGCAAAAATTAATTGAAATAAAAACTAATTTTACCAACATTAATGTAAACAAACTTTAAATAATTTTTCCTAATGCATAAATGTGAATTTCTTAAAAATAATTTAGTTAATATTTCACTTTTTTAATATGAATTATTCATTTATATTAGAAAGACGAGAAACATTGATATACTTCTAAGGATATTTTAAATAAAAATATTAAATGCATTTAAAATTTCATAAAATGTGTATTGAAATATATAACTTTTCAAGAAAAACTCTATACATGAAATAAATATAGTAAAATTTATAATTAATATATTTATTTAAAAATTATTTTTTTATCATGACACATATTTTTTTTTTGAAAAATTTGTTCGTGTTAATAAAATGGACTACTTGCTTAAAAATATTGTAAGCTTTTTTCTTACGATGATAATTAATATATTTAAACTATAGATGGATCATATTTTATTTTATTAAATATTAATGTTGATATGTATATAGATTGAAAAATATAAGTTACAAAGTAATAAAACTTTTTAAAGAGTAGAGAGCAGATAACATTAAAGTCATTTTATTCATATTTAAAAATCCTAAATTAGGTTGATAACTCAATTAGGGGGTTATTAAATTTATCAATATGATTTAGAATTACTATAGCTTCCCCATGAAGATAAAGTATATGCCCAAAGTACAATCCATAATAAATAAACCCACATTATTTATATATATAAGCATCATAGATAATTTTCAAAGCATCAACATAGACATTAAATATCTCCTAATTACCAATACTATCTTCTACAAACACATCTTATCACACAATCAATTTCGTTTTTTCTCAAGCATTTTCTCAAACATTTGGCATGCATCAAATACCTAACTCTCAACAAGTGACTCTACAAGTGACTTAATCTTTTGATTCAACCAAAATCTTCTCATACACATTTTAACAAACATCTTATATGCATGATCTTACAAACAAGTTTATTAAGCTTATTAAACTACAATTTTCAGCTTATTTAAACTTACCCTCCTCCCCCACGCATAAGCCATAAAACAACACCACAAAATTATTGAAACTCAATATATATCCACACACATGGCAGCCACATAAAACAGGGGAAAAAGAGAATTTTCAAAACATACCCCACTC
The DNA here is from genome assembly GCA_963210345.1 of Inga oerstediana. Classification (NCBI taxonomy): domain Eukaryota; kingdom Viridiplantae; phylum Streptophyta; class Magnoliopsida; order Fabales; family Fabaceae; genus Inga; species Inga oerstediana. The sequence continues at coordinate 69,321,753 of OY723403.1, forward strand.
CGCAGCTTTTACCGATGGACAGAAATCAGAAGAAATTGATGACTTCCACATTCACAAACAACAACAACAAAATTAAGGGAGGAAGAAGAAGGAGGAGGCCTAGCACACCCACACCACATCAATGGAGAGAAAAACCAGAGCCTAGCGCAAGGAGTAAAAGATAGTCAACAACTTCCAGAAATTGTTTTCTCTTTTTTTTTTTTTTTTTTGCCGAGGGAGCGTCCATGCGGAATGAGGAAGAAGAGAGAAAGCAGCAACTGAAATGTGGAGAAGAGGAAGTACAGGACAGCACCGACCCTTGGCACACCGGTTAAAGTAATGAAGACAGAGTTGAGCAATGAGAGGAATGGTGATGCAAAGAGGACGTACAAGCTTCATGAATCTTTTTTTTTTTTTCTCTCTCAAGTCGGTGGTAAAGGTAGAAAAATCTCATTCCATTAATTTATTTGTATAATTATTATTTTTATTAGGAAAAATTCCAAAAAATTATACTCAAAATATAAAAAGGATAAATCAGTACATCGAAATTAAAAAAAAAACGAATCAGACGGGTGTCAGAAAAAGGAGAAATATGTCTTTTTGAAATTTCGGCTAAATTACAAAAATACCCTTCAGCCCTCAGTCGCAATAACAACATAGGAGTTGTTAATGGCGAATCATGAGTTGTTAATGGCGAGGTGAGTGTTGTTATTGGCCCTGAAACTTGTTAAGTGTTGAAAGAAGAAATTGGAGTTGTTAATATCGAATCCGGAGTTGTTAATGGCGAGATATGTGTTGTTATTGATCCTGAAATTTGTTAATTCTAAAAGAAGAATTGCAGTTGTTAATACCGAATCCGAAGGTGTTAATTGCGATGATCATGTTGTTATTCTAAAGTGTATATGAAGTGTTGAAGGGCATTTTCATAATTTGGCCTAAATTTTAAAAGGACAGATTCCTCCTTTTTCTGACACCCGCCTGATTTATCATTTCTGAATTTCGATGTACTGATTTGTCCTTTTTATATTTTGAGTGTTGTTTTTGGGAATTTTCCCTTTTTATTATGATCAGTATTATTATCTTTTGTCTATATTTTTGTTTGTTTGTTCGTTTTTTTTTTTTGGCCTTTACATATTATATTATATTATGTATTATTTCACTTAGAATTAGTTTTTCTTTTTTCTTTTTCCAGACGGGCCCTTACATTTCATCTATTAAAGTTACTTGCCATATTCCATTTTTCTTTATTTCTACCATTATTTTATTTCCAATCTTTTCTTGAGTTATATCTATATTTTCTATTTCTTGTTTTATTTCTACCAAATTAGTATTTATTGGAGTTTCTAATAAGGGTATTTCTGCTAACCTATTACTTTTTACATAAATATTTCTTCTTAGATTTATATTTATTTGTAAAGGTTTTGATAGGGTATTTATTCTTAATAACCTATTTCCTAAATTATTATTAGCAACTAGTCTATTTTTTCTATTTTCATTTATACTTATAATCTTATCTAATTCTATTTTTAATTGTTACGGTAATGTTATATTTATAGGATTTACTTTTATTTCTTTTAATATTGGCATAAACTGCTGTTCTATACTAATTCTTCCTGCTGATTTATTAAATATTTTATTTTCATTAGTAAATACTAATCCTATTATAGCTGTTATACTTATAGTTTTTGCTCCTCTTAATAATTTTATTCCTTTTAATTTATGATATATCATTATTGATTGGTCTATATGTTCGTCATTTCTTGATATTGCAAAGTTTGTATTTAAAGTGAATTTTAATTTTGATATATTAAATTTCTTGTTAATATTCCTAATACACTATCTTCTACACTATCAATTATTCTTCCATCAATGATTAATAATTTTATTAGTGAATATATTCCTTCTCTAAAATAAGTTTTTACTAGTAATTGTACTTTTGTAATATATATTTCCATTACTTCTTTTTTAAATGGTAATTTTGATATCTCATTTTCTATTAATCCTTTACTTATTAATGATATTCTAAGCATTCGTTCTGCTAAAGATGATTCTATAGAATGTTTCTTTTCTAATATTACACATTGACTCTTTATGTTTTTCTTTGATTTTAATATTTTACTAACTTTTTCCATAAAATTTTCTTTAGTTAATTGGTCTGGTTTTAAATTTAATCTTATATCTTAGCATATTGTTTTTCATTAAATGTCATCATTTTTTCAACAATTCCTTCTTGTATATTTCTATATTCTTTGTAATCCTTATATTCTTTATCTTCTTTTATTTCTTCTACCTCTTGACTATTCATCATATATAACTTTAATTCTTCTTCGCTTTCCAAATATTCTATGTTTGATTCTTCTTTTGATTCACTTAATTCTAAGTCACTTAATAATTTTATTTTATATATTTCTATTTTTGGATTTTCTATATCATTATATATTTCTTCATCAAATTCTAAAGGTTCTAATTCATATTCTTGAGCTTGTTCTAATATTTTCATTGTTTTCTTATCTTTAGGTTCTTTACATTTTGTAGATATATGTCCTATTTTTCCACAATTATAACATCTACATTTTCTTGGTCTTTTACTATAGTCTATTTTCTTTCCCTTTTTAAAATATTTTCTTGGCTTGTATTTTCTATAAAACTTATCTTTTGGATATTTTTTGAATTTATATCTATATTTATTATATCTTTTCATTGGTTTTTTGTATTTATTATATCTTTTTGTTTTCCTTTTTATTCTTTTATCTTTATTATTACATCCCCATCTATGTGGTTTTTCAAATTCACTACATCTTAATATTATTTTGATTTGTTTATAGTATTTCATATTCCTCCAAGTTTGTTTACATTTATTCAATAAATATTCTCTCAAATAATCTATTATTCTTCCTAGAGTATCTACAAATGTTACTAATTCTTGTTTATCTGCAAATGATTTATAATAATCTTCTAATTTAGTTTAACCTATTATTTTTGATAATTTTCTATAAAAACATATCTAAATATAATTGTCTTTTCATGTCTGGATTTGTTCTTATTTCATAATAATATTTCTAAAATTCACATATATACTGATTTAGGTATTTAGGTTTTAAAGAATATATTTCTATTTGATATAATTTTTTTACTGCTTTATTACTTGTTATTACTTTATCTGTTCCAGAACTTTTTCCTATAAATTCATTTCTTATTACTTGTTTGTATCTTCTTACCACTACAAAAAAAATGGTATTATATAGCGGTAGCATTGTAGCGGTTATATCAAACCGCTACAAATTATAGTATTTGTAGCAGTTTTAATCTAAACTGCTATAAATTTGTAGCGGTAAACTATGCGCCAAGTGGCGCGACAGATTAGCAGCATTTTTTGTAGCGGTTAGGTAGAAAAAACCGCTACAAATTTGGCGTGAAATTCCCGCTAAAACTTGTAGCGGTTCAGTTGTAGCGGTTAATAAACAAAAACCGCTACAATATTCCCGCCACTTGGCGCGACCAAGACCCGCCAACAATGTAGCGGTTATTTGTAGCAGTTATAGCAACAAAACCGCTACAAAATCCCAAATGTCAGGTATTTGTAGCGGTTATAGGGATATAACGCTACAGAATTTCAGGAGTCTCCAAGTTTGTAGCGGTTTTGGACCATAACCTCTACAGAATTTCAAAGTTTCTTGTACTTTGTAGCGATTATTAGAAAACTGCTACAAATTTAAATCGCCCTTAGTGATTTATAGCTGTTAACGTAGCGGTTATTGGGATAACCGCTACAAATTGCTGGCCTATTTAAGGCCCGCCTCCCTCCTTTTTTTCGTTTGCTCATTTTGTTTCCTGAAGTTTCTCTGAGTGTTTTCTTTTAGATTTAAGCGTTCAGACGTCTGTGAAAGAGTTTTTGTTGCAGTATTTCTCAGTATTTGCACTTGAGGTATATAGATATGACGTATTTTATTTGTATTTGTACTTTTATTAGATTTTTGCATAATAATATGACTAAAATATTTTTTTTTGAATTTTTACAGTTGATATGGCTTCAAGAGAGGATAGGGGAAGGCCCCTGAGGTCCCCAAACCAATTTTACGGGGTAGCAGCAGCCGAGCAGGGGGTAAAATGAGGGGGCAACGCGGAGGCAGGGCGACTGCGACATTTTAGCCCATCCCCCCACAAGAGTCGGCCCTACCACATGCACCGCAGACGATCTCACAGGAGACGACTGCACCAGAGGTGCCTGAGTTTGGGGGGAAGATATCAGCGTCAAAGACTACGACGAGGAGGACTTCGAGATCCCGATTGGGCTCAGGGAGATGGAGCAGTTCCTCAATGAGGAGGAGGCTCGGGAACAGAACAACCCACGAGGGTCGTCTTCACGGTCCACTGGGTTTGAGGTGCAGGTTTAAGGTAAATAAATTTTTTAATTTAATAAATTATTTATTTAAATTCGAAATGTTAAATTTGAATTACAATTTATCTAATGTGCGGTAAACTGTGCATATGAGCAGGGGAACGTGTCGATGAGGAGGCTGGACGTGGCCAGTCTGAACAGCATGGATTGGACCCTGCGAGTTATAGTGCCGTGGAATGAGGGCACTGACCAGCCCATCGACAATGGGGGTCACCTGTTCAACCGCTTCCTAAACGACTTGGGCGCAAATTGGATGCGGTTCCCTCTTCACTTCAAGACGTGGAGGCATGTTCCGAAGGGGCCGAAGGACCAGGCTTGGGAGGAGGTAGCTCAGGTAATTAATAGTATTTAATTAATATTTTTTGTAATTAATTCTATTTAATTAATATTTTTTAATAGGATTTTTGTAATTATTGATATTTAAATAATTTTTTTGCAGCTGCGGTTTGCCGTCCGGGCCAACTGGAAAAGGTACACCCTCGTGAAGATGGGTGACGGCTGGAGAAACAGGAGGAACCGTCTCTTCCGCAGGGGTGGATAAGGACGGGACGATGCCTCTGGAGCAGCTGATCGAGAGCGTCCTGGACGGCGTGCCGCCAAACGACTGGGCGAGTTTCGTCCAGTTCAGGAGGAGCCCTGAGAGGCAGGTAATGTATTTATTAGATTCTTTATATATAATTTTGTAATTGTTAATTATTAAATTATAATTTCAATTTAATTATTTTTAATTTGAACTTTATTAATTTTGAATGTTTTTTATTGTTTTAATACATTTAATATTTTTTTTTCAGGAGCTTTCTTAGAGGAACACCAGGATTCGTGTGCAGCAGACGATTCACCACACAGCAGGATCAAATACCTTTACTGTCACCTACAGCAAGTTGGTAACTTTTCAAAATATCACTGACTTCTAGCTGGTTATTTCATAATACTAATTGAATTTTGTAATTGTTTTATGAGAAGAAGGCACAGCAGGAGAATCGTCAGACGGACTATGGGGAGTTGTACGCCATCACACACAGATACCGTGACGGGACTATGACCTCTCAGCAGGCAGAGGCGGCCATTGTAAGTAATTTTATTATTTTAATTTTTATAAAACCAACTTAATAATGAAAAATGCTAATTAGTAATTGTTTCATAAAATGGCAGGAGCGGATGCAGCAGTCGCAGGCTGAGCAGCAACAAACCCAGGCCGAGGAGTCACAGGGGTCAGTGGACCCAACGGCTCCTTTGAAGGCGGGTTTGGGTCAGGCTGAGCACCCTGGACGTGTGCGGGGAATGGGGATAGGCGTCAGACCTAGTATGGTCTACGGCAGGAGCGCCGCCTCTGAGGCTGGCAGCTCTAGAGGGGTCAGACGTCGGAGGGACGAGCATCATCCACAGGTTCCCCCTGTCCCTCGGTACGTCGTCCAACCTACTTCTCCTCCTGCACCTGCTCCTACTGATGATGATGGTGCGGTTCACTCTGCCCAGCAGCCTGATCCAGCAGCACCTGAGGGAGCCCCACTTGAGGGAGCACCAGATGATCAGCCCCCAGCTACTTAGTTTAGGACATCTTTTCTTTTATTTGTTGTTGAAATATTTGTAAATAAATATATATAATTTTGTATTTCAGAACTTAAATTCTTATTCCATAATTATATTTATATTATTAGACCGCGTTGTTGAATTTGAGAATTAATTGCAACAATATTATTTATATTTCTAAAATAAAAAAAATTATATATGTATTTGTAGCGGTTTTAGAATAAAAACCGCTACAAATATATATGGTTGTAGCGGTTCTATAATAAAAACCGCTACAAACATATACGGATGTAGCAGTTCTACAATAAAAACCGCTACAAATATACATAATATTTGTAGCGGTTCTACAATAAGAACCGCTACAACTATACAAAATATTTGTAGCAGTTTAATAATACAAACCGCTACAAATATCAACATTTGAATTTTGGAATTTGCCGCCTTTGTGCACATTTGTAGCGGTTATTTTATGTATAACCGCTAAAAATTAAAAATAATTGTTCTATTTGATGTCCAACGGTTTTAATATTAGTAGCGATTGTATATATAGAACCGCTACTAATACTCAACTTTTAAATTTTGAATTTCCCACCACTGTGTGCAAAATTCCAACAGCTTGAAAATTAGTAGCGGTTTTATACATATAACCGCTACTAATTTTTTAGAATTGTAGCGGTAAACCGCTATAAAATTTTAAACGTTGGAATTTCAGAATATAAGGTTCTTGGTATTCGTCATTCTCTATTCACTCATCTTCTTCTCTATACTTTCTTCTCTCTCACTAGTAGTTATGGATAAATCATGGATCAGGTTGCCGCGCAATTCTCTGGAATATTTGTACGGATTAAACAATTTCTTAGATTTCGCATTCACTCATGCCAGTTGTAACAGCATGATCGTCTGTCCGTGTTGGAGATACAAGTTCAAGAAGTGGCATGCACGAAATGTTGTGAAGGAACATTTGCTTCTGAAGCCTTTTCCTGAGGACTATACGTTCTGGGCAGTTCATGGTGAGAAGGCCGGCATTAGATATGATGATGCTCTTCCCCGAAGTTCTCAAGTAGGCATTCAAGTAGATGAAGATGATCCTGTGAATGATGTTATGCGTGATGCGTTTGGATTTCAAGGCGACAATTTCAACGAAGAAGTGCACGGTTCTGAGCTGGTTTTTATGAGGAATGAAACAACTCAGGATTTTTTCAGCTTGATGGATGAAGCAGATCGTCCTTTATATCAAGGTTGTCGCAAATATTCTAAATTATCTTTCTTGATCAAATTATATCATATCAAGTGCTTGTGTGGAATCACAGATAAGGGAATGTCGATGTTGCTCGAATTATTACAAGATGCATTCCTCGACGCCGAGATTCCCACAATGTTCTATGAGGCCAAGAAGATTATCAACAGGTTGGGGTTGAACTATCAAAAGATTGATGCATGCCCAAACGATTGTATGCTGTATTGGGGAGACGATTCCAGTAGGGAGACTTGTAAGAGATGTCACACATCGAGGTACAAGATAATTCGGAAGGGGAAAAAGCAGAAGAAGAAACCTGCAAAGATTCTCAGGTACTTCCCTTTGAAACCTCGCCTATAAAGATTATTTATGTCGTCTAAAACTGCAGAGCACATGAGGTGGCATGCCATTGATAACAATAAAGACGGTAAATTAAGACGTCCGTGGGATGCAGATGCTTGGAAAATGTTTGACAACGACTTTCCAGATTTCACGACTGACCCTAGAAATGTTCGGCTTGCTTTAGCGACCGATAGTTTCAATCCTTTCGGGAATCTTAGCACAAGTTACAGTATTTGGTCGATAATCTTAGTTCCCTACAACTTACCCCTGGATGTGTATGAAAGAAAGCTCTTTCATAATGTCTATGATCATTCCAGGCAAAAAGGCATCGAGCAATGACATCGATGTGTATCTCCAACCGCTTATTGCAGAATTGCTTGACCTGTGGAATGTCGGCTTGAAGACACACGACGCTTACGGCAAGACTTTGTTCAACTTGCGTGCAGCCTTGATGTGGACGATTAGTGACTTTCCTGGCCTTGGCATATTATCTTGTTGGAATGTGCATACTGGATCGGCATGTATAGCTTGCAATTTTGACTCTGACGTAGTGCACCTTCCCCACAGCCTAAAGTGGTGCTTTATGGGGCATCGGAGGTTTCTCGATGTAAAGCATAAGTTCAGATTGCAACGAAATCGCTTCAATGGGAAACCAGAAAAAAGAGGACCACCTCAGACTTTATCCGGTACAGATATCTTACAGCAGCTTAAGCATGTTGACTTCGAATTTGGAAAAAGAGATGATTCAGCACAAACTCGCCAAAAGACGCGCAACACTTCAGCGCCTCAGCAGTGGAAGAAGATAAGTATTTTATTCACTCTTCCATATTGGAGATCTAATTTACTTCGCCACAGTCTTGATGTCTTGCACATTGAAAAGAATGTTTGTGACAATATTTTGTATACGCTGCTTAACGAACCCGGCAAAACAAAAGATCACCTTCAAGTGAGGAAAGATTTACGCGACATGGGAGTTCGTGAAGACGCTTGGCCAGATGAGCATGACAAATTTCAGCCGTCAAAGTTTACCCTCACAAAACTGAACAAAGAAGTCTTCCTCACGACATTGAAGAAATTAAAAGTTCCTGATGGGTATTCAAGCAACATTCCTTGATGTGTTGACTTGCAGGCTCGAAAGGTTACTGGCCTGAAGAGTCATTATTCCCATGTTCTTATGCAGCAGTTACTCCCTTTGGCTATAAAGAATGCACTTCCTCCCTATGTTTCCATTGTTTTGGTGGAACTTTGTTCTTTCTTTTGGAAGTTGTGTTCTAAGGTTTTAATCGTTGAGGAGCTCGATCAGCTGCAGTCCAAAATCATTCTTACGCTTTGTCATTTGGAGATGATCTTTTCTCCGTCCTTTTTTACTGTGATGGTTCACCTTACAATCCACCTCGTTCATGAAACAAAGCTCGCTGGACCAGTACAATATCGTTGGATGTATCCGATTGAGAGGTACTCATTTTAAATATGTTCTTTATTCTCCGTATTTAATGTTTGCTAGTCATCCTTTTCAGCAATTTATATCAATTTTCTCTTCTGTACTTCGTAGGTTCCTTGGGAAATTAAAATCTTACGTAAGGAATAAGGCGTGGCCAGAAGGTTCTATAGCTGAAGGCTATATAGGGGATGTGGTGCTCTATTTTTGCTCAAAATACTTTCATGATCATGAGACGGCTTTCAACCACCCACCTCGTGTTGACGATTATCCTGAACCTGCACCGACATGAGGAGAATTTATCCCTCGTGTTTGTAAACCAGTTGGAGCAACTGAGAACTTCAAACTAACGGCAACTGAGAAGTTGCAAGCACATAGACATGTCTTGATTAATTGCACTCAAATTGAACCTTTTATACGGTAAGAATTGTACACTCACATGTTATTCGATCTATATCTTTCGTAACATTTCTCACTTTCATTTCACTATCGCCTTTCCATTATTAATTGCAAGGAATTCAGAAGTCATGTTAAGCATCAACTCAGGATCCGTACACAGACATCCTCAGAAGTTGATAGGAAGGTCCACAGAGAATTCCTGAACTGGTTTGCGCGCAGAATACTAAATGACCACAACCCACACTTACAAGATTTCAGAGCTCTCGTAATCGGCCCTCTTGATCATGCAAAAAGGTTTACAGCATACAATGTCAATGGTTTTAAGTTTTGCATGGTTTCACGGGATCAAGGATTGCAAACTCAAAATTCGGGTGTTTATGGCACATTTGGGACAAGGAGTTATGCGAGCAGTAGTGACGCCAATATGCAGTTTGAAGGCGTCCCTTACTATGGCAAGCTTCTTGATGTGGTCGAACTTAATTATCAAGGTCGTTTCACCATGACGCTGTTCAAGTGTTTGTGGGCAAATACCACTACTTCTCGGGGACTGACAACTGACGACTTAGGGATCATATCAGTCAATTTCTCATGACCGATTCATACTGGTATTTCTCATGATGATGAGCCGTATATTCTAGCTTTAGAGGCACATCAGGTTTATTATGTCGAGGATGAGAGGCACATGGATTGGCACATGGTCGTTCATTTAAAGCCACGAGACCTTTACGACATGGGTGAAGGCAATAACATCGCCTACGAGAGTGAGCCATTTCAGCCAACCGATTTTGAAAACTACTTCCCTGAAGGCGATGACAATTTACCTCTACTGCGGTGAATTTTTTTAAATCCACGTCATTTAAATTAAATTTTTTAAATTTAATAATACATCCCTAACAATACTTTTTCTACATAATTTCTATAGGGATGGCGACGATAAGTGATCAAATTCAAATTATGCTTTTGTCTTTAAAAAAAAATTGGAAAAAATTTTTTTAAATAAAATTTAAAAAATTTTAAAAATAAAATAAAATAATATTTGTAGTGGTTATTAAACCACTACAAAATTAAAAATAACCGCAACTAACAAAAAACCGCTATAAAATGGATATATTAACCGCTACAAATAGTACGTGGATTCCTATAAATACCCTTACCACAACTCATTTCAAACACTCCCCAATTTCTTTTCACATTACCTTTCTTTCATTTTCTCTCATTTATAACTTCTTTTGTATGAGTAGAGGAGCTGAATAATACGATCAAATATGGTAACAAGTTTTTTTTGTTTTTTTTACAATACTTCTTTCCTTTATATAAAATTTATTCTCACCATTTTTTTCAGATATTTTAGAGCTGTATCTCATTTTCATTTATTTTTCATACACAATTACATTATATTAGACAACATAATAATTCCTTATTACCTAGGTATCCTTAATAATATTATTAATATAATTTTTATACTAATCTAATTAAATTAAATTTTTCCTTTTAATTTATTAATAAGTTAAACTATTGAATAATAAGCTAATTAAATTAGATAAAATAATAAAAAAAAATAAACTATTTAATTTAATATTAAAAGAATAGAAACAAATGATCGTATATTTTTAAAAAAAATTTTAAATATTTGTAACGGTTATTAAACCGCTACTAACAAATGCACCTTTTTAAACTCAAATTAAATTTTTTGGCGCTAAATTTGAATTTCATGAAATTAGTAGCGGTTTTATAACCGCTACAAATTTCATAAAAATTCAAAATTAATAGCGGTTTCTTAACCGCTACAAAATTGAAAAAAATGTCAATTTTCTTTTCCCGCCTTTAAAATTTCGATTTTTTATATTTGTAGCGGATATATAACCTCTATAAATATCTTTGAAAAAAAGTTCGTTCATGGGGATGTTGTAGCGGTTTTTTGTAACCATTACAAATGATGTAGTGGTTATTTTCCGTGAGTAGCGGTTTTATATAACCGCTACAAAACCGATTGCAACATACGATTTAGTAGCGGTTTTTCTAACCGCTACTAATACTCATTTTTAACTGCTACTAAATCACATTTTTTTGTAGTGTACTATTATTGCATAATATTCTTTTTTTATTATTATATTCACTTTTATCTATATGTCTTACCACTTCTCTCCTATCTTCATTTGTACTTTTCCACCAATTTAATACATTTACTAAAAAGCTTGATTCTATTAATAAATTTATTGTTTGAAAATCTAAATTTCTTCCTAACAATGCTATTAATTGAGCTCTAGACCATTCCTGCAATAATTTTTCATTATCTATATTACAATGTAAGTTTAAATTCCTGACATAGGTATACTTCTTGTTTCATATTGTTCTATAGGGGGTGGTATAAATCCTATTTTACTGGGTGTATTAAATTTTATTTCAAATTCCATCTTCTCATCTTTTATAGTTTCTTTATGTTTTAATTCTTCTTCATTTAATCCTACTTCCCTCTGGTATCTAATTTTCATATAATCTTCTTTGATTCTTATTTTTTTCAGAATTTGTTTTCATCTTAGTTCTTGAACTACTTTCATGTATTACTACTCTTGTATTTAATCCAGCTTCTTTTTGTAAATCTCCTCTTATTATTGTAGCATTTTTAAAATTTCTCTGAATCTGTTCTAATTCTTGTTCTTCTAATCTCATTAATTTTTCTATTTCATCTTCTTCATCATTTATTACATTCATCATTTTTATTGTTGTATTTGATATTTCTAATAAGTCTTCTATTGTTTCTGAATAGCATATTATTTCTACTATTTTATGACCTTCCATTAATAATTCATTTTTCTCTTTTTATTTTTCTATTTTTATTATTTTCTGGGTTTTCACTTTATCTTCTTTTTGCTATTCTGTTTTAGTTAATTTATCATTTATTGTCCATAAGTTGTTATTTAATACTTGTTGTCCTTTTACTATTTCTTCAACTATCATTCTTGTTTGTCTTACATTTTCATTCTTGTAAAAGCTTTAGAAAATTTAGAATTATTCATTGTAAATTCTAGATTCATAATCAGAATAGACAATACCCAAGTGAAACATTGGTTAGTAAGAGAAATAAAAAAGAATAAGTTAAGTAATAAAATGCTAATTAAATGGCAAACCGATTTAGCTTATTATGATTATGAAGTAGAATATATTAAAGGTAAAAATAACTTAGTTGTTGATTATTTGAGTAGATGGAATCAATGAATAGGTTTGGAAGACATAGTCCTATAAATCAGACAAATATAGATGAAGAATCATCTCTTTTGATGAATCAACTTGTAATGAAGATCAATTTTTCCAAGCTATGCGATCAGTTTGCAGTAGTGGTCATTTGCAACATCTCTTTTAATTAGTTATTTTTGAAGACAAATAAGGTATGCTAGGCTCAACTCTCTTTGGGATCTAGGGGGAAGTTTTATCAATAAAGATTCATGGGTATGATTCTATAAACGAAACTACTGGGCAATATGTAAGAAAAAAAAGAGAGTCTGGAAGTAATGAAGGAAAATGGAATGATACGCCTCAGGTAGGAAATGAAGGCAGGCTGTGCTAAAATAACTTGAAGGAGAAAGGTTGAGATCCTAATGGAGAGGATTTTCTGTAAATGGTTCCTGTATGAAAGAGGACATGATCCCTTTTATAACCCGGGTTATATTTGGTCAAAGTCATTCTGGTTTTCTTCATTATCTTCTAAGTAAATATTTTAAATTTTGTAAGTGTGTCCGTGTCTCTCTTTACTTATTCCGCTATTTTTATATGCTACCCAAGTCTATTAGTTATGGTATCATAAATGGACAGACTGGGCAGACGTGAGTTTTTCAAAATTATTTGACATAAATTAAAGACACGGACACACTTGCAAAATTTATAATATATAAAATGATATAAAGAAGATTAGAGGTTTCTGACCGAAATTAACCCGGGTTATGAAAAGAATCTAGTCCTCTTACCAGAACCATTTATAGAGAATCCTCCATTTAGATCTCAACCTTTCTCCTTCAAGTTAATTCAGCATAGCCTGCTTTCGTTTCCTACAGGGGGCGTACCTTCTATTCTTCTTCAAACTCTTTTTTTTTTCACATCTTGCCAAATAAATCTGTTTATAGGATCATAATAATGAATTTTAGATATAAATTTCCCCTAGATCCCTAATAGGAGTTTAGCCACTCATACCTTATATGTCGTCGATATATTGATGTTGGATGAATTACAATAAGCTAAAATTGAAGTCTGCTGCAACTGCTCACAGATATCGGAAATATGAGAGTGAGTGTATGAATGCGAAAGAGTTGTTCTCATTTGACTTGTTTCAATATGTTTATAGAGAGGGTTTATATAGAGCTGACATTCCAACCTTGATTACATTTATGACTATAGTTACAAGTCTCGAGTTGCTTTTGTCGCTTCACGTTTCTATCTTGTCTTGGAATCTGCTTTCTACTTTATATATCTTCCACTTTGCTTTTCCTTCTTTGCTTCTTATGCCGACAGGGGTTGCCGACACTTCCTCTTTTGCTTTCTTCAGCTGATTCATAAGAGATTGGGGTCCAGAAGTATGTCTAGATTCTGATCAATTTGTTCTTGTTCTTTACAGATATCACATTCATGATTTGGATAATCTTCCATTATTTGGCAAATCTTCCTTTGGGTTTCTTCTGTATTATCTATCTTATTCTTCTTTATCTTGTCATACCGTAGGTTAAATTTTTTATCATCGTGCATCTTCGTTCTAAGGGAATATACACATGTTAAGTTGTTAGACCTGTATACCCATGGACATTCTTGCGGGATTTTGTCAGAGATTTTAATCCTGTTCATTTTTTAGAAGATAATATGATAGTCTTGAGCTCTTATATTTGAGACTCTAAATTGAAATTCTTCATCATCTTCAATTTCTTCCTTGATCACTGGTTCATACTCGAGGGGCTTCTTTGTAGTTCCTAGTCTTGCTAAATTTATAGGTACATAAAATTTATCTAGTGTTATCTCAACAACAGTAGAATAACACCTTACAAACACTTGATGCTGAGTTGCAATTTTAAAATACTCTTGTACTGACAACTTTATAATATGAGGTAATTCAAAGATTTCTTCCATGGATGGTGATGGATATATACTCTAAATCAACCCAAAATTATACAATATCTTTACAATACTTGCAGGGGTGCCTGGATATATGATGGCCTTATTGAAAGCATAATGAGAGAGATATTTGATGGTTTTATGAGAGAGAGCTTACTGATTGAGCTTTTTTATAGTAAGCTTATAATAATTATACTGTTGGGATAAATTAAAAACTGCTCGAGTATAGGATTTGTGTAACACCCTGCCTTTAAACACGTAATTATAATTCGATAATGCACTTTTAATTCAGATTAGAGACCATCGGATAACTTAAACTCATTTCAATCTCCTACTTTGTAGTAGGGTTTTCACAAAACATTCAAAATCTCTTCCTGTTTCTGGTCTCCATTTCAAAATTCGAATATAATTACCTGTGCAGTTTATCTACATTCATGTATAACAGAGTGTATAACCAAATCCCCGGCAACTCTCGGGTTCTATACATATATACTCTAGAGGTTACAAGTATCCACTAGGGGATTACACAACCAAAATTGAATATAATATTCCTAATTCAAAATATACAGTAATCCCGAGTTTAAAGTAGATAACCAACATCTCAAAAATCCTTAGTATCCCTAAAGATCCTAAGTGCTTCGGGTTGGCCGCTTCTCCTTTGAGCCACTTGCCCTGTCTGAAATGTTAGTCATAGGAAAGAATGAGATTCGAGCGAATCCCAGTAGTAACAAACCACTCACACAATGCATAACACAAAGCATGTATATAAATCACAACCAGCAACAGCAGCAGCAATCTCAAAGATACATGGTTTTCACCACAAACGACAGCACTCAAGGCTGTATGCACAATACGACAGCTCTCGCTGTAATAATAATAATCACGACAGCTTACGCTGTAATCACAATAACGACAGCTTACGCTGTATCACAATAACGACAGCTTACGCTGTAAACGACAGCTTGCGCTGTAAACAACAGCTATCACCAGCTGTAATCGCAGCAGCATCGAAGAATCATCACATAACATGATAACACACACATACAGAGCATTATACATAGTATAAGAGAGAGAGTCACTATCTTGTCCTTTCCCGACGTTTCTTGGCACAGCGGGCTCACGAGGACGGCAAATATCAAATCCTGTAAACCAAGTTAGGGACAACCCGTCAATCTCTTTCCCAAGTTTTATCTCTATAATACTTAAGTTGATTATCACTATGGTCAATTAATCAAGTCAACTAAGGAGCTAAAGTGGTCAATTAACCTAAAAGGCTAATTTCTAACCTCAAAGTTCCACAATATTACATTATGCCATAAAATCTTCAATTTTCGCATAGGTGACCAATCTGCCAGAATTTTCCAACATCTTTGAAAAATCATAACTAATTCTAGAAAAATCAAAATGAGGTGATCCCAAAGCCTATTGAAAGCTCTTGAAGTCCTCTTCATAGGACAAATATGAATCACTACCAGAAATCACCACACAATTCCAGAATTACACAACATTCCACACTGCTCCAGAATTAGGTCCAGTTTCGACATCAAACTTTGGGCAACTAGAACTCCCAGCTCAAAAACCGAAATGACACAAATCATATGTCTATTTTGAAGCTTGAAATGTGAACTTTAAGACTGGAAAGTTTCAGAATTTTTAGACACCAATTGCCCATTCAAAATATCCCTGCAAACTGTCTGCCCTGCACAAAGTTACACTTGACAGTTTTCCCAATTTTCAACCAATGTGTCCAATGGCTTCAAAATCAACAACCAAACCTATTCCCACATAATTTTTCGTGTAGAACACAATGGTAACATCAAAATGAATAAATTCCCACTCATTCCCTATGTCCTGTTTTGGCAGAATTTTTAGGGTATTTCACAACAAACAACCACTTCACTATCTAATCACTAAGCTTAGCTCATTTGCCTCCAAACCAACATATAAGCACATATATAGGATGAAAGCTTCATGATCCCTAATATACCCTAAAAAAACGAAATTAGGGCTGTCACAATAGCCCACCACAACTCAGCCAATTAAAGCATCATATACATCAACATAATGCTCTTACTCGCCTCTTGCTTCTTCTTGTGTTCTTTTCTTGATTCCTCAACTTTTGTTCTTGCAAGGTGGCTGAAAACTCCTCCTCTTCAAAAACAAAAACCATAGAAATGAAGCTAAGGAAGAGAGGAACAAGTTTCATGAAGGTCACTTGAGCCATAGATGAGGTTAAGGAGGTGAAAATCCATGTAGAAGTTCTTACCTCAACTTTGTTCTTCACTTTCTCTTAGATTGCTGAACTTGGCCGACCTTGAGAAGAGGTGAGAGAGTGATTTATGATCAGTTTTTCTCTTCCTTTATCCTCTTAATATTTGACCGAAATGTGGCCCAAAGAGAAAGAAAAGTTGTGGTGGAAAATAATTCTTTTTACACAAATTTTCTAGTTGCAATTTTTGACTTTTCTTCTTTGCTTTTCATCTTGGTCAATGTCTCAACTTATTTTA
Organism: Inga oerstediana; assembly: GCA_963210345.1. Lineage (NCBI taxonomy): Eukaryota > Viridiplantae > Streptophyta > Magnoliopsida > Fabales > Fabaceae > Inga > Inga oerstediana. Next base: position 69,338,678 of record OY723403.1, read on the forward strand.
ATTTAATTCCTCTTCCCTTTCCTTTGTCTCCACCGAAATGTTGCACTTTGAAACACAAAAAGAATGTTGACCACTTGCTTTAAGGCATATGTGACCCATATGACCAAAGTTCCCTTGTAAAAGAGTTGAAATTTTGACCAAATTCCTCCTTCCTTCTCCTTTACCCTTTTTGGACGTTTTTAACAATATGAGGAAGGGTATTAATTTGTTTTCCCATTGGTCAATCTTGATCCTTCATTTTAAGCTTTATCCCACAATTAAGCTTAACTATAGGGTTTAGGCACTAATTACAACACATTCGGATCAAAATCCACATCATATACTTCAAAAGTGTTCATTTACAATAATTACATCACTTTTGGAGTCATTAGCCCTTAATCCCATTTTTGGGTTATTACAATTTGGATTTTTCTTTTTTGGCTTTTCTTTTTCTTTTTCCTTTTCCTGTTGAGCCACTATATGAGAAAAAGATGTGGTTCCTTTTTTTTTTTTTTTTTTGAATCATAGGTGTGGGGTTAAGTCCTAAAGACTCCATTAGAGTTTGGTTCAAGTGAGTGGATGACTCACTAAGGGTGAATGACCCTTTTATAGGCATTGATGGGCTAGCAATAATTGCTTCCTTGCCCTTATTCATAGCATTATTTCTTTGGACATTTGTCCTTACAACTGGATCAATAGATTCCTTCTGGGTATCTGCCTTATTCATCTTGTTCTCAAGTTGAATATAAATATCGTTAAGAGCATCATTTATATTAGCAACAGAGCTTGATAACCCTTAAATACTAGTACTTACTTGACTACCTAACAAATTCATATTCATCTCAAGGATATTCATCTTCATTATAAGTTGATTCATCATGGGAGATGATTCTTCTTCTTTTCTCATATGATTTATAGGACTATGCCTTCCAAATCTATTTACTGGTTCCATAAGCTCAAATAAGCAACCATTAGATTATTTTTACGTACCTTTAATATATTCTACTTCATGATCATAATATGCTAAGTCTTTCTGCCACTTAATTAACATTTTATTACTTAATTTATTATTCTTTACTCCTCTTGTTAACTAATGTTTAACTTGGGTATTATCAGTTTTTATTATAAATTTTGAATTAACAATGAATAATTCTAATATTTCTACTACTTTTACAACTGCTAAAAATTCCTTCCAATTTGAATGATATCTACTTTGAGATTCATTAAACTTTCCACTAGTATATCTAGTTATGCAATTCCATTTTTATCTTAATGATATAAAGCTGCTCCCCAATAATTATATGAGGCATTAGCATATATTATCCATGTGATGTTTTCTTTTATTGGTATAGTTAACTTGGCTAAATCTTTACATAATATATTTATATTCTCTACAATTTTTTCTGTATCTTTATCCCATTTCCATATAGTTTTTTCTCTTGCTAACTTAGATGTTTTTGCCGTTAATTTTGATAAATTAGGAATATAATTCCTTGCTTGAAATGCAATGACACAAGTAACTAAGAACCCTTGTATTACAATCACAATTAAATATTCATAGCAACTCCAAATATAAACTTGACTAAGTCAATATACAAGGAAGGACTCATTCTTCTATGATTATTTGCACTACAAAAAAACATGAAATTGCCGATGGAATTTACTACAGAAAAATTTTCCGTCGCAAATTTCGGTAGAAATTCAGTCGGAAAAGTTTCCAACTGAATTTTTTTTGTTTAGCCATGGAAGATATTATTTTTGCTACGGAATTGAATTCCGTCAGAAAATTTAAAATTTATTATTTTTTAATTAATTATTATTTTTTCATTAAATTAAATTTTTAAAAAAATTATCTTTTATAAAATTTATTATTTATTAATTAATATTTTTATTTTTATTTTAATTATTATTTTATGATTCCTAAAATATTTTTAATTTTCAATCATAGGTTTTGGTCCCTGTAGGGGTAAAATGGTCATATAAAAATTTATTTATAAAAAATAAAATTTATTAGTTATTAATTAATATTTGTAAAAAAATATTAGTTAATAATTATTTATTAGTTATTAATTAATGTTAATAAAAATTTAATTATGTATAATAAGATTATATATATAACTATGTAATAATAGAACGCCAAAGTAGTCGAGCCCATCCGGTAAGGCATTACGTACGTATGGACGAGGTCGTGGGTTCGAACCAAAGAAGAGGCAAGTTGAGTTGCATTTTCAAGAATAAAGAGGTTGCAACACGTAGCGGAACGAGGTTGTAACACATAGCGGATTTGGGCGCCGACTACAAAGTGGACGCCGCCAGAGCTTCCATACAAAGTGGACGCTACCTGAACTGCCATGCGCCACCCCCAGTGATAAGGGGGCAGTCGTCGGAGTTGCCACATGGTTTTTTAAATTTTAAAAATAAAAAAATAAGTTTGCGACGGAATTTCTGACGGAATTATGGAATTCAATTCCATCAGAAATTGCGTCAGAAATTTTTTTTTCACGCTATTATTACCAACAGAATCTATTCTGTCGGAAACTCTAAATTCCGTCGAAAATTCCGTAAGAAATTTAGTATTTTTTTGTAGTGAATAATGCATTGTCACCAAATGTTCTATTGAAATCTATTCCTCTAACATATCTTTTAGATATGTTATTCTACCTTTATTTTGTTCATTGTGGAACAATAAAAGAAAATTATCATGAAAATCATTCAATCTTACTGTGTACTTGCAAAAACTAAATTTTACTAGTAAAATTAAAATAAATACAACATTAACATGATATCTAAATATTCTGATAAATATAAGGTACTTCTAGAATATAAAATTCAATATATATTTTGCAAGTAAAATCATCTTTGGACATGCTTTTAGCATTTTAGATACTAAGTATTCTTATATAAACTTCACTATTTAGTGAATCATATTGATAGGCTATATATAACAATATCTAACAGATGATAATTTTTCTTTCATAAACTGTCAGACTAATAATATATACAAAATTATTGTATCCACCATAAAATCATATGTTTGATCATATTCATCATTAGACTTGGTGAAAATCTTCATTTTCACATAAACTCATAAACATTCATATATCCTATAATACTATCATATTTCTAGTGTTTGGACTACAGGTTTTTAACTTTCACAACATAATCATATTTTCATTGCGTCTTTTTTCATTTTTACTTTTTCCTTTTGACCAATCATCTTTATGTCTACTTCTTATAACATATCTTTATATAAGATCCTCATTTGACCACATGATATCATTTTCAAAACTTGGGTTGACAACTTTATCTTTTTGGTTCTATTTTTCAATTGTGACATAACTTATTAAGATCTATATTACTTTTCAAGTACTTGAACATCTTTAGTTTTTTCAATTAGTTATGTTTCGACACTCTTCTGAAGTATATGCCTCCTTAATTTGATCATCTTAAGCATAAGCTTCATTTTATCCTTAATATTTATATTTGGAAACGAATGGTTTATCATGCTTCATGCATATCTCACTTTTATTTATATTTACTGGAGCATTTTTAGCTGGGATATGAGATTTAATAACTCTCATTTATGTTAGTAGTTCCATTTGACAAATATTTTATAATATATATTGAATACAAAGCCTAATGAATTTATGGTTCACACTTCTATATTCAAGGATTTATACTTAATGGTAATAATGCATTCCATGAGTTCTCTTTTCCAGTTATGTAGTTTCTCCCCTTCATGTTAGGAAAATATTATCAAATTGCCACGGAAAATTCCATGGGAAATTCCATCAAAAAAATTTAAAAATTTTTATTTTTTAATTAATTATTATTTTTTTTAAAATTTTCCATGAAAAATTCCGTCAAAAATTCCATGAAAAATTAGCTATAGAATTATTCTGTTAGAAATTCTGTGGCAAAATTATTTACCACAGAATTTCCGACGGAATTTACCACAAAATATTTTCCGTGTTGGCCATTGAAAAAAGTTTGTCAGAAAATTCCATCGGAAATTCTGTGGCAAATAATTTTGCCACGGAAATTTCCATGGCTAATTTTGCCACAGAATTTTCCATGGAAAATATTAAAAAATAATACTTAATTAAAAATAATAATTTTTAAATTTTTCCGATGGAATTTTCATGAAAAATCCCCCAAAAACCTCGCATGCCATTTTTTAGCATCTTCCTTCATGTTGTCACCCAAGTTATTGATTTGGTCAAGGCAGATGAACTTGATCTTGTCCTAAAGGTCACGAGGGATGAGGTAATTATGGTACAAGTGCTTGAAATGTCAAAATCAACATATCAAATTAAAATGTAATCAAAGTTTTAAACAGTCAACTATTCAATCATAGTTGAAAAAATATCTCATAAAGAAGTTGTCAGAAATTGAATTTGCCATGTCCTTATTCAGAACCTCATAAACAAGCTCTTTGGTTATAGCTTCCACTTGGCGCCTTGTGTTCAAGGGTGTGAATATCTTAACTCTATTTGAATTATTTTTTATTTATTTTGTAATTATCCTGATGGTGTGATCTATTATTGTACTTAGAAACCATTGGATGCTCATAGTTGTAAATTCAATGCCCAAAAAGATTTTGTATTACAACTCCATGAGTAGGGTTCCAGTCACGAGACCATATGTGCAGGAGACTTTCAATCAATAAGTTATTCATTCATCATCTCTAATAATTCATTTCATCTTATATGTTTTTATATATATAATTTTATATTGTATCTTCTCATAGAGGTCCACACTTACTGCACTCAAAATGGTCTTGAGTGCACCAAGAACAAGATCACTGATGGCACCTATAGATGTAAAAATAATGGAAAATTATTGAGTATTTGATTATGGTATTGTTTTTCAAAGGAACACATTTTTACAATGCTAATTACATTCATTTTATGAAAAACCAAATTTTTTTAAAAAAAAAAATTTATGATAAAATTTATTAAACTTTTTCTATAGTTATTTCTAACTTTTTTGAGAAAAATCCTTATTCCAACAAATTAAGAAATGGAGCTTCCTTGGGAGAAGGAAAAACAAATCTAGTTTCAAATGACAATCTGTTCTGGATTCCATTCCTTTTGCGTGAGTTTTTTTTTTTCCAACTCCTTTATAGGAGTTACCACCCAATCCATTGGCCCAAATTATTCATGGTAGAAAATGTAGTTATTTGGCCCTTGGAGATTGACAGGCGAACAGCTAGTTTTCGGATATAAGATATCATTCATTGTCATGATGGATGCATTTGCGCAATTGACCTTTAAACGAATCAATGTTAAACTTATCGAATCCCTAGCAATTTATGCGAGTATAGTTCATTGGACAGGGGCCTATTGACAGTGATCCATTTTATGAAATCTACGAGGAACCAAAGGCAATAATTGAAAAATTAAACTACATACAAAGTGAATCTTATATATATATAGGACTAGAGGGAGTATATAGTTTAAAATTAAATAAGTGTAAATTTTAAAATATATTCACTAGGATCTATTTAATTTACTTTATATACCTTTTCTCTAAATTTATGTTTTAAAATAAAAAGTAATTTTACTATAAATTAAAAATCTACTCATACTTTTTCCCCTATCTTGCAGGATATATATATATATAGTCCCACAATGAGGAAGGTAAAAAGGAGTTTTTAATTGATTTTTCTTCTCTTTCTTTACTCTTTAATTTATTGTGATTGTTTATCATAATTGGGAATTTTAAAACAATATTATTTATTAATCTTAGCATGTGTTCTAGTTTACCTTAGTTTTCTACTGTTGCCAAGAGCTCATAGATAAATTGGTACCTCACACCTCCGTCATAGAGAAGATAATGAGTTCTTTTCTCCATGTTGTCAAATAGGGATATGTGTGTGATGGGTGCAAGGGGTCCCCTCCTTATGAGCGAGGGGATTTAAAATTGTCCAAATAAAAAATATTTTTCAACTCTTTTGTTTTGACTTGAATTTTGATTTTTCCAGTTATATATTTATTTTTCCGATTTTTCATGTTGATTTTTTTACTGGCCACCATTAAATTAAATCTATAGGTAATCTTGATATAATAGAAGGTGTAGAGAGAACCAAGATCTAAAAAAATAAACCCAAATATTTATGTTAGGGATAGACAGATAGTTATGGATATTATATTTGTGGTCATTTAAAACAGTTCATTGTATAAAAAAAAACATAGTTCATGGTTTAATTAGTTGTTTGGGTATTATCATTATGAGAGTGAATTCAACACTAGTTATGAAGGAAATAATAGTTCAAGAGACAATTGGGACATCTTAAACCACATCGTTTCACGTGATTGTATTCTCCTCAAAATTAATTTTCTGTTACCTCGGAATATCGCAAGATTTTTAGTACATCCATAACATATGTTTGTGGGAGTGATCACTCATGTCCCATTTGCAGGCTCGGTCGGAAAGGGGGGATTGTTTTTGGGCTTTTTGACGTATCTATTACTTCTTTCACATATTCCCATCCTTCATCTTTTTTTTTTTTTTTTTTTGATAACATTGAAAAAAGAAAAAACTAGTGCTCTATATTAGAACGTAAAGCATCCGCCAAGAAACCAGGAGGGGCCACAAAAGTTCAGCACCCAAAGCCATTCCAAGAGAAAACTTTGCCAGTTCATTCGCTACAGAATTTGCTTCCCTACCACACCATTCTAAAGAAACTTCCCAGTTACGTGCCATGAGCTGAGAAATTTCCACTAATAAGTCAGCATGAAGATGAGTATCATCCCACCCTGTATTAACCTGATCTACTATCTGCCCACAATCAGATTGGATTACCACTCTCCTCCAACTCGAATCCCATGCATGCTTCAATCCCATAAGGATACCCCATAGCTTCGCTTGTAGTCCACTTCCATAACCTAAATTAAGCATGAAACCTCCCATTACACCTCCTTCATGATTTCTTACTATTCCTCCACATCCTGCCATGCTTCCATCATAACGACATGCCCCGTCAACATTAATCTTTATCCAACCATCGTACGGTGGTTTCCAAACGGGATCTCTCTTCATTTGTAAACTTGACTGATGTAACTGGGGATTCGACCATTGCGCTTGAGCATGTACCTGTGCTAAAATTTGTATGCTTCCTACCGTTTTGCCCTCGAAGGCCCCTGAGTTTCTGTTTAGCCAAAGTTGTCGGCATAGCAACGCAAAACACATTGGCCAACTCACCTCCAGGCCCTGTTCTTTCAAAGATAGGTTCCAGTCAAACCATGTCCTGATATCATTCAACCCAAAAAATCTGTTCAAAAGACGTGTTGGTACCAACTTCTTCCAACAAAACTTAGCCACCCTACAATCCCAAAGGACATGTATGATATCCTCTCTATTCTCATCACACACACCACAACTATGACTGCCTTGCAAACCTTTAGCAACACGTAACGAATTTGTCATAAGACGTCCCCTAGCTGCAAGCCACATAGTAGTTTTGCACCGCTGTGGTGTTCTCAACTTCCAGATTTTCCTCCATAGATTTCGATGGTACGGTACTTGATCTACACTCAATAATTCATATGCTGATTTGATAGAAAAATCCCCTGTATTAGAAGGCCACCATATAGGTATATCTGCTGACTCTTGATTTATCACGATTGATACACGATTGATGGCTTGAAGAACATGTATTGGAAGGAAAGCCTCAAATTTCCCCCATTCCCAACTACCTGTTGGTGTAGAATATTCACAAACACTATCCCCTTTCATGCCTTCTGGAATGTCCTGGATACAATACGAGATAAGTTTTTCGTGATGTGGGAGCCATTTGTCATTCCAAAATTGCACATGTTGGCCATTACCAATTTTCCAACCTATACCTCGTTCCATTTCCCCCATACATTTCTAATTCCCTTCCATGCTTGTGACTCTTGTTGACGTACATGGACATTGGGTATGATGTCGCCACCAAAATGATACTTTTCTCTTATGAACTTCACCCATAGTGCATCCCTTCGTTTTACTAAACCCCACCCAAGTTTCATCATAAAAGCCTTATTCTGTTTTCGAGCATGCCCTAACCCCAACCCACCTGCTTCTTTGCTAGTACACACATCTTCTCAAGCCACCAAATGTGGTTTCCTATTCGTCGTTGTACTTCCCCAAAGAAATGTACGACATTTTTTATCGATTTCGTCACAAGTAACTTTTGGTAGCCACGAGGATTGCATAGCATAATTTGGAATTGCAGACATCACAGATGATATTAGAGTATGTCTTGCAGCCATAGAAAGGCAGTTTGCTTTCCAATCTTTCAACCTTACATCCATTTTATTTAGTACAAACTGGTAAGTGCCCTTTGAAACACGTTCATGATGCATAGGGATGCCAAGATATTTCCCAAGATCCACGGTAGGAGTGAATCCCAGGAAAGCACTAATTTCTGCTTTCCTAGTATGGCCAACATTGTTAGAAAAAAATATCCTGGATTTGTCAACATTTTCCTTTTCTCCAGATGCATCACAAAAGTCATCCATACAAGCCTTAATAATAGCTGCTAGATCAAGAGAAGCTTTTGCAAATAAGATTAGATCATCAGTGAAGAACAAATGCGAGACTGCAGTATCGTTTCTCTTTAATCGAAATGGAATCCAAGTTTCTGAAGACACTTCATTTTGTATCAGGTGCGTGAGCTTTTCCATTACTAGGACGAAAAGATAAGGTGATATAGGGTCACCCTATAGAACACCTCGTATAGGTTTGAAGACCCGACCTAGCTCACCATTCCACATGATTCGCATCTCTGCAGAATTCAAACAGCAATTAATTAAGTCAATAATTTTTGCTGGTAACCCTAACTCCTTCAAACATGCTTCAATAAAGTCCTACCGCACCCTATCATAGGCTTTCTCCAAATCAATTTTAAGTGCCATGAAACCCTTCTTCTTCTTAGTATTCTTCATAGAATGTACAATTTCCTATGCTAAGACAATATTATCTGAACTCTGCCTTTTTGGTACAAAGCTACACTGATTAGGTGTGATAATCATCAGCATAACTCGCTTCAATCTGGTAGATAACATCTTAGTGATGACCTTATATATGACATTACAGAGACTAATTTGACGGAAATCTCTAATTGTCTGAGGAATATCAGTTTTTGGGATCAAAACAATATTTGTGCTATTAAACCTCCTAACCTCCATCGGGTTGGTGAAAATCGTTTGAGCCAATTCCACCATAGTCTTTCCAACCACATCCCATTGGCTTTGGTAGAATAAAGGGTTTAAACCATCCGGACCAGGAGCTTTCAAAGATCCCATACTAAACATAGCTTGTTTTACCTCTTGTTCTGTGAACATATGATCTAGCATACCCATTAGATCATCTGGAATTTTTGGAAACACACCCCCAAAATTAATATCCACCCTCGGTTGGTGATCGGCCACATATAGAGACTGAAAGAAGCTCGTACCTTCCTGTTTTAGTTCTTCTTCACTCTATATCCATTGCCCATTCTCTCTCTGTAGAGCTGTCACCTGTTTCCTTCTTCTTCTACTATTGGTAACTGTGTGGAAATACTTGGTATTTTTATCTCCATTCATATACAAGTTACACCTGGATCGTTGCAGCCACATGATCTCTTCCTGTATCAAACACTCTTCCATTTCCTTTAATATCTTTCGTCGCTCCTCTGCTCCTTTCTCGCTCAAACACACCTTCTCATTTAGCTTCTCAAGCTTATTAATTAGCATAGCCTTTCGATAGTTAAAGTTGCCCAAAACATCTTTATTCCAAACCATGATATCCTTTTTAAAACCTTCTATATTTTCTTCCCAACTCCTGGAAGCCCTCCAAGTATTCCGTACCACGTTTGAAAAATCATCATGGGTTACCCATGGAGCAAAAAATTTGAAAGAATTCCCTTGGTACGTACTCTTCATTTTTTTTCCTCTTAATAAGAGAGGACAGTGATCAGATTTAAAATGAGGAAGGTGTAGTAAATTTACCTCGTGGAGCTGCTCTAACCAGTCTGCATTTGCCACAATTCTATCAATTCGACTTGCTAAACCTTTTTTAACCCATATAAACTTGGGTCCCTGAAAACTCATGTCTTCCATACCACTTCTTCCTAACCATTCCATAAACTCACGGTCAAGGGGTACTTGTAAGCTGGATGATGAAATTCTCTCTGTTACACGAGCAGTTGCATTGAAGTCTCCCCCAACACACTATATTACCCTGCCATTGTCACGAATAGAATCCAGTTGATGCCACAACTATCTTCTTTGGGCATGGTTAGGATGACCATATACCACTGACAATTCCCAGCTATCACTTTGACCATTATTAAAGACGCCATAGAATACTTGGGATGACTTAGTTTTTACTGAGAAATTAACATGATCATCCCAAAAACACCAAATGCCACCACTAAATCCTTGTGTCTCCACCATATCCATATTCTTCAATCCCAAGCGATGAGCTATATAAGTTGCTTTCTCACTCTTCTGCCTGGGTTCAAGTAATGCTAAAAAATCAATCTGATATCTACGATGAAGATTTACTAGTAGCCCATCAAAAGCCTTTCTCCTAACACCACGTGAGTTCCATATCATAATGTTATAATCCATAAAAATATTATAATAAAAGAAAAACAAACCTCCCAGACTATTTTACTGTTCATCCATTGACTGTGACTCTCCCCTGTCCATTTTATCTTCCGTTAAAACATGTAGAATTGAACTAAGAGCACTAATGGAATTTTGTTTTGTAACAGTTCCAGGGTCCCACGGGTTGTCCGCTTCAACAGTCTCTTAGATACAAAGAGCGCCATCACTTTTCTCTTTTGAGGGAATTGGGTTAATGCTACCCACTCCACAATTGGTGCTTGACCCAGGCTCCATGCTTTGCTTCAATCCCTTAACTCATAGCCCTTCAATGTTTTGCTCGGCATTACCCACCTCTCTTACACCCAGCTTATCTTTCGCGCCTGCCCAAACTTGCATACCCGTCCCTTGCTGGCCCCACTCCCTCTTCTCCTTGGTACCAGACACATCCACCAACCCCACATGTTTTGGTAACTTAGCTTTAGAACGAGAGATGGGGTCAAGTAGCTCCTTTTGTTGAATAACTATTGGCTTTTTGACTTTGTTATTTTCCTTTGCATGTGGTACTTGATTGGAAATTTCCATTACTGGCTCTCTTTTGTTCCTTTGTTGACTGCCATTATTACTTTCTTCCATAACCTCCACTTCTAATGCAACAAAACGTGACCCACATCCTTCCCCACCACTATTAAACCTCGAACTCAGCCCTCCAACAGAACCCACCACTGCATTCTCCGTATGCATCTTATCACTCCTAAACTTCTCTTCCACTTCAGGTCCCTTCCTACAAGAGGCACTTTGATCTGTTTCATTGCACTTCGATTCTTCTTCCTAACTATAGCAATGATCATAGTTATGACCATATCTACCATACTTGAAACATACTAGATGTATACCCTCATACTGGATCCATGTCACTTTTCCATTAATAAGAATGAACGGCCTCAAAGGAGCAGACAGATTCAAATCCACACAAAGTCTTGCAAATCTACCTTTTTTAAACTTCAGTGTAGCCATATCCACCTTCAAAACTCGACCAACTTGAGATCCTAGCACATAAAGGGCCCCTTTATCGTAATAATATAACGGAAGTTTTGGGAAGCGAATCCATGCTGCTATACTCGTGACTACTTCCCCTTCAGGATCAAAATCCTGCATCCATGGTTGAACAGAAATGTAGTGATCGAAAAGTAGCCATGGACCACCTGTCAAAGCTAATTCATAATCACTCCTATCCTTGAACTACACAGCTAAGAACCCTGCTCCCACATCTATCGCTTCAACTTCGCCATTTCTCACCCACAGATGCTGTACCTTGGTCGCCAAATATGTTGGGTTCACCGTTCGTCCTAAAAGTTTAACAATAAGAGTCTTTCCCCACTTCTTTGCTAACATTTGCTTCTCAGACTGAGGAAATATAACATTTAGCCCTATATTCGTCATTTCCACCGTGACCCTTTGCTTCCAGTGATCATTACTCCACTAGTCTTCTTCTTCTACCATATCCGAGTTATTGTTAAGCACCGTTACTTTAAAAGAATTCCATTTATTTTCCTTCTTTCCAGACTCTATTTTTGCACCTTCCTCTTCCGTAATTATAGCATCGTGCATCCAGTCTTCATCATGAGACACCAACAGCTGGTCCGTAGAGAACTCCTTTTCAACAGCACAGCTTTTCTTCTTACTCCGGTTAGAGCTGTCACTCTCATCCAGCGGCTGTGCTTGGCTCATTCGTTCACGTTCTTTCTCCCTCTCCCGACTCCTCTGTTCCAGCGGCGTAGCTTGGCTCGCTAGTTTACAGTTTCTCTCTCTCTCTCCCGACTCCTCTCTTCTAGTGGCAGGGCTGGGCTCCCCTATTCACGATCTCTCTCCCCCCAACTCCGGTCTCTCTCTCTCGCGACTCCGCTACCGTTCCTGCTCTCTCTCTCTCTCTCTCTCTCATAATTCTGAACTATTTTTTATAAACTCCCTTCCTTCATCTTTAGGCACTAGTTGTGAGTGCACAAATGATCCCGCCTTAGGTCCTTAATATGATATTCATTTTGTAGTTCAATGTCTATATTAGAGTACTCCCTCTGGGTCATAATATAAGATATATTTGAGAAGTTGATCTTGATTCTAAATATATAACATAGTTGTCATATTTGTAGATATTTTCCTAATTTACCCTTATTGATGCTTCCTCAATAATAATCAAAGAGGAAAGGGAAAGAGGAATTAAAGAAGATGACTGGGGTGTTTTATGAAAAATAAGTTTTATAAACTAACTCAACTAACTTCTTTAATCTAATCAAATTAAGTAAATATATCTTATATTAAAAATTGGAGGGAGCAGGTATTATATTAAATCTCAAACTACGGTTTTTATTTGAATTTAATACCTTCAAACTTTGTGAGCACTACTGGGACGATAAATATGGTTTTGAACATGAGATACTCTACAACAAATATTCCACTTTCACACAAAAGTCTGATAATAGTATAATTATTGTTTTACTAGTCATTAAAACGATGCTTAGAAAGATACTCTAGAATCCAAATGCAGATTACTCTAAGTAATTAATTAACAAATTTAATTCTCTTTGTCCATTAATTTTGTTTACATGTGAACTACAACTTGCATGTGCCACTCCAACTAATTTCTTCAAGTGGAAGACTCATCAATTTTTATTTCTTCTTTTCTTCTCTTGTCTCCTCCAATGAAGCCGGGTCAAGAACAATTAATGGTTTACTAAACATCACATGCATGCTTACGTGCTCACAAATGATGCCAGCATTCTAAGGTTTAAGGGTCTGTTTGGCAGAAGGGAAGTGAAGGGAAAGGGAGGGGAGGGAAAATTTTTATGAGCTGGTTTTAAAAAAATTAGAGAAATGGGGCTATAAAATTTTAATAAAGATAAGATGCAAAATATTAGAGTAAGAAAAATTAATTTTCAATCCCACTTCTCTAACTTTTTTAAACCCAAGTCATACAAATTTTCCTTCCCGTCCTCTCCCGTCCAAATCATTCATACCAAACAACCCCTAAGAAAAATGCAGATTAAGTCGGAGGTATATACTCCTTCCATCTCAAAATATCCAACACTTTGAAGTTTTAGTTCGTTTTTTAAAAAATAGTTGTCACTTTAGAATTTCAATCAATATAATATATTTGTCTTATAAAATTTTATCCTTCGTTATTAACAACAATCATTAAGTCAAATTAACTATATCAAACACTCCATCTTCATTTTTAGTTCAGGATATTGTTGCAAGGGAATTACCCTTATTTGAAAGCTTATGTCTATAGTGGTACTACATGCACGCACTTCACTCAAACCTTTTGTTAGTCAAAATCCTCTCTGGATACCTTGCTGTGAACATTGACTTGTCAATTAAAGCACATATTGTCTAAAGAGAGAATCTAATCCCAAAAGACTAGTTTATTGGATTGGAAAATCCCTTAAACTTATAAACCATATTTCACATGTAAGGCTCCATGATGTTTACAAGTCTCACATCGGGAAGCCTGACTAGTATGATTTATAAGTTCTAGAGACTTTCTAAAACATACTCATCTTTTAGAATTGGACTCTCCCTTTGGACTTATAGCCATAACAAAGGGATGTTTCTATTGAAAGGACAAAGTTTATTAACATAAATCACGAAGTAGTCTTCTTAGTGATAAGAGCTAAGTAAAGTTCTATTGTGTGGGGTTGTTAGTTGGGACATTAGCTCTTGAACGGGGTGCATTGAAGCTCCAAGTGGAAAGTGTGATGTGATTTATAAGTTCAAGAGAATTTTCCACCCAATAGGATGGGCTTTCCCTTTGAAATCATGATCATAATATAAGCTAAAACAACTTAAAGCAAGTAGGATCAAACCTGGGCGAACTCCCACTAGTAGGGCGAACTTGGTGCCACTATAGGCCACACAACCATTGACTTGCCAATAACTCTAATTATTTATTCCAACATTAATTTGGAAGATGAATACAATTGAAGGCATGGATGAAGGAAAACAATGCACCTTAGATAAGTTATTATTATTACAACATAAAACTGGACAATAGATCAACTATATCTCACTCAACATATAGACTAGGTTTTTGGAACGGATACCCTCTTTAGACTTATGATCATAACATAAGCTAAAACAACATAGAGATCGAACCTACAATCTCACCCAAGCAAGACAAGCTTAGTGCCACTAGGCTGCACAACCATTGACTAGATGATATCAATAATCTTCGTGTTTGTTTCGGCATTTTGAAGGAAAATCGAACTTCAACAGTACTCAATTGGACTTAAACAGTGTTTTGATAAAAAAATGAGTGTTTGTTTCAGTGATTGGATTTAAGGTGAAAAAAGGTCATAAGTTGGAAAAATTCGTAAGCCTCAAAATGAAGCTTATTGGAGCTTATGTGCCTGTATGTGTATAAAAAAATATTGATAGGAGTATTTTCATATTTTTGGGGATCAATGAGGTACTCAAAATTACTTCTAATCACAAATTCTTTTATGAAAAATGTTCTAAATAATTTTCTCTTTCTTTAGATAGTAATCTTCTGCTAATTAGAGAATACTTTGGGATAAGAGTTTAAGCAAGTTTTGAGTTTTGTTAATATATAACTGTAGAAATGTAGAGAATAATTAATAATTAATTTTAATCAGTTTAGATTTATTATTTAGTTTTTTTATGATTTTATAATCAATTTTTTTTATAAACATGTCATAAATTAGTTTCTATATAGTGTTTTTACCCATTAAATTTAGTTTAAATAATTTATTTGGATTATTGGAGGTATTATTGAGATTTTAATCGGTTTATTTTGTTAGATTTTGAGCTACGTGAAAATATAAGTTAGGATTTAATATTTAAATTAGAGTTTGATATAATTTATAAGATTTAAGCTTGAGGTGCACAGTAGAAAAGACTTTTAGAGTATGCCAATTTAAATTAGAGTTTGATATAATTTTATTAAAATTGTACTATTACCAAATTTTCAAAGTTAATTTTTAAGAAAATTGTGAAAAAATCCCTCCGTTTGTAGATATCTTACCAGGTCTCATTTTTTTTTCCAAGGTAATTAAACCCGGACCAGTCAGTGAACCGGTCGAATTACTGGGTCAAAGGTCAGTGGGTCAAACCGGAGCTAAACCGGGACCAAACCGGTGAGAAATGAAATATTTTAGGCTTACAGTATGAAATTCTAAAGGAAAAATTAATATATATATATATATATATTTGACCCGGACCGGGTCACCAAACCGGACCGGTTTAGTGCCCGGGTTGCCGGTTTCTGGGCCAATTCGGCCGGTTCGGTCCGGGTCAGATAACATTGCTTTTTTCACAATTATCCCTTCATTTTTTCATTTTTCATAATTTTTTCAATTTTTTTCTCTTAATTAATACAAAAGTCACTTATGCAAAAGTCAAACTAAACATCCTAACTTTTACATAAGTTACTTATCCAATCGCTAATCCAAACACTCATCATTTTACCCAATCTAACTTTTTTCCAATCTTAAGATTTCATAAGTTTAAGTAAAAATAAGTTACTTATCCAATCGTCAAAACAAACACACCCAAAATAACTCTAGTTAAGTTAAAACAACTTAAAGACATGCATGAAGGAAAACAGTAAATCTTAGATCACTTATTATATCACACAAAAAGGAGAAACAAATTGATTCATTGAAGCACACAAGCAGAATTGCATTAAGAATTCTTTTATCAAGCCATCTATATCAATAATCTGGGGCCCTTCATCACCACTGTCCCTTGAAATGAAAAATCAAAATGGAGTTGGTGAGATTGAGCTAAAATGAATATGACTATTACTCATATACTTAAGCTTTAAGAGATCATCATACCCGATCGTTTAGTTTTTTTGGGTTCTTAGTTATTATTAAATTCTTAATGATAAAAATATATATTTAACAAATATTCAGTAGTTTCTGCAACACAATACATACAAAATATAATAAATTCATAACAAATAATGAGAAAAGGCAAGCAATAATTAAGTTTCTTTTACAAAGAATGGGTTTACGTTCTCCTAGAGAAAAAGAAGAATAATCAAGCTGATAATGGCAAGAAGAGAGTTACGATCATAATTCTTAGGAGCTTTTGGAGTCTTGATCCTTATTTTGAGAGTGCTTGCCTTCAGAGTGTGCATTTTCTGTGCTTTCAGGAGAGTTCTTTTTGGACTCATTTTGATAGGGAGAGTTATTATCAGGCTGTTGAGTTTGATTAATGGGAAAAGGAAGAACATTATTGTCTGGAGTACTTGATGAGGTTGCAGTTCATTGTTGGGGTTCATGAGGTTCTTCGTTATTAGGAGGAAAAGGATATTGGATATTTGGGGCTAGACTAAGGGCATTTGTAGGCTGTTTATTAGATTGAGTAGGTGCATTATTAGGCTGGAATGACACGGAAGCAATTTTAGGAGAAGAATGAATTAATTCTATTATTGATGAATATATCCGTATATATACAAAATGAATCATCTAATAGTGTAAGTCAGTGAGCCAGCTGTACAACTAATATCTATCCTACAACAGAAATGATTAACTGATTAACAAATACAATTACAAATAATAAATACAACAAAAATCTGTTATTCCCTTGACACCCCCCCGCAAGCTGGAGCGTGTATATCTTGCATGCCCAGCTTGGAAATAAGACCATGGAAGCGAGTTGGATGTAAAGGCTTGGTAAACACATCAGCAAGCTGGTCAGGAGAGCGAACTGGAAGAAGATGAATGATGTTGGATTGGAGCTTCTCACGAACTAGGTGGCAATCCAGTTCAATGTGTTTGGTTCTTTCATGAAAAGTTGGATTTTCTGCTATTTGAATAGCAGACTGATTGTCACAAAAAATAAGAGCAGGATCAATGTGAGAAATATGGAAATCAGTCAACAGATAAAGAATCCATTGTGCTTCACAAGTAGTAGCACTTAAAGCGCGATATTCAGCTTCAGAAGATGACTTAGACACAGTAACCTGTTTCTTGGCTTTCCATGAGACAAGGGAAGAGCCTAAAAAGACTGCAAAACTAGTAACAGAGCGCCTAGAATCGATGCAGCCAGCCCAATCAGAATCACTGTAACATCTCAGTTTTAAATCAGAAGAGGAAGAAAGAAATAAACCAGCTCCAGGAGATGATTTCAGATAGCGCAATACCCGGTGAGCAGCTTGAAGATGAACATCCCGAGGATCAGCCATGAATTGACTGAGCTGCTGAGTTGCAAAACTTAGATCCGGCCGGGTAGTGGTCAAATATTGTAGACGACCAATGAGACGACGATAAGCATGAGGATCACGTAAAGGAGAACCCTTATGTTGAGAAAGCTTTAAATGAGGATCCATAGGAGTAGATGCTGGTTTACATGCTAAATAACCACAATCTTCAAGAAGTTCAAGTGCAAATTTCCGTTGAGAAAGAAATATACCATTCTTGGTCCTAGCTAGTTCAAGACCAAGAAAATAACGCAACTCACCAAGATCTTTAATGGTAAAAGCCTGATCTAAATGCTGCTTAACAGAATTAATCTCAGAAATATCATTGCCAGCCAATACAACATCATCAACATAAACCAAGATAACAGTAAATGATGAAGAAGAAGCCTTAAAGAACAATGAATGATCAGATGCAGATTGAGAATAGCCATAAGAGATTAAAGCAGTAGAGAGTTTGGAATACCACTGTCGACTGGCTTGTTTTAAGCCATAAATGGACTTTTGTAACTTGCAAACTAAGTTGGGAGAAGGAGGTGTGAAACCAAGGGGAAGATCCATATAGACTTCTTCATTTAAATCACCATGTAAAAAAGCGTTATTAACATCTAATTGATGTAAAAACCAGCCCTTGGCAGCAGCAATAGCAAGTAGTAAACGAAGAGTTGTCATTTTTGCGACAGGAGAAAAAGTATGAAAATAATCAACACCCTCTGTTTGGGTGTAACCCTTAGCAACCAAACGAGCCTTATGTCGTTCAATATCACCATTAGCTTTGAACTTAGTACGATAGACCCACTTACAACCAATGGTCTTCTTACCTGGTGGTAAAGAAGTGAGTACCCAAGTCTGATTATGTTCAAGTGCATTAATTTCTTTGGACATGGCATCTCTCCAAACAGGATTTTTAACAGCTTGCCTATAGGTAGTAGGATCAGGAACAGAAGAAACAGACATAACAAACCGTTTATAATCAGGAGAAAGAAAGGAGTATGACAGTACAGAAGATAAAGGATACCTAGGAGTACCTTGAGCTGATGATTGATCACAAGCAGAAGAGAGGGTGCAATGATAGTCCTGCAAATATGAAGGGGGGTTGTGGGGCCTGGTTGAACGACGAACAGAAGGTGAAGGGAGTGAAATAGAAGCAGATTCGGTTGGGAGAGAAGGAAGAGAAGGTGAAGGGAGTGAAACAGAAGCAGATTCGGTTGGGAGAGAAGGTGAAGAAATAGGGGATGGGGAAGGAGGCAAAATAGGAGAGGGAATGGAAGAGGACTGAAGGATGTCATCATCCAGAAAAGATGGAAGAGACTGAATAGAAGGAATAGAAGATGGAGAAGAAGGTTGAGTGATAATGCCATTAAGAAAAGGAAAAACCAATTCATGAAAGACAACATCTCTAGACAAAAAAATTTGATGAGAAACTAAATCAAGTAAAATATAAGCTTTGGAACCAGTAGGTAAGCCTAGGAAAACACATTTTCTTGCTCGAGAATCAAATTTAGAACGATGAAGAGACAATGTAGAAGCAAAACATAAGGAACCAAAAACTTTAAGAGAGGAATAAGAAGGGGGGAAAGCAAATAATTTTTCAAAAGGAGTGGAATTTTGAAGTAAAGGAGTGGGAAGCCGATTAATGAGATAAGCAGCATGCAAAATAGCAAAAGACCAATAAACAATAGGGATATGAGATTGAAAAAGTAAAGCACGAGCAACATTAAGAAGATGCTGGTGTTTTCGTTCGACTAAACCATTTTGCTGGGGAGTTTCAACACATGATTTTTGATGAATGATACCCTTAGAAGCAAAAAAATCAGGCATAGAGAATTCAGGACCATTATCTGTGCGCAGAACCTTAGGAGAAGTGGAAAATTGATTTTCAATTAAAGCAATAAAATTCTTAAGGTGAAGACGAACTTCAGACTTAGTTTTGAGAAGAAAAATCCATGTATAACGAGAATAATCGTCAACAATAGTTAAAAAATAGCGAAAGCCTTGAACAGAAGGGACAGAAAAAGGCCCCCAAATATCAGCATGAATGAGATCAAAAATTTTATTACTAGAAGATGTGCTTACAGGGAATGAAATGCGTTTTTGCTTAGCAAAATGACAAGTATCACAAGGAAGGGAATGGGGAGTACAGTTAATATCAGGAATGTGTTTCTGGAGTAATGAAAAAACAGAATCAGAAACATGGCCAAAGCGATGATGCCAAAGAGAAAAGGCTGAATCAGAGGAATGACTGGCCAGGTGAACTTGGGAAGTAGAGGACGAACCTTGCATATTTGCATTGTAAATGTATAACCCTCCAATGAGCTTAGCTGTACCAATCATCAGTGAAGGTTGGAGCGAGTGAATCTGGCAAGATGAAGAGGAAAAAGTAAGTGAATAATGAAAGGAAGAAGTAAGACGAGACACAGAAATAATATTGAAGGCAAAAGAGGAAAGGAATAGAACGTTCTGTAAAATCAAAGAAGGAGAAAGAATAACTGTTCCTGAAATAGTAGCAATGGCATTATGACCAGTAGGAAGACGAACAGAAATAGGTTCAATGGAATGATAAGAGGAAAACAAAGTAAGAGAGGAACAAATATGATCAGTCGCACCTGAATCAATGATCCAAGTAAAAGAGTTTGAGGAGAACGAATTACAAATACCTGTGATAGGACCACAAGTGGACACATGATTAACAACCGATGAAGAACCAGGATTGGACGCAGGAGCAGAAGCATTAAGCAGAGACAAAAGTTTGGTATACTGATCGGCAGAGAGGGAAGGAAATCCTGATGGAGAAGCCGGCAGAGATGATGATGCTTGAACAATAGCAGACTCCGGAGCAATCACATTATTGACCACAGGAGTATGACCAGAGGACCGAAAGCGAAATCCAGGTGGAAAGCCATGCTTGCGATAGCAAGTCTCCTCGGTATGACGAGGTTTACCACAGAAGGTGCACTGCTTGTGTTGTCGAGAACCAGAAGGCACAGGGCGTGGAGATTTAGCTGCTAATAAAACCGAGGCATCAGAAACCACAGGAATATGCAACTCACGTTCTTGTTGAAGAACTAAGGAAAAAACCCGATGAATCGGAGGTAAGGGCTCGAGAAGCATAATTTGTGATTTAACATGAGTGTACTGCTCATTTAATCCCTTTAAAAAACGAATAACGTAATCTTCATCACGATGATGAAGCGCAACAGCCGTAGATCCACATTCACAAGCTTTAAGAGGACGGATGTTTGAAAGTTCATCCCATAGAGTTTTCAATTGAGTGTAGTAGTCACTTACATTGAGGTTGCCCTGTTTGAGATTGTATACCTCTTCTTGAAGCTCAGCGACACGGAAGAGATCAGTCTGAGAAAAACGCGATCGGAGGTCGTTCCAAATCTCAGAAGCCCGATCGAACCAAATAATGCTTCTAGCGATGCTTGGAGACAGAGATTTTGTGAGCCATCCCTGGACCAAGTTGTTGCATCGTTCCCACGCCGAGAACAGAGGATCATCGATCGCAGGCGGAGGAAGTGAACCATCGACGAACTTCAGTTTGTTTTTCGAGAGAAGAGCCATTCGCATAGCTCTGGCCCATGTGTGATAATTCGAACCGTTGAGGGGAGGAGCAACGAGAATCAAGGCAGGATTCTCATTTGGATGAACATAGAAAGGGCTTCCTTGGTCAAGAACGGAGTCGGCAGCCATGGAAAAGAAACGAAGTATAGGGTTTGAAAGGGAAAAATGAGCAGTGGAGAAAAGAAAGAGAAAATCGAAAGGCTCTGGAGAAAAGAAAGAGGGAGCAGGGTGCACGAGAAAGAGAAAATCGAAAGGCTCTGGAGAAAAGAAAGAGGGAGAAGAGTGCACGGATCCCAAAAAAAATCAAGAGGCTCTGGATACCATGACACGGAAGCAATTTTAGGAGAAGAATGAATTAATTCTATTATTGATGAATATATCCGTATATATACAAAATGAATCATCTAATAGTGTAAGTCAGTGAGCCAGCTGTACAACTAATATCTATCCTACAACAGAAATGATTAACTGATTAACAAATACAATTACAAATAATAAATACAACAGAAATCTGTTATTCCCTTGACATGGAATAAAGTCTGGATACTAATTTGGGTTTGAAAAGTGTCTTTTGTAGGTTTTTGTTGTGGAAGAGGTTGATTCGGAAGAAAAGGGACCCCGGGATTTTGTGTTTTATTAGTTTCATTTTTAGACTTGTAATAAAATCACTATATTATTATCACCAGGAAAATATCAAATACAAAGTTCATTGATCATCAATTTTAATCCAAACTAGCACTTAATTCCCCCCGTCCCGCAGGGAGCAAATTATGCAAAACAAAATATGATATTCAAAACATGTAAATTCACCTAACAACACAAATGACTCAAGCACCCAAATTCCTAAACACCTCCTTATAAACAACATTCATTGTTTTTCTACTATTGTCATGACTCATGACTATTAGTAGGAATATAAATCTTCAATCCATCCATGCTTTTCACTTTAGATAGTGTAATATATCATTGGGCATGGGTGAATATAGGCTTTGATAGATGAAGGCCCACATGTCGAAGTAATTGCCCTTAACTTTTGTTGATTGTTATTGCAAAAACAAATCTTAGAGTTTTGGGGTAGATTTTTGTTTTGTTAATGATGAGAATGAATGCAGAATTTTAGCTTAGAGTTGCGATTCATTTAGTAATGTTTCAAAGACTGATATTAGTTAGTTGTTGGCGCACCTTATTTTTCGTCAAATATGTATCGGAGAATCCAAACCCTCTGTTGCTTTTTCATGTTTATGTAGAATTTTAATTTTCCGTTTCATTGTCGTTACATTAATGTAATATGGATTAGTGTCTGTGCATGATGCTTGGCAAACAAAAAAAAAAAAAAAGTGTCTGTGCTTAATTTTTTTTTTTTTCTTGATACTTGTGTCTGTGCTTAATGAATTCTCAATTTAGGATATTCAGGGTGAGCTCTAGGGCCTGAGCCTGTAGCCCAATCTGCATGAGTAGGCCTTCTTGTACATGGGATTATTTACAATACCTGACAACAAAACATAAGGCCTAAGCCCAATATGGCCAATGAAGGTCTGCAGGCTTGTGAATGACAAACAGGAAAGATTAAACAACAGTTACACCATGAACGGATTTTAACGTAAACGGCACACACAACATGAGGATGAAGTATAGATGGATTAACTTAATTATAATTGTAATAAACATAAACATTGGCGTAAAAAGAAATGGTAAGCTAGTAGAACAAACTCAACACGCATTACAATTGGAAGGAAATAAAGATTGGATTTGATTAAGAATTCGGAATTCCTGGATATTCAGGTTGGAGTGGCATTCCTTTTCTCAAGAACCTCTGGATAGGTTGGATTGAAAAAGACCCTGGTCGCATCGTGATATGAGCTTAAAGTAAATCCACTCACAGTGTTCCCTTCCACCATTGCGTCCTGGATGACAACAAACAATGGATCTTCAAAAGTACCTCCATCATATGCTCGGATAGTTGTTTCAGTACAAGTACCATGTAGGGAACAAGATATCATCTTGTCCGAACTAACAAACATAATAAAATCCAATAAAAATTTAACGGAAGTCAACAATGAATAAAGTCGGCTTGCTTATTACCTAGCGCTAAAAAGTCCATCGTCATCCACAATCAAGATAGCTCCTTACAAAACACGCCGTCTAACTGACTCATACCAGCTTCATAGATTCCGACCAAGAAACCGCACAAAGTCTGAAAATATACATGTATAATGATCAAATCGAATACATTGAAAATTGAAAATTGGATGGAATAGACGACATGACGTATCACAGACTATATTGTCATACCAACTAAACACCCTGGCCTTGTTCCTCCACTGGTGACGCTCAAAACAGTCTGTAGGTTAAACAATGTTTAGGCAAAACTCCTGTAACCCGCTCCATGTATGAAATGGGAAGCAACTTGATGCGGTGCTTCTTTAAATGCCCCGCAATGTTCCTTTGAACAGCAAAGTTTTTAATCCTGAAGCAGTGATTGGGAGGAACATGGAGGAAGTCAGAGCCTAGGAGCTTATATTTGAAGATCACAAGGGAGTGTCTTTCTTTTATCTTTTTGATTCAAGACTTGAGATTGTTTAGTTTTAAATGATTTTGAGTTATATTAATTGAGAACATTCTAGTTTTAGATTGTAAAACTATTATTGATTTGGATTGAATTGATATTTTGGATTTGATTTGTTCTTAATTGATTGTTGGGATTTTTGTTTACAAACCATTTGATTGTCAATTAGATTATTAATTGAGTTTTCATTATTAATTTAATTGTCAATTTGGGTTTAATCTCTCGATTGTTTATTTAGGTGATTAATTGTCGAATTGTTTAATTAGGCAATTGTGAACATAATTCCAAAATTATCTTAAATTATTGTGATTGGTTTTTAATGGATTCAATTAACCACCGCTTTTTCTATTATGAGTTTTCTAGTGGATTAGGTATTATTAAGCTTAAGGGTTTCCCATGTCTTAATTAGGTGATTAAGTTTATTAATTCAAATTTTTCATTAACCTTCCCTTGGTCTAATAAATTGAATGGCTAAGAAAGCTAAATCCATGTGAATCGTGAGTTGTCCCCTTCATCATGGTAATTGAACTAAATCTTTGTTGTTTGCCTTACTTTTCATTAGTCTTTTGCTTAGGATTTTAATTCCCCTTTCATAAAACCCCCAAAATTGCAATTGAATTCATTTAGGTTAGTTTCATTCTCATATAGATTTTAGAGTCATTTGCATTTAGGTAGTGGAATCTTGCATATGCACCTCTGTCACACAACACTCTGTCCTCTTGATTTACTTTACTGTCAACATTAACTTTGGAGTAATTCTAGACAGCACATATCCTTCCACTCCTCCTCATAAAACCACAATCAGAAACAGAACCACTTTCTGACACATTATTCCCATACCCACCTGTACAAAAAATACCTTCAATATGCAAACAGTTGGCTACTTGCTAATAATTAACTATCACTGTTTTCATTCCCGCACCACTTACCTAATCTGGTATCCACAACATTGACATAAAATTCGTCCTTCAATAGTCCTCCACCTCTTCCACCAATTGGCGCCTTGTTTGGGACAAATGTCTCATAACCTTGATTCTGAACTGCGGACAACCTTACACTATTACGCCTGAAGACAACATTGGTGGCATTGGTGTCACCTAAAATGATGAAATTGTATGTTCAACACACCAATAAGTGGTAGTTATTTATCATATATGTGTTGTACTAAGTAATACCGACATATGAGTTACCTTGAGGTGCATTAACGTCAAATCTATGGGTAAGAGTTGTTGCAAGATTTGTGACATCACTGAGGATGGTCCTCCTCCTCTTTTGTCTGAGTAGATCACCTCTGTCATGGGTTAGAAGAATATCAAGTTGAGTATGAACGAGGTTCTCAGCATTTGGAGTCACCTGCTTCCCCTTATGCCTCATAATTTCAACAGCTCCA
The DNA here is from genome assembly GCA_963210345.1 of Inga oerstediana. NCBI lineage: Eukaryota > Viridiplantae > Streptophyta > Magnoliopsida > Fabales > Fabaceae > Inga > Inga oerstediana. The sequence continues at coordinate 69,363,982 of OY723403.1, forward strand.
ATCCTATGAGGTTGCGGACATCAAACCTCAGATGAGCATTCAGTAATAAACCTGGATAACAGTATTTTAACTATATCACTTAATATACATGGCACTATATTTTCTGCACCTTAATAGCCAGTAAACTTAGAGGAGGAAAAATAGGATGACAACAAACTCATGTTCACAAAGTATTTATTATAATATGAACCTCAGATGCGAAAAATGAAAAATTTCATTTTCCCACCCTCCAATTGAAAACATCCTCCATACAATGCATAGGCAGTACAGTTATAGGCAGGATATGTCCTATCAGGGCCCATGGCCTAATGTGGGAACCCACAAACTCCTACTAAGTATCATAACATGTAATATTCCTACATTACTCACTTTGGAAAGTAAATATTCTTAATATGTATTATTAAGCATGGCTTAACCAATATATTTGAACAAAATAACCTGTTAGCACATGTCTTCAACCTTTCAAGATCATAACTTCCATGCATAACATAAAATACACATAATAGCATGTTTTGCCAATCATTTATGAGTTTCCCACTGTAAATTATGGACTAATATAGCAATTCAGACGTCTTAATAAGTGTTGTTATTCCAATATATATGTCATATGAGTTATATAATAATGCACGTAATCTATATCACATTGTAAGTCAAACAAATTAAACACCATAAAAATGAAAGTTTAGAAGCACACCAGGTTGAGCATGAATGAAGTTCTTATAATTGGTAGTTACCTGCTTCATCTTATGCCTCATAATTTCAACAAAGGTAGTGGTATGAGGTTAAGGATGTCAATTTTAGGGTAGGCCTTCACTAATAAACCTACGTGACAGCAAGGCTTTCAGTATATTAACTGTAACACTTAATATTGTTGGCAATATATTTTTTTCACCCTATGATAGTAAAAATTAGGAGGAGAAAAACAATATGACAATAAACTTACCTTCACTTGCTATTTTTGATAATTTAAACCTCTGATGGTACACATGAACTTTTTCATTTTCCCTCCCTCCACCTAAAAACATCATCCATGCAATACATAGGTAGTACAGTGATAGCACATGACATGCTCAATCACCACCGTAATCTGGGAACCTATGAACTCCTGCTAACTATCATAATATTGATTATTCCTACATTACAGAGTTGGGTAAATAAATATTCTTAAAAGGTATTATTAACCATGCCTTCACCAATATATAGTAAGAAACCAATATATTAACACACATGGTCATCCTTTCAACATGGATAACACACAAAAAACATAATAGCATGTCTTGCCAACCATTGCTGGGTTCCACTATATATATATCATGAGTTATGTAATAATTGATCTTGTCCACATGAGATTCTGACACACAATACCAAACGTATCCATTATTATTAACATGAACCAAAATATTACATAACATATTCATCAAAGGACATCTTACATCACAATACACTCGCTAGACTTAGTTATCTTCCATGAGTTTTTCATTCCTTAAGAAAGGAGTACCTAAACTATATTGCCAAAAGGCATACTCCATTCCCCAAAAACACCATATGACACTGTAACTAATCCTAAACCTTCTCAAACATAACTTAAACCAGTAATAATTAAAGATAACATAATAGACAAACTACTTAAGCATAGACCTAAACCCTCTGCCTTATACCTAATTCTTCTCCTGCTTGATAGCCTTCATAGGCTTCAGAGGCAGTTTAGTTGGTGATAATATCACAGATGCACCTCTGTCCTCTCCCACCGCAGTAACCTTCTTCCAAGTCTGCTTCCTCTTCCCCCTGGGGATTGTGTTAGCCACCACCTGTGAGATTAGCAAATCTTCTAACCCTGGAGTCGGAGGATCTTTTGATTCGGGCAATAAGGTAGAAGTAACTGAGGGAGGAGGAGTTTCAGTTTCAAGGACGTCCATGATTTCACATCCATGTTCCTATTGCATAGTGGAAGAAATTTTGTTAAATAATGCATATGTGAATTTTTCTGCACAAAACATAGACACAAACATGCAGCATACCTCTGGCTGAATAGACACATTAGTGTCATCAACCTGATACAATAATATCATATTAGTTACTTAAAATAAATCAACATATTATTACCAGTGTTCTCCATTGGAGTTAGATGACAAACCTCAGCACCAGCCTCATTAAAATCCATAAGATCAGTACAATAAGTGTAAGCTGAAACACTTATACTGGAATTTGGAAAATCCATATTATATTTATTCAACCGTAGCTTGAGAAGCATTTTAGTACCAATAAGGTTATCCAACTCATCAGGGAAGTCATATGCACGTTCCTCCTATTTGTATAGGAAAATATTAGTGGCAATTTCATATTTGAACCCATAAATCTTGTCCAGAGTACACTGAAACCCACCTTTTCTAACTTTACCTTAAGCTCCAATGTAGTATTCCCAATAACTTGAACAGCAAACTTATCAAAAAAAACACCACTGAAGCTTTCCCTGTCTCATCACTAACAGTGTTGTGCACCTTAAACCTGGATCGCATGAATTGAAAGTTAAATAATAAGTTTCTTAACAACATGAACTACCTTCACCAAATAATAACACAAAGGAGCAGTGAAAACTTTACTTGGGTTCAATGGCAGGAGGGACCTTCTTACAAATCATGCACATAGCTTGTTATTCTCATACTTAGGTTTACTGCCACACTTAAGACATCCATCATACAACCATCCATACTGGGTGTCTAGCTTAACAAATTCACAATAAATCAAGAAAAAGGTATCCTACAGAACAACAAATATTAGACCATATTGTAAATAATATATGTTGTGCATGTGTCTAGGTTCTTTACGACCCACTTTTACACAACTTACAATCTTCTAACTTTGTATTTCAGATATCTTGATCCTAGGATGAAACCTTAACAAAGCATTAGCAGATTGATTACTTGAAATGCTAGGCATAACTTGGTAAGTGTAACACCCTGCCTTTAATCACGTAATTATAATTCGATAATGCACATTTAATTCGGATTAGAGACCATCGAATAACTTAAACTCATTTCAATCTCCTACTTTGTAGTAGGGTTTTCACAAAACATTCAAAATCTCTTCCTGTTTCTGGTCTCCATTTCAAAATTCGAATATAATTACCTGTGCAGTTTATCTACATTCATGTATAACAGAGTGTATAACCAAATCCCCGGCAACTCTCGGGTTCTATACATATATACTCTAGAGGTTACAAGTATCCACTAGGGGATTACACAACCAAAATCGAATATAATATTCCTAATTCAAAATATACAGTAATCCTGAGTTTAAAGTAGATAACCAACATCTCAAAAATCCTTAGTATCCCTAAAGATCCTAAGTGCTTTGGGTTCGCCGCTTCTCCTTTGAGCCACATGCCCTGTTTGAAATGTTAGTCATAGGAAAGAATGAGATTCGAGCGAATCCCAGTAGTAACAAACCACTCACACAATGCATAACACAAAGCATGTATATAAATCACAACCAGCAACAGCAGCAGTAATCTCAAAGATACATGGTTTTCACCACAAACGACAGCACTCACGGCTGTATGCACAATACGACAGCTCTCGCTGTAATAATAATCACGACAGCTTACGCTGTATCACAATAACGACAGCTTACGCTGTAAACGACAGCTTGCGCTGTAAACAACAGCTTACGCTGTAAACGACAACTATCACCAGTTGTAATCGCAGCAGCATCAAAGAATCACCACATAACAGTGATAACACACACATACAGAGCATTATACAGAGTATAAGAGAGAGAGTCACTACCTGATCCTTTCCCGACGTTTCTTGGCACTGCGGGCTCACGAGGACGGCAAATATCGAATCCTGTAAACCAAGTTAGGGACAACCCGTCAACCTCTTTCCCAAGTTCTTAATTCCATAGTACTTAAGTTGGTTATCATTTAGACTCTTTAGGTGGCTATTTTAGGTCTAAACATATGCCTGAAGGGTTGGGAAAGACTATACCCAAAACCACCTTTCAAAAGTGCAAAACACATATTTTTGGGGGTGGGCCGCGGCCCAAAATCCATGGGCTGCAGCCCAAAACTGCCCAGAAACATTTGGGCTACGGCCCAAAACTGTCCAGAGACGCTCAGAAACCTTTGGGCTGCGGCCCAAGAAAATCCAGTTTCTGGCTGAACTTCCAAAAATCATAACTAATTCAAGAAAAATCGAAATAAGGTGATTCCAAAGCCAAATGAAAGCTATTTAAGTCCTCTTTCAAGGAAAAATATTGGCCATAACTAGAAATCACCACAAAAGTCCAGATTTACCAAAAACCTAACATTGTACCAAAACAGGGTCCAGTTTTGATGCCAAACTTTGGACAGTTCAAACTCCCAACTCAAAAAGCGAAATGACACAAAATTTATGTCAATTTTGAAGCTTGAGATGTGATAATATAATCATTGCCCATGAGGTTTATCACTATCTCCGACGCAAGAAAACAGGGTGCAAGTATGAATTTGCCCTTAAAATAGACATGAGCAAGGCCTATGACCGGGTGGAATGGGACTTCTTAGAGAATGTTCTACTACAGTATGGTTTTTGCAGTGAATGGGTAACGTTAATTATGAGGTGTGTAAACTCTGTTAGATTGAACATATGCATTTCTGGGGAAAGTATTAGCTCCTTTACTCCTGGAAGAGGCCTTCGCCAGGGGGACCCACTCTCACCATATTTATTCATTCTGGTGGCAGAGGTTCTTTCTATTATGATTAGCAAGAATCAACGAAGCAGGCAACTTAAAGGAGTTAAATTGAGTCACACATGTCCGGAGCTTACTCATAATTTCTTTGCAGATGATGCACTACTTTACATGAATGCCAGTAAAAAGAATTGTATTCAATTGGCGACAATCCTCAATATGTATTGTAGAGCATCAGGCCAGGTAGCTAATCTGGACAAATCGAGTATTTTTTTCTCCACTAATACCCCAAGTGATGTTAAGTCTATGGTGGGACAAACCATGGGAATCCCAATGACCCAAGATCCAGGGAAATATCTTGGTATCCCAAGCATTTGGGGTAAGACCAAACAACAAGCCTTGGCGTACATTAGAGAACGAGTGGTTGCTAAAATTCAAGGGTGGGGCAACACGTTATTATCCTTTGCAGGAAGAGAGGTTATGATCAAAGCAGTCATCCAGGCCATCCCAATATATCCAATGAATTGCTTTAAGTTCCCAACTAACACATGTAGGGAGCTTCACAGCCTTATTGCTAATTTTTGGTGGGATGGCAATGCTTTCGGAAGTAAGACACATTGGAAAGCTTGGGACTTTCTTACAGAGCGAAAGAGTAGTGGTGGGATGGGTTTTTGGGACCTCATTATTATGAATAATGCTCTCTTAGCTAAGACAGCATGGCGCTTACTTGAGAAGCATGAAGAGTTATAGGCGAAAGTGATTAAAAGTGTCTACTATCCAAGGGGGAATTTATTGATGCGGATAAAGGCTACAAGGCTTCATGGTGCTGGTCTAGTATTCTTGAAGGCAGGGATTTTCTCAAAAAGGATCTCAGATGGGATATTGGAAATGGATCTAAAATTAGAATATGGGGAGACAACTGGGTTCCAAATGTTAAATTCCCTGATAAACCGGATCATTGCACTGACCTCTTTGTTAAATATGGGAGAGTAAGTGATCTTATAGTAGATGGAGAGTGGGATCTCTCGCCTATCAATCAATATCTACCAAATGAAGTTCGGTGTGCCATTTATGATATTCCTATCTCTATGAATGGACTAGAAGATAAATTGGTGTGGACTGAGTCAAAGAATGGTGAGTACCTCGTGAAATTGGGCTATATGTGTGGGAAAGCAAGGGCAACAGACTGTTCTAATAAAGCCAGTTCCTCCACGGTTGTCACCCCAACCTGCTGGAAGTCTATATGGAAACTCCGAGTTATACCGAGAGTGCAGCAATTTATTTGGAGAATCCTTAATTGTGCTATTGCCACTAACGCATCCCTTTTCAAACGTAAACGCTCACAAGTGAATCACTGCCCTGTCTATGAATTGGAAGAAGAAACCATTGAGCACCTATTCTTTCGCTGCCAATGGACCAGGTGTGTATGGTTTGGCTGTACCTTAAGTGCCCGAGTTGACTTTCTTCGAGTGGACAACTTCAATGCCTGGTGGTTGTTTATTACAGGTACAAACTTATTAAATGGCAATGATATTTCTTTGATTTGTTGGATTCTCTGGTTTATATGGAAACAAAGAAATGAGAAGGTATTTAATCATAGAGATCCTAATCCATTTGTTGTCATTGAGATGGCTGTGAAAGGTAATTGGGAGTACTGGTCTGTTTGTGAAAACCAGAAACCTTCCTCAGAGCAGCAGCTGAACATTAATCCCGCTCGTAGTACATGGCATCTTCCTCCATTTGGTTTCTTAAAAATTAATTCTGATGGGGCATTTAAAGTCAGCTCGGATACAGCAGCACTAGGAGTGATATGTCGTGATGATCTTGGCCACTTCAAATGGGGATATGTGGATAAGGTCAAATCTATATCTGCATTTATGACAGAAGCCTTAGCATTGAAGAGGGCTATGATGCTCGCGTTAGATCTAGGTCATGATAAAGTGGTTTTTGAGACTGATTGCCTGCAACTGAAATCATGTGTTGATGCCAAACGTCCGGATCTATTTGATTGGAGGAGCAGAAGTATTGTACAGGACATCATCAAGCTTCTTTCTTTAGAGGTTGGGTTTTCTCTTTCCTTCATACCAAGAAGAGGTAATTGTGTAGCTGATAATCTTGCAGCTAATGCTTATAAGGGAGTGTGCCCTATGGGTTGGGTGTTCCATCCAACACTCTCCTTGAATTCTCTACTAACCTCGGATGCCCAGGAAGCTTGTTGTGTGGCTGTTGGTCCTTCTAGTTCCAGCCCTCTGATAGATGCGAGTTAGTTATTATATGTTGTTTCATTTTCAATTGTTGATTTCTTGTTTTTTTCTTGCGTGTTGTTTCAGGCCACTTGTTGCTCTCTTGTTTTCTGGCCTTATTGCTATTAGTCTGCTGAATTTGCTTGTCACTATTATGTTTTCTGGAAATTTAATAGAAGTACTATTGACCAAAAAAAAATAATTTTTCAACATCATTTGCCCAGTCAAAACGTCCACACCATCTGACTGTCCAGAACAGACTTACATTGGACAGATTTTCCAGATTTTGCCAATTGGTTTCCAATGGTCCCTAATTTCAAATCACATACTATTTTCACACAATTTGGCTCAAGGAACACATTGGAGCCATCAAAATGACCATATTCATTATCCATGAGCATGTTCTACCACAATCACCACATGTCACCTTAACATCTCCAATCAACACACACATTGCAATCCATTCCTACCCAAAATTCCAAGCCAATTCCAAATGCACAAAGACACTCTATGACACTAATTTCCACACTAAACACTAACCAAATCATGCTTTTCAAAATTTACCAAAAATCAGGGAAAATTCCAAAATCCTCAAGACTCAACCAATGATCAAAGCAACCATACCAAAGTGCATCAACTACTCACCTTTTATGTCTTCCAAAGCCAACTTCAACTCTCCAACTTCCCAATTTCCACAAGTTCTCAAACTTCACCAACCAAAATTCTGAAACCATAGAAATATAGCCCTCAACCTCATGAACAACATTAATAGAGAACATTTGAGCATATAGAGATGTTCACTTACCTCAACTCAAGCTTTTCTCTTTCTCTTTCCTTAGCTTGTGCAGTGAAAAAAATGGAGGAGGATGAGAGAGAAATGAGATATTGAAGATGATGATTCATTTCCATTCTTTCTATACACTTAGCCGACTTGGGAGGAAGAGAGAATGAGTTTGAAAACTTTGACTTCATCTATGGTCAATAATTTGACACTTGGCACCATCTCCTTCTCCCTACCATGATTTCACATAGTTTCACATGCACAAGATTCCACCTCTTGGTCTTTCAATCTTAGCCATTAATCTTGATTACTAAGAAGTGTTCTCAATAGTATCTAACCAGTCAGTCGGTAAATTTACCGTTTTACCCCTGATTATCACAATGCACAATATATACCTCAAAAGTGCTCAATTAAGATTAATTACATCACTTTGAAGTTGCTAATCCTTGGTCACAATCCAGGATATTACAGTAAGCACTGTTGACCACAGGTGTTGGGGAAAGTTTGGAGCCAAATAAATCGAAAGAGATAACATTAATAACCTCATGCCTAAGCGTATGAATGAGAAGCATGTAAAAGTCAAGTACAACATATGACATCCATTACCTCTAGATAAAATGCTTCACCTCTGGGCACTTTTCATTTAGTGATACTTTAGTTGCATTAAAAGAAGTGCACACCTCAGGCAACCTTGCAATTATGGAAAAATGTCATGCAACGGATGAGTTACTCATTCATATACCAACATTAATATTTAACTGCAATTAACAATAACAGTCAATCACCTTCATCATTAAAAGCCACTCTGGCCAACTGCAATATCATTACCACAGGTGGCGGTATCTTTGCAACAGAAGCAAGACACACGTTCACAGCACACTCGTCATACAACACACAATTGATAGTCAATCCCCTGCACCATTAAACACAGACATTAGGTTTATGTACATATGCATTTACGGCCTAATTACGGCCACAACCAATAAATATGCTCACTTTTCATCAACCAATGTCAGACGCAACCTATTCTTTGTCTCACCATGAACCCTATACTCCTCAAGGGCATCCATTGACTTCACATACCCAATAACATCTATATCATTGTTCAAAAATTAGTATATATAGCCATAACATAAAAGCATAAATATACCAACCACATTAATTATTTCATACCAATCAGATAGTCAATAGGATCCTTCATATTAGTCATTCGTATCTGAGATATTGGTATGAAGCTATACGTGTATTCAGTTGTGGCTCCTTCCAACTCCTTCATGTATGTTTGAGGACCGAAAGTTATCTTAAAAGGATGGGTTGCTACCCTGTACTCTTTGGTGCTAGGGGAGACAACAAAATTCACTATGAAGTACGTTTTCCCCTCAATTGCACCATTAATGTACTTGGAAAACATGGCCTTGCTCATAACAAAAGCTTGAATCTTTGTCCCCTGAAAATAACCAAAAGCTTGAATCTTTTCAGAGCATGTAACATTTAAAATTTAAAAATAAAGAACCAAAAGATTTGCATCCATCACATAACATACTATCTCATCTACCAGAAGCATAGATATGCAAAACAGTTCAGTTGGTACTTCCTTATGAAACACATTCCATTTCCGAAGCACACGTGCAACCACCCTCCATCTATCTGTGGTATCATTAACAGCTTCAATGAGGGACACCTTCCATACATGTCCAGACAGAGGAGATGATGCCATTATAAATTGAATAAATTGTTTGATATGTTTGTAAACCACAACTTTTGGTGCATGAGTTATAAAAGCAAATATCCATGCATGTATAACCTCACCGTTCATGTAAATGGGCGGGTAAACAATAGTAAGTAAGAGTCTACTACCACAGAAATGAACATAACTTGATATCCCTGGAAATCTGCCAATTCTTTAGGCATTTCCAATAAAGCAGACAGCTATTACCACCTAAACTAAATATACAATAGTCTATATGATGACATACTTACACCATGACACTCCATTTTAGTTGGATAATTTGATGATAATGACAATTGACTCCACACCTCACTAACACTTAATATAACCATTTAAGTTTATCTAATGGTCTCCATAACTTTACTAAAGTCATAAGATTTATTGGTCAAAGATATACCTAATCCTCTGTTGCAAACCACAAAACCTAACATACTAACCCAGTATACTAATGTAGTCTTCAAAGTACATACTCACATCTCCTAAATCAAAGGGATTTCCTTTTCACATCTCTCGTGTAGTGCATTTTATCAAATCCAATTCAACCTGAAAATATTCAATTCCTATTATATGACATGACCATACTTTCATTACCTGCTTTACATCATGAAACTGATGTCAACTCAGGGTTTTCCACTCACCCCCATCTACAAACTATCACTCACTAACATTATTGGTTCACTTAAAAATCATATTAGTATAAAGCATACCACACAACCTAAATTACCAAGGAAGTTTGTTCAAGTCCCAGGGACAGTATATACTTTAAAATGCTACAATAAAGGAATTTAAAGTCCAACAGGCAGTATTTAAAACTATATAATAACCTCATTAAATGTTTTGTACACAACCTATGAACTCCCTACTTACTCAAAACAAACGAAATTTGCTCTCACATGAACCTAAACTAAACAACTTAGCAAGTCTAGTAAGATGGTATGCAAATATATGAGACCTTTAATACCTAACTCAAACGGATTTACTTATCACATATCTCCTCTGATTTTTTTCTATATTCCTATTCAGCCTCAAAATCTGCAACTGACCCTGTACAACAGCACTATTCACTGACCCTGTACAACATCAATTACACCAGCATTTATTACTACACTGTGTGACTACCAAATCTTCATACATTACTGTTCATAATTCTTAAACCATGGTTGTCAGTGATCAGGCCACATGATCTGACCCCTTTGATTAGGTGACCAAACTACAATCTTCAACTCCCAATCATTGACAGAACCATACCTCTATTAATTACATTTGACATGCTATATAATTGAAGTACAAAAATTCATTATCATGAGACAAACGATATAATGTTTTTACCTGGGAATTTAAAAAAAATCTCTTACATGTGCAAGGGGATTGTGCTGACAACTGGCACCATATTGCATAGCTTCGGGTAACTGCATAGTATATAGAATACGTGTTAACTCATTGAATTGAAAAACCAGCCATAATCTCTTACAGTGTTTATGCAATTCCAACATACAAAGCACAACCATGAAGATGAAATGGATTTGAGTATATGAATTCCAGTAAATGCTATTGAGATTGGAATGAAGCATCTTGAATCATTAAAAGCCACAAATTATGTGGTTGTTTCAGTGGTTAACCCCAATTATGTGAACCATCTTGGTGTTGCTGGTTTACAGAATGATTGAAAATCATCATAAGCAAGTCTTGTACTAATACTTTGAAACATAACTCATTTCATGAAGCAGCATATTCATGGTGTCTGGTATTATTCTTTTTAAGGTTTGGTGTTGTCGTTGGTTCATTCTTTGGTTAACACACTCCATCAGAGGGTTGTGATACTTGGAGATCATGATAATAATTACACACTACTACTTTAATTTCATTACATGCCATTTTTCCCCACCATACATGTGCACAATAACCATAACCAATACCATGACTACCCCAACAAATACCCAAAAAAATTCCATGTTAGCACCTTTACATGAGCCAACCCAATAATCACATGTTCAAAAATACACTAGTTCAATATCATCCTAACTATAACAACACAAAATAAAGGTGCCTGCTTAACAGAAATATAAAAGCACCCCAACCAACATCATGCATTCCTATTTCTAAACCTGGCAAGCAGAGCCCTCCTAACTTTCATAACTTCATTGAACTTGGGGTTCTAGTAGACCCTTATTGCAGATGCATAACTTTACATGGCCATAAAACCTACAAGCAATAGGCCAAAGTCATATTTTGGAATTTCATCTGCAAGCAATCTATTGGACAACCCATTAATAATTATGAACCTCTTTCCTTCTTGACAAGGCCATATTGAACAACCAAACACAACTTCTCCACATTTATCACCTGACAGAATTCCTTTCAAGCATTAATCACACTCTCCCCTTGCAGCTGAACTTGAATTGTGTCCCCTCTACAACAAACACATTTACAACTTGTTAATTAAATGAATTAACATTACAAAAACAAAAATGTAATTAACTTCTCCTATTGTATTGACTCAGTTATCTGTCCCCAATGAGAAACTCAAACACCCAGGTAAGCAAACCATTCTTGAACTCCCACCCATACTTCTCAACTCGATACAATATCCCCATAACATCTGCCATAACAGTATAGTGATTCTTAGTTATGCAAGGTTAACGTATGATAACATTAGTAAATGCAACAACATCATTACGGTGATGAGAAATAATCACCTCAAAAGCAAATTTGAGGAAACACCTCCCCTATAATCTTCTTAACATCCATAAGTATAAAGGCATGATCTGAACCGATGCCAATGTGTTCACGGACGACGGTAAAAGGAGTAAGCATAATATGGTATTTACGATGCACTCCCTCACCACCAATGTCGACAACAAAATGCTGAACATAGAACATCCTTCCCTCCCGAAGAATATTGGCAAAAAGGCTAATAACAACATCACCACGCATTATAACCATCATGCGAGCACCCTGCAATTAATTAACAAAACTTATATACTTCTCCAATATGTTTACATGTTTTGAACGATGTCCTAAATCTAACAAAATTTTATTACCTTCTTCGGGTACCCACAACCTCTATCGTCCACATCTGCATCCGTTCGAGGAAACAACAAGTCAACCTTCACCAAAACTCTCCAACCAGTCTCAAATGGTGAAATCTCATTCAAAAATCTGTAAATTTCCACCATTCAGAAGGAAGAATTCAACTAGAGTTCGAAAAATAGGTACACCACCAACCTCATGACCGCCGATTCTATAAGGCATTGCCTCCTATTTAACCTCTTGATCATGATGGCCATTCCAGAAGTGCAGCATACACCTAACCTTACACATCAACTCGGCTTTAATTGCTCTCACTGCTAATTAAATCAGGTCAACCAAAACACAATATGAATGAACGTTGGATCACTACTACAAAAAGGTTGAAAGGTGGCGTACATTTTGTGGCTCTTCTTTAAAGAAGTGCCACAGCTGCCTTTTTTTTCTTTTTCTATATATATAATTTTTTTTAATTTTGGGTACCAACTGTGGTGCCTAGTAGGATAGGGGCCACAGTTGGGATGGCCAAGTATGTGCAGGCGCCACACTTGGCGCTACAAACGCAGCTCCCGCCAGGCACCACAACTGCACTATGGGCCAGGTGCGGGCAGGCACCACACATGGCCCTGCATTCAAGCAAGTGTGATGGCAACGCCAGACTTGCCTATTAATTTAAATTAAAAAAATTTTCAATAAAGGAGGATAGTGTAATCCTCCCAGCCAATAGGAACTCCCCCCGCCCCATCCTTATCTTCTAATTTCAATTCCCGCGTCCTTCCTCATTATTCCTTCTCTTTTGACTACATTATTATTCAACTACCCCCTTTCCTTTTCTCATCTTCATCCGTCGCCCCCCTCCCGCCATTTCCTATCTTCACACTAAAAAACACACCCACACGCTCACACGTCTTCATCAGCGAATCTATACTTTTTTTTAATTTGTTCGAACTGCCATCCATCCCCACTCCTGTCCCTTTCCTTGGCTTTATATTGTCTTCCATCTACTTTTGGTCCCTACTCCATCCACTTGGTCCCAGCTGCTCAAATTTCCTCCTCCTCCTCACTCAAAATTGCATCACTAACAGGCAACGTGGTCCCTCACTGCACTGCACTGATCAATTAAGCTCTAAGTTCAACGTGCTTCCTTTTTTTTTCAGGTTGTTCTGCATATTTTTGTTATCACACGCACGTGTGTGTATATAAATATGTTGATTATATATTAAAATAAAAACTACTAATATTTAGCTATCCACCATACATCTCTTTTATTTGTTTGATTCAATTCCTGTATGGTCCTCTCCGCATTTTTTTTGCCAACCTCTCCGCATATACTATACATAATTGTTTGGTTTTATTTTTTCATCTATATCTGCATCTATCTATATATATAGTTAGAGGAGCATATAGACAATTATATCTCATATGCTAAAGTGGGAAAAAAATGTTAATCATGTCCACTCATGTCTCTAAGTGCTGCTGACTGCGTCCTTGCTATGAAAATTGTTGGTGGGCCTATATAAGAGCGCCACACATGATTATATATATATATAGTATATTATTGTCGATTAGTGTTTTCTAATGATTATATATATATAGGAATTCCTATTATTGTCGATTAGTGTTTTCTAATGATTATATATCATTGTCGATTAATGTTTAACTAATCCATAACACGTGATTATATATATATAGCATAAACAATTCCTATTTGTTTGATTTAATTAATTAGTTGATCAATCAGTCTTTTTTTATTTTTTGGTGATAATCAATCTATCATTTATAGTCAACAGAACATGATAAATTAATAGAATTTTTTTTAATTGAATTTGTAGAAATAACTTTCTTAAACTTCACATTCTATTAATAAATTAACCCGTTAATTAATGACGGTATATCAGATGCATGATTGTCCTGACAAATTTATTTTCATGGGATTATTACCAAATTTTGATAGACAGGAAATTTTTTCTATATAATTCACAGTTCAAAAAGTAGCTGAAATTTAATGGCATATTTATTTATAGAATTTGTTATTGGTTTGTTTATACTTTCATTGAGGGTTGAGGACCTAAAGGAAAACATATAACAATCTTGCTACTTTAATTTGTTTTACCATTGCTTCTTCTCTATTTATTTTTATTTGTTACTTATGTTTTGGCGAAAAAAAATTTGTTACTTATGTGTTTGGAATAATTCAGAAATACAATTGATGTCTAAATTTATTTTAAATTTTTTAACGTACCCTTAATTTAATTAATTAAAGTTCGCTGATTAGTGTCTCTCTTTTTTTTAAAGTAAGCTAGTAAAAAATAAATTTTTTTTATATTCTCAACATTTATATATGCTTTCTTTTTTATTTTATTTTCTTCCTTTTTTTTTTTTGAATCATATTTTTTGATTTAAGCTAATTAATCATATTTTATTTTATTATATATTGATGTTTTGTACACATTATTATTAATAAAAAAATTTACAACCACTAATATTTTATTGACTTTTTTTATGTGTAATTTGTGTTTGTAGTTTCAACTCATCAGTCTATTGAAGCTTCTATTTAAGGTATGTTTTTGAAATTTTGAGCTTACAAATGTGATTTTAGTTGAATTTAAAAATAGTACTAGTTAGTTATAATTTATAGGTGTTCTAATGATTGTTATGGATTAGTTGCATAAGTAAAATAATTATTTATATATTCTTAACACTTGTATTTTATTTGTTGACTTGTAATGTTTTCTAATTTACCTATGATATGTTGTGGCAAATATGGTTTCTTTCGTTATGTTGAAGATTTCATGTTGGGAATTTATTTTAAAATTGGTAAGAGAATATAAAAGTAATTAGTAAATGCAATAGTCATACAACTAACCACGTACTTTTTTTAAAAAATAGATTGAAGGCATAGATGGATCGTAAATAGATGTCATCTAATCGGTGTTCAAGGGAATATATAGATGGGGTGAAAGATTTTATTACATTTGCAATTGAGCACATAAAAGATCCTGACAACCCATTAATAATTATGAACCTCTTTCCTTCTTGACAAGGCCATATTGAACAACCAAACACAACTTCTCCACATTTATCACCTGACAGAATTCCTTTCAAGCATTAATCACACTCTCCCCTTGCAGCTGAACTTGAATTGTGTCCCCTCTACAACAAACACATTTACAACTTGTTAATTAAATGAATTAACATTACAAAAACAAAAATGTAATTAACTTCTCCTATTGTATTGACTCAGTTATCTGTCCCCAATGAGAAACTCAAACACCCAGGTAAGCAAACCATTCTTGAACTCCCACCCATACTTCTCAACTCGATACAATATCCCCATAACATCTGCCATAACAGTATAGTGATTCTTAGTTATGCAAGGTTAACGTATGATAACATTAGTAAATGCAACAACATCATTACGGTGATGAGAAATAATCACCTCAAAAGCAAATTTGAGGAAACACCTCCCCTGTAATCTTCTTAACATCCATAAGTATAAAGGCATGATCTGAACCGATGCCAATGTGTTCACGGACGACGGTAAAAGGAGTAAGCATAATATGGTATTTACGATGCACTCCCTCACCACCAATGTCGACAACAAAATGCTGAACATAGAACATCCTTCCCTCCCGAAGAATATTGGCAAAAAGGCTAATAACAACATCACCACGCATTATAACCATCATGCGAGCACCCTGCAATTAATTAACAAAACTTATATACTTCTCCAATATGTTTACATGTTTTGAACGATGTCCTAAATCTAACAAAATTTTATTACCTTCTTCGGGTACCCACAACCTCTATCGTCCACATCTGCATCCGTTCGAGGAAACAACAAGTCAACCTTCACCAAAACTCTCCAACCAGTCTCAAATGGTGAAATCTCATTCAAAAATCTGTAAATTTCCACCATTCAGAAGGAAGAATTCAACTAGAGTTCGAAAAATAGGTACACCACCAACCTCATGACCGCCGATTCTATAAGGCATTGCCTCCTATTTAACCTCTTGATCATGATGGCCATTCCAGAAGTGCAGCATACACCTAACCTTACACATCAACTCGGCTTTAATTGCTCTCACTGCTAATTAAATCAGGTCAACCAAAACACAATATGAATGAACGTTGGATCACTACTACAAAAAGGTTGAAAGGTGGCGTACATTTTGTGGCTCTTCTTTAAAGAAGTGCCACAGCTGCCTTTTTTTTCTTTTTCTATATATATAATTTTTTTTAATTTTGGGTACCAACTGTGGTGCCTAGTAGGATAGGGGCCACAGTTGGGATGGCCAAGTATGTGCAGGCGCCACACTTGGCGCTACAAACGCAGCTCCCGCCAGGCACCACAACTGCACTATGGGCCAGGTGCGGGCAGGCACCACACATGGCCCTGCATTCAAGCAAGTGTGATGGCAACGCCAGACTTGCCTATTAATTTAAATTAAAAAAATTTTCAATAAAGGAGGATAGTGTAATCCTCCCAGCCAATAGGAACTCCCCCCGCCCCATCCTTATCTTCTAATTTCAATTCCCGCGTCCTTCCTCATTATTCCTTCTCTTTTGACTACATTATTATTCAACTACCCCCTTTCCTTTTCTCATCTTCATCCGTCGCCCCCCTCCCGCCATTTCCTATCTTCACACTAAAAAACACACCCACACGCTCACACGTCTTCATCAGCGAATCTATACTTTTTTTTAATTTGTTCGAACTGCCATCCATCCCCACTCCTGTCCCTTTCCTTGGCTTTATATTGTCTTCCATCTACTTTTGGTCCCTACTCCATCCACTTGGTCCCAGCTGCTCAAATTTCCTCCTCCTCCTCACTCAAAATTGCATCACTAACAGGCAACGTGGTCCCTCACTGCACTGCACTGATCAATTAAGCTCTAAGTTCAACGTGCTTCCTTTTTTTTTCAGGTTGTTCTGCATATTTTTGTTATCACACGCACGTGTGTGTATATAAATATGTTGATTATATATTAAAATAAAAACTACTAATATTTAGCTATCCACCATACATCTCTTTTATTTGTTTGATTCAATTCCTGTATGGTCCTCTCCGCATTTTTTTTGCCAACCTCTCCGCATATACTATACATAATTGTTTGGTTTTATTTTTTCATCTATATCTGCATCTATCTATATATATAGTTAGAGGAGCATATAGACAATTATATCTCATATGCTAAAGTGGGAAAAAAATGTTAATCATGTCCACTCATGTCTCTAAGTGCTGCTGACTGCGTCCTTGCTATGAAAATTGTTGGTGGGCCTATATAAGAGCGCCACACATGATTATATATATATATAGTATATTATTGTCGATTAGTGTTTTCTAATGATTATATATATATAGGAATTCCTATTATTGTCGATTAGTGTTTTCTAATGATTATATATCATTGTCGATTAATGTTTAACTAATCCATAACACGTGATTATATATATATAGCATAAACAATTCCTATTTGTTTGATTTAATTAATTAGTTGATCAATCAGTCTTTTTTTATTTTTTGGTGATAATCAATCTATCATTTATAGTCAACAGAACATGATAAATTAATAGAATTTTTTTTAATTGAATTTGTAGAAATAACTTTCTTAAACTTCACATTCTATTAATAAATTAACCCGTTAATTAATGACGGTATATCAGATGCATGATTGTCCTGACAAATTTATTTTCATGGGATTATTACCAAATTTTGATAGACAGGAAATTTTTTCTATATAATTCACAGTTCAAAAAGTAGCTGAAATTTAATGGCATATTTATTTATAGAATTTGTTATTGGTTTGTTTATACTTTCATTGAGGGTTGAGGACCTAAAGGAAAACATATAACAATCTTGCTACTTTAATTTGTTTTACCATTGCTTCTTCTCTATTTATTTTTATTTGTTACTTATGTTTTGGCGAAAAAAAATTTGTTACTTATGTGTTTGGAATAATTCAGAAATACAATTGATGTCTAAATTTATTTTAAATTTTTTAACGTACCCTTAATTTAATTAATTAAAGTTCGCTGATTAGTGTCTCTCTTTTTTTTAAAGTAAGCTAGTAAAAAATAAATTTTTTTTATATTCTCAACATTTATATATGCTTTCTTTTTTATTTTATTTTCTTCCTTTTTTTTTTTTGAATCATATTTTTTGATTTAAGCTAATTAATCATATTTTATTTTATTATATATTGATGTTTTGTACACATTATTATTAATAAAAAAATTTACAACCACTAATATTTTATTGACTTTTTTTATGTGTAATTTGTGTTTGTAGTTTCAACTCATCAGTCTATTGAAGCTTCTATTTAAGGTATGTTTTTGAAATTTTGAGCTTACAAATGTGATTTTAGTTGAATTTAAAAATAGTACTAGTTAGTTATAATTTATAGGTGTTCTAATGATTGTTATGGATTAGTTGCATAAGTAAAATAATTATTTATATATTCTTAACACTTGTATTTTATTTGTTGACTTGTAATGTTTTCTAATTTACCTATGATATGTTGTGGCAAATATGGTTTCTTTCGTTATGTTGAAGATTTCATGTTGGGAATTTATTTTAAAATTGGTAAGAGAATATAAAAGTAATTAGTAAATGCAATAGTCATACAACTAACCACGTACTTTTTTTAAAAAATAGATTGAAGGCATAGATGGATCGTAAATAGATGTCATCTAATCGGTGTTCAAGGGAATATATAGATGGGGTGAAAGATTTTATTACATTTGCAATTGAGCACATAAAAGATCCTGACAACCCATTAATAATTATGAACCTCTTTCCTTCTTGACAAGGCCATATTGAACAACCAAACACAACTTCTCCACATTTATCACCTGACAGAATTCCTTTCAAGCATTAATCACACTCTCCCCTTGCAGCTGAACTTGAATTGTGTCCCCTCTACAACAAACACATTTACAACTTGTTAATTAAATGAATTAACATTACAAAAACAAAAATGTAATTAACTTCTCCTATTGTATTGACTCAGTTATCTGTCCCCAATGAGAAACTCAAACACCCAGGTAAGCAAACCATTCTTGAACTCCCACCCATACTTCTCAACTCGATACAATATCCCCATAACATCTGCCATAACAGTATAGTGATTCTTAGTTATGCAAGGTTAACGTATGATAACATTAGTAAATGCAACAACATCATTACGGTGATGAGAAATAATCACCTCAAAAGCAAATTTGAGGAAACACCTCCCCTGTAATCTTCTTAACATCCATAAGTATAAAGGCATGATCTGAACCGATGCCAATGTGTTCACGGACGACGGTAAAAGGAGTAAGCATAATATGGTATTTACGATGCACTCCCTCACCACCAATGTCGACAACAAAATGCTGAACATAGAACATCCTTCCCTCCCGAAGAATATTGGCAAAAAGGCTAATAACAACATCACCACGCATTATAACCATCATGCGAGCACCCTGCAATTAATTAACAAAACTTATATACTTCTCCAATATGTTTACATGTTTTGAACGATGTCCTAAATCTAACAAAATTTTATTACCTTCTTCGGGTACCCACAACCTCTATCGTCCACATCTGCATCCGTTCGAGGAAACAACAAGTCAACCTTCACCAAAACTCTCCAACCAGTCTCAAATGGTGAAATCTCATTCAAAAATCTGTAAATTTCCACCATTCAGAAGGAAGAATTCAACTAGAGTTCGAAAAATAGGTACACCACCAACCTCATGACCGCCGATTCTATAAGGCATTGCCTCCTATTTAACCTCTTGATCATGATGGCCATTCCAGAAGTGCAGCATACACCTAACCTTACACATCAACTCGGCTTTAATTGCTCTCACTGCTAATTAAATCAGGTCAACCAAAACACAATATGAATGAACGTTGGATCACTACTACAAAAAGGTTGAAAGGTGGCGTACATTTTGTGGCTCTTCTTTAAAGAAGTGCCACAGCTGCCTTTTTTTTCTTTTTCTATATATATAATTTTTTTTAATTTTGGGTACCAACTGTGGTGCCTAGTAGGATAGGGGCCACAGTTGGGATGGCCAAGTATGTGCAGGCGCCACACTTGGCGCTACAAACGCAGCTCCCGCCAGGCACCACAACTGCACTATGGGCCAGGTGCGGGCAGGCACCACACATGGCCCTGCATTCAAGCAAGTGTGATGGCAACGCCAGACTTGCCTATTAATTTAAATTAAAAAAATTTTCAATAAAGGAGGATAGTGTAATCCTCCCAGCCAATAGGAACTCCCCCCGCCCCATCCTTATCTTCTAATTTCAATTCCCGCGTCCTTCCTCATTATTCCTTCTCTTTTGACTACATTATTATTCAACTACCCCCTTTCCTTTTCTCATCTTCATCCGTCGCCCCCCTCCCGCCATTTCCTATCTTCACACTAAAAAACACACCCACACGCTCACACGTCTTCATCAGCGAATCTATACTTTTTTTTAATTTGTTCGAACTGCCATCCATCCCCACTCCTGTCCCTTTCCTTGGCTTTATATTGTCTTCCATCTACTTTTGGTCCCTACTCCATCCACTTGGTCCCAGCTGCTCAAATTTCCTCCTCCTCCTCACTCAAAATTGCATCACTAACAGGCAACGTGGTCCCTCACTGCACTGCACTGATCAATTAAGCTCTAAGTTCAACGTGCTTCCTTTTTTTTTCAGGTTGTTCTGCATATTTTTGTTATCACACGCACGTGTGTGTATATAAATATGTTGATTATATATTAAAATAAAAACTACTAATATTTAGCTATCCACCATACATCTCTTTTATTTGTTTGATTCAATTCCTGTATGGTCCTCTCCGCATTTTTTTTGCCAACCTCTCCGCATATACTATACATAATTGTTTGGTTTTATTTTTTCATCTATATCTGCATCTATCTATATATATAGTTAGAGGAGCATATAGACAATTATATCTCATATGCTAAAGTGGGAAAAAAATGTTAATCATGTCCACTCATGTCTCTAAGTGCTGCTGACTGCGTCCTTGCTATGAAAATTGTTGGTGGGCCTATATAAGAGCGCCACACATGATTATATATATATATAGTATATTATTGTCGATTAGTGTTTTCTAATGATTATATATATATAGGAATTCCTATTATTGTCGATTAGTGTTTTCTAATGATTATATATCATTGTCGATTAATGTTTAACTAATCCATAACACGTGATTATATATATATAGCATAAACAATTCCTATTTGTTTGATTTAATTAATTAGTTGATCAATCAGTCTTTTTTTATTTTTTGGTGATAATCAATCTATCATTTATAGTCAACAGAACATGATAAATTAATAGAATTTTTTTTAATTGAATTTGTAGAAATAACTTTCTTAAACTTCACATTCTATTAATAAATTAACCCGTTAATTAATGACGGTATATCAGATGCATGATTGTCCTGACAAATTTATTTTCATGGGATTATTACCAAATTTTGATAGACAGGAAATTTTTTCTATATAATTCACAGTTCAAAAAGTAGCTGAAATTTAATGGCATATTTATTTATAGAATTTGTTATTGGTTTGTTTATACTTTCATTGAGGGTTGAGGACCTAAAGGAAAACATATAACAATCTTGCTACTTTAATTTGTTTTACCATTGCTTCTTCTCTATTTATTTTTATTTGTTACTTATGTTTTGGCGAAAAAAAATTTGTTACTTATGTGTTTGGAATAATTCAGAAATACAATTGATGTCTAAATTTATTTTAAATTTTTTAACGTACCCTTAATTTAATTAATTAAAGTTCGCTGATTAGTGTCTCTCTTTTTTTTAAAGTAAGCTAGTAAAAAATAAATTTTTTTTATATTCTCAACATTTATATATGCTTTCTTTTTTATTTTATTTTCTTCCTTTTTTTTTTTGAATCATATTTTTTGATTTAAGCTAATTAATCATATTTTATTTTATTATATATTGATGTTTTGTACACATTATTATTAATAAAAAAATTTACAACCACTAATATTTTATTGACTTTTTTTATGTGTAATTTGTGTTTGTAGTTTCAACTCATCAGTCTATTGAAGCTTCTATTTAAGGTATGTTTTTGAAATTTTGAGCTTACAAATGTGATTTTAGTTGAATTTAAAAATAGTACTAGTTAGTTATAATTTATAGGTGTTCTAATGATTGTTATGGATTAGTTGCATAAGTAAAATAATTATTTATATATTCTTAACACTTGTATTTTATTTGTTGACTTGTAATGTTTTCTAATTTACCTATGATATGTTGTGGCAAATATGGTTTCTTTCGTTATGTTGAAGATTTCATGTTGGGAATTTATTTTAAAATTGGTAAGAGAATATAAAAGTAATTAGTAAATGCAATAGTCATACAACTAACCACGTACTTTTTTTAAAAAATAGATTGAAGGCATAGATGGATCGTAAATAGATGTCATCTAATCGGTGTTCAAGGGAATATATAGATGGGGTGAAAGATTTTATTACATTTGCAATTGAGCACATAAAAGATCCTGACAAAATCTTGTGTCCTTCCTTATCTTGTTATTTTGGAAAGCGGATTAGTCCACTTGATTTACTAGATCATTTAGTGTGTTACGGTATTGATCAAACATATATATGATGGACAAGGCATGGTGAGACGAATGATGCATGTAGTGATCGGGTGCATACCACGAGTGGTGATTCGGATGAATTTGATCAAACCATGTTTGATGAAGATGATGGTCTTGAAGAAATGCTAAATGTGGTTGAAGGGGTGCATCATAACTGCCCCAACGAATTTGAGAAGTTGAAAGGTGATACAGAGAAACCATTATGTGCCGGTAGTACTAAATACACAAGATTGCTAGCAGTGTTGAAGTTGTACAACTTTAAAGCTCGCTACGGATTGAGTGATTCGAGTTTCACCACACTACTTGAAGTGTTGCAAGATATGCTTCCATAAGAAAATGTACTTCTTACCAAGACATACGAGGCAAAGCGAATTCTTTGCTCTACAACTGGTATGGGATATGAGAAGATACATGCATGTCCTAACGATTGTGTATTATTTCAAAATCAGTATACAACGTTGGAGAAGTGTCCTAAATGCAATGCATCTCGCTATAGGAAGAAGAAAGGAAAGAGTCCTTTGAATGTCCTATGGTATTTTCCCATTATTCCGAGATTCAAGCGACTGTACAGTAATGCAGAGATTACTAAGCAGTTGATATGGCATACAGATGAAAGGATTAAAAACACGAAGCTTAGGCACCCTGCAGATGCTCCTCAATGGAAAAAAATTGATCATGAGTACCCTGACTTTACGGATGAAGCAAGGAACCTTCACCTTGCACTGTCAACTGATGGAATTAACCCGCACAGTGTTCAGAGTAGTACACATAGCACGTGGCCAGTGATATTGATGATTTATAACCTTCCTCCACACTTGATCATGAAACGTAAGTTTATGATGTTGTCCATGTTAATTTCTGGGCCAAAGCAACCTGGGAATGATATAGATGTATACTTGGCTCCTTTAGTTGATGACTTGAAGCTGCTTTGGGAAGAAGGCGTCAATGTGTATGATGGGTACAGGGAAGAAAGTTTCACTTTGAAAGCCATGTTGTTTGGCACAATTAATTATTTCCCTGCTTATGGTAATTTGTCAGGATACAGCGTCAAAGGATATGGTGCATACCCTATATATGAAGATGACACTCATTCAGTGCGACTTCATCATTGTAAGAAAAATGTTTACATGAGGCATCGAAGATTCTTTCCATCACAACATCGTTGGAGGAAGTGGAAAAATCCTTTCAATGGTGACTCAGAAGAAGGTAGCCCACCAAAGATGTTGACCGGTGCCCAAGTGTATTCAAAGGTAAAAACTTGGATATCAATTTTGGTAAGCCTTTTGCAAAACAAATTGAGACAAGTGGTTGGAAGAAAAAGTCTATTTTCTTTGAACTTCTATATTGGAAGTCTTTATATGTGAGACATTTTCTTGATGTGATGTACATAGAAAAAAATATTTGTGATAGTCTAATTGGCACGTTGCTCAATATCCAAGAAAAAAGCAAGGATAGTGTCAATTCAAAGTTGGATTTGGTAAACTTGGGAATTAGAGAAGAGTTGGCACCGATTGATTAAGGGCATCGTACCTACCTACCGCCAGCAGCATACACTCTGTCAAGGAAAGAGAAGAAATTGTTTTGTGAGTTTCTGCAAGGAATTAAAGTTCTTGAGGTTAAAGAACCTCAAGTCTCATGATTGTCATGTGCTCATGTAGAATTTCCTACCGGTTGGTATACGATCTATTTTACCCAAAAATTTAAGAAACACCATCACTAAACTTTGCGTGTTTTTCAAGTTGATCTGCAGTAAAGTGGTAGATTCAACTAAGTTACAAGATTTGCAAAGGCTGATTGTATGTACTCTGTGTGAACTTGAAATGTATTTTCCACCTTGTTTTTTTGACATTATGGTACATCTAACCGTACACTTGGTCAAAGAGATTCAATTGTGTGGTCCAATGTACTTGAGATAGATGTACCCGAATGAGCGATTCATGAAAATATTAAAAGGGTACGTGAAAAATAGATATCACCCAGAGGGTTGTATGGCTGAAAGGTATATGGTTGAAGAAGCAAGTGACTTCTGTACTGATTTTCTATCAAATGTTGACCCTATAGGGATCCCCAAGTCCCGTCATGATGGGCGAAGATTAGGGAAAGGAACAACTGGGAGGGATGTAATAACGATATCGATGATTGAACGGAAGCAAGCCCACTTGTATGTGCTACATAACACTGATGAGGTTGAACCGTATGTAGAAGAATACAAGGATGCTCTTCGATTGGTACATGGTGATAGGAATGAAAATTTGTTAACAAAAGAACACAATAAACAATTTTCAGGCTGGTTGAAAAATCGCATTAATGATGAGATGGAGCAGAATCCTGATTCAGTTTCTGAAAAATTAAAGTGGTTGTCGAAGGGACCCAGCTTAAATGTATTATCTTACAATGGTTATGCAATCAACGGTTACACATTCTATACATAAGATCATGATAAACAGAGCACGATGCAGAATAGTGGGGTAACACTTGTTGCTGATTCTTGGCATAGATCCAGTGCTAAAGACATACACCCTATCTATGCATTAATGTCATACTTTGGTGTCATTTAATGCATATGGGAGTTAGATTACTCTATGTTCAAGGTCCCTGTCTTCAAATGTAAGTGGGTTAACAACAACAGTGGATTGAGGATAGATGACTTAGGCTTTGTTCAAGTGGATCTTTCTAAAGTTTGGTATGAAGATGATCCTTTTATTTTAGCAGCACAAGCAGAACAAGCGTTTTTCATTCCGGATCCTGCTAGAGAGAATTGGTCTATTATACTCCTATCTAACAAGAATCGTCAAGAACAAGTTGATCTTGAAAGTAATGAAAATCTGAACATCAATAATGACGATCCTTCGTTTGAAAATTTATGGTCAGTAGAGATTGATATAAATGGAGATGCAAATGAAGATGAAGATGAAGATGGACCCGTATACGTGAGACATGATCATGAAGAGGGAACTTGGGTCAAGAGAAACACAATTCTTAATCCAACACGAATTCTGAAGAATAAAATTTTAAATCAAACCAGAAAAAGGAAAAGATAATAAGTGCCTTGACTTGTTTACTTGTACGTACGTTTTTATAAATTTCAAAATAATTTGCTTTCGTTGATATGGTTGACATTATACATTGATGTTTTATTTTGGTGTATTTCACTTTCAGGAATATGGACTCACCACACGATGAAACTGCTGATAATGTTCCTCAGCATATTGGTAGACAAAGATTTGAGGTGAACGTACGACGTGGCAGGACAGTTATGGTGAGATTGTTCAAATTGAGAAATAATGGAATCAAGTTACATCTGGAGTGGAATGAAAATGGAAACCCGTTCAGCGAGAACAGTAAGTCATTAAATAACTTGATTGGGACTACAGTTCGAGACAGAGTCCCTATTACAGTTCAAAATTGGAAAATGGTCAAAAACGATTATGATGATGACATATGGGGTGAAGTTCAGGTAACATATTAATTATATTATTGTTCGGTTTGCTATGTTTCACTTAATTTCAATCTTATTATATATGTTTTTTTTGTTATAGAGCATTTTTATTATTGATGATGATTGGAAGAACTTCGTGCTAAGAAAAGCCGGAAAACTTATGAGAAAGTTTCAATCTGATCTTGTCAAATACTACTTGAGGGATGATGATGACAATATCATTGATACACCGCCTTATCCATTGTACGAAGGAATCATCACTCAAGAAATGTGGGATGAGTTTATCAAAACACATACAACTCAGGAATTTCTGGTAATATAATTTGTTTTACTTTCCCTATTACTTGTAATGTACGTATTTGTAATTAACATTAGTACATTTGTAATACCCCGAAATTTGGGATTGGAGGCTTAGGAATAAGCCTAAATTAAGAGGACTGCTAAGCCCTAATTTATCAGGAGCTCAAATTTATCCCCTAATGATTTCTATATCTTTGGGGTATTAAGAAACTAAAATGGTGAATTTTGGAGACTATAATTATGTTTTCGATGAAATCACCTATGAGGTAGTGAGCTTGTCATATGATTTTGAATAATCAAATGATGAGTAAAAATTATGAAATTTTACAGGATGAAAGTAGACATCCTAAGCTTTAATTTGATAGGTCATATGACTCAATTAGAGCTATACACAAAAAGATATGAATTTTTGAAGTTAGCCCAGAAAAACTGTGAAATTTCTGGAACAATATGCAAAGATTGAAATTCTGGGAATTTTTTGATTCCAGAAAGAAAAATTCTATATTTTTCCTTGAAACTAGACTCAATAAGGGTTCTATTAGCTTTGGAATCACCTCATTTAGATTTTTCTAGAATTAGTTATGATTTTTCAAAGTTTGGGCAGAAATCTGCCAGAATTTCTGAAAAATCCGAAAATGGGAAAATAAATAAAGGAAATTGTAATATATGATAAAAACACTTTTGGCTTCATCTTCTTCCATTTTCTGTCGTGAAATAGCAGCCATGGAGAGAGAGAAAGTTCAGATTTTAGAGAGAGAAAAGGGGAGGGAAAAACTTACAAAAGTAAGTGATTTCTTCGGTAAATCGGTTCCTAATGCGTATAACTCCACTCCTAAGCTATTCTTCTATGTGATTCAAGGGTTAGAAGCTCAAATTTGGTGTTCAAGAGAGCTAGGGTTTCAGCCATAAGAAGAAAAGCTAGTGGGAGCTTGAGGTAACTTCCAAACCTTCGTATATTGACTATTCTGGCTGCTGTGGGCAATTTAATCGGTGAAATTTCGCCGGATTGCCATTGGTTTTAATTTTGGGAAATGGGTATGTGGGGCTGTTATGCTGCCCAAATTGATACTAAATGGTAGTTTTAACCTAATGGAATAGTCAATAAAGTGGTTAGGAGTAGAAAGGAACGTGTTTACGGAGCCGAAACCGAAAAACCCCAATTTTCCCTAAATTCCTACAAGTTTCAGCCATATCTAGAAATGGGCCTTAGAGTTGGATTTTCAATGATTTGATGGTTCCATTGGATTCAGGAGGGAAAATTAGGTGGGGTTACAGTTGGGCACTTTTTCGGAAAAGGCCTAGAAAGCATAATTACGGAAACGCCCCTAAAACCCTAAAAGTAGGGCTGCCAAGGGCAATTTCGTAATTTTACATTGAATTTGATAATTTCGAGTCCGGAAATGGATTCCTTGGGTGAAAATATGTCAGGATAGCCCAGGTTAGAATTTCGAGAAAAGTACAGCCGGACCGAGTACGATGGGGCCGGGTCCCCGGGGGTATTTTAGTAATTTTTCAAGATAAACTCATATAACCCCCAGAAACACTATGGAAGTGTCTAAATAGTACATTTGACATTGTAGGATCGAATATGGAGCCCCGAGCTGTTTGCACGTAGATCGAGGCACGCGTTTCGAGGCGGAAACGGGTTAAGGTAGGGGACTTACCTTACTTGCATGTATTTGATATCTTTGCTTGTGTAGTGATGTATGTGATTGCTTTACTTGATTGTGTAGAGCATATTTGAATAAATGAAGCTTTGTTTCTGTTTTGCTGTGGCCATAGTTTTGTTACATGAAACATTGAGCATGCAGAAATGTCATTATGGGGTATACATCTAGATAAAGCTAACATGTCATACACATAGCATCAATTATGCATGCATTATGGTATCTGTTTCCTACTGAGATTCTCTCGAATCTCACCCTCCCCTACCAACAATTTAGACAGGAGACGACAGAAGATATGCAAACAACAATGCAGAGTACCGTACGAGGGGATTACAATAGTGGAACGAAGACAGGAAGAAGTCTCTGTTTCACTGGAACGAGTTTAGACACCTAAGTAGCCCTATGCGGCTACACTAATTGTAATTATCATGTACGAATCCCTGAGGGGAATTTTTGTAATCATGCACATATTATCAGTATAGTTATGCTATTCCTGTGTTGCCTACCGAACCGCATATCGTTTTCCGCGAATACTCTGGTAAAGGTAAAATTGAGATAAGGGCGTGACATTTTGGTATCAGAGCAAGGATTCTGGCCACAGAATTTTCTGCTCAGAGTAAGTGCGGTGGTTCTGGCAACAGGATGGTATACTGATAAGGTCTTGATTACACAGTGATAGGAAATATGCATGGACAGAAAGTACCAAAGGAGGGTATCTTTCCGATTTATGAATCTGCCCTGAGAAATGGCGAGTACTGAAGGGCCGCTAGGGGTGCAATACTAGACGAGAATAGTCTAAGGATATTGCGGAACCCAAGGATATGGGTACGGCCAAGGCTAATGTGCGGTCCACACTCAATATTTTGGTGACCGGAGATAGCCGGCATGTCTTTTGAGACGAGGGTAGTTACAGGGTACCCGTGCATAGAAGCAGTAAAAGCTGGTATCTACGTTTGGGCATGGATACGCAAAAGTTAACCGTGCTCAACCCAGGGAAATCCTAGGATGGGTGACCCCCTGGGAAGTGATTTTATAGGGTCATGAAGATTTGAGACATAATAATTGTTTTAAGGTTTCTCCATGACTAATGATTATTTATGTTAGATGATTTAAATGGTGTGACAGGGGGTGGATTTACCAAATTTGATGAATAGTGTCTATGGGTACATCGAACATAGTGCCTTCAGGTACATCGAATATAGTGCATATGGGTACATTGAGTATGATCGAGCATGGTACCTATGGGTACACTGAACTGCATATTGTTATTCTGATTTAGATCGATAACAAGTGGTATATAATGATCAATGATTATCAGGAAGGTTATCCTGGAAAGGCCAATATAGTAACTATAATCTCTCGTATACTATGTGATGATTAATATGTTGTATGTTCTATATTCTGTGAATGAACAGGTGCCTAGGGCACATTACCTAGCTGTAGTCTGGGACTTAGCTGAGGTACACGAACATTACCTGGTTGTGGTTGGTGCCCAGCCGAGGTACACGAATATTATCTAGCTGTGGTGCGGGAAGTGTATATGTACCATCCGATGGGAAGTGTATATGTACCATTCAGCCTAGTAAGGACCCAGCTATGATACACGATTTACCTAGCTGTAGTCGGTGACTCGGCTGAGGTACACGTAAGGGTTTCAACTGGATGGTTGGCCCTAAACCTTGTGTACACACACGGATTGTTGTTTTAACTGGGTGTTTGGCCCTGAACTTTGTGTACACACACGGATTGATATGATTTTCATTTTACACTATATGGTGCATGACATATTTATTTATCACATTTTCTATGGATGATTGTGGGTTACTATAAAGAGCCATGTGGTGTGAATAAAAAGGCACTCTACCCGACGAGGCTGTGAGCCACGTCCTAAAGGACTTGGGTACGAGGCCAAGAAGGTTTACGGGTGTGACAATAATAAAAAAGGGGAATGAGATGTTTATATCGAAATTTCCCAGAACTCAGTATTATGCATGGGATGATGATTGTGAGAGGAGCTTCAGAGAGCTGATGATGAAAATTTATTAAAGTACCAACACTTATAATCCCAGATCCATAGTGGGCCTTTGTTGTCTTCACTAATGCTAGATGGCATGGATTGGGAAGGGAATTGAATCCCCAGATGCGAGCACGCATAGATCGAGATGAGAATTGAGCCGAGTGAGGGCATACGCATCTCGTCAGCTGAAGCTTCGGAAATTGAACTATTACATCCATAATCTTGAGTTGATGATAAGAATATTTGTATTGAATCAAGAAACGTTGCCTTTATGGCATAATTGTGGAGTTGTACTGCGACCACAAAGATTGAAAGTTCTGATCGGAAAGGGCTACCTACGGTGAAATTTGATCGGAGAGGGCTACCTACGGTGAAATCTGATCGGAGAGGGCTACCTAAGGAAAGTTTTGACCGGAAGGGGGCTGACCAGGTGTATGGGCGCCTGTGTGAAGCACCGAGTATAGAACCCTAGAGTGCAGCCACCGTGACGATGAACCCTAGATTGCAGCTACCGTGATGATGAACCCGCGAGTGCAGCCACCGTGATGACTAATCCTAGAGTACAGCTGCCATGAAATTGAATCGTAGAGTAGAGCTACGGAAACGTTAGTCCTCAGTGATGGTGTATTGTAATAAATCCCACATTGAATGTGTTTTCTTGAGATAAGAGTTTATATGGATCAGAATGATTCAAGTTCAAACGGGTAAAGAGTGGGCACAGAGGAATATAGATTGTGGGTGTTGTCGGGTGTCATGGGAGGTTCCTGTAGGACTCCTATTAAATCATCCTGATAATATTAAAGCTCATATGAGGAGATAGACTTCAGAGTGGGCAGCGAAAGTGTGATGAATCTAGGTGCAATTTTGAAACTTACAGGAGGGGTTGATGTTCGCACCATTGTTGATCATCCCAAAACATAATATGGCCTTGATGGTCAATAGTGTTACAGTATATGTGATGAACAGTATTACACCCTGAGTGGTGTACAATATTACATCCTGTGTGGTGTACAGTATTAAACCCTGCGTGGTGTACAGCATGATGACCTATATGGTCAACAGTCACACAACCTTTGTAGTTTGTGGTGACACATGTGAACTGGAATTGGGATGAACCCTAGTGTAGTAGGGCAGAATGGTGGCGAATACCTCTAAACAGCACCAGTAATAACAATCCCAGATCCACAGTCGACCTTTACGGTCTACACAGATGCAAGTAGGCATGGATTGGGATGTGTTTTGATGCAACAAGATCGAGTAGAGGCATGCGCATCTCCACAGCTGTAGCCTCACATAATGAATCATCCACTTGTGATATAGTGCAAACAGTGGATGGTGCACACAGTGAATAGTACACATAGTGAATAGTGCACACAGTACGGCCAATAAGGGTTAAATAGTCATTTGATCCTGAACACTGAATAGGTAAGCATGAATTACAGAAAGTGTACAGGTTTGTACAAGGCGGTAAGACCTATGTGTCTAGCACTATGGTCGATGCCTAGTGTGATGACATTGGACCAATGTGTCCAAGGTAATGTTTTGAGGTTGACAGAACATTCAAACTGTATCAGGTTGTAGCGAAGGCATTAAGACCAGTGTGACCAAGCGTTTTGATGTCCAATAGTACCAGTCTCACATGAGGCGCGATATTCTACCATGGGAGGAATCTAACGAAGTGAACCATGGCCGGCTCACTAGCCCAACTGACCTTGTTAAGGGGGTAAGGGACATCAAATAGGCCTCATTAAGGGGGTGAGGATTGGGCCGTTAAAAAAAATAATTGTGTGAATCTGGGTAAAGTCCCGAAGAGGCTATAAGGCCCATGGAACCAAGCGCTGTGGGAACCTGTGTTTGATTGCACGCTACCTACTGTGTACAGATTGGATGATGAATGCTAAATACTATCTGAGATTAGTAATGGAAGTATGACTACGGTGTTACATGGCTTTTGAGCCTGCATGTGATAATAGAATGAGATAAGATTAATCCCTAACCTGTAGACGTTCAAATTTCGAGGACGAAATTTATTGAACGGGGGGAGAAATGTAATACCCCGAAATTTGGGATTGGAGGCTTAGGAATAAGCCTAAATTAAGAGGACTGCTAAGCCCTAATTTATCAGGAGCTCAAATTTATCCCCTAATGATTTCTATATCTTTGGGGTATTAAGAAACTAAAATGGTGAATTTTGGAGACTATAATTATGTTTTCGATGAAATCACCTATGAGGTAGTGAGCTTGTCATATGATTTTGAATAATCAAATGATGAGTAAAAATTATGAAATTTTACAGGATGAAAGTAGACATCCTAAGCTTTAATTTGATAGGTCATATGACTCAATTAGAGCTATACACAAAAAGATATGAATTTTTGAAGTTAGCCCAGAAAAACTGTGAAATTTCTGGAACAATATGCAAAGATTGAAATTCTGGGAATTTTGTGATTCCAGAAAGAAAAAGTCTATATTTTTCCTTGAAACTAGACTCAATAAGGGTTCTATTAGCTTTGGAATCACCTCATTTCGATTTTTCTAGAATTAGTTATGATTTTTCAAAGTTTGGGCAGAAATCTGCCAGAATTTCTGAAAAATCCGAAAATGGGAAAATAAATAAAGGAAATTGTAATATATGATAAAAACACTTTTGGCTTCATCTTCTTCCATTTTCTGTCGTGAAATAGCAGCCATGGAGAGAGAGAAAGTTCAGATTTTAGAGAGAGAAAAGGGGAGGGAAAAACTTACAAAAGTAAGTGATTTCTTCGGTAAATCGGTTCCTA
Organism: Inga oerstediana; assembly: GCA_963210345.1. Classification (NCBI taxonomy): domain Eukaryota; kingdom Viridiplantae; phylum Streptophyta; class Magnoliopsida; order Fabales; family Fabaceae; genus Inga; species Inga oerstediana. The sequence goes on from OY723403.1 coordinate 69,397,273, forward strand.
ATGCGTATAACTCCACTCCTAAGCTATTCTTCTATGTGATTCAAGGGTTAGAAGCTCAAATTTGGTGTTCAAGAGAGCTAGGGTTTCAGCCATAAGAAGAAAAGCTAGTGGGAGCTTGAGGTAACTTCCAAACCTTCGTATATTGACTATTCTGGCTGCTGTGGGCAATTTAATCGGTGAAATTTCGCCGGATTGCCATTGGTTTTAATTTTGGGAAATGGGTATGTGGGGCTGTTATGCTGCCCAAATTGATACTAAATGGTAGTTTTAACCTAATGGAATAGTCAATAAAGTGGTTAGGAGTAGAAAGGAACGTGTTTACGGAGCCGAAACCGAAAAACCCCAATTTTCCCTAAATTCCTACAAGTTTCAGCCATATCTAGAAATGGGCCTTAGAGTTGGATTTTCAATGATTTGATGGTTCCATTGGATTCAGGAGGGAAAATTAGGTGGGGTTACAGTTGGGCACTTTTTCGGAAAAGGCCTAGAAAGCATAATTACGGAAACGCCCCTAAAACCCTAAAAGTAGGGCTGCCAAGGGCAATTTCGTAATTTTACATTGAATTTGATAATTTCGAGTCCGGAAATGGATTCCTTGGGTGAAAATATGTCAGGATAGCCCAGGTTAGAATTTCGAGAAAAGTACAGCCGGACCGAGTACGATGGGGCCGGGTCCCCGGGGGTATTTTAGTAATTTTTCAAGATAAACTCATATAACCCCCAGAAACACTATGGAAGTGTCTAAATAGTACATTTGACATTGTAGGATCGAATATGGAGCCCCGAGCTGTTTGCACGTAGATCGAGGCACGCGTTTCGAGGCGGAAACGGGTTAAGGTAGGGGACTTACCTTACTTGCATGTATTTGATATCTTTGCTTGTGTAGTGATGTATGTGATTGCTTTACTTGATTGTGTAGAGCATATTTGAATAAATGAAGCTTTGTTTCTGTTTTGCTGTGGCCATAGTTTTGTTACATGAAACATTGAGCATGCAGAAATGTCATTATGGGGTATACATCTAGATAAAGCTAACATGTCATACACATAGCATCAATTATGCATGCATTATGGTATCTGTTTCCTACTGAGATTCTCTCGAATCTCACCCTCCCCTACCAACAATTTAGACAGGAGACGACAGAAGATATGCAAACAACAATGCAGAGTACCGTACGAGGGGATTACAATAGTGGAACGAAGACAGGAAGAAGTCTCTGTTTCACTGGAACGAGTTTAGACACCTAAGTAGCCCTATGCGGCTACACTAATTGTAATTATCATGTACGAATCCCTGAGGGGAATTTTTGTAATCATGCACATATTATCAGTATAGTTATGCTATTCCTGTGTTGCCTACCGAACCGCATATCGTTTTCCGCGAATACTCTGGTAAAGGTAAAATTGAGATAAGGGCGTGACAACATTGATATGAATCATTTTGATCTAAACAGGAATTGAGCGAGAAAAATCGTGCTAACGCGCTCAATATGCCATACCGGTACACACAAGGACCTGTTTCATATGCACAGTTGAAAGAAAACTGGTACGAACTAATTATTATTTCATTTGTAGATAAATTGTTTGAATATCATTTAACTTTAACTAAATTTGCCGTGCAGATAGAAGAATCAGGTTCAGGTATTACACAGGTTCCACGACATGATTTGTGGATAGCCGGTGTCACAAATAAGAAAGGTGAAATTCATAGTGAGGAAGCAAGAAGAGTAGCTGAATATTGTGTAAGTATTGGATTATGTGTACAATAAATAATTGGCTTTACTTAAATGAACTTGATTTATAATAACTAATATTGTTGTAATTCTTTTTGTGATAGCGACAAGTGTCACAGGAGGATCCTGTGTTGGTGAGCTATGTTGGTCGGGACGATTTGTTAAGCAGAGCTATGGGAGTACCCGAGTATGATGGTCGTGTTCGGGGTATTAGTTTTGCTGTCACCCCATCAGCATACTTCAGACGTCAGAAATGCCATAGTAGAGGTGACGTTTCCCAGCTGCGTGACGAGATGACTAGTTTCAAGAGTCAAAGTCAAGAACTTCAAGAACAAATGCGTCATAAGGAACAACGAGAAGAACAATTCTTAGAACAAATGTGTTTGTTGCAAGAACAAAATGTGTTGTTAACAACACAAATACAACAGTTTGTGCAATGTAGGCCAACACAAAATGTTCCCTTCTGTGATAGTCCAAGTGTCAGAGATAGTTGCACTTCCATGCCTAAAGTCCCTTTTCCTTTGGTAATTAATTTCTTCTATACTTAACTTTATGTTATATTATAATTTAGCGAACTATGACATATTAAGTCTATTTTCTATAGGGTGAATTCCAATGTAAGCTATATGTTGAGCAAACTTCTAAGCACGTGGTTGCAGTAGGTGTTGCCTACAACACTGATAAAGACATACTACACAATTCACCGCTGCCTGACAACACACTCCGAGTGAGGGTTGATGTCTGCACGAATGAAGACGCCCTCTTACCGATCCCGTCTCGGGATTAGCAAATAATGGTCAAAGGTGTTGTAGGTGGCTATGTTGCTTGGCCAATAGGTCTTATAGAGCCATATGAAAAGGTCGTTCATTTACAATTCCCTGCATTTTTTCTTCGTACTTCCATATAAAATTGTGATTTATTTTTTTTATTTTCCCAGGGCAAGATGTCAAAGTGTTTGACAACACAACCCAAGTCTAAAGCTTCAGCTAGCCAGCAGAGCAGAAGGAGACCGACCTCATATCATGATCAATTAGTATCGATTACACCACAATTAATCGGTGCAGGAGGACGGGAAATACGTCTTGAAAGACATATCTACAATGTTGGCAGTCTAGTTGATTATGTTACTGCCGAGGTCGTGCATGACATATGTACTCGTGATTGGGTTAGTGCTTCAGCTATCAACTTCTGGATAAGGTACTTGATCATTATCGTTTATCACTGTTATTAATATTTCTTGTTCCATTTCTTTTGTTTTTCATGACATTGTTTGTTTTATACCAGGCATTTATACAATGACTGCTTAATGGATACAAATAGGGTCCAATTCGTATTTGTCAACCCTTATCTCATTGGCTACCATGGGGGTAAAGTAGATATACATGTGCAATCTAATTATCTAAAAAATTACTTTAGAAATAGAGCGACACCGACTACGCTATTTTTAGTGCTATACAATGCAGGGTACGTTATTAGTAGTACAATTTTTCTTTTAATTGTTTAACTTTTATCATACCATGATTGTTGAAACTAATTTTTTTAAAATATTTTAGGCACCATTAGATATTGATAGTTATCAATCTAGCAGAACCTTCTGGCCCTCGCATTTACTATGTGGATCCTCTAAAAGATGGTCTTCCACAAAACCGTTCTGATATGTTACTATTGTTCAATGGGTAAGCGTACGTGCATATGTGTAAATATTTGCATGTGATTGAATAATCAAAAGTCATCAGTTTTTATTTGTTTTGTTAGTACATTGACTACGTATCGGTCCTCTGTCTCGTTAAGCTACTCTAAACCTGCTGACCCTCACTTTAACTATCCTTGGAAGAAAATATTGGTATTGATATATGAATTTACTCAAATTTTGTTAGTAAACAATTTTTATTCATAAAGAGTTAAATATTGCATTATATTTTCGCAGTGCCCTTTCCAACCCAATTATAATGATTGTGGGTATTATGTCATGAAATTTATGAAGGATGTAATTATGCATGATCAGGCATTTATTCCTTAAAAAGTAAGTCATTTAGTTGCACTCCATATTGAGTTTTAATTAAATTTAATTAGTTCCTGATAATTACGTTTTGCTGATTTTAATTCGTTTTAATTTGTGGCTGATTGTATATATGTATAGTATTATGAAGATCAACGTTGTGACACTTTGACTGACCATCAACTTGATGAAGTGATCGAGGAATGGTGTGAATATGTTTTTAGGCAAATCTCTGGGTAGCTATATTATTTAATTCATCACTGGCTGCTGGCCTTTGTTGTGTTGTTTCTTGGCAATTGTTGTGTCATTCATGCATGTAATCAAGTTGAATTTGTTATATAATTCATTTACGTATAATATATTGTATAATTATTTTATGTTTTACTTTAACTAATTAATCATTTGTTTATATCATTTTGAAGTTATCTATTATTGTTGTTTGCTTTTCTTCATTCTGCAGTATTTGTGGATATAGATACAAAATGTTTATTAAATCATGCAGTGTGAAATATTGTATAATTATGGGAAATATGATCGAACAAAAAATAAAAAAAATAAAAAAGGAGTTTTTGTGGCGCTTTTTTAAATAAGGGCCACAGGAAGAGCCCAAAAAAAGGAAAAATGAGAAAAAAAATAACCCTCCTGTGGCGCTTGGTTGGGCAAGCGCCACAGGAGGGGGGTCTCCTATGGCGCTTGATGACGCAAGCGCCACGGGAGACCCCCCCTCCTGTGGCACTTACCCCACCAAGCACCACAGGAGGGTATTTTTAAAAAAAAAATTATAATGTTGTGGCGCTTACCAGCGTCACAGCTTCTTTTAGTGGCGTCCAGATATGTAACACTTCTCTAGCGCCACAACTAATCAATTTATAAGCGCCACAGCTTTGCTTTTTTGTAGTAGTGGATCTTCCACACGATTACAATGAATGATTGAAATGGTAGCCACGTGTCCACCAGCTAACTGTACGCAATTTCCACGCAAATGACCATTCCTTCCCAATGAGACCAAACAGGAACCTGACTGGCTTGCATTAAATGCACCCTACCTAATAATTTTCAAACTAATTTTTATATTTTATATTTGGACTGCCCATTAAAAATTAAAATTCCTTCCCAATGAGACCAAACAGGGACGTGACTGGCTTGCATTAAATGCACCCTACCTAATAATTTTCAATCTAATTTTTATATTTTATATTTGGACTGCCCATTAAAAATTAAAAATTAAATACATGTAATCTAAGTAATCTCACCCAGTCAGTCCAAAAAAAAAAATCTCACCCAGGCCACAGCGCAATAACTCAGCCGGCACTGTTCTCTACGCCGATGTTGGCTCTAACAACAGTGAATACAGGCACAAGCCGAAAACGCAAACGGCTCAAGCAACAGTGAAATTGAAGAGATTTTAAAGTATCATTGATTTCTATTCTTATTTTATTTTTCCCCAAAAATCTTTATAGTATTCATACCCTAATGAAATGTAACATTGGCCCAGGCTAGAACCTAAAAGCGTTTATCTCACCGCTTTCTTACCCCGAACAAAATGCTAGTATAATTATTACTATGGTCCCTTAATATAGTAAATAACTTTTTTAGTCTTCGTCCTTTTTATAATACATACTGCTTGCTTAGAAATTGAAGTCAAAAAAAATTGGTCATGTTGGTATATCTTGTGATCAGAACTGGGAAGCTGGTTGTCTCGCTCAAAAAGCTGTTGCCCAGGCACGAGGATTCTATTTTCTGTCACCTACTAGTTTTAGTTCTTTAATCCATATGAGTCATGATTAAGACTGGTTGTTGTCTTTTACTTTTTTTTATTATGAAAAACATTTTTTATCATGTTGATAAAGAGTCAGCTCATAGTCTGCCAAATTGTGAATTCAAATCAATGTGAAGATTTTATATATTAGTAAGTAATTTATAAGTATGCTGGCAAAAAGGGGATTAATAAGTATCTTATTTGTGGGCAAAAAAAAATGTAGCTTATTAAATGCTATTTAATTAATTCAAGGAAAGAGGGAGTAGATGTTAAAATATTCAATTCTTAAAGTAGTAATCAATTCAGTTCAAGAAAAAAGTGGTAATCAATTATTTAATTAATGAGTAATTATGCATGTTTTAAGTCAAAGCCATCCACGTCATAGTGGCATAAGCCAACGTGAGCAAAATCTCTGATAACACGTGCTTGTGTGGGAAACCCAAAAATGCTTAAAAAAGGACATCTTTTGCCAACTTCCCATTTTTAGAACAGATAAGATTACAATGTTTCATGTGGAGAGCGAAACATGTGGGGGACAAACAAGTGGAATCTCCGACGACAACTCACAGCGAAGGTTAACGGCGGTTGATGGTTGTTGACGACGGTGGTCTGCAGCGGGCGGACGGTGGTCGACGGAGTAGCTGTGACGGACGACAAAGGTTATTGCCTTCTTCAGGTGCGATTCCAGTGACGAGAAAAACATAAAGTTCACAAACAAACCAAATCTACAACAATACACCGGTGAACACAGCTAAGGTTGGCGGTGGTAGATAATGGATGGCGGCGGTGAACGGTGGTTGATGGTGGTGGATGAGATGGATCAACGGCAAAGGTTGCATTCTTCCAATACGATTTCATTATTGACCAGAACAACATAAAAAGTCTTGAAACAGACCAAATCTACAGCAACACAGCAGTAATGAAAGTAAACATATATAATATAAAGTCTACACACAGAAAGCCAAGCAAACTAGCCAACTCAGCCCTGGTCTTCAATAGAATCAACATCACAAAGGATAATTAGAGATCCCATGATCAGCGGCCAGTCAAAGCAGCACCATCCGCCGTAACGACCACAAAGAGAGAGAGAGAGAGAGAGCAATATGAACACTCAGTTAAATCAAGAATATATGTGTGTGGAGGTTAAAGCTGAAAGGATAAAGTCAGTGATTACCTCATCTTGAACTCCGACGAGATCAAGGGGCCGGTGTTCTCTGCCGGTGCATCATCAGTCACCGGAAGTGTGACGCGGCCTTGAATCATCATTTTTTTGGGGGTGGTGGCGGGCGGCCATAACCGATACTGTTTCCTACCTCATTGGAGTCCTTCTGGGAGGGGGTTGAAGAAGAAGTATCCCCAGAGGATGGCGTAAAAGAAGGATAGCCCAATGGTATGTCTCCCTCAGAACTCATCTTCCTCAAACTCAAAAAAAGGGCCTTTCAACTATCCAAAAATCTGTTGCTTTTGTGATGGTTTGCTCAAGGTAATGCACAAATATATACTCATAGGAGTATATGGCGGTGGCTCAACCACTCGATCAAGGTGGTTGGCAGACAGCAAGTAATTAATGGTCACCGAAAAATATAAGAAAGGAATATTAATCAAACTTCTGGGGGCAAAAAAAAAAATCAAACAACACTTTTCAAACCCGGCAACAGTGGCAAGTGGCGAGATGTACATCAGTACACGCATGTGGCCGGGTAGGGGTGGGAGTTGCCCCCTTTTACCCCTCAAAAAATCACCCTTTCTTAAATAATTTTTGTGTTTTTTTATTATTAGATTCTATATAAAATAATGAGTGACATTTTAATATCTTATGGGTAAAAAATATGTTGATTAATTTTTAAATTTTTTATGATTTTTTAAAGATTTAATACTATAAAATTGTGTATTTTTTTTCAATTAAGAGTGTTAAATCTTTAAAAAATATATAAAAAAAATTGAAAACAACACCTTATTTACTCATAAAATATCAAAATATCATTTATTTTATATAAAATCTATTGATAAAAAATACAAAAAAAATTAGAATGAGGGATTTTTTGATAGGCCGGGGGGAAGCACCCAGCCCCAGCCCTGATCGCCATGTGACCATGAGCACATGGGACTGAAGGAAAGTGCTGTCAGTATTCAAGTTGGTCCGTTTATGTGATGTGATAAACGACTTTGAATCTTTACATTCCTTGTTATCTCTAAATGGTTAGTAATAAATGATTACTCCTCTCGTCCCCTCTAGCGCATACCGGGAGAGAGAGAGAAATTCTTAAGTGCACCTAGGTCTTTTTAAGATTAGGAAATTTCATTTTCGATCCTGATTTCAATAAATGTTTGAGAAGGAATTTGATTTCCGATCTTGAGAATTTCTCGTCTCGAGGGATCAGGATTGGGAATTTCCTGAATTCCCAATATTTTTTCCCATCGGTTTTTTTTTCTTTGTTACATTCTTTTTTCGGATAAAAATGGCAAGATTTTGAGTTTTTAGGGGTGCCCTGATTACTTCTATAATTGGGCAAAAACTGGCAAGACTTAAATAGTTTTCCTAAAAAATCTCCCTAGGACATTAAAAGAATCAAAACAAATAAAAACACAATATTTTTAGCAGCTACAAATGGGCCCAAAGATCTTCTAATACACTGAGCTTCTAACAATACAATTAACTCAATTCATCATCCACAAATGGGCTTGAATAGTTTGTGTTGTGTGTGTTAGTTAGACAAAAAAATACACATGTATATTATTTCAGGATCAGGAAAAAAGTCGGGATCGTGAAATCCCATTCCCGATCTCGACTTCATTTTTTCCGATCCTGATTTTTTCCAGTCTTGAAAGTTTCGGGACGGGATTTTCTCATCCCAATTTACTTGGAATTGGGACTGGAAGATCAAGATAAGAAAATGATGAACACCCCTAAGTGCACCATCTCATCCATAGTCTATCCTGTCATTTTCTCTCAAAATGCACTATTTTGGTGTAGAATACATAAGCTCCTCACTTTCCTTTGTGAGAAATAATATTGACCATCCTGAAGTATTTTTTTTAAGTATCAGTCAGTACTCTGCAATATTTTTTCAGTATTATCCAATATCCCAAACTAATTTTTTAGGATCTTGAAAAAATATTTTAGGGAATTGACTGATAGTGAAAAATATTTCAAGATAATCAATGCTGTTTTTCAAAAAAAAAAAAAAAGTGAGGAGCTTATATATTTTACACCAAAACAGTGCATTTTGAAAGAGAAAAGATGGGAGCCAACCGAAAGGGAAAAGAAGAGGATCCAAATCCTCCACCTTCACTCCCAATTCCCTCTCTCTTTCATCCACACTCACAAAACAATGCCGATGAAAGCAAGAGAACAAGGACTAGCGGTTTGTAATGCTTTAAGTGTAAAGCCACACACCCATTTCCACTCAACATGTGCACCTGAGAGGTAGTGAGGAGTGAGTTAGAGAGGAAAGAAGTGAAGGTGGTGGGTTTTACGGTGGAGAGCTGTGTTGTATCGTTGTATGTGTGGATGAAAGAGATAGGGAATTAGTAGTGAAGGTGGGAGGAAGAGATAGAAAAGGTGAAAAGGGAATTGGGAGTGTGAAGGGGGGAGGAAGAGAGAGAAAAGGGGAAAGATGAAAATTGCGGGACCCATGGTCAATTATTTGCCTGCCAAAAATGTCATGTAAGACTGAGCTGGTGCTTTTTTAATTGGCCAGATCATGGATGAGATGGTGCCCTAGGTGCGCCTAAGAATTTCTTGCATAAATTAAAAAAAAATTGTTCTATTTATATGTCATATTACTTTTTCGGTTCTTAATATAATACATATTTACTTAATTTGATTAGGTTAAAGAGTTAGTTAACAAAGCATCTATTTTATAAAACACCTTAATTATCTTAATTTCCTCATTTCTTCTTTTTCTTGATTATTGTTGAGGGAGTATCGATAAGGGTAAATTAAGATAAAGTTGACAAATATGAAAATTTTGTCTTATATTTAGGACCAAACTTAACTAACAAAAAAACCTCCCCAAATATGTCTTATATTAAGGATCAAATAAGTACTAAATTTTTTATAAAAATTTGCAATTTTATCATTTATTTATTACTGTCTTAACTTTGTTCTTATGGGATATAATATATATTAAATAGAGATAAAATTAAAAAGTTATTGAATTTTAATGCAAAGTTAATGAACTTTAAGGCTTCTCTTGGATTGCATGAAACATGATGGAAGTAATGTACAAATAGAGTCAAATGAGTAGCACTCATGTCCTTATTATAAGTCTATTTTAAAAGAAATTTTTTATCCTAAATATAAGTTTACTTAGAGGGTTACTGATGATTGTTTTTCTTTAATTTACCTTTATTTAATTCTAGTTGGAAAAAAGTGAAAGATGTATAATATGCCAAGTTCAGGAATCCGGATCGGATCGCCCGGTCCTGCCCGGAAACCGGCGAACCGGCCGGTAGACGGGTCTGGGTTCCAATTTTAAAAAAAAATTTATATTTTTCCTTTAGAATTTCATACTATAAACTTAAAATCTTCAATTTCTCACCGGTTTGGTCTCGGTTTAGCTCCGATTTGGCCTCAGTTTAATCCACTGACCCTTAACCCAGTACCCTAACCGGTTTAATACCCGGTCTGAGTTTAATACCTTGATAATATGTGAGAATGATTTGTAAAGGTGGAGAGAGATAAATTTTAACAAGGGCAAACTTAATAAATTTTATTATTTTAAGACATTTTTTGACCTAACTGTCCTTCCATGATAGGTGGTAATTAGTTAAAATGAATTTGTAATATGGACAAGAGTGTAGTAACTTTTTTTCTGCATTTATGATTTTTATTTAATTGATAAAAATTAAGCAAATAAGTTAAATTTGTGCTTTTAATAGTTTTCTCACATTTTTCAAATAAGAATATTTCAAAAAAATAATTAATGTGAAAAGCATAAATATATAAGATTTTATACTAAGATTCAAACTCAAGATTGGAACAAAATGCTTTATTTAAGGATTTCAGTAACAAAAGATAAAAGGAAGTATTTGGTGCAGAAAGGGATTATACTCATATTTATAAGTTATTTTCAATATGTTTTACTTATACGAAGAATTTTTTTTTTTGATAAATTATAAAAAAAAAAAAAATTAATTTTACCTTAAAATTTAGAGAAAATGATAGAAAAATAAATTTGAAATTATAAAATCTAAAATTAGATTTGTTACCAAAAATTGATAAAGAAATGACGAAACTTAATAAATAATTTACAATTTATATTAAGAGAAATTCTTGATTTAGGATTTTACAATTTCAAAATTTTTTCTCTGTCATTCTCCCTAAAATTTAACAACTTCCCCCCTACTAAATATACTCAATACCAAGGTATTAAAACCCGAATCGGGTATTGAACCGGTCAGGGTATTGGGTTAAGGGTCAGTGGGTCAGACCGGGGCCAAACCGGAGCTAAACCGGGACCAAACCGGTGAGAAATTGAAAATTTTAGACTTATAGTATGAAATTCTAAAGGAAAAATATTTAAAAAAATTTTTTTTTTTTAATTCGAACCCGGACCGGACCGGGAACCGGACCGGTTCACCGGTTTCCGGGCCGGACCGGCCGGTCCAGTCTGGGTTCACGTACACTGCTCAATACCCCGTAAGAATGAAATCTACATAATAATAAATGAATGATAAAAATTATACATTCCCACCAAAATTTAATGAAGTAACTAATAAATAAAATAAGAAAAAAAACATTCTCTCTCTTTCTTATATATATATATATACACACACACATATATTTTTTCTTAGACTCTCTTTATCAACTTTGTCAATTTTGTCTGGCTAATTAATGTTTAAATATATCTCTTTATATTTTGCTCTCATTTAATATGGACAAAGTGAGATTTTTTTTTAATTTAAGACAAATTTAATGAGCTAACTACGACGATTTCTTGATTATAATGAATTAGTTAAGGTGACTTATATCATAGTTAGAGAGAATAGATATTTACAAATCACCAAAAATGTATTGAGAGGCCTATAATTTTTAGATTTTTGAGTAATTTGGAAATAAACATGTATTAGCATATTCAATTACCTTAGGCCTTAATCTTTTCCTTTGATTGACAATAATAAAACCGGCAGAGCAAGTTTGTGAAACAAAATTACGCAAGGAGCGTAATTAATGATGTCCTGCGAGATGCTTCACCCGTTGAATTCTGGCCTTTACGTGGATGATTTGAATTCTTTCACTACTTCATTTATACATCGTTTGATTAGGCATTTAAAATTACATCTTTAATTTAAGAGCCACACACATTATTAAATTTTAGAAATATAGCCATATAGGCATATATTAGCTTTAACTTTCTATCAAAACAACTTAAACAAATTTCATAAGACCCACTTCAAAATTATGTATCTTTAATTTGTGGGCACTCTTAATACTCCCACCTGTGCTTTTTGTATTTTTTAAATAAGAGTTTGAAATTTGAATTATGGTAAAAGAATTGGATTTTTCTTGATTAATTTTATAAGATCCTATTTGGGCTGTCTATATATTTAATGTGTTTTTACCATTTTGCCCCTAATTATAAGGAACAATATCTCTTATGAGGGTTGTCTATAATGTAAGGAACAAATATGTTTTGTCTGAAATTTCAAGTTGTTCTTTTCATTCTTACCCCTATTAAATTTATGTCACTCTTGATCTTTTTGCAATAAATTTTCATACATTATCTCTCATGTTCTCTCTTCATAAATAAAAGTATAATTGAATATATTGCACATTCATTGCATTTAACTAACATTTTAAATCACATGATTTTGATAGTTATTTCTTATAAAACAAACTAGAAAAAGTATATTCTCTGTTATCATCTTTTTCTCAAACTACATTCTCTTTTATATTTTCTCTAATTACTACTCTATTTATCTCTCTTACTTGCCCCTTATAAATAAAGATATGTTTTAAAAAATAGTTTATTTTCTACATATTTATTGCATTTGAAAAATTGTAACTATTTTCTTAAACCATGTAATTTGGTAATTGATATTTTATAAAAAAGATAGGAGGGAGTACTCTAAGACCATCAAAATGTCTTGTAAATGGATCAAGAATACCTTTTACAAGACTTCTTATAAAAAGAACCAAAGGAGTACAGTATATACTCCTTCTTGTACTTTTTATAATATCCTTTTAATTGATTATATGTTTTAAGAAATTAATTAAAAATAATAAATATATAAAAAAATGAACATTTATTTCAAGTATGCCTTATTTATAAGAGCTAAATAAGAGAAAGAAATAGTGGTAAGAAAAATGATGAAAGATAATGTATAACAAAATGATGAGGAGAGAAAATATAATTAATTAAGGATGAAATTGGTAAAGACGTATTTAATGTTTAAACAACCTCAGATTGAATCTTACAAAAAAACAAACCAATTTAAAAATCAAGATCTTATAAAAAGAATCGAAGGAAGTATTAAATCCAGATGAGATTAATGATAACTCTCTATTTTTAGTGTTTTTAAAGTACATTTTGAAACAATTTGAAGAGTTATCTAAGCACTTTTTTAATATTTTTATGATATTATATTATTATAATATCAAATCAAAGTGATGCCTCATTTATGCGATTTTAAGTGGATATCATAGTTTTTAAATAAAAAAAATCAAATTTTGGATAAAAAAAATTAGAGTAAAAGGTCAAATTTAACAAAAAATTATATGGAAGACGCATCTAGCACTATAAAATTTCAAAAGGTGAAAAAATGTACAAAAGTGGTGCGAGTTTATCACATCCAGTTTGCTGTCATCTAGGACGCACAACCCATCACCACCACCCAGCTCCAGACTACTCGGAAGCACCTCTTTCAGTTCTCTAATTTCCCATGGCCTTCATCCTCCATTATTGAGTGTGGCTTCGTTCCCCTAACCATTTAATGGTGTATATAAATATATCAAGCATACAATTGCTTGACTTAGTAACATCAGGATCAGTATTAGCACATCAAGAAGCCAAAAGCCAACTCAAAATCTTCCAGGTTTTGCAATCAACCAGAGAGCAATGGCGTCGGGTCAATTCAAAGAAGACAGAGCCGAGACAGCAGCTAGGGAGAAACATGGACTAATTTGAGCGACATCCAGGAGTCTTCAAAGGCAGCAGGAATGGGATGTTCTGGGGCTCTTCTGTATTGGGCAGAGACGGCAACGGCAACGATGTTCGTCACCGACATGACGGAGTTGAGGTAGCATGGTACTTTTGCAGTGAAGGGGATGTCGATGATAAAGCCTCCGCCGTGGAAGTAGATGAGGAGAGGAAGCTTGCTGTGGGGTGGATGATTTTGGGAGTGAAAACCCTGGCGGAAATGGGAGGTTGTTGGGAGACGACGACGTCATGAGATCGGACGTTGGTTTTAAGGTCGTCGAGGGGTGGTGGAATGAAGTATGTGCCGATGAATCTCTCGACGTGACCATCTTTATAAACTTTGAGCAAAGGGGAGAAGTCTATAGCCACTTCGGTGGAGGAGCTGGTGGAATCCATGGCCATGGGAAATCAGAGAACTGAGAGGGGCTTCGGAGTCGCCTAGAGCTTGGTGGTGGTGATGAGTTGTGGGTCCCAGGCGACAACAAACTAATGGACTTTAAGCTCAGTTAAGGGATGTGTTAAAATTACGCCACTTTTGAACCTTTATGTGCATTTTTGCATCTTTTGAAATTTTACTTTGTTTGATGTTCTTACACGTAACTTTATTATTAAATTTATTTATTTATCTTAAAAACAATAGTTTAAAGTTTTCTTTAATCTAAAAAACAGAAGGAAAAAAAGAAGTTTTAGTTTATTATTATTATATTATTATTATTATTATTTCACTTTCTTCTTTTCCTTAATAATTGAAGCGACATCTATAACATCCCAAATTTTAGTCATTAAAATTTCTAAACACTTTTGTGACATTAAAAAGAATAAAATGATGAATTTTGGTATACTCTGAATGGCCAAATAGTGACCAAACGAAATTACGCTAACATATCATATAAGAATTCAATTTTGTTTTTATAAAAGCCCATTCTTGAAGAATAAAAGAGTATAATTTTGAGGCTCAAAAAACATGTAAATTTTGACAAAATACAAAGAAAAGGAAAAATTTCCAATTTAATTAAAAAAATATAAAGGCAAAATAGTCATTTGGCTAAATAAAAATTAAAAGCCAATGTTTTTTCAAAAAGAGGAGTAAGAAGGGAATTGAATACATAATCCAAATTAAGCAAAAGATGAAGTCATTTGAGTCAAGTAAAAGAAGGTAGAAAAGTCAATTTTATCCTACTAATTAACAATTTAATATTATTATTTAAAAAAGTGTAAGAGGATATTTGTGAGAGATCATAATCCTCTTCCAAGAGATATATTTCACCCAACATAAAGGAAGGAAGGAGAAACATTTTGGTCAAGCTAAAAAGCAAGAAGCAAAAGTCAAATATCCCATATTAATTGGCATTAAATAATAAATTTTAAGGAAATGTAAGATGATATTTCTTTTTAAGATCATCATCTCCTTGAGGAGGCCAACTTTCGGCCAACAAGAGAAAAGAGAAGGGAAATTAATATTTGGCCATAAAACAAGCCATGTGAGAACATTATGATTAAATAAAAAAAAAAAGATGAAATCATTAATCAATGTGATAAAAATGTAATAAAATAATATATTTTAAGGAGATGAAATTATAATATTTTAAGATCATCATTTTCTCCTTAAGGGGCATATTTTCGGCCAACTCAAATAAATAGAGAGAGAAAGAGTATTAAAAAACACGAACACAAATAATTATTGAACTTAAAATGCTTTTTATATGATACATTGAGATTAAAAGTACATACATTAAATTATGACTAAAGAAGGAAAAATTGTTAAAATAATTTTAATTACTCTTAATTATTGATTTTTGAAAATATTTGATATTGATTTAATTGTTTTTAATCGTAAATGCTTGAAAAATTGGATTAAAATTGAAAATAGTAGGTTGGGGCTCGATTTTTAGAAATGACAGTTTAGTCCTGTGAAGTTGACAAACGACAGTTTGGTCCCGGACAAAGCTTCAGCAAATGAGGTTTGGTCAGATTTCAGAGGCGGAAGCTCGATACAGAGAAGCAGAGAGGCGCCGCGAGACTGAACCACGCATCACCTTCTTCCTTCACCTTCCTCCATCCCCACCTTCGCCTTCTCCGTCGCCGGTGGCCACCTTCGCCTCTTCATCTACCGTCGCCGACGACCACCACTCCGCCATCACAACTGTAGAAGGCACCGTGAACAGAGCAGAGAGGGTTTGGCCGTGAGAACAGAGCCTGGAGCGGCAAACCTTCCGTCCTTCAATGTCACCACAACTCTTCCTCCTCACCATGGATTACGTCGCCGGCGACATTCAGAAAATCAAAGGCAAGCCTCCAGAGCATCATTGTTGAGAATTTTGGCCTCCAATGGTCAGTGCTTCACTCCGTCTTCATCTCCTTCTCTGTTTCGTCATTGCTCTTCTTCCATGCCATTAACGTTCACCGACAAATTCTTGTTGCCCACAGCAGATTCTTCTCCGTCAAGCTCTCTGATTGCTGGGCCAAGTAGCAGCTGCAGACCTTGCTGCACATAGTTGAAATTGCTGACTGCGATGACGTTGAAATTTACATTGAGACGTTTAGGTTGATGTACTGTAAGGGTCTTGGGAAGAAGCTAACGAAGGAGGATGTTTCCAGAGTTCTTGGTATCTTGAAGATTTGCGGTTGATGTCTTGCAGCACCTAAATCTCTCTTCTCCTAAAGCATGATATTGATTCTTGAGTTTTGAGCTTCACAGGGAGTACTTTACCATATAATTTTGGATGAATTACATTTAACTCTCACACTAACTAAGGAAAAAAAGAGAAAGAAAGGTCTTTAAAGTTATTAATAGATACTTCTCGATTTATCATTAATAATTTTAAAAATTATTTTTCATTTTTTTTGGACTTAAATATAATTATCCCTATAATTTTTATGTTTATTTTTTTTATTAGTTAAATTTTAGATTTAGATTTTAATTATTAGTTTGGATTGAAGTTTTGCTTTAGGTTCCATACATTTTTATTGAAATTATATGCTTATTTGGATCTTAATGTTACATATTTGGCACTTTGAACTTCATTAATAGTAATTTCTTGTATATTGATTTGGTTAAGTTTATGCTTGGAGTTGTTATGAATATTTAATTGTGATTGTAATACAAAGGTTTTTAGTTACTTGTGTCATTGCATTTCATTGAATTAAATTGCTAGAGTTTAAATTGGGTTTCGGTTAGAGAGATTAATTCTTACCTGGTGTGTAAAAATTAATTTACCTAACTCAAATTAGCTTAAAGGGTCTTTTAGACATTTTTGTCTAACTAGCACACTTCTAAATATACTCTGAAGTAAGGATATATAAAATTCATTGTCCTAAGGGGGTTTTATGATACTTTTAAAACCAATTTCCATTCCATTTTTATTCCAAAAAAAATCCAAAAATATTTTAATTTAGGACCTTTATCTTCATTGCATTATAATTGTAATTTCAAAGTCCTAATTCCCCATTTTCCTTAGTTCATGTTTAATGGCATTTAATCTAGTTTAGGTTTCCAAATAAAAACTCCTCAAAATAAAATGACCCAAGTTGTGCTATATTACATTGTTTGAATTTATTTGTTGATTGTGAACCCCATGTCCTACAACAAAGGTCTTCATCAAAGATAAAATTCACATTAGGAATAACAAAATTCAAAAGGTGTATTGGAATCATATAAAATTGAAAAACGGAATTTACTCTTAGACTACGTCAGTACGTTACAGGAAGTTCATAAACACAACTGCCTACATTTTTAAGCAAAGCATATATGTTTACATGGTCGAAAGAGAGTCTTACAGAAGTAGGTTGAATAGACTATATCAGACCAGATTGGGAATAGCGAAAATGCAAATAAGGATACAGCCACAAAAAGAAGAAAAGAAATGAATTTAGGAACCAAGTTTAAACCATGATCATACGCAGCGAAGAAGGCACTACCAAATGCTATCATCATGCTTATTAGGGACATGAAAAGTGCAACCAAACCAGATATCAACTTAAATGGTAGTGACTTGTGAAAATCCTGCTCTGCATAGCGTGAGATGAGAATAGACAAGAAAATGAGTATGGAGGTTGAGGATGAGATGAATGCAATTGCATTAGATGTGCCAAATACTAGGAATGATCTTTTTTGCAAGTAATTAGGAATTCCGGTATTGTCAATGAGACCACCTGGTGTATTGAATGAAGTATAAAATACTCCAATAGCAATAAGAGTGGAAACAACCATACAAGAGTTTGCTACTCCCTTCATCCATGATTCAGCTTTACTCAATAACTCTTGATGCTCTTTTATGAATAGTTGCTTAGGAGTCAAGCCTTCTGCATTCTTCATGTCTATAAATGACGGTGGCAGTATCTTCTTCACCTCCTACAATATATTCCAAATGATATATAAACGGCATCAATATAAAATATAAGATCAATGATAAATTATATTATTCACAACTATACTTGATTTCTTTTGCACAACCACTGATGATCTACCTAGTGTAAATGTAAAACTATATTATAGGCAGGCAAAATATTACTACATCTAATCTTAAATACAAGACCCAGTTGATTTTTTTGGAAAGATTAAGGAAGCTAATTAAATTACTTTATAAAATTTATATTTATCATTTTTTCTTCAAACGACATATAATTTGATCATACATAACATATGATATAATTAACATATTTAACTTCCTTAATCTCTCCAAAAAAAAGTCAATTAAGTTTTATATTTATGAATGGAGGTAGTATTAGTAAAATACCTCAAACCATGATAACTCAAGGATCATCTGAAATGCTGCTCCGGAAACCAAGTTTAGTCGATCTAATGGTGGTAATTTTGCAGCCATATGTAATAAATTGCTTTGATCTTTGTTATCCAAATAACATGCTATGAATTCTTTGATTGGGCCAATGTCTTGTAGGAGTTTAAAGATATCAACATGACGTTGCAAAATGGCAATGTGAATTATGCTTCGATTTCTTTCATCAGCTTCCCATATCAACTCAGGATAGGTACTCATAAGCACGGCTAGAAACTCAAAATTCCCAACTTCTACAGCATTAAATGCCACATGTGAAGGTTCTCTTATGTTGCCCAAAATCTCCTTGTCGTCTTGGGTAAGAAATATATTCCATAGGAATTGTACAAGTTGACGTTGCTGAGTTTGTTTCAAACCTGAGAAACACGATTTAACCATTTGCTTAATTGAGAATCGAAAACTTCAAATGTGTTGAAAGATAAGAATGGGATATTGATCAGGTTATAATCAAATTTTAACATTAGTCGCCATCATTTTTTTGCTAAAACATTCCAAAGGTTTATAGAAAAATGGATAGTAAGTGCCAAAAGAAAATGATGAAAAGCAAAGAATTCACAGGCCTGAAGGCTTTCGAGCCAATATGTGCAATATTGTCTCATTTGCTTCATCCCTCTTAAAAGCAAGATCTGGTTTCTTCTTAAGCAACTGCATTGCTAAATCTGCACAAATGAATAAAAAAAATGAAGTCATGATTGTATCTGGAAAAAAAAAATTGCATAAAAAGATAAGATATCACACTTCAAATTATAAATATAATATTTTATAGTCTTAAAAGCTTTATATCTCTGTGTTTAACATACTAACCATAGATTCCAGAGTTAACACAGTAGAATAACAGGATGATCCAGTCTGTTTCTTCAAAATCTTGAACAGTTTTAGAGTATAGATGCCATGCCATTTCACTTTTCCCTTGTAAAGCAGCCATGTGAAGAGGAGTTATTCCGGCGCCACCCCTTATTGTTGGTAAGTTCTTATTTTTTGCTTCCATTATCTTAACACTCTGCATATTCCCAATTGCTGCAGCGAAGCAAAACGCAGTGTTTCCATTCACGTCTTGCAATTCCAAGTCTTGTGAATCCATAATCTTCACCAGCTCCTCCACAAAATGAATACTATTCGCTCCGGCAGCCACATGGAGAAGTGTAGCCGACCGCAAGGTTATGGCGGCACAAAGTAGAGTCCAATCTTTCTCTAAGATGTGCTTTGCTGCTTTCCAATCACCTTTCATGGCCGCTTTGTGAAGGGGAACACATATCTTTAGATATTTATCTCTTCTCTCTTCTGAATCAAGTTAATATGGATTGACATAATATAGAGAGTTAAAGGTACAGAAGGAAAAGACTATTCACTACTATAACTATATACGCAAAATGAGAAAGGAGAGAGAGGGAGTACGTGGGTCGTTCAGAAGATGAAGGAGAGGCCTCCTAAACTCAGGTGAAGCTGCTTTTTGAAGTTGTTGCGCTGCTACATTTACGGAACTTACTTCCGTTTCTGCCATTTCGCTATGAAGCAAAACATTGTCCAAAAATAAGTTACGTGGGGCTTAAATTCATTTCAGAAAATTAGTGTGAAACTCTAACAGTATATTTGAATGAAGAGAAAAGTTGAGGGAGGAGAAAATGGACCGGAAGAAAATGGAGAGGGGAGAAAAGCGAGGGCAGAATATTATCCCTCCTCGTGTTTTATAGAGGTGAGAAAAGATTGGGTTGGGAGATGGATGAAAGAAAATGCATGATATTTATAATGATAATAATATTTTTATTTAATTTTTAACTCATTTTTCAAGTAATTTTTATCTAAAGCCATGACAAAACAAATTCAAATAAAAAGAGTATCACCAAATTAAATATTAAAGTCAAATTAAAATGAAATTATTTTTATATTTTATTTTAAAATCAAAATGTTAAGCTAAATATATTTCCTAAAGGTAAATTTAACAAAGTAACATCAAAATATTAAGAATCTCAAGCTCTTTTTATTTCATGTAATAATAATAAAGTAAATTTGACAGGAATGAATATAATTTTAAAATACCACATTATCATTTAATGATAATATGATTCATGCGGTGAGAGAGATCAGAGATAAAAAAGAAATTAAGAAAATAAAAAAATGCAGTAGATATATTTATATCTAAATCTATATATGTTCTGGGTGTGTGTGTGTGTGTTAATTTGTATAAAACATTTGACAAGTGAGCTGGCGAATGATGATGGCAAGGGTGAAGGTGAAGGACGACCGTTTTGGAAAATTAAATCTCTATCCAAAATATCTCCATTTTTTGGCAAAAAAATTTAGGAGAGAAAACAGATAGGTCCCAACTCCCAAACCATTATTTTCCTCTGGCTTTTCTCTTTCCCTCATTTTCTCCTCCAATCCAAATAAGGGAAAATCCATTTTCCCTCGATTTTCTCCCTTACTTTTATCTTCCCCATAATGTTCTTTCCATCCAAATAAACTATAAAAAAAGGACTTAATTAACTAAAAGTCTTTAAAGTTGCATAACCATGTTATTATTTTCTGCGTTGTAACGTGTCATTGCATTATCTTTAATAGTTGTTGGACTTTTGGGTTTCTTTAATCATGTATCAGACTTGTTATATAACTTAATTATATACAGGGCTAAAATTGGTAAAAAAAAATGGCTACAGTATAAAAAAAATTAGGATACTTATGTTAATAAAAAAATATTTCAGGAGATTAGAAGGAAAAAAATTATTTCAGATACTGGTTGTTATTGAAAAAATTATTTAAAGTGTTAAGTAAACTAAAAATTAATTTATGATACTAAGTATTACTGAAAAATTATTTTAGAGAGCAGTTTCCTAGACAATAGTTTCAATTAAAAAAATATTTGAAGGTGATCGGTGCACCAAAAATTATTTTAAAATATTAGGTGCACCAAAAATTATTTTAAAATATTAGGTGCCACTGAAAAATACTTTAAAGTGCTGAATATTATTTTGGAAAAAAAAAAACCCAACCTCTTCTATTCTTTTTCACACCCAAAACTCTTTTTTTTTTTTTTTTTAACACTCAAAACGGTTAGTTTTGGATAAAAAAGAGGAAGTGGATGGAAAGGTGAAGAAGAGGAGCCAGATTCCACTTTTGGAGGGGCCCAAAACACAATTTTTCTATAGGATATTATTTTTGAGAAAAAAAAAGGCCCAACCTCTTCTCTTTTTGTTACACCCAAAACTCTTGTTTTTTTTTACACCCAGAACGGTGGGTTTTGAGTAAAAAGAGGAAGGGGATGGAAAGGTGAAGAAGAGGAGCCGGATTCAACTTTTGGAGGGGGCCCAAAAAACAAATTTTCTACAGGACATTATTTTTGAAAAAAAATGCCCACCCTCTTCTGTTTTTGTTACACCCAAAACTCTTGTTTTTTGACACCCAGAACGGTGGGTTTTGAGTGAAAAAGAGGAAGGGGATGGAAAGGTGAAGAAGGGGAGCTGGGTATCACTTTTGGAGGGGGCCAAAAAACAATTTTTCCATAGGATTCCACTTTTGGAGGGCCCCCTAAACAATTTTTCAGTAGCCGGGTAGCAGAGTAAAATACTAAAATCCCTCCCCCCCTTTCTCCCCACATATGAGAGAGACATATATGCAATTGTCAGGAAAGGTAAGGGTAACAACTAAAAAGTAAGGATAAAAATGAATTGGCAGGCCAGCGCAGAATGGCGCATTTGGCGTGAATGGGGAAAATTTGAAAAGTCATTCACGGATTGAAAGTGAATTGTCAGAAGATGGAAAATAAAGCCAGCTTATGTATGCCCAGGGTAAAAGAGAAAAGAGGGTATGATGTGAATGGGGAAAATTTGACAAGTCAGTCACGGGTTTCCCCAATTTTTCACCCTCACGTCACTCCCTTGTTTTTAGAAGACTCATGTTTCAATTTCTTCAAATTGCGCTTCTCAAAAAAGAAAGGCCTGAGGGTCTGCCTGTTTGTTGTGAGGGATTCAAAGGAGAGGGGAAAAATAAAATTTTTATAAGTTAAATTTTAAAAAATTAAATAAATAAGATAATAAAATTTTAATAAAAAAAAGATGTAAGATAAAAAAATAAAAAAATAAATTAAAAATATTTAACCTCACTTATCTAATTATTTTAAATTCAATTTAAAATAAATTTCTATCCGCACTTCGTTTTTTTCCTCCCATCTCAAACCGAACAAGCCCCGAGAGATTACTAGGTGCCCCTCTCTTCAGTTTCTAATACAAGTCCCGTTTACAGAAATGATTTATACACAATATACATCATTTTAAGAACAATTAATACTACCTCCGGTCCTAAATATAAAATAAAGTTTATACTACAATGTAAATTTAATATTTAAACATAACTTATTAGATTTTTCCCTCACCTTCTAAATCTCATTTAATGAGTTGAAGTCTAAAGTGCGGATACTTTAGGTAAAAATTCAAGAAAATATTTTGTAGGAAAAAGAGGAAGAAAGAAGCTGCTAGCTATGACATTAGTCTGGATGATATGCTATGAATCACAATTATAAGTGATGTTAGTTTTATATAATATTAAAAAAATGAAGAAATGTGAGGTTAATAAGAGGCAGAGAGGATAAGAAATGTATATGTCGATTAAGTGCGTGGGCAAGCAATTGCAGGCACCACTTTTCTGGATCTGATGATTTACGCTTAAACAACCACGCCATCTTCCCATAATTCTAAACCAGCTACCCCATAACAGTAGCTACCGGAGACAGAATATGTGAAATGAAGTTTGAAATATTAGATGAAGAAGTAACTAAAGAGAGAGAAATAAAACAAAGAACAGAAGCGGCAGAAGATTTAATTACCTAAAAAATATAGAAATGCCGGGATGGATGAGGAAGTTGAAATTCTATCGCTGAAAGCCGTCGTCGAGGTTATCTCTCAGTCCAATAATGGAGTCCAAGCGGAATCGGCTTCTCTCCCTTGCTTTTCCATCTCTTTCCTCTCCTTTCCTCAAAACTCACCGTTTTGAGGGCATAAAAAGCGGACGTTGGACCCTCTTTTTCCCTCTTTTTTAAATAATATTCATTGAAATATTTTTTTTATTAACATCTAATATTTTAAAATAATTTTTAATATATTATCACTCTCAAATATTATTTTTAATTATAACTATTGTCTGATAAACTGTATTCTAAAATAATTACTCAGTATCATAAAAAATATAAAAATGCCTGGATGGATGAAGAAATTGAAATTCTAAAAGCCGTCTTTAAGATTAAATCTCTTAGTCCAATAATGGAGTCCAAGTGGAATCGGCTTCTCTCCCTCGCTTTCCATCCCTTTCCAGCTTTCCTTTCCTTTAATCAAAACTCACCGTTTTTTAGTGTATAAAAAGCGGAGGTTGGGTCCTTTTTCTGTTTTTTGTAAAATAATATTTAGCACCTTCAAATATTTTTTTTAATGGTACCTAATATTCTAATCAACACTCCATTTTGCAGAAAAAATCATTTTAGAATATTTGATGGCACTGAAAAAATGCCCTAGAAAGCTGCATATTTTTTTTTAAAAAAAAAAAGGGGGGTCCAGCCTCCCCTTCTTTTACACCAAAAATGGTGAGTTTTGAGAAAAAGAAAGGAAATGGAAGGGAAAGTAAGGGAGAGGAGCCGACTCATCCAAGCGAATACATATATTTGAGGAAATCACTCTCAAGTTCTAAGGAAGTAAGATAATAACAGAAAAATCTCTGAAAAAAGTTAAATATTAGAAAAATCCCTAGGGATTTTTCTGTCATTATTTTTCAAAGTCAAATGACAAAGTTGTCCTTAGGTCATCAGTCATTTACAAATTCATCAGTTATTTTCACAACATGTTTTTATGCAATAAGTTAATTTCAAGTTTGTCAAGTTCTTACGTTCACATCTATCAATGCGTGTTATACTAACTACTTGAGTGATTTTTTTACACATTTTTTTGTTGCCTAAATGAAATGACCTTTTTCAAAACTCCAAATATGACAATTGTATATGCTTTGTTTAACAATTGGTTATGCTTGTTGATACGAGTGCAGATGATCAATTAAATAGTGCAAGTGTACACTGTCGTAATCAAGTAATATAAAAGTAAGTAGAGTATCGTTCCCACGAGGATTGAGCACTAAGTACCAAAATGAGTAATTTTAATTCTATTTAGTCGATCGATTAGTTGGTGATTGAGAGTACAAAATAAAACAAAAACAATTAAATATGAATCCAGATGATATGAAAGCAAATATGAGAACAAGCCCTAGGGATTAGATTTCACTTAACAAATTCCGGATTGAATCACTTATCTATTCTAGCCCAATTTATTCTATATGATTGATAGTCGAGTTTCCCTAATTTAATTACTCGCCTCTTCCAAAGTCAAGGAATTCTATAATCAATTGTTAATCCAATATATTCCTATATGAATTTAAGCAATTAATTATGCATTAAGATTTATGGAGCTCAGTAAGACTACACAACTCATATGAATATATTCCTATTTTATATGCAAGTCATGGTTTTAATTATAGGGTCTACACACATGTATCTCCTTCCGGTCTCAACATGTATATTGAAACAATTCAAAAGATGGCCAGTCAATCAAAAGCATTAAGAATAATAATTAAAACTCAATCATGAAGGAGAAATTCAAACTATATTTAATAAGTTAGGATTCAATCCGTCATTAGTAAGTTACGTCATCTCCATAGGAAAATGAAAATTTAGCTCATGATAAAATTAAAAACAAAACCAAAATAAATTGACATTATATAAAGCTAGAATGAAATCCTCAGAAATACTATATAAACTTGAATATTAAATTCTCAAACATAAATATACAACCAAAAGATACATGAAAAATGAAGAAATCAAGCCGTCCATTTAGGAGGTAAAACCTTCCATGTATGCGGCATGCAAAATATAATACAATCCTAAGCCTTCCAAGATGGAGGCACGCAAAAAGGAATAAAATCCTAAGCCTTCCAAGATAGAGGCATGTAAAAAGGAATAAAATCCTAAGCCTTCCAAGATAGAGGCATGTAAGAATTGATACAATGTATGAAATTAAATCTAGAAAGTAACACACTTTTTTCAGAACTGTCAGAGAAAGGATCTCTCCATGTCAGAGAAGGGCCTCTAATTGTCAGAAAAGGACCTCTGATTCTCCTCCTCTCTTCCCTATTTGAGCTTGGCATTGATCTCTATTTATAGGGGAAAAAACGTGTGCTACAGTACTGCTACAGTGATCTGACGGGTGCTACAGTGCCCTGGCAGCTGCTATAATGCCAATTGACTGCTACAGTGCCCTGGCGCTGCTACAGTGCTGGCGGCTGTTACAGTGCTCGGTGGCTGCTACAGTACTCTTATTTTTTTAAAATGCTGTTTATTCCAAAAACAATATTTATTTATCAATCACACCCAAATTTATTATATTAAACGCAAATATTGTCCATAAAATCATCATATAAGGGAAAATAAATATGCAAATATTTTACTTATCACTTGTGTTTGCAAAATGTTTAATATTTTTTACAATATATTTTTCAGGTCACAATGAAACTACTTTTTTAATAATTGTTCACCATTGCAAATTGCTTAGTTTGTAACTTGTTAAGCGTGTTTTCATAATATATTGAGTCATTTTAACAATTTCTAACTCATGTATGAATAAAACTACCTTTTTATATGTCCAAATTCAGTACTAAAAATTCCTCAGTTTACAACTAGTTAAGTGTGTTTTTACATCATATTGAGTTATTTTTACAATTTATTTCTCATATATGACTGAAATTATCTTTGTTCACATTTCAAAGTTAAACACAACAAGTTGCTCAGTTAACAATTTCTAACGTGTGTTTTTACAACATCTTGAGTCATTTTTATAATTTATTTAGTGTATGTGAATGAAATTACCTTTGTTCATATCTCTAAGTTTAACATTGCAAGTTACTCAGTTTACAATTTCTAACGTATGTGTTTACAACATATTGAGTCACATTTACAACTTATTTCTCGAGTGTGAATGAAATTATCTTTGTTCATATCCTTAAATTTAACACTGTGAATTGCTCAGTTTACAACTTCTAACGCATTTTTTACAATATATTGAGTTAGTTTTACAACTTATTTCTCGTGTATGAATAAAATTATCTTTGTTCACATCTCCAAGTTTAACATAACAAATTGCTCATTTTACAATTTCTAACGCGTATTTTTACAACATCTTGAGTCATTTTTACAATTTATTTAGTGTATGTGAATGAAATTACCTTTGTTCACATATCTAAATTTAACATTACAAGTTGCTCAGTTTACAACTTCTAACGTGTTTGTTTACAACATATTGAGTCATTTTTACAACTTATTTCTCATGTATAAATGAAATTATCTTTGTTCACATCTCCAAATTTAATACAGCAAGTTGTTCAGTTTACAACTTCTAACGCGTTTTTTTATAACATCTTAAGTCATTTTACAACTTTTTCATGCCTCACTTAAATGATAAGTTTCAAAACTCCAACTTTTACAACTATAAATTATTTTTTTAACAACTGGTGTTATTTGATTATACAACATCATGAGTCATTTTTTCAACTATTTTATGTTTGACTGAAATGACAAGTTACTGTTTATTTTGGGGAAAGAGAACTTAATGTGCTGTTTATTTTTTACAAAAGCATTAATTTACCTCTAGCCTCTTTTTTTGTTTTTCTCCCCCTGATAAATGATATGATGGGGATGCTAAGCCATTATTTTTGGCCAGCTAACATGACTCAGGAATGACTCATGGATGACTAAGGCTGAGCTAGATACGACAAAGGACAAAAATATACCCACAAAAAAATTAAGAAAAGAGTCTAAACAAGGCAAAACTTTAGACTTATTTAAAATGATAATTTTAGTTTTTAAAACAGCATTTCAATAATAATTTAAAGTATATAAAATATGTAAGAGAAGTTGTCTCATCTTATATGAATATATTTGTGATACATGAATTCAAACAAAGTACTCTAAGGATTAAGTGTCTGTTTGAGAAATTCCCATGGTTTCATAAGTCAATTATCAACCAAAAAAAACAACCAATCTGAGCCAAAAAAACAACCAATCTGAGCCAAAAAAACAACCAAACAAACAAACAAGACAAATGGCTCATCACTGACATCACATGTGTTTTTGTTTTTTATAATTACTCATTAAATAATCACCCGTGAATGATATTCCCCTCATGCCCACCCCACCTCCCTGTTACGATCCGTCAATTTTGCCGACAGGAAAATATTAAAAGTCGTGCAAAGATGTAATTATCCAAAAGAAAAATGGAAAATAAATCATTGGGTCATATGCTTTGTTGTGATTCTCACTTAAGTCCCTATTGTTTATATATATTTTTATGTCACACCCCAAAAGTTAGAGACGACATCAAAGTTAGAGCTTGGGCAAGCAATTGCAGGCACCATTTTTCTGGATCTGATGATTTACGCTTAAACAACCACGCCATCTTCCCATAATTCTAAACCAGCTACCCCATAACAGGAGCTACGGGAGACAGAATATGTGAAATGAAGTTTGAAATATTAGATGAAGAAGTAACTAGAGAGAGAGAAGTAAGGCAAATAACAGAAGCGGCAAAAGATTTAATTACCTAAAAAATATAGAAATGCCTGGATGGATGAGGAAGTTGAAATTCTATCGCTGAAAGCCGTCGTCGAGGTTATCTCTCAGTCCAATAATGGAGTCCAAGCGGAATCGGCTTCTCCCCTTTGCTTTACCATCTCTTTCCTCTCCTCTACTCAAAACTCACCGTTTTGAGTGTATAAAAAGTGGAGGTTGACCCCCTTTTTTTTCTTTTTTAAAATAATATTTAACATCTTGAAGTATTTTTTTTAATGATACCCAGTATCTTAAAATAATTTTTGATGCATTAATCACCCTCAAATATTTTTTTCAATTGTAACTACTGTCTAACAAACTGCATTTTAAAGTAATCTTTCAATAATACCCAGTATCATAAATTAATTTTTAACCCACTTAGCATTTTAAATAATTTTTTTTTTGCTTCTAATCCCCTAAAATATTTTTTAATCAACACTTCATCTTAATTTTAAAAAATTCGTTACAATTAGAAAAATATTTTAATATGTTAGACGTAGAAAAAATCATTTTAGGATATTTGGTGGATGCTCTAGAGTGCTAAATACAGTATTATTTTGCAAAAAGGGGGGGGTCCAGCATCCTCTGTTTTTTTTTTTTTTTTTGAACAACAGCATCCTCTGATTTATTACACCAAAAAGGATGAGTTTTGAGTAAAGGAGATAAAATTGATGGAAAAAATAAGAGAGAGGACCCAGATTCGATCAAGGGAATATCTGCGTGTTTGTTTCAACGTGTTTGAGGATGAAAACAGGTTTTAACAGTGTAATAAACGGACTTGAATAGTGAAACTGTTAAAATTTAGTGTTTGTTTCAGCGAATTGGATTCACGTATAATATATTGTATAATTATTTTATGTTTTACTTTAACTAATTAATCATTTGTTTATATTATTTTGAAGTTATCTATTATTGTTGTTTGTTTTTCTTCATTCTGCAGTATTTGTGGATATAGATACAAAATGTTTATTAAATCATGCAGTGTGAAATATTGTATAATTATGGGAGATATGATCGAACAAAAAATAAAATAAAAAATTAAAAAAGAGTTTTTGTGGCACTTTTTTAAATATGGGCCATAGGAAGAGCCCAAAAAAAAGAAAAATGAGAAAAAAAAAATAACCCTCCTGTGGCGTTTGGTTGGGCAAGCGCCACAGGAGGGGGGTCTCCTATGGCGCTTGATGACGCAAGCGCCACAGGAGACTCCCTCCTGTGGCACTTACCCCACCAAGCACCACAGGAGGGTATTTTTTTAAAAAAAAAATTATAATGCTGTGGCGCTTACCAGCGTCACAGCTTCTTTTAGTAGCGTCCAGATATGTAACACTTCTCTAGCGCCACAACTAATCAATTTATAAGCGCCACAGCTTTGCTTTTTTTATAGTAGTGGATCTTCCACACGATTACAATGAATGATTGAAATGGTAGCCACGTGTCCACCAGCTAACTGTACGCAATTTCCACGCAAATGACCATTCCTTCCCAATGAGACCAAACAGGAACCTGACTGGCTTGCATTAAATGCACCCTACCTAATAATTTTCAAACTAATTTTTATATTTTATATTTAGACTGCCCATTAAAAATTAAAATTCCTTCCCAATGAGACCAAACAGGGACGTGACTGGCTTGCATTAAATGCACCCTACCTAATAATTTTCAATCTAATTTTTATATTTTATATTTGGACTGCCCATTAAAAATTAAAAATTAAATACATGTAATCTAAGTAATCTCACCCAGTCAGTCCAAAAAAAAAAAATCTCACCCAGGCCACAGCGCAATAACTCAGCCGGCACTGTTCTCTACGCCGATGTTGGCTCTAACAACAGTGAATACAGGCACAAGCCGAAAACGCAAACGGCTCAAGCAACAGTGAAATTGAAGAGATTTTAAAGTATCATTGATTTCTATTCTTATTTTATTTTTCCCCAAAAATCTTTATAGTATTCATACCCTAATGAAATGTAACATTGGCCCAGGCTAGAACCTAAAAGCGTTTATCTCACCGCTTTCTTACCCCGAACAAAATGCTAGTATAATTATTACTATGGTCCCTTAATATAGTAAATAACTTTTTTAGTCTTCGTCCTTTTTATAATACATACTGCTTGCTTAGAAATTGAAGTCAAAAAAAATTGGTCATGTTGGTATATCTTGTGATCAGAACTGGGAAGCTGGTTGTCTCGCTCAAAAAGCTGTTGCCCAGGCACGAGGATTCTATTTTCTGTCACCTACTAGTTTTAGTTCTTTAATCCATATGAGTCATGATTAAGACTGGTTGTTGTCTTTTACTTTTTTTTATTATGAAAAACATTTTTTATCATGTTGATAAAGAGTCAGCTCATAGTCTGCCAAATTGTGAATTCAAATCAATGTGAAGATTTTATATATTAGTAAGTAATTTATAAGTATGCTGGCAAAAAGGGGATTAATAAGTATCTTATTTGTGGGCAAAAAAAAATGTAGCTTATTAAATGCTATTTAATTAATTCAAGGAAAGAGGGAGTAGATGTTAAAATATTCAATTCTTAAAGTAGTAATCAATTCAGTTCAAGAAAAAAGTGGTAATCAATTATTTAATTAATGAGTAATTATGCATGTTTTAAGTCAAAGCCATCCACGTCATAGTGGCATAAGCCAACGTGAGCAAAATCTCTGATAACACGTGCTTGTGTGGGAAACCCAAAAATGCTTAAAAAAGGACATCTTTTGCCAACTTCCCATTTTTAGAACAGATAAGATTACAATGTTTCATGTGGAGAGCGAAACATGTGGGGGACAAACAAGTGGAATCTCCGACGACAAATCACAGCGAAGGTTAACGGCGGTTGATGGTTGTTGACGACGGTGGTCTGCATCGGGCGGACGGTGGTCGACGGAGTAGCTGTGACGGACGACAAAGGTTATTGCCTTCTTCAGGTGCGATTCCAGTGACGAGAAAAACATAAAGTTCACAAACAAACCAAATCTACAACAATACACCGGTGAACACAGCTAAGGTTGGCGGTGGTAGATAATGGATGGCGGCGGTGAACGGTGGTTGATGGTGGTGGATGAGATGGATCAACGGCAAAGGTTGCATTCTTCCAATACGATTTCATTATTGACCAGAACAACATAAAAAGTCTTGAAACAGACCAAATCTACAGCAACACAGCAGTAATGAAAGTAAACATATATAATATAAAGTCTACACACAGAAAGCCAAGCAAACTAGCCAACTCAGCCCTGGTCTTCAATAGAATCAACATCACAAAGGATAATTAGAGATCCCATGATCAGCGACCAGTCAAAGCAGCACCATCCGCCGTAACGACCACAAAGAGAGAGAGAGAGAGAGCAATATGAACACTCAGTTAAATCAAGAATATATGAGTGTGGAGGTTAAAGCTGAAAGGGTAAAGTCAGTGATTACCTCATCTTGAACTCCGACGAGATCAAGGGGCCGGTGTTCTCTGCCGGTGCATCATCGGTCACCGGAAGTGTGACGCGGCCTTGAATCATCATTTTTTTGGGGGTGGTGGCGGGCGGCCATAACCGATACTGTTTCCTACCTCATTGGAGTCCTTCTGGGAGGGGGTTGAAGAAGAAGTATCCCCAGAGGATGGCGTAAAAGAAGGATAGCCCAATGGTATGTCTCCCTCAGAACTCATCTTCCTCAAACTCAAAAAAAGGGCCTTTCAACTATCCAAAAATCTGTTGCTTTTGTGATGGTTTGCTCAAGGTAATGCACAAATATATACTCATAGGAGTATATGGCGGTGGCTCAACCACTCGATCAAGGTGGTTGGCAGACAGCAAGTAATTAATGGTCACCGAAAAATATAAGAAAGGAATATTAATCAAACTTCTGGCGGAAAAAAAAAAATCAAACAACACTTTTCAAACCCGGCAACAGTGGCGAGTGGCGAGATGTACATCAGTACACGCATGTGGCCGGGTAGGGGTGGGAGTTGCCCCGCTTTACCCCTCAAAAAATCACCCTTTCTTAAATAATTTTTGTGTTTTTTTATTATTAGATTCTACATAAAATAATGAGTGACATTTTAATATTTTATGGGTAAAAAATATGTTAATTATTTTTTAAATTTTTTATGATTTTTTAAAGATTTAATACTATAAAATTGTGTATTTTTTTTTTTCAATTAAGAGTGTTATATCTTTAAAAAATATATAAAAAAATTGAAAACAACACCTTATTTACCCATAAAATATCAAAATATCATTTATTTTATATAAAATCTATTGATAAAAAATACAAAAAAATTAGAATGAGGGATTTTTTGATAGGCCGGGGGGAAGCACCCAGCCCCAGCCCTGATCGCCATGTGACCATGAGCACATGGGACTGAAGGAAAGTGCTGTCAGTATTCAAGTTGGTCCGTTTATGTGATGTGATAAACGACTTTGAATCTTTACATTCCTTGTTATCTCTAAATGGTTAGTAATAAATGATTACTCCTCTCGTCCCCTCTAGCGCATACCGGGAGAGAGAGAGAAATTCTTAAGTGCACCTAGGTCTTTTTAAGATTAGGAAATCTCATTTTCGATCCTGATTTCAATAAATGTTTGAGAAGGAATTTGATTTCCAATCTTGAGAATTTCTCGTCTCGAGGGATCAGGATTGGGAATTTCCTGAATTCCCAATATTTTTTCCCATCGATTTTTTTTTCTTTGTTACATTCTTTTTTCGGATAAAAATGGCAAGGTTTTGAGTTTTTAGGGGTGCCCTGATTACTTCTATAATTGGGCAAAAGATGGCAAGACTTAACTTAAATACTTTTCCTAAAAAATCTCCCTAGGACATTAAGAGAATCAAAACAAATAAAAACACAATATTTTTAGCAGCTACAAATGGGCCCAAAGATCTTCTAATACACTGAGCTTCTAACAATACAATTAACTCAATTCATCATCCACAAATGGGCTTGAATAGTTTGTGTTGTGTGTGTTAGTTAGACAAAAAAATACACATGTATATTATTTCAGGATCAGGAAAAAAGTCGGGATCGTGAAATCCCATTCCCGATCTCGACTTCATTTTTTCCGATCCTGATTTTTTCCAGTCTTGAAAGTTTCGGGACGGGATTTTCTCATCCCAATTTACTTGGAATTGGGACTGGAAGATCAAGATAAGAAAATGATGAACACCCCTAAGTGCACCACCTCATCCATAGTCTATCCTGTCATTTTCTCTCAAAATGCACTATTTTGGTGTAGAATACATAAGCTCCTCACTTTCTTTTGTGAGAAATAATATTGACCATCCTGAAGTATTTTTTTTAAGTACCAGTCAGTACTCTGCAATATTTTTTCAGTATTATCCAATATCCCAAACTAATTTTTTAGGATCTTGAAAAAATATTTTAGGGAATTGACTGATAGTGAAAAATATTTCAAGATAATCAATGTTGTTTTTCAAAAAAAAAAAAAAAGTGAGGAGCTTGTATATTTTACACCAAAACAGTGCATTTTGAAAGAGAAAAGATGGGAGCCAACCGAAATGGAAAAGAAGAGGATCCAAATCCTCCACCTTCACTCCCAATTCCCTCTCTCTTTCATCCACACTCACAAAACAATGCCGATGAAAGCAAGAGAACAAGGACTAGCGGTTTGTAATGCTTTAAGTGTAAAGCCACACACCCATTTCCACTCAACATGTGCACCTGAGAGGTAGTGAGGAGTGAGTTAGAGAGGAAAGAAGTGAAGGTGGTGGGTTTTACGGTGGAGAGCTGTGTTGTATCGTTGTATGTGTGGATGAAAGAGATAGGGAATTAGTAGTGAAGGTGGGAGGAAGAGATAGAAAAGGTGAAAAGGGAATTGGGAGTGTGAAGGGGGAGGAAGAGAGAGAAAAGGGGAAAGATGAAAATTGTGGGACCCATAGTCAATTATTTGCCTGACAAAAATATCATGTAAGATTGAGCTGGTGCTTTTTAATTGGTCAGACCATAGATGAGATGGTGCCCTAGGTGCGCCTAAGAATTTCTTGCATAAATTAAAAAAAAATTGTTCTATTTATATGTCATATTACTTTTTAGGTTCTTAATAAATACATATTTACTTAATTTGATTAGGTTAAAGAGTTAGTTAACAAAGCATCTATTTTATAAAACACCTTAATTATCTTAATTTCCTCATTTCTTCTTTTTCTTGATTATTGTTGAGGGAGTATCAATAAGGGTAAATTAAGATAAAGTTAACAAATATGAAAATTTTGTCTTATATTTAGGACCAAACTTAACTAACAAAAAAACCTCCCCAAATATGTCTTATATTAAGGATCAAATAAGTACTAAATTTTTTATAAAAATTTGCAATTTTATCATTTATTTATTACTGTCTTAACTTTGTTCTTATGGGATATAATATATATTAAATAGAGATAAAATTAAAAAGTTATTGAATTTTAATGCAAAGTTAATGAACTTTAAGGCTTCTCTTGGATTGCATGAAACATGATGGAAGTAATGTACAAATAGAGTCAAATGAGTAGCACTCATGTCCTTATTATAAGTCTATTTTAAAAGAAATTTTTTATCCTAAATATAAGTTTACTTAGAGGGTTACTGATGATTGTTTTTCTTTAATTTACCTTTATTTAATTCTAGTTGGAAAAAAGTGAAAGATGTATAATATGCCAAGTTCAGGAATCCGGATCGGATCGCCCGGTCCTGCCCAGAAACACGGCGAACCGGCCGGTGGACCGGTCTGGGTTCCAATTTTTAAAAAAAATTTATATTTTTCCTTTAGAATTTCATACTATAAACTTAAAATCTTCAATTTCTCACCGGTTTGGTCTCGGTTTAGCTCCGATTTGGCCTCAGTTTAATCCACTGACCCTTAACCCAGTACCCTAACCGGTTTAATACCCGGTCTGAGTTTAATACCTTGATAATATGTGAGAATGATTTGTAAAGGTGGAGAGAGATAAATTTTAACAAGGGCAAACTTAATAAATTTTATTATTTTAAGACATTTTTTGACCTAACTGTCCTTCCATGATAGGTGGTAATTAGTTAAAATGAATTTGTAATATGGACAAGAGTGTAGTAACTTTTTTTCTGCATTTATGATTTTTATTTAATTGATAAAAATTAAGCAAATAAGTTAAATTAGTGCTTTTAGTAGTTTTCTCACATTTTTCAAATAAGAATATTTCAAAAAAATAATTAATGTGAAAAGCATAAATATATAAGATTTTATACTAAGATTCAAACTCAAGATTGGAACAAAATGCTTTATTTAAGGATTTCAGTAACAAAAGATAAAAGGAAGTATTTGGTGCAGAAAGGGATTATACTCATATTTATAAGTCATTTTCAATATGTTTTACTTATACGAAGAATTTTTTTTTTTGATAAATTATAAAAAAAAAATTTAAATTTAATTTTACCTTAAAATTTAGAGAAAATGATAGAAAAATAAATTTGAAATTATAAAATCTAAAATTAGATTTATTACCAAAAATTGATAAAGAAATGACGAGACTTAATAAATAATTTACAATTTATATTAAGAGAAATTCTTGATTTAGGATTTTACAATTTCAAAATTTTTTCTCTGTCATTCTTCCTAAAATTTAACAACTTCCCCCCTACTAAATATACTCAATACCCCATAAGAATGAAATCTACATAATAATAAATGAATGATAAAAATTATACATTCCCACCAAAATTTAATGAAGTAACTAATAAATAAAATAAGAAAAAAAAACATTCTCTCTCTTTCTTATATATATATATACACACACATATATTTTTTCTTAGACTCTCTTTATCAATTTTGTCAATTTTGTCTGGCTAATTAATGTTTAAATATATCTATTTATATTTTGCTCTCATTTAATATGGACAAAGTGAGATTTTTTTTAAATTTAAGACAAATTTAATGAGCTAACTACGACGATTTCTTGATTATAATGAATTAGTTAAGGTGACTTATATCATAGTTAGAGAGAATAGATATTTACAAATCACCAAAAATGTATTGAGAGGCCTATAATTTTTAGATTTTTGAGTAATTTGGAAATAAACATGTATTAGCATATTCAATTACCTTAGGCCTTAATCTTTTCCTTTGATTGACAATAATAAAACCGGCAGAGCAAGTTTGTGAAACAAAATTACGCAAGGAGCGTAATTAATGATGTCCTGCGAGATGCTTCACCCGTTGAATTCTGGCCTTTACGTGGATGATTTGAATTCTTTCACTACTTCATTTATACATCGTTTGATTAGACATTTAAAATTACATCTTTAATTTAAGAGCCACACACATTATTAAATTTTAGAAATATAGCCATATAGGCATATATTAGCTTTAACTTTCTATCAAAACAACTTAAACAAATTTCATAAGACCCACTTCAAAATTATGTATCTTTAATTTGTGGGCACTCTTAATACTCCCACCTGTGCTTTTTGTATTTTTTAAATAAGAGTTTGAAATTTGAATTATGGTAAAAGAATTGGATTTTTCTTGATTAATTTTATAAGATCCTACTTGGGCTGTCTATATATTTAATGTGTTTTTATCATTTTGCCCCTAATTATAAGGAACAATATCTCTTATGAGGGTTGTCTATAATGTAAGGAACAAATATGTTTTGTCTGAAATTTCAAGTTGTTCTTTTCATTCTTACCCCTATTAAATTTATGTCACTCTTGATCTTTTTGCAATAAATTTTCATACATTATCTCTCATGTTCTCTCTTCATAAATAAAAGTATAATTGAATATATTGCACATTCATTGCATTTAACTAACATTTTAAATCACATGATTTTGATAGTTATTTCTCATAAAACAAACTAGAAAAAGTATATTCTCTCTTATCATCTTTTTCTCAAACTACATTCTCTTTTATATTTTCTCTAATTACTACTCTATTTATCTCTCTTACTTGCCCCTTATAAATAAAGATATGTTTAAAAAATAGTTTATTTTCTACATATTTATTGCATTTGAAAAATTGTAACTATTTTCTTAAACCATGTAATTTGGTAATTGATATTTTATAAAAAAGATAGGAGGGAGTACTCTAAGACCATCAAAATGTCTTGTAAATGGATCAAGAATACCTTTTACAAGACTTCTTATAAAAAGAACCAAAGGAAGTACAGTATATACTCCTTCTTGTACTTTTTATAATATCCTTTTAATTGATTATATGTTTTAAGAAATTAATTAAAAATAATAAATATATAAAAAAATGAACATTTATTTCAAGTATGCCTTATTTATAAGAGCTAAATAAGAGAAAGAAATAGTGGTAAGAAAAATGATGAAAGATAATGTATGACAAAATGATGATGAGAGAAAATATAATTAATTAAGGATGAAATTGGTAAAGACGTATTTAATGTTTAAACAACCTCAGATTGAATCTTACAAAAAAACAAACCAATTTAAAAATCAAGATCTTATAAAAAAAATCGAAGGAAGTATTAAATCTGGATGAGATTAATGATAACTCTCTATTTTTAGTGTTTTTAAAGTACATTTTGAAACAATTTGAAGAGTTATCTAAGCACTTTTTTAGTATTTTTATGATATTATATTATTATAATATCAAATCAAAGTGATGCATCATTTATGCGATTTTAAGTGGATATCATAGTTTTTAAATAAAAAAAATCACATTTTGGATACAAAAAATTAGAATAAAAGGTCAAATTTAACAAAAAATTATATGGAAGACGCATCTAGCACTATAAAATTTCAAAAGGTGAAAAAATGTACAAAAGTGGTGCGAGTTTATCACATCCAGTTTGCTGTCATCTAGGACGCACAACCCATCACCACCACCCAGCTCCAGACTACTCGGAAGCACCTCTTTCAGTTCTCTAATTTCCCATGGCCTTCATCCTCCATTATTGAGTGTGGCTTCGTTCCCCTAACCATTTAATGGTGTATATAAATATATCAAGCATACAATTGCTTGACTTAGTAACATCAGGATCAGTATTAGCACATCAAGAAGCCAAAAGCCAACTCAAAATCTTCCAAGTTTTGCAATCAACCAGAGAGCAATGGCGTCGGGTCAATTCAAAGAAGACAGAGCCGAGACAGCAGCTAGGGAGAAACATGGACTAATTTGAGCGACATCCAGGAGTCTTCAAAGAAAGCAGGAATGGGATGTTCTGGGGCTCTTCTGTATTGGGCAGAGACGGCAACGGCGACGATGTTGGTCGCCGACATGACGGAGTTGAGGTAGTGTAACACCCCGAATTTTGAGACTCGAGGCTAGAGAATAAGCCTGAGGTTAGTGGATTGCTAAGCCCCGGTTTAGCAAGATCCCAAATTGTGATTAGGAGTTAATGACTACAAAAGTGGACGTGGTTAGTGATTAATGAACCCTTTTAGAGAATATAAAGTGGATTGTAGTCGCTTGTGTTATGAGCAACGCCAAAACCCTGTATTTGAGTTCAATTGTGGATTAACATCCAAATTGACTTAGAATAGAGGGAAGAATTGAATGGGGTATTGTGATGGAAATGGTGTCATGTTGTGGTATTTAATCATTGGAATTGATTTAAATTGGATTGGACACATTGGTTGCAAAACTGGAAATGCTGTCCAGTGTGAATTCTGTCTGGGCAGTCTTCTCGTGTAGACGTTTTTACTAGGCATATGATGTCATAAAATTATGAAACTTTCCAGTCTTATAGTTCACATCTCAAGCTTCGAAATGGACATATAATTTGTTCCATTTCGTTTTGGGAACTAGGAGATATGACTGTCCAAAGTTTGGGATGGAAACTGAACTCTGTTTTGGGGCAGTGATGAGTTTTATGTAATTCTGGAATTGTGTGGTGATTTTTAGTAATGGCCAATATTTTTCCTATGAAGAGGACTTAAATATCTTTCATTTGGCTTTGGGATCACCTCATTTAGATTTTTCTAGAATTAGTTATGATTTTTCAAAGATTGGGCAGAAAATCTGCCAGAAAATCCGAAAATGCCAATTTTGGGAATTATGACATCATCAAAAGGCAAGATGACATAAGCATGGAATTAAAACATCTTCTCATCATCTTCAGCTGCTCATTCACGCACAGCACCTGAACATAGTGTGAGAAAGTTGAGAGAGTTTAGAGAGAGAAAGAGAAGAAAAATCACAAGGTAAGCCGATTTCTCCGACGATTTCGCTCCTAACGCGTATAACTCCAACTCTAAACTACTCCTCTTTGTTCTTTAAGGTTTGGAAGCTCCTCTTTTGGTGTTTTGAAGTTAGGGTTTTCAGCCACAAGAAGGAAAAGCTAGTGGGAGCTTGAGGTAACTTCCAAACTCGTGCATATTGACTATTCTGGCTGCTGTGGTTGATTTAATCGGTGAAATTTCACCGGATTGTCTTTGTTTGTAAATTTGGAAAATGGGTTGGCCTAGGTGTTATGCTGCCCAAATTGATACTAAATGGTAGTTCTAACCTAATGGAATAGTCAATAAAGTGGTTAGGAGTAGAAAGGAACGCGTTTACGGAGCCGGAACCGAAAAACCCCAATTTTTCCTGGGGAATTGAGAATTTCGGCCAAGCCTGGTTTGGAGGGGTTAGAGATGGATTTTCAATGATTTGATGATTCCATTGAGTTCAGGAGCGAAAATTAGGTGGGGTTACAGTTGGTCACTTTTTCGGAAAAGGCCGAAAAAGCATAATTACGAAAACGCCCCTGAAACCCTTAAAGTGGGGCTGCCAAGGGTAATTTTGTAATTGACATTGAATTTGATAATTCCGAGTCCGAAAATGGATTCCTTGGGCGAAAATATGTTAGAATAGCCCATGTCAATATTTCAAGAAAAGTACAGCCGGACCGGGTACGGCGGGGCCGGGCCGGGTCCCCGGGGGTATTTTAGTAAATTTTCAATATAGCCTCATATAACCCCCAGAAACACTATGGAAGTGTCTAAATAGTACATTTGACATTGTAGGATCGAATGTGAAGCCCCGAGTTGCTGGCACGCAAATCAAGGAGAAAAGACTGGAGGTAGGAAACATATCTCTTCTGCTTGTATTTGATATATGTGTTAGTGTGTTGGTGCATGTCTTAGCTTTGCATAATTATGTGTAATTTGAAGCTATGTTTCAATTTATGCTATGGCCATAGGTATATTGTTCGAAGCATTGAGCTGGCAAATTGTCATTGTGTTATCATGAGTTGTGTGATGCAAGCATGTCATGCATTAAACATTTATCGTACATACATATTGATATTGTTATCCTACTGAGATTCTCTAGAATCTCACCCTCCCCTACTAACCTTTCAGACAGGGTAGTAGATCGATGATGGAGTAAGCAGCCAAGGGCGATGAGGACTTCCTTCAGTAGTTGTTTTGGTAGTTGGTTATCATCCCAGATGGGAGTATATAGATTTGGATGTGTATATAAGTATGTGGATGAGGATTTGCTATGTATTTGAGAAGACTTTGTGTAATCCCCATATGAGGGCTTGTATGGGCGAATGTGCTCTATAAAGCTTGAGTTAATATATGGAAACCGGGATTGCCGGGATTATTGATGTGTACTCTGATTTGTTATGAATGTGATATTCCGCGTAGTAATTGTATTCGGAAATGTGATTCTGAGACCAAGTTTATAAATGATTTCGAAAGGTGTTTGTGAAAACCCCGTCTGGTAGATGGGTTTATAATATTAAATTTTGTTCTTATTGGTCTCTATTTCACTTTATTGCGTAATCCGAATATTAATTACGGCAGGGGGTTACAGGTAGCATGGTCCTTTTGCAGTGAAGGGGATGTCGATGACAAAGCCTCCGCCGTGGAAGTAGATGAGGAGAGGAAGCTTGCGGTGGGGTGGATGATTTTGGGAGTGAAAAGCCTGGCGGAAATGGGAGGTTGTTGGGAGACGACGACGTCATGAGATCGGACGTTGGTTTTAAGGTCGTCGAGGGGTGGTGGAATGAAGTATGTGCCGATGAATCTCTCGACGTGACCATCTTTATAGACTTTTAGCAAAGGGGAGAAGTCTATAGCTACTTCGGTGGAGGAGCTGGTGGAATCCATGGCCATGGGAAATCAGAGAACTGAAAGAGGGGCTTCGGTGTCGTCTAGAGCTTGGTGGTGGTGATCCCTTAAACCCTTAAACGATGGCAGCCGTTTAAATGCGGGCTAGTCCCTTTTTTTTTTTTTTAGTTTTTATTTTTTTTTTATTTTTTTAAAATAAAATAAATTCAAATATCCTTATTATTACTTTTTATTTGATGTCGTGTTTAATTAATTTCTCATATTTTTTTTAACATTTTTATTTTCATATTATATTTATTTATTCTATTATTAATAAATTTAAAAGAAATGTGTTTATATGTTTTTGTTATGTGAGTAGATGAAAAAAAAGGAAAGTAAGAATAAAATTGACTTCATAACACAAATGTATAAAAAAAAAAAAGAAGTGTGCTATGAGCAGGTGAAAGAGAAAGAGAGTAAATATTTTTAAAAAAAATGAAATTAAAAATAAAAAAAAAATGGCTAGCCCACAACCCGCCTAAACTGGCTTTGCCAGCCCGCCCCGTGAAAGACTCCAGCCCGTGCGGGTTGGCCCGCGGGCCAGCCCGCATTCCCAGTACTAAAGGGATGTGTTAAAATTACACCACTTTTAAACCTTTACGTGCATTTTTTTTGCACCTTTTGAAATTTTACGGTGTTAGATGTTCTTATACATAATTTTATTGTTAAATTTTCTCATTTATCTTAAAAACAATAGTTTAAAGTTTTCTTTAATCTAAAACACAGAAGGAAAAAAGGAAGTTTTAGTTTATTATTATTATTATTTCACTTTCTTCTTTTCCTTAATAATTGAAGCCACGTCTGTAACATCCCAAATTTTAGTCATCAAAATTCTTTAACACCTTTGTGACATTAAAGGAAATAAAATAATGAATTTTGGTACACTCTAAATAGCCAAATATATAGTGACCAAATAAAATTGGGCTAACATATAATATAAGAATTCAATTTTGTTTTTATAAAAGCCCATTCTTGAAGCCCAATAACAAAGAATAGAAAAGTATAATTTTAGAGTTCAAGAAACATGTAAATTTTGGCAAAATACAAAGAAAAGGAAAAATTCCCAATTTAATTAAAATAAAGACAAAACAGTCATTTGACTAAATAAAAATTAAAAGCTAATGTTTTTCCAAAAAGAGGAGCAAGAAGGGAATTAAATACTTAGTCCAAATTAAACAAAAAATGAAGCCATTTGAGTCAAGTAAAAGAAGGTAGAAAAGTCAATTTTATCCTGCTAATTGACAATTTAATATTATTATTTAAGGAGATATAAGAGGATATTTGTGAGAGATCATAATCCTCTCTCAAAAGATATATTTCGCCCAACATAAGGAAGGAAGGAGAAACATTTTGGTCAAGCTAAAAAGCAAGAAGCAAAAGTCAAATATCCCATATTAATTGGCAATTAAATAATAAATTTTAAGGAAGTGTAAGATGATACTTTTTTTAAAAATCATCATCTCCTTCATGAAGCCAACTTTTTGCCAAAAAGAGAAAAGGGAAGGGAAATTAATATTTGGCCATAAAACAAGCCATGTGAGAACATTATGACAAAAAAAAAAATGAAGTCATTAATAAAAAATCAATGTGACAAAAATGAAATAAAATAATATATTTTAAGGAGATGAAATTGTGATATTTTAAAATCATCATCCTCTTCTTAAGGGCCATATTTTCGGCCAACTCAAGCAAATAGGGAGAGAAAAAGTGTTAAAGAACCCAAACACAATAGTTATTGAGCTTAAAATGCCTTTTATGTGATAATTTGAGATTAAGAGTACATACATTAAATTATGATTAAAAAAGAAAAAATTATTAAAATAATTTTAATTACTTTTAATTATTGATTTTTGAGAATATTTGATATTGATTTAATTATTTTTAATTATAGATGTTTGAAAAATTGAATTAAAATTGAAAATAGCATGTTGG
Organism: Inga oerstediana; assembly: GCA_963210345.1. Lineage (NCBI taxonomy): Eukaryota > Viridiplantae > Streptophyta > Magnoliopsida > Fabales > Fabaceae > Inga > Inga oerstediana. The sequence goes on from OY723403.1 coordinate 69,440,288, forward strand.
GGCTTGAGTTTTAGAAATGACAGTTTAACCCTGTGAAGTTGACAAATGACAGTTTAGTCCCTGACAAAGCTTCCGCAAATGAGGTTAGAAAGAAGGTCAGATTTCAGAGGCTGAAGCTCGATACAGAGAAGCAGAGGGGCGCCGCGAGACTGAACCACGCATCACCTTCTTCCTTCACCTTCCTCCATCCCCACCTTCGCCCTTCTCCGTCGCCGGTGACCACCTTCGCCTCTTCATCTACCGTCGCCAACGACCACCACTCTGCCATCACTACTGTAGAAGGCAAAGGCACCGTGAACAGAGCAGAGAGAGTTTGGCCGTGAGAACAGAGCCTGGAGCGGCAAACCTTCCGTCCTTCAATGTCACCACAACTCTTCCTCCTCACCATGGATTCAGTCGCCGGCGACCTTCAGAAAATCAAAGGCAAGCCTCCAGAGCATCATTGTTGAGAATGGGTATGTTTGTTTCAGCGATTCGATTGCTTATAAGTTGCTTTTTAATAGTGATTTACGGTATACGAAGTAAGTATGTAAGAGGAGTTGTGTCTCGATTTACGTAAAAAGCAACTTATAAGCAAAAAAAAACTCAACCAAACATGCTTAATTTTGGCCTCCAATAGTCAGTGCTTCGTTCCGTAAATGAACTTGAAGGACTTCAAGTTGCTAATATTTGTCATTAACAAGTTCAAAGACTATTTTTTTATTTTTTCTCTTGTATGAAATTTAAATATAATTATTCCTATAATTTTTATCTTTATTTTTTTGTATTAATTAAATTTTAGATTTAGAGTATAATTGGTAGTTTGGATTGAAGTTTTGCTTTAGGTCCCATACATTTTTATTGAAATTATATGCTTATTTGGATCTTAATGTTAGATATTTGACATTTTGAACTTCATTAATAGTAATTTCTTGTATATTGACTTGGTTAAGTTTAAACTTGGAGTTACTATGAATATTTAATTGTGGTTGTAATACAAATGTTCTTAATTACTTGTATCATTGCATTTCATTGATTTAAATTGCTAGAATTTAAATTGGGTTTCGGTTAGAGGGATTAATTCTTACCTAGTGTGGAAGAATTAATTTACCTAACTCAAGTTAACTCAAATGGTCTTTTAGACATTTTTGTCTAACTAGTACACTTCTAAACAATACTTTGAAGTTAGGATATATAAAATTCATTGTCCTAGAGAGTTTTATCATACTTTTAAAACCAATTTCCATTTCATTCTTATTCCAAAAAAAAAAAAAAATCCAAAAATATTGTAATTCAGGACCTTTACCTTCATTGCATTATAATTGTAATTTCAAATCCTAATTCCCCATTTTCCTTAGTTCATGTTTAATGGCATTTAGTCTAGTTTAGGTTTCCAAATAAAAACTCCTTAGAGTAAAATGACCCAAGTTGTACTATATTACATTGTTTGGATTTATTTGTTGATTGTGAACCCCATGCCCTACAACAAAGGTCTTCATCAAAGATAAAATTCACATTAAGAATAACAAAATTCAAAAGGTGTATTGGAATCATATAAAATTGAAAAACGGAATTTACTCTTAGACTACGTCAGTACGTTACAGGAAGTTCATAAACACAACTGCCTACATTTTTAAGCAAAGCATATATGTTTACATGGTCGAAAGAGAGTCTTACAAAAGTAGGTAGAATAGACTATATCAGACCAGATTGGGAATAGCGAAAATGCAAATAAGGATACAACCACAAAAAGAAGAAAAGAAATGAATTTAGGAACCAAGTTTAAACCATGATCATACGCAGCGAAGAAGCCACTACCAAATGCTATAATCATGCTTATTAGGGACATGAAAAGTGCAACCAAACCAGATATCAACTTAAATGGTAGTGACTTGTGAAAATCCTGCTCTGCATAGCGTGAGATGAGAATAGACAAGAAAATGAGTATGGAGGTTGAGGATGAGATGAATGCAATTGCATTAGATGTGCCAAATACTAGGAATGATCTTTTTTGCAAGTAATTAGGAATTCCGGTATTGTCAATGAGACCACCTGGTGTATTGAATGAAGTATAAAATACTCCAATAGCAATAAGAGTGGAAACAACCATACAAGAGTTTGCTACTCCCTTCATCCATGATTCAGCTTTACTCAATAACTCTTGATGCTCTTTTATGAATAGTTGCTTAGGAGTCAAGCCTTCTGCATTCTTCATGTCTATAAATGACGGTGGCAGTATCTTCTTCACCTCCTACAATATATTCCAAATGATATATAAACGGCATCAATATAAAATATAAGATCAATGATAAATTATATTATTCACAACTATACTTGATTTCTTTTGCACAACCACTGATGATCTACCTAGTGTAAATGTAAAACTATATTATAGGCAGGCAAAATATTACTACATCTAATCTTAAATACAAGACACAGTTGACTTTTTTAGAAAGATTAAGGAAGCTAATTAAATTACTTTATAATATTTATATTTATCATTTTTTCTTCAAACGACATATAATTTGATCATACATAACATATGATATAATTAACATATTTAACTTCCTTAGTCTCTCCAAAAAAAAGTCAATTAAGTTTTATATTTACGAATGGAGGTAGTATTAGTAAAATACCTCAAACCATGATAACTCAAGGATCATCTGAAATGCTGCTCCGGAAACCAAGTTTAGTCGATCTAATGGTGGTAATTTTGCAGCCATATGTAATAAATTGCTTTGATCTTTGTTATCCAAATAACATGCTATGAATTCTTTGATTGGGCCAATGTCTTGTAGGAGTTTAAAGATATCAACATGACGTTGCAAAATGGCAATGTGAATTATGCTTCGATTTCTTTCATCAGCTTCCCATATCAACTCAGGATAGGTACTCATAAGCACGGCTAGAAACTCAAAATTCCCAACTTCTACAGCATTAAATGCCACATGTGAAGGTTCTCTTATGTTGCCCAAAATCTCCTTGTCGTCTTGGGTAAGAAATATATTCCATAGGAATTGTACAAGTTGACGTTGCTGAGTTTGTTTCAAACCTGAGAAACACGATTTAACCATTTGCTTAATTGAGAATCGAAAACTTCAAATGTGTTGAAAGATAAGAATGGGATATTGATCAGGTTATAATCAAATTTTAACATTAGTCGCCATCATTTTTTTGCTAAAACATTCCAAAGGTTTATAGAAAAATGGATAGTAAGTGCCAAAAGAAAATGATGAAAAGCAAAGAATTCACAGGCCTGAAGGCTTTCGAGCCAATATGTGCAATATTGTCTCATTTGCTTCATCCCTCTTAAAAGCAAGATCTGGTTTCTTCTTAAGCAACTGCATTGCTAAATCTGCACAAATGAATAAAAAAAATGAAGTCATGATTGTATCTGGAAAAAAAAAAATTGCATAAAAAGATAAGATATCACACTTCAAATTATAAATATAATATTTTATAGTCTTAAAAGCTTTATATCTATGTGTTTAACATACTAACCATAGATTCCAGAGTTAACACAGTAGAATAACAGGATGATCCAGTCTGTTTCTTCAAAATCTTGAACAGTTTTAGAGTATAGATGCCATGCCATTTCACTTTTCCCTTGTAAAGCAGCCATGTGAAGAGGAGTTATTCCGGCGCCACCCCTTATTGTTGGTAAGTTCTTATTTTTTGCTTCCATTATCTTAACACTCTGCATATTCCCAATTGCTGCAGCGAAGCAAAACGCAGTGTTTCCATTCACGTCTTGCAATTCCAAGTCTTGTGAATCCATAATCTTCACCAGCTCCTCCACAAAATGAATACTATTCGCTCCGGCAGCCACATGGAGAAGTGTAGCCGACCGCAAGGTTATGGCGGCACAAAGTAGAGTCCAATCTTTCTCTAAGATGTGCTTTGCTGCTTTCCAATCACCTTTCATGGCCGCTTTGTGAAGGGGAACACATATCTTTAGATATTTATCTCTTCTCTCTTCTGAATCAAGTTAATATGGATTGACATAATATAGAGAGTTAAAGGTACAGAAGGAAAAGACTATTCACTACTATAACTATATACGCAAAATGAGAAAGGAGAGAGAGGGAGTACGTGGGTCGTTCAGAAGATGAAGGAGAGGCCTCCTAAACTCAGGTGAAGCTGCTTTTTGAAGTTGTTGCGCTGCTACATTTACGGAACTTACTTCTGTTTCTGCCATTTCCCTATGAAGCAAAACATTGTCCAAAAATAAGTTACGTGGGGCTTAAATTCATTTCAGAAAATTAGTGTGAAACTCTAACAGTATATTTGAATGAAGAGAAAAGTTGAGGGAGGAGAAAATGGACCGGAAGAAAATGGAGAGGGGAGAAAAGCGAGGGCAGAATATTATCCCTCCTCGTGTTTTATAGAGGTGAGAAAAGATTGGGTTGGGAGATGGATTAAGGAAAATGCATGATATTTATAATGATAATAATATTTTTATTTAATTTTTAACTCATTTTTCAAGTAATTTTTATGTAAAGTCATGAAAAACAAATTCAAATAAAAGAGCATCACCAAATTAAATCTTAAAGTCAAATTACAATGAAATTATTTTTATAGTTTATTTTAAAATCAAAATGTTAAGCTAAATATATTTCCTAAAGGTAAATTTAACAAAGTAACACCAAAATATTAAGAATCTCAAGCTCTTTTTATTTCATTTAATAATTAATAATAATAAAGTAAATTTGACAGGAATGAATATAATTTAAAAATACCACATTATCATTTAATGATAATATGATTCATGCGGTGAGAGAGATCAGAGATAAAAAAGAAATTAAGAAAATAAAAAAATGCAGTAGATATATTTATATCTAAATCTATATATATTAATTTGTATATATGTTCTGGGTGTGTGTGTGTATTAATTGGCATAAAACATTTGACAAGTGAGCTGGCGAATGATGATGGCAAGGGTGAAGGTGGACCGTTTTGGAAAATTAAATCTCTATCCAAAATCTCTCCATTTTTTGGCCAAAAAAAATTTAGGAGAGAAATCAGCAAGGTAATTAAATCCGGACTAATCAGTAAACCGGTTGGGATACTGGGTCAAGGGTCAGTAGGTCAGACCGGAGTCAAACTGGAGCTAAATCGGAACCAAACCGGTGAAAAATGAAATATTTTAGGCTTATAGTATGAAATTCTAAATGAATTTTTTTCAAAAAAACAAAGATTTTAAAAAAAATTAAAAAATTAGACTTGGACAGGATCACCAAACCGGACTAGTTTAGTACCGGGTCGCCAGTTTCCTATCCGGTTCGGCCGGTCTAAGTCAGATGACCCCCAAAAACAGATAGATCCCATTTTCTACTCCAATCCAAATAAGGGAAAATCCATTTTCTCCTTTACTTTTATCTTCCCCATGATGTTCTCTCCATCCAAATAAACTATAAAAAAAAGGACTTAATTAACTAAAAGTTTTAAAGTTGCATAACCATATTATTTTCTGCGTTGTAACGTGTCATTGCATTCTCTTTAATAGTTGTTGGACTTTTGGGTTTCTTTAATCATATATCAGACTTGTTATATAACTTAATTATATACAGGGCTAAAATTGGTAAAAAAAAATAGCTACAGTATATAAAAAAGATTAGGATACTATATGTTAATAAAAAACAATTTTAGGAGATTATAAAAAAAATTATTTTAGGATATTTGATGTTATTAAAAAAATCATTTAAAGTACTAAGTGAGCTAAAAATTAATTTATGATATTAAGTGTTATTTAAAAATTATTTTAGAGAGCAACTTACTAAACAGTAGTTACAATTGAAAAAATATTTAAAGATGATCAATGCATCAAAAATTATTTTAAAATATTAGATGTAATTTAAAAAATATTTTAGAATGTTAAATATTATTTTTTTTATAAAAAAAAAACCAACCTCTTCTGTTTTTTTACACGCCCAAAACTCTTTTTTTTTTTTACACCCAAAACGTGAGTTTTGGGTAAAAAAGAGGGAGTAGATGCAAAGGTGAAGATGAGTTGCCGGATTCCACTTTTGGAGGGGCCCCAAAAAACAATTTTTCCATAGGATTCCACTTTTGGAGGCCCCCTACACAATTTTTCAAAACACCCCCCACATATGAGAGAGACATATATGCAATTGTGAGGAAAGGTGAGGGTAACAACTAAAAAGTAAGGATAAAAATGAATTGTCAGGCCAGCGCAGTATGGCGTGAATGGGGAAAATTTGAAAAGTCATTCACGGGTTGAAAGTGAACTGTCAGAAGACGGAAATTAAAGCCAATGCCCAGGGTAAAAGAGTAAAGAGGGTATGATGTGAATGGGGAAAAAAAATTTGACAGGTCAGTCACGGGTTTCCCCAATTTTTCACGCTCACATCACTCCCTTGTTTTTAGAAGAATCATGTTTTAACTTTCTTCAAATTGCGCTTCTCAAAAAAAAAAAAGAAAGGTCTGATTTGGCCAAAAAAAAAAAAAAAGAAAGGTCTGAGAGATTACAAGGTGCTCCCTCTCTTCAGTTTCTAATATAAGTCCGTTTAGAGAAATGATCTGATACACAATATAAATCTTTTTAAGAATAATTAATACTAATTTATCAATTTTATCTTTATAGTTCATATTTAAACATAACTTGTTAGATTTTTCTCTAACCTTCAAAATCTCATTTAATGAGTTGGAGACTAAAGTGCGGATACTTTAGGTTCGTATCAAAAAAAAATTCAAGAAAATATTTTGTAGGAAAAAGAGGAAGAAAGAAGCTGCTAACTATGACATTAGTCTGGATGATATGCTATGAATCACAATTATAAGTGATGTTAGTTTTATATAATATTAAAAAAATGAAGAAATGTGAGGTTAATAAGAGGCAGAGAGGATAAGAAATGTATATGTCGATTAAGTGCGTGGGCAAGCAATTGCAAGTACCACTTTTCTGGATCTGATGATTTACGCTTAAACAACCACGCCATCTTCCCATAATTCTAAACCACCTACCCCATAACAGTAGCTACCGGAGACAGAATATGTGAAATGAAGTTTGAAATATTAGATGAAGAAGTAACTAAAGAGAGAGAAATAAAGCAACGAACAGAAGCGGCAGAAGATTTAATTACCTGAAAAATATAGAAATGCCTGGATGGATGAGGAAGTTGAAGTTCTATCGCTGAAAGCGGTCGTCGAGGTTATCTCTCAGTCCAATAATGGAGTCCAAGCGGAATCGGCTTCTCTCCTTTGCTTTACCATCTCTTCCCTCTCCTCTACTCAAAACTCACCGTTTTGAGTGCATAAAAAGCGAAAGTTGGGCCCTTTTTTTCCCCTTTTTTTAAAATAATATTTAACATTTTGAAGTATTATTTTTAATCATACCCAGTATTCTAAAATAATTTTTAATGTACTAATCATCCTCAAATATTTTTTTTTAATTATAATGACTGTCTAACAAACTACATTTTAAAGTAATCTTTCAATAACACTCAATATCATAAATTAATTTTTAACTCACTCAGCATCTTAAATAATTTTTTTTACTTCTAATCCCCTGAAATATTTTTTTAATCAACACTCCATCTTAAGTTTAGACTATTCATTACACTTAGAAAAATATTTTAATGTGTTAGATGTAGAAAAAATCACTTTAGGATATTTGGTGGCATTGAAAATATACTGTAGAGTTCTAAATACAATATTATTTTTCAAAAAAAGAACTTTTGTTTTATTACACCAAAAACGATGAGTTTTGAATAAAGGAGATGCAATGGATGAAAAAAAATAAAATAAAGGAGAGGACCCAAACTCGTCCAAGGGAATATATATAAGGAGTGTTTGGATACACGATTCGGGGTGACATGGCGCGATTTCTTCATTTCATGTCATTGTCTAGCGAGTGTTTAATACTTTAATTCAATGATATTGCGATTGGGGGGTCACGATGAAACGCACGAAACAAAAAAGTTGGGAAGTGAAGCTTTTATAAATTAGGATTGGGAAAGAAAGAAAGAGAGAGAAAAAAGGAAGAGAGGGATAAAGAGAAAAAAAAGTTAAAAGAAGAAAGATGACGTGAGAGAGAGAAATTAATAGAAAAAATATTTATATATTTATCACTAATTTATACTTATTTTACTCTTAAATATAAGATATAATTGGTTTTTTAGAGATATTAAAAAACTAATTAAATTTATTTAAAATATTTATATTTATCATTTTTTCCAAACTATTTTATCCAACTTATAAATTGGTATATAATCTAAATATATTGATTCTGACGTTAATTTTTCACCATATTATATGGTATATGTAATCCAATTAATTATGTAATATTTTGTTTTATGTTTTTAATTTCTTAAAATATTTTTTCAGTTGTACCCAGTGTGTTATTAGAATGATTCCAATTTTACCCTTAATATACTTTTTCAGTTTCAAAAATTACTTTAAAATATGTTTTTGGTGCTTTTAACCCTTATCCAGTTTTAAGAGATTGATTATAATTTTACCTTTAATGTATTTTTTTTAGTAGTAAAGAGTACCTAAAACCTATAATACTGATTTATTGATTTCTACCCACTCTAAAATATTTTTCCTGTAGCACCTAATATTTTAAAATAATTTTTAAATATTTACTTGATTTCTTAAAATATTTTTTCACCCACTTTTTCTTATGATTATCACAACAGTCACTTATACTTAAGCCAATCCAAACAAGTTTTACTTTTATAAAATTCATTTATATAATCATCAATCTAAACACAAAGCACATTACATGACTTTTTATTAAAAGTAAAATTACAAAAATTCAAATATAAGAAAGCTATTTTTACCATAACTATTCCAAACACACGCTATATACACGTACATACGTTTAAATGCTTACGTAAAAAGGACAACAAATACCTAAGAAGTTGGTACTTAATATATTGACCTAATTAATTAATTAACATAGATTAAATAAATTAAATAAATTATTTAATTATATCATATTTCCTCCGATTTATAATACATGTCACTTTAATTATATCACAAAAAACAAAAAATACACTCAAATCATTTAATATATCCTAAAATGTAAATGATATCCACTTTTACCAAAAATAATGTGTTTAATTACATTAGCAATATTATTTTAGAGAGAGAGGAGATATGATGAGTGGGCAATGTTGAAAAATAAGTATTAATCACATGGGAAAAACAAGAAAATAGCCTTAATTAAATTGTAAGCGATTTATATTTTAGATCATGCCTTCCTTCTAGAAGAGCCATATATTATAGAACAGAGGGAATATGTTACATGATCTTTTAGAAATACCTATGCATAGTATATTAGTTTATATGTCATGAAAATTAATTTGAAAAAGAAAATGATAGATATAAATACTTTGATGTAATTAATTTAGCTTTCTTAATTTTTATAAATTAGTTAACTAAATCTTATATTAAGAATTTGATCTACAGAGTATTTATTTCTAATTCAAAATACACATTCGGAAAAATAAACAATAAAACTAAGAAAATATAAAGGTTAGTTAGGATTAGTGGTAGTAGAAGTGACTATTTTCAATATGACTTTTACAAACTTAAAATAGAATAAAAATCAGATTATAAATATGATTTATGTTTAGATTGACACTGATAGAAGCCCATCTACATTATAAAAGATAGATCTTAGTGATTTTTTTTAAAAATATATTTAAAAAAATACTAACTCAAACAATTCATCTTACTCCCGCTTTACTCCCACCCTACGTTTTCCCTTCCTACCTACCATGTTTTTCCCGCCCCCACCACCTTCTCAATAATTAGTGCGTCGAGAGTGTCATTCTTTAAATTTTCCCTTCTTTAAACCTTATCTTCTCGTGTTTCCCACTTATGTTTCGTTGTGTGGGTGTCGCTGTTTCCAATTTGTTGACACCATGAACACTTGCCTTCTTTAAAATAGAAATAAAAAACATAATTATAATACAAATACATATTATTTTATTCAAAATATTAAGGGAAAAGATACAATGGCACCAATTAAAAAAACAATATTATAAAAATCTCATGACTTATCTATAACAAATGAAAGAATAATCATTGATAAGTAAAAAAATTGTCATTTATAAGTTTAAGACTTTTTTTATATTATTTTTTTAATTAGGGCCTTGTTATCATTTTCCCAAATATTAATAGTTTGATCCTTACAGTTTTAACTCATTTAGAATCCTTGCCAACCCAATTTTTGAATTTGAGCGTCCTTGTTTGTTGCAGTATGAGAAGATTCGATCCAAATCGTCAAGCAAAGATCTCCGGAAGTTGGAGATGATGAAGCTGAACAATATATACAAAAGCCTTAATTCACCTCTTTTTGTCTTTTGCCCCTAATGATATGATGGGGATGCTAAGGCATCATTTTTTGCCAGCTAACATGACTCAGGCTGAGCTAGAGATAACAAAAAACGTGTGTGGTAGAGAGGTAAGGGCTCTTCCATTCTTAACCTTGGTCGGGGGTTCGATCCCTAGCCTTGAGTATGAAGCAGCGTTAAATTTCCTAGCCAGCTGTTCTACCCATCGAGGTACCTACAAATCAGCAGGGATTAGTCGGTTGCTCGGACGGCCCGGTTCCGGGGTCCAGATCTAGCGCCGAATAGCTCTAATCAAAGATAAAATAAGAGATAACAAAGGACAAAAATATACCAACCAAAAGTTAAGAAAACTGTCTGAACGAGGCAAAACTTTAGACTTATTTAAAATGATGATTATATCCTTTTTAAAACAATTTTTTAATTATGATTTAAAGTATATAAAAGTATGTACTAGAAGTTTTCTCATCTTATATAAATGTACTTGTGATACATGGATTCAAACAAGTATTTTTAAGGATTAAGTGTTTGTTTGGGAAATTCTCAAATGATGGTTTCAGAAACCATTTTTTGTAAAGTGAGACAAAACTCTTATCACATACTTATTTTATAAATTGTAAAATCACTTCTAAAAAAACTAAAACAAATAAACATACACTAAAACACTGTATTTGAGTTATATTTGAGTTATTGAGTTGTAAATAAGTTAAAGTTATAAGGGTTAAATGATCAATTTTTTTTACTCCTTTTACAATTATGGGACTGAGAATATATATTTTATAAGATCATGAAACCAAACTAAAACATTGTATAATACAAGCAGACTAAAAATATACTTTCATATATTATTTTATTAATTATTCAAGAGAGCCCTAAGTCATACATCCAATTATTTACCACAGATAGAAAATTTTGTTTTGGATATATAATTTTACCCTTTATTTATTATTGTGTAGGCTGTTATTTTTTTAAAAAATATATAGTTAAATAGTCATAAAATTAGAAAGTTATTGATTTTTATGATATGTTGATGAAGTTTAAATTTTTTCTTAATTTGTCTAAAATATTATCCCATAAATAGAACTGAGAGTATTATAAAACTGATTCAGATAAACTGTTCATACAATCATATTTTTGTGTTTATCCTTCAACTTCTTCAAGTCAATAAAAGACATTGCTCAATTATCAACAAACAAACAAACAAGACAAATGGCTCATCACATGTTTTTTGTTTCTTATAATTACTCATTAAATAATCACTCGTGAATGATATTCCTCTCATGCCCACCCCACCTCCCTGTTACGATCCGTCAATTTTGCCGACAGGCAACTATAAAAAGTCGTGCAAAGAGGTAATTATCCAAAAGAAAAATGGAAAATAAATCATTCGGTCATATGCTTTGTTGTGATTCTCACTCAAGTCCCTATTGTTTATATATATTTTTATGTCACCCCCCCCAAATTTTGGTCATGTTCTGGTTCATCCATGGACTTTCATTTAGCACATCTCCGTTTGGGGCTAAGAACCAGAAGTTAGAGACGAGTTCAAACTCGTGATAGGAACTTTCATGTCACTAGGCAAATGGCCTTTGGCAGATTCATGAATTTTTAATGCCAAATTTGCACATTAAGATCATGTCACTGGCTGATCTGAATAGAAAAAACACCAGATCTGAATAGAAAAAGCACCAAGTGTGTAGACCACCCTGTTTTCATGCCTTGGAAGTTACAAAAAAGTGAAAAACCGAAAGTTGACAAGATGTAATTATAGACGAGAAAAATGAAAAATTAATCATTTGGCCATATGCCTTGTAGTGATTTTCATATAAGTCCCTATTGTTTAAATCTTACGTCACTCCCCCAAAATTTGGCCATTTTCTGATTCATCCTTGCACTTCCATTGAGCACATCTACTTTGCTGCTGCAAAAGATTCATGAATGTGTTTTTGGTAGAGTGCAGCCTGAAGATAGAGACGAGATCAAAACCGTGATCTTTCACTTACAAAGAAGTTCCATGCCACTAGGCTGAAGGCCTTTGGCTGATTCATGAATTTTTAATGGCCGATTTGCATGTTAAGATCATGTCACTGGCTGATCTGAATAGAAAAACAAAGTGTGTGGACCACCTACAATTTCATTTTCAAGCCTTAGACCATTCGCTCTCCTACTTCAAGCTTGTTCCCTCCATGTGCTATACCCTGTTCTCTGATTAAACAATGAAAATTCAAGCTTACTGCTCAATAAAACATCACCAAATCTATAGCTTAAATTAAATCTGAAAAGATTAGCTGAATTTCTAAAACCAATATTGGAGCTCATCAATCACCTACTTGAGGAAGAGTGGTCCAGGATCTCAGATAATGGATCAATAATTCCACCATCACCTAAGTGTCATGAGTCCTAAGACTAAAGACACTTCTTCAAGTCCTTTGAACACTTCAAGCATGCTCCAAGAATAGCTGGAATTGACATGAATAGCTCCATTTGCCTACAAAACAAATCTAATGGTTTTGTTATAAATCAAAACAAGGAATCCTAACAAAAATCCATCTTAAGAGATGAGGTGCAGAACTAAAGGAAAATCAAGCTCATAAAACTGAATGATGGAGACCTAATAGGAACTAGTCCTAAAAAGCTCATAAATTACAAATCGGTTAGAGAATGCCGAAGCGGATACACATCACTGATTAGCCGTTTTAAAGCTACTAAAGAGAAGTTGACTCATAATATGAAACTGAAAAGGATTTGATAAAACCATTTTTGGATATAAAGTTATGAGTTTTCAAAGTTTCTTACCTAGAGTTAAAAAAATTGTATTGACATGGATTTGTGTTTCTAAGTCATGGCTGTATCCAAAGGATCCAAAACCAACTCAAAAAAATCCAAGTAAATTCGGTTACTCAATGAACATTGCAAATAAGGATAATTTGAATGAACCAAAGAAACGAATATTTGAGTGACTGCAAAGAAAGAAAACGGACATTTTTCTTGAACAGAAAAGAAAATGGACATTACTCATTCAAGAATTGGAATCAGAGCCACGCTTTACTAAACCAATTAAATTCAGTACTAAAACAAAAGGGAAGGATCCAAGTCCTTAAGAAACTAAAGTCACTAACATGTTGGGCAGCATAAAGTATAGGGACCAAAACTAAAACTTGTTGAAAGTATAGGAACTTAAAGTGAGTTTAAACCTTATTTCTTTTACCAAGTCAGCTTCCACCTCAGCAGTCCACATAAGCAAATTTAACACCCAACATAAGCAAAGTTAACACCGTTAACCTTAACTCCAAGTCCTTATAAAAATAAGAGGACCAACATTCTAAAGGGACAAAACTTGAGGGATGAGAAACAATGATTTGAACTACAGGGACCAAAATCAAAATGCAATCAAACTATAAGGACCAACCGTGGTATTAGCCCGTTCCTATCTATATGAGGAAAAGAAAAACAAGGGAAAGAGATTGTCATGGATGTGAATCTGTTAGGTCTGCAAGAACTTGGAACAAAAATAGGAAATAAATGCCAAAGTATCCTCTATTAAGTGGGAAAATGTAGAGAATACAGTAAAAAATCCGTCTCACTCAGATTCAAACATGAATAAAACAGTAACAATCTCAACAATGGACAAGAACTAAAGAACCCTCCCAATATTCGACAGACCAGGACCTCTCCCCTTTCCACAATAATCCTCCACACCTCGTATGATCCTGCTTTGCCCTTTTTCACGCACACCCACTACTCTGCAACTGTCAGAGAATTATGGTGCAGTGTGTTCCCATTATGCCCCTGATTGTTCTTAGTCTTATTCTGCATTGGGCTTGGTAGTTTACTCCTACCCTTCCTGTTATATGTCTGGCCCCAAAACTTGTCCTGGTCAATAGGCCCATCATTTCCCCCATCTGCAAGACGCACCTTGTCCTCAAGGTGGAAATTCGGAAATTGCCCTTGAATGGTAGTCAGGTCTTCCCATGTGTTCTCAAATTCGGGCAGGTTCTTCCACTTAATCAAAAGCTGAACTATACCGTTGTCAACCCTATGCATATCCTTAACTGATTTCGGTTCCACTTGAAGCTCCATGTCATTTGTAAGGCCTTCTGGAAGAGGTTGGGCTTCCACTGATGGCTTTAAGGCCCTTTTTAGTTGGGACACGTGAAAAACATTATGGATTTGGACTGAGATGGGCAACTCTAGCCGGTAGGCCACCCTCCTTATTTTCTTTGTTATCAAATAGGGTCCATAATACCTAGGAGATAACTTTTCATTCAGCCCCATGATATGTGGTGTTATACCAATATTCCGCCCACGGTAGCATCTGTAATATCCCAATTTGTGATTAAAGGCTAATGGCATTGAGATTGATTATAATTTGTGTAATTAAATATTTTGAGAGAAATATGATGTGAATTTGGTGTAAATGTGTGTGGTATTTGAGATCAAGGGTTGAGATTCATTATTGATGGGTCGGAATCCTATGCATTGTGTCTATGTGAGCTCATAGTGGAAGGGAGGAGATGGTGACATGTGGCATTGTGGAGATTGTTGGATGAGCCACTAGAGGACAAAATTTCTCTTTTTCCCTCATTCTCTCTCTCCTATTCGGCCAAGAGGAATGGGCAAGGAAAGAAAAGCTTCTTCATCATCATTTCATCTCATCATCTCTCTCACTCATTTTCTCTCTCTTTCTTCCTCCATTTTTTCGCTGAAGCAAGCTTGGATAGAGAAGAAAAAGCCTTGATTTTGAGTAAGTAATGCTCCTCCTTTGCTCAAAACCTCTTCTCTAAAGTTGTGTATCTCATTGAGAGCTACATTGTGGTGGTTGTAGAATCTTGAAAGGTGTTGATTTGTGAGTTGGAGAAATATGAAAGTGTGAGAATCAAGATTCTGAATTTGGCAAAGTGAAGAGGTAGGCATTTTGAGCATTTTGATATATTATTTGTGATTTTTGGATAAGTTTATGAAAATCTGGAAAATTGCCCTAGCTTATGTCCATTTTTGAATATGAGTTTCATTGTGTTTGATGTTGGAAATGGTTCATTATGATGATATTTGAGTATTGGAGATAGTTTTGAAGTTTGGAATTGTGTTGATTGGATTTTGGACATTGTGTGAATCATAGAGACCATAGTGTTTGATTGTGGTTAGATTGGTTTTGGGATGTTTTAGAGGTTGCCATTGTGTTCCTTATGGAAAATTATATGGGAATAAGCTTGGTTATTGATTTTAGAGTTATTGAACACTTTGGTAGAAAGTTGGAAATATGTCTTGTGTGAGCTCTGTTCTGGGCAATCAGTTTACACGAAAGTTTTGAATGACCAAATGGCGTCGAAAAATTATGAAACTTTCCAGTCTTAAAGTTCACATCCCAAGCTTCAAAATGAACATATATTTTGTGTCATTTCGTTTAGTATTCTAGGAGATATGATTGTCCAAAGTTTGGGATGGAAACAGAACTCTATTTTGGAGTAGTGTTGAGTTTTGGGTAATTCTGTATTTGTGTAGTGATTTCCAGTTATGAGCCATATTTTTCCTAGGAAGTGGGCTTAAATACCTTTCATTTGGCTTTGGAATCACTCCGTTTCGATTTTTCTACAATTAGTTATGGTTTTTCGAAGTTCAGCCAAGAATTAGGAAATTGCTTGGCCGCGGCCCAAGGAAGGGCTGGCCACGGCCAACCCCTGTGTTCCAACACTTTGTGTTTTCGAAAAGTGACCTTCAACCTATTGTTTCCCAACCTTTTAGGGTTTTTATTAGAGGCATTTGTGGCCTCTTAAGAGTCTTAAATGATAACCAACTTAGTGTATTATGGAAATAAGTAATTGGAAGAGAGATTGATCAATTGTCCCTAATTTGGTATAGGATTTGATATCTGCCGAACGCGTGAGCCCACTGTGCCAAAGATTGTCAGGAAAGATACAGGTAGCGACTCCTCTCTTATACTTTGTGTAAATGTATTGTATGTTTGTCTGTCATTCATTGTGTGGATGCTGCTGCTACTGCTTTGTGATACCTTATGCATTGAGATACCTTGTGGAGTTTAGTGATACATTGTGCTTTGAGATGCTTTGTGGTGCTTTGTGCTTCGTGTTGCTGCTACATAGTGTTCATCGCGAAAGCGGGCGTTGTGCACAGTGATTACAGCGAAAGCTGGCATAGTGTTCACCGCGAAAGCGGGCGTAGTGCATTGTGATTACAGCCGTGAGTGCTGTCGTATGTGGCGCGAGCCAGAGATCATTGTGAAGCTGGTGAACATGATGAACATACATGTTTTGTGTTTATATATTGTATGAATGACTTGTTGCTACTGGGATTCTTTAGAATCTCACTCTTTCCATATGACTAACCTTTTCAGATAGGGCAAGTGGCTCGAAGGAGAAGCGACCAACCCGGAGTGGTTAGGATCTCTTAGGGACATTCAGGATTTTGTGATTGTTGGTTATCTATTGTAGATTTGGGATTACTGTATATAAATTGTTCATAGTGAATTTTTGATTTGTAATCCCCATTTGGAAAATAGTAAACCCATTCGATATATAGAGTAACCCGGGGTTTGCCGGGATTTTAGTTTCCGCACTCTGATATTTCTTATGTGATTTGATTTCTCAAGTAGTTATATCCGCACGTGAATGTGAGACCCGGAATTATTACGTTTTGAATTGATTTTGAAATACCTTATTCCGAGTTGAGGGATTATAAATTGTTGATTTCATTTTATTGGTCTCTATTTCACTTAAATTTTGAAATTTGGATGTAATTACGGTGAGGGGGTTACAGCATCTTCAACCATTTCTTCCAAGTGGTACCAGTAAAGCATCGGAGATAGGTTTCAAGGCTCCGATTAACGACCTCTGTTTGGCCGTCTGTCTCTGGGTGGTAGGAGGAGCTAAACTTCAGGTTGGTGCCAGCCATCGAGAACAATTCTTTTCATAACAGGCTGATAAATACCCGATCCCGGTCTGAAACAATGCGGCTCAGGAACCCATGTAGCTTGACAACCTCTTCTATGAAAACTTCAGCAACAGTTTTAGCGTTAAAAGGGTGGGATAAGGGAATGAAGTGTGCATATTTTGAGAGTCGATCAACGACAACAAGCACTGTATCGAATCGGTTACTCTTAGGTAGCCCCCCAATAAAGTCCATGCTGATGTCATCCCAAGTCGTTTGGGGAATTGGGAGTGGTTGTAATAATCTAGCTGGGTTGAGAGTCTCATATTTATTCTTCTGAAAAATTTCACACCTTGCCACGTAGTCCTGTATATCCCTTCACATGCCATGCCAGTAAACCACCGCCGACAATCTCTTATAGGTTTGTAGCTCTCCCGTGTGTCCCCCCATGGGTGAGTCATGAAATTCTCGGATAAGTTCCGAAGTTTTGGGAGAATTTTGGGGTAATACTAGCTTGCCATCGCGGAACAGGAGTCCCTTGTGCAAGCTATACCCCTTCGGTCCCTCTTTTCCCTGGATTAGTTGCTGGATGATCTCCTTCAAGGTGGTATCTTTTAATAACTCTTGCTCTAGCTCGGTAATTCCCTCGTACTGCCACAAGGATACCGCTTGAATTTCCATCTCAACATCACGCCTTGACAGAGCATCAGCTGCGCGGTTCTCTTTCCCTGGCAAATACTGTATCTCGAACTTGTAGCCCATCAACTTGGTAATCCACTTCTTTTGATCGGGGGCAATAACTTTATGTTCCAGTAGGAATTTGAGCGCCTTCTGATCTGTTCTAGTGATGAAGGGTTGACTCGTAAGGTAGTGCTGCCACTTCTTAACAGCCATAACAATCACCATCAATTCCCGTTCATAAATTGAGCTTTGTTGACACTTGTCGGACAGCTTTTGGCTAAAGTAAGCAATAGGTCGACCATTTTGCATTAGGACAGTCCCTATTCCCTTCCCCAACGTGTCTGCTTCTACCTCAAAAGGCTGGTTAAAATCAGGCGTTGCCAGTGCTGGTAGAGTCATCATAGCTTTCTTAAGGTTGTCAAAAGCTACCTGAGCTTGTTCACCCCACTTGAAAGCATCCTTCTTGAGTAATTGTGTAAGGGGCGCAGCAATTTTACCATATCCTTTTACAATCTTCCTGTAATACCCAGTTAAGCCGAGGAACCCACGTAATGCCTTTAAACTGTTAGGTCTCAACCACTCCACCATAGCTGTAATTTTAACTGGATCAGCCGTTACCCCCTCCTCCGAAATGATGTGCCCTAAATATTCCAATTGTTTCTGTCCAAACACACATTTCTTGGGATTTAACACTAGTTGGTGTTGCCGTAGCAATTGGAGGGCCATTCTCAAATACTGCTTATGTGATTCCCTGTCTCTACTATACACAAGAATATCATCAAAGAAGACAAGAATAAATTTTCTCAAATACTCCCTTAAAAATGCCATTCATTAAGGATTGGAAAGTAGAAGGGGCGTTGTTCAAACCAAAAGGCATAACCTTGAACTCGTAATGACCATCGTGGGTACGAAAAGCAGTTTTGTGCTCGCCGCCTGCTCTGATCCGAATCTGGTGATATACAGATTTCAAGTCAAGCTTAGTGAATATAGTGGCTCCACCTAACTCGTCCAGTAACTCATCAATCGCCGGAATGGCGTATTTGTCGGGGATGGTAATTTGATTAAGGGCCCGATAGTCCACGCAGAACCTCCAACTTCCATCCTTCTTCCGAACCAGCAGCACAGGGCTAAAAAACGGACTAGTATTGGGTTGTATAATTCCCCCTCTAAGCATTTCCTTCACCAACCTCTCAATTTCTTCCTTGTGAGCATGCCCGTAGCGATATGGACGAGTATTCGCTAGCTGGGATCCCTCCTTGATTACTATCGCGTGGTCTTGTGGCCGTCTGGGGGGAAGGCTCGTGATGGGTTCGCACACTTATGGGAATTCTCGAAGGAGGGAAGAATACTCTTTTGCCATTACCCCTGGCTCCACTTGTTCAACTCCCTCCATTTCCCTTAGCTCTATTAGGAAGCTGGCCCTCTCATGAGCAATGGATTTCTTGATGGACTTCAGAGAAACCTGTGACTGCGCAAGAGTGGGGTCCCCAATGAGACACACCCACTACCTGCCAACTCGAACTTTCATGTATAACTGCCTCTAATACATCCGTGTCTCTCCCAGTGATGCCAACCATTCCACTCCCAAAACTAAGTCGATGTTGCCCAGGTTGAAAGGGTAGAAGGGTTGTTTGATCTCAAGGCCTTGGACCTCTAGTCAAATCTTAGGACACTTAAGGTCCGATATCGTCTTTCTCCCATCTCCAACGGTAACCGAGTATCGTGGCACTTGCTGGGTGGGGATATTAAGAACCCTCACGAGTGACATGGCCACGAAATTGTGGGTGGCCCCACAGTCGATAAGAATTGTGACTTCCCTACCTTGGGTCGTCCCTTTCAATTTCAAAGTTTTCTTGCCAGCTATACCGATGGCAGAGGTGACTAATAGCTCTAAAGCAGCCAAGTTCTTTTCTTCAATAATTCCCTCCTTGACTTGGGCCTCAGATTCTTCGACATTTGGGCTTCATCTTCATCATCCAACACAATAAGGCGGAATTGACTATTTTTGCATTTATGGTTGGGCCCAAATTTTTCTTCACATTTGAAACATAGGCCCAATTCTCTCCTTTTGTTGATCTCGGCCTCAAATAGCCTCTTCCTGGGCCTACTACTCCCACTAGAACTGGCCATCGTGGTTACTTCGTGGGCTTAGTCGGAGGGGATTTTGGGTCATCACCTCCCTTATCGCTCACCACCTTTGAAGTCACCGTCGGTCCCGAAAGCTTTGGGGTGTCGATGGTGTTTAACTTTGGGGCATATGCCTTAAAATCACTCCATCGGTTATTCAATATTGGCCTTGAGCTTCGGCTCCTCTTTTCTTCGATTTTCCCCTTGACTCTATTTCGCCCTTTAACCTGCCTTGCAAAATCCATCAGTTGCTTAATCGACTTGGGGTGCATCAGTTTAACGTCGTATTGAATCTCCTCCCTGAGGCCATTCATAAAGGCCAACACGAGAATCTCATCCTTCACGTCTTCAAGCGGTGCTGACATCAATAAAAATTGCTCCTTGAACTCCGCCACTGACCCGTCTTGCCTGAGAGCCATTAGTTGTTCATATTCATCTCCGACTTGCTGGCAATGAAAACGATCGATAACCTCCTTCTTGAACTTGCTCCAGGTCCCAATAGGGGTTCGAACTTTCACCCACTGGAACCATGTCAAGGTTTTCGCCTCCAAGCTTACCGACACAGTACTTAGCTTGACCCGCTCACTTACATGGCTAGCGGAGAAATAGCGCTCTACTCGGAAGAGCCACCCTAAGGGATCCTCGCCATCGAACAGTGGGAGCTCGAGCTTCCAATGCTGCATTACGTCCAACTGCACCTCTCTTTCCAGGTGCCCTTCGCCTCCTTCCCCAGTCTCAGGTGTGCTGTCTTTGCTTCTGTGCTTCTGTGCCGACTCATCCTTTCAAGTTTTTCCGGAATCAAGGCCATTGTGCTCTCTACCCCGGTGAGTCTGTCATTAGTTTCCCCTTGTGTCTTCTGCACCTCCTCAACTAAACATTCAACTAGCTCGATTCTTCCTTCCATTCTTGTTCCAACTGTACCCCAAGAAAGTCTGCTCTGATACCAATGTGTTAGGTTTGCAAGAACTTAGAACATAAATAGGAAATAAATGCCAAAGTATCCTCTATTAAGAGGGAAAATGTAGAGAATACAGTTAATAATCCGCCTCACTCAGATTCAAAGATGAATAAAACAATAACAGTCTCAACAATGGACAAGCACTAAAGAACCCTCCCAGTATTTGAGAGGCTAGGACCTCTCCCCTTTCCACAATAATCCTCCACACCTCGTATGATCCTGCTCTGCCCTTTTTCACGCACACCCACTACTTTGCAACTGTCAGAGAATTATGGCGCAGTATGTTCCCATTATGCCCCTGATTGTTCTCAATCTGATCCTACTATATCGTTGTCAACCCTGTGTATATCCTTAACTGATTCCGGTTCCACTTGAAGCTCCATGTTGTCCGTAAGGCCTTCTGGAAGAGGTTGGGCTTCCACTGATGGCTTTAAGGCCCTTTTTAGTCGGGACATGTGAAAAACATTATGGATTCGGGCTGAGATGGCCAACTCTAGCCGGTAGGCCACCCTCCCTATTTTCTCTATTATCAAATAGGGTCCATAATACCTGGGAGATAACTTTTCATTCGGTCTCTTGGCTAGTGACCTGAACCGATAGGGCTTGAGTTTTGTAGTCGCCTTAAACATAATAGCGATCGATAATTTATTGAGAAGGGCATATCTTGATAAGTTATGGCTGAAGGTTAAATGTTGGAAAAGTTGAAAGAGCAGAAACCATGAAAAACATGTGAAGAGAGAAATGGGAGTGAATACTGGTGATCAGAATCAAAAACAAAATCAATCATTTACAAAACAAAGACCGAAATAAATGATTGATGCACTTGAACAGAAATTATTGTGATTGATAAAATAGCTTGAATACAAGAAAGCAGAGACTCCAATTAGAAACAAAAGCCAGAATTCAAAGCTCCAAATAGAAATACAAATGGATTCACTGAATTTATATCTCAGAATTTCTGTCATATATACAAGAGAAAACTAACAAGAAAACTGTCATTTAAAGGACTATCCAATTCTTTTAACAAGAAAACCCACAAGGTAAAATGGTGAAGGGTTGAATGCAAACCTATCTTGTGAACTGGTGGTCCACAGAATGTGTGAAGCTTGCAAATATAACTCAGCCCTCAGATTCAGCACACTTCATGACATGTGAAGACCCCAGAAAATAATACAGATTAGGAATGTGGAACTCATGACATCTGCATATATAGAGGAACAAGAATCAATGTATGAAGCCACAAATAAAAAGACAAGAGATGCTTGTTGCATAAAGAAAGTATTCACTCTCTTTGTTTACATGGCATATGCAGAAAGAATACACAAGTAAGAGGCCAGAATAAAGTGATCAACTATGTACGCTACCCTTGCCTCCTTTCTCTGCATATCTTTGTAATTTATATGGCAAAATTTGATTATGACATTACAAGCAGAATCCTTTTCAACTAAAGGCAACGCCAGACTTCCCATTTTGCAACTCACTCTCATTGCCTTTCAAAATCCACCTTCTTTTGGAATTTGAAGCATCTCTCATCTGTGTCTCTGATTGATTCCATGACAGTAGAGGCAAGCTCCAACTAATCATCATTTTAACTAATTCCTCTGTCTCTGAGTTCTAAAGTTGTTTATATATGAAATTCAGAAACCATTTGAACCATTTTTGGTTTTGCAGTACTTGTGCATCGTGATGAGGATCAATGTAGATTGCAATGGCTGTTGTAGAAAAGTGAAGAGAGCCCTTCTTGAAATTCCATGTCAGCAAAAACAGGCATGCACATAACTCAATTATCAATCGCTCCAATCATATCAATAAGGGATCACAAGTATGCACAAGATCTAATCAATATAAAAGCATTAATCAAACAAAGGATTACTTTTTCAGCTAGAATTAATCACCTCAACATTACTGTTTCTGCTTCAATGATTACTTCTTTTGTGAGGTTGGAGTCTTGCTTTACATTTTTAAACTTTGCAACAAGAAGCAGTCAAGAAGCTTTGTGCTATGGCTGGGCTGCGCTGCACAACAGAGCAGCTTTGTGAAATAGAGAGTTCATACAATTAAAAAAACAAAAAAAGAAACAATAATGATCAAGATTAATGATAATTGAACAAGAGCCAGAATCGCTCATGAAGAAAAGGGTGTGGCTTATGAAAGTAGGAAGGAAGAGAACTTGCTTGGAGGAAAGAGTGAGCTTCTGCTCAACTTTAATCCCATTCAGGCATTCACAAGAAAGTCCCTGTCTTAGATCGAGAAGCAAGGAAGCAGAAGATCGAGAAGCAGCCGTGAAAATCTTGATTGAAGTGGTCAAACACCTAGAAGGGGTTTTGGGCAACTAAGATTTCTTAGAAAAAAGCTGAATAAGACAAGGAAAGAGAGTAGAGGCTGAGGAATCACCGATTGAGGATTGAGGAGGGAGGGAGGAGAGATTGGAGACGGCAACCACCGAGCGAAGAAGATGACGAGAACCAACCACTGAGACCGGAGGGTGAGAGAAGACAGTGAGCAAGAGGGTGAAGCTCTGGCGACTACTCAAGCTCTTCCATGGCTGATGCTTCGCTACAGTGAAGAAGAAAAGTCAGGCAATTTTTAAGAACAGGAGATGGGAAAAACAAAAACCAAAAAATATATTAAAATTGTTTTCCGTTTTTAAATAAATGCCTGTTTTTGTTCTTTAAAAAAACTAAGAAAAAGCAAATTATCAATCAGGTTTTATTGTTTTTTTTTTAAAAAAAAACAGTTTTTAAAAATGAAATCAAACAACCCCAATCTCGGAATTTCTGTGGTTGTCACAAAAGAAAGACACAGTTTTTATAATTCTCTTTTTGAAGAAATAGAAACAGAAAAGAAGAAATTAAGTACGACTTCAAGTCCAAAAAATATTTCAAGAATAACGTAAAAATCATTGTTGAAGATTGAGTGAAAATACCAGAAGGAGCTTCTTCTATGGTTCATATTATTCTGAACCAGAGCCTAGGTTATACATATTGAGGTCGATAGGTTTAGAGAGATCGAGACAACGGATTCTCTCAAGCAAACTGGGACATCTAATTACAAAAATTTAACTTAAATACTACTAGATACATGATAAAATAAAACAAAATTAACAAGATAAAGAAACTAAAATACTCGTATATATCGTATAATAAGAGTCCCCAGTGTGCGTTTGCCATTCTCAACCGTAGATAACTATATATAACATAAAACTATATCATAAATAGAGGAAGCATTGAAATGCAGGACTTGTTCAACCAAAGAGCAATGAAGACCATATAAATCTCACACTTGTTCATAAATTACAACAAGTCAACAACAAAATATAAATCACATCTAATCATCCTCCTTCGCCTCTACCACATGCAGTACAACATTGGAATCTAGTTGACACATGCATCTCTACTAAAAAAAAAATAGCTAGCATTGCTCTTCCAAATTTACTTCTAAAGTAAATTTGCTCTTTAAACGGTGGACTCTAACCTTCATGTGGTGGCACTGCTCTTTCCATGTTTGAAACACAAATTTTAATTTACAAAATACAAATGAATATGTCGAAGGCATCAGAACTCTCTCAGCAGATTACCACAAGCTCATAGGGCAAAATATTGCGTTGCACTTAATCTTTTTGTGATTACCGCAGGAAACAAAGCATCAAAGATGATATTCAAATTCCATCCGACATTGATCAAAACTTGAAGGAAAGACTGAAAATAATTAGATCCTCAAAAGCCTATTCAAGCCACAATTAACCAAATTCAATAAACAGAGGAAACCAAAACATGCAAAATTCTAGAAAGGCCAAAACCAACTGAATCAACAATTTGGAGGAAGAAATAAAAAGAAAATTTAATTCCAGAAAAAGGGTCAGCTACAACGAAGGCCCTTCCTAAAACTCAGAATGGAAAAGAAAACACGTGGGAATGATAGTTTTACCTTTCTAAATTACCTGAAGCATCACCCTCACCATCTTGCTATGTATCCAGCCATCTCTGTTCAACTCAACTTCTTCATCTCACCACTACACATCTACACCCACCAGATTTACTTCCTCTACTCTCTCTCTCCCCCACAATCTCAACTGTCTCCAAATTCATTTTCCCATCCTTTCCCAATTTCTCTTTTGTCTGACAGCCCTCTGCTTCTTAGCATAATTCTGGATCCTTGATGCGTCTAACTTTCGCAAATCCATGTGCAATTATATTTCCGTCCATTGAATTAATATAACCACTCAGATCAGAGTGTGACACACCATTAAGCTTTTTAAATTGCATCCGAACCATTTTCTTAAACTCCGATAAGCCAATCTGTTTCGCAATATAGTAAATTGTATTATATTTAATATGGCAGTGAGTTATGTTTTGTTCAATATATAGCCTGTTTTTATAAATTACTTAGCAAAACATAGGTTTATCAGAGTATAGTTTTGTCTAACTTAAATCTCCAATGCCATTTCAACATACATGCCCATAATGACAAAACATGGTGAAGACCAAGCATCATAAAGAGTTTCATGTATAAAAATGAAGTCTACTAAACTAATTCATTGCTCCAAAAGCTGCAAATGTCCAATAATTTCATTCATTAATAAGTGAAAAGGTTTAATGCCACTTGCAATTTATATACGAGTGTAAACATTAGAGTGGAATATATGGGTTGTCCTGTTTTGTTCTTTTAATTTTTTTTAAAGCATCGGGCTTCAAGAACGAGGGGCTTGAAGGCAAATAGTACCTTTGATTTTCTTAAGTATTTATAATTTCATCAAGTAAACGTAGGAAAAAAAAATCAAGCATTACTGTTGTTAACACCCTTTGTTCCTAGAGCATTTCAGTTGAAAAAATCAAGTATTTTTTTTTTTTCAAATAAACACTAACAAATTTCTTAATATAGCATCATAGAGAAAGATTGAACAGAAAAAATCGAAGAGAAGCAAACAATGAACAGAAATATGGGAGAGGCACTGAAAAAGAAAGGATTACAGTTGTTAGTCCCCTCTATTGCCAAAGAAACATTAAACAGAAGAAATAGAAGGCTGAGAGTGAGAAATAAC
Organism: Inga oerstediana; assembly: GCA_963210345.1. Taxonomy (NCBI): domain Eukaryota; kingdom Viridiplantae; phylum Streptophyta; class Magnoliopsida; order Fabales; family Fabaceae; genus Inga; species Inga oerstediana. The sequence goes on from OY723403.1 coordinate 69,466,281, forward strand.
AGAGAAAGATCGAAGGTTCAGGTATAAGAGGGGTAAATGTAGAGGATAAGGAAGCATACCTCAAAAAAGAGGGTGAAGACGAAGACATCCCTGAAACGCAGTGAATACCAGAGCTGACCACCTAAAGCAAAGGATGACAGTGACCCACGAGCCACGACCACAAGCAGCTCGACCGGGTTCAATTGTTTGAATTCAAAGATCAAGTAGGGGACGGGGAGTCGAGGGCTGAGGAGAAATGATTGGTATAAAGTAGGTTGATTCAGATTTAGGAATAGAGCAGGGAAAACAAAAATAAGAAATATATTACTCTTTTATTTTCTTTTAGAGATGAAATAAGCTAAATTTCAGATAAAAATAAACTAAATGAATAACATTTGTTGTGAAAATATGAGATAAGAAAGAAGACTAAGTGGTGGTTTGGTCTGAGGGATTTGGAGGGGAGGAAAAATTTTTATAAGTTGAATTTAAAAATATTAGAGATGTAGGGTTGAAAGTTTGTGATTAATATTTTTAATTCTTTTATTTTACATCTTATCTTTACTATAATTTTATAACCCTACTTCTCCAATTTTTTTAAATCCAACTCTTGAAAATTTTCCCTCTCCTCATTTTTCTTCCATTTCCCTCTTGTCAGAAAGACCTTAAGAGAAGAGAGAGAATTTGAAAGAGAAAGGTGGAGGAGCAATTTTCATTAACTTGTGTTTAGGGTTATAGAAGTAGGCCGTTAGGGGCCTACGGCTTAGCCTAGCCTATTTAATAAGTCAGTCAGGCTTCGGCTTATGCCTATTGCTATGCCTATTTAGATAAACAAGTTATGCTTATTTTCATAAGACCTAACCTACGGGCCTGACCTATTTAACTTTTTTTTTTAATTTATACTATTATATAAATATATATAATATCATTTAAATAATTTTATAAATTATTTATAAATGCACCAACTTAATTCTAAGTTTCACATCACATCATCATTACACTCAACCATTACTTTTGCATCAATCATTCACCTTACCTCTCTTCTCTTCAATCGCCCGAGATGGCGAAGCTAACTCACTTACTCTCCCTTGATTTGATTGTTCACTAAAATATAATAATTGTTATGAGTTTATTTTAATGCCAAATGAAATATTATAATCTTAGTACGATGAATTTGTGCAATTTATGTGAGAAGTGTAAAAAAGGTAAATTCTAGTTTTACATATTACTTGTTATACTTGGTCGATTTAAAAAAATATATCTCATTAATCAACATACAATTAGTTTTTATTGTTGTCACTAGACATTCTTTTCTTTTTCTTAGTAAGCCTCGTTATCACGACAAGAATGGATATTAAGCTTTTAAGACATAATGTAGGATTATAAATAAGCATGAAAAGTTATATATGAATTTGGATGCATAAGTTTTAAAGGCATATATTTTAAGTAGACATTTAAACAGGCTTTAGGCCTTATCAGGCCTTTTGAAGGCCCAGACTTATGCCTAAAAAAAGCCTACATACAGGCCCAGGCCCAGGCTTTGAATCTCTGTTGCAGGCCCAGGCTTATTTAGGTAAAGCCTAGCCTATTTCCACCTCTGCTTGTGTTTCTATTAATTATAATGCCTTGTACAAGGTCTCTATTTATAACCTCTAAGAGTCACTATAAATGATCACAATTAATATATAATAAATTATACAATTAATGCTATATTACCCCTCGTATTACCACTTTGGTCTTATTTATAAGTCCCTTTTAATTAAACCTCATATACTAAAGAGAGGTAGTTAACTCAATGATTATAGGGTAAATTTTCAACCATATCCTCATTTATAAATGAGTACTTTTCAACTCTTTCTTCTCTATCTATCTTTAAATTATTTCTTCATTGACACAATAAATAAGGATAAAATTGTCACAATCTCATTTACTACATTGATATTGAACTTATAAATAAGACTAAAGTTTTTGGGCAAAAAGAACTTACAAATAAGATCAAAATGGTATTAAATAGCCTTTTAGTTTCTTAACAACATATTTATGAATGCTGACTAGGATATGGGTCAATGAATATTCACATAATTAATATTCTTAACACTCCCTCTTAAATGTTCATGATGAATATGCCTCATTAAAAGCTTTAACTAGGGAAAATCCAGTGGGACAAAAACCTAGCTAAAGAAAAAAAAAAGTACATCATTTATTGATACATTGTTCAATTTGCCTCATTAAAAACCTTTCTAAGAAAACTCAGTGGGATTAAACTTAGATAAGGAAAAAAGAATACAATATGTGTCTTTCAATATCTTTTCGAGTATATCATCCTTTTAGTCGCCAAAATATGAATGATGCGTTGTCACCAAGTGAGCTTTTGAAATGTATTCCTTAAACATATCTTTTGGATATATTAAAATACCAATATATTCTACATTTATCTTGTTCATTGTGGAACAATAACAAAAAATTATCAAGAAAATCACTCAATCTTATTTTCATTATACACTATGTACCTACAAGAACTAAATTTTACCAGTAAAATTATCATGAATACAATATTAACATGATATCTAAATATTCTTATAAATATAAAGTACTTATAGAATATATGTCAAACCCCTTAACATTTCGATATGCGCAGAGTGTTAAAAGGCACAATTCCACATGCATACAGAAATAATATAAAAATGTTGATAAGAAGTATTTGTTTACATACAGGAGTTTCCCCGCAGGGTTTGATAATATATATACAATTTGCCCAAAATATCAAAAGTAAACTAAATATAACCAACAGCTCCGTTCTTTTAACCCACACACCTCATTGGTAGTATTTGCCGCTTTACCTTTGGAGCCGCTAGCTTCCGTTGGAATATTTTAATTTTGAAAAAGGGTGAGATTCAAATGAATCTCAGTAGTAACAGACAATCAATAATTGAAAATGCAATAATAAATATGCCATGTCCACATATAGCAATATTATAATAACATGCAATTCAGTTTAGTTCAGTTGGAAATATTCAAAGTCAATCATTGTTGCAACATCTACTTGTCCTGTACCTCAGTTGGGCTTGAGGCCACCAACTGGGCATACCTGTGTACCCGTAGGCATTATATTCAGTGTACCCATAGGCACAATGCTTAGTCATGCCTATTGTACCCGTAGGCATTATATTCAGTCATGCTCAGTGTACTCGTAGGCACTATGCATCATACATATTATGATAAATGGCGTACATAAAGCATATAAATATTGACATAATGTATGAAAAATAGAGTTACTACCTTAAATCCCTTTATGTAACACAAATTAGTTCCTAATTTGATCTAGCTTAGGCTCAACAGTTTAGTCCTAAAAATCCAAGTTTACAAGAATTAGGATAATACTCATTCATATATCACTTTAGACTCTTCCAAATTACTTTTGTTGGTTAAATTAGTCCAAAGTTGCATAATTACCAAAATGCCCTTGAGAATCCGATCCATACCCCTTTTTATTGGTTCAGCCGTACTTTTCCAGAAATTTTGACACGGGCTATTCCTACACAATTTTTGGTGTAAAATCCATTTTTGACCTCGGTTTTTGCAAAATCACTACCAAATGATAGTTTTGCCTTTGACAACCCTTATTTAGGGTTTTAGGGGTATTTTCGTAATTTCACTTTCTAGGGCTTTTCTCACATAGTGATCAACATCAACCCTACACAATTTTCCCTCCTGAACACGGTGGAATCATCATATTAATGAAATTCCAGCCCTAACACCTCTAACTCCACCTGGCCGAAACCTTAGTCATGAGAAAGGGAAATTGTGTTTTTGATTTTCAACACCAAAAGCTTATTCCTTTTCACTCCTACCCATTTGTTAAACCATTTAAACACATACTAAACATGATTTGAGGAAATTTGGGTAGCATAACCCCTTAGAGTTTCCACTTTCCAAATTTACAAAATCAACAATCCAACCACAACCCAAGCCAAGAACAATGACAACAACAACAAGAAACCAAGAGATTTGATGTTCTTGAGGTTACCTTGGATTTCTTTACTTTTTCTCTCTAAAACGATCATCCTTCTCTCTCTTAACCTTCAGATTTTGCTTGCTACACAACATTTTTCATGAAGATCAAGAGGTTAGAAAAGAGATTACACAAGTTGGAAGGCTTAAATACTTGAAATCTTAAGCCTTACCTTTGGATTTTCTCCTTTAAACTCCTCCTTCTCTCTAAGTTTTCTCAAACTCTGTATCTCTCTCTATTTGCGTAGGCTTGGATGTGAAATGAGGGAAGAGAAAGATGAAGCAAGACTCTATGAAATATCTTCATCTTTTCCCATATTAATTTTATTACAAAAACTAGATTTATGACATGGCTTATATACTTAAGCTTATTCCTTACCAATTTGTGTCATAATTCCCCATTCAATTTGAACCAATTATTACCTCTTGTTTAGCCCATAAAAGACACCACTTAAGGGGTCCTTCATACCAAATTGGGCTTCTTCCATTAGCCTAACTACATGCACAAGTTAATAGTATTTTAATCTAATTAAGCGTGTGCTCAACTTAAATCAATATTATTTAATTCTCTTGCCTTTAGATTGATGAAACTTGGCATGTACACAATCAAAATAGTTATTTCGCCTCCTATTTTTTTATTCCAAAATTTACATAATTGCCATTACATTCCTTTTTTCCAAATTCGCAACAATTGGCAATTTTGGTAGATTTTCTGATCAAACTTTGAAAAATAATAACTTTATTTGTAGAACTTCAATTGGAGTGATTTCAAAGGCTATATGACCCTCATGGAGTTTTGTTTCGAGAAAAAAAATATAACCTTTAGCTAACTGGAAGCTCACACTTCCCAGAATGTTTTTTTGGATGTTGCCACGAATGTTGGCTAGTTTCATTGGGCTAACTTCAAAAATTTATAACTCCTTGTGTACAACTCCAAATAATTCCCATGACCTATCAAATTTTACAGGATGTATGCTTTCATCCTGTAAAATTTCAAAATTGTTGGCCATCCAAAACCATATTTCACTGCCTCACAGAAAATTTCACTAGCAACACTGTTCACATTTCAAATTTTCAGTGTTTAATTCATATGATCATGAATATTCACCATTCCATTTCATGAAATGCCACAAATAAGTGTAAGATATATTGGTGAATAAAATTTAGGGTGTTACAATATAAAATTCAATATATATTTTGCAAGCTAAATCATCTTTGGACAAGCTTCTAGCATTTTGGATCCTTTAAGTATTCTAACCATATGCATAGGCTATATATAACAATATCCAACAGACATATCATTTTTTTTCCATAAACTGCCAGACTGATAATTATATAAAATTATTGTATATACCACAAAATCATATGTCTCATCATATTCATCATTAGACTTGGCGGAAGTCTTTATTTTCACATAAACACATAAACATTCATATATCCCATGATACTATCATATTTCTAGTGTTTGGACTACAGGCCTTTAACTTTCACAACATAAACATATTTTCATTGCGCCTTTCTCCATTTTTACTTTTCCTTTTGACCAATCATCTTTATGTCTACTTCTTATGACATATCTTTATATAAGATCCTCATTTGATCATGTGATATCACTTTCAGAACTTTGGTTGACAACTTTATCTTTTTCGTTCTAATTTTCAGTTGTGATATAACTAATTAAGATCTATATTTCTTTTTTGGTACCTAAACCTCTTTTGAGTTTTTGTAATTAGTTATGTTTCAGCACTCTTCTAGAGTACATGCCTCCTTAATATAATTATCTTAATTATAAGCTTCATTTTATTGTTAATATTTATATTTGGAACTGAATGGTTTCTCATGCTTCAGACATGTCTCACTTTTATTTTTACTGATTAGAGCATTTTTAGCTGGGATATGAGATTTATTAACTCTCATTTAGGTTAGTAGTTCCATCTAACAAATATTTTATAATATTTCATTAATACAAAGTCTGATGAACTTCTGGTTCATACTTCTATATTCAAGAATCTATACTTAATGGTAATAATGCATTCCATTAGTTCTCTTTTCCAGCTATGCAATTTATTCCTCTCATGTTAGGAAAAGATTGTTAAATGACAATTGACTAATCATGCAGTATAATGCTCCTAAATCCATTTGTTTTCTTTAGAAACATCTTTTTGATTCATTTAGAGACAAACAAGAAGAAGGAGTTCCTTACCCAACATATATCCTAATTTTCTTTCAATATCCATATGTATGCATTGTGGTATATTAGTTGGAATAAGCATTGCATATTCAAGCCTTTTTTTTTGAAGATGGAATATGTCTGGTTCCTAACCAAAAGCCAATTTTAATAGGAGAATTTTTTTTTGGCTTCTATAAGTACTGTAATATTTAAAATCAAATGTGCCAACATTGAAATACAAAATTTTGTTTTCATAAGCATTGATCTAGCTATTTATGGAAGCTTTAATAAATAGTTTATGGATCGTATAATCTAAAAATTACCCATTTAACATAATAATTTATTCAAATATTCTTGCAAACTTCAGGTCATAAACTAATAGTAATATCACATGTAACCATCTTATAGATGCATCTATCAAGATCAAACCATTATATGGTTTACATGCTATTTTAATAGGCATGTATAATTCTGTTTGATATATTTCCAAAAGTGTAGGGATCCATTGCTAATCATGACTAATGATATACTCATAGTCAATTTTATTTGAGAACAAGTAGTACATAATAATTCTTGAATTAATGTGTTGGCTATTCATGAAGAATCTTTTGATTCTTTAATAGATATCAATACATAATTTTCAATAGTTTGTACCGTATGTATGACTCAGATGATCAAACAAGTTATGCCAACAACAAATTTGTTTGAGTTAGTAAACTTCTACTTTACTATAACATGTTTGTTAACTAACAACAAACTTTTTAATTTTCATAATATATTGATATAAAGTTGTAACCTGACATCCATTTTTGGGAGATCAATAGCCTTATGATGAAGTATGTAAGTAAAGCTTTTCAATACTAACTCACACTTGCATTCTCAATCTCCCCTCAAGTGTGAGTTATATAAATATATATACTTCCCTTATTTATGTATTTCAACAATGATTATCAGTATATAATAGGTCAATAACATATTTTTCACTTCAAAGCTCAAGTACTCATATCTCACATACAATCATGGATTTCAATCCAATTGTGCTATCATCTCTAGACCCTTTAGTGAATCAAAAGTTTTGATGTAGATCCATGGGTCATAATTTTCATTATCTATTCTTTATCCGCCTATTGGAAAAATTGCATTAGTTCTTCAAGAACTATAATATATAATGACATCACAATATAATTTCATTACTTATTAATAATATACTTCAATTAGCTTATTTTGATATATATATATATATATATATATATGCAAAGTATATCTTCCACCACATATAGAAATATGAAGAGATCAATGATCAAAATAAATTATATCTATCAGAAAATTCTAGTAGGTAACAAATTCATGAGAAATTTTCATGAAAAACAAATTAATTGTAAAAAATTCTCAGACATAACAATTGCGACACAACCACACATTCTTGAATTAAGGTTTTCATGAAACAAACATTTAGAGAAATTTTCACAAAAATAAATCAGTGAGAATTGTTTATTAACTAACATATTTTCCTCATGGAATAACACATAAGAATTTCTTACCAATATTGAATCATGAGAAAATGTTATTCATAAATAACATTTTACAGGTAATCAAATTTTGTGAAAAATTTATTAGACGACATATGCTAACACAAATAATTTTCCAATAATTCTCAAAATATTGATATTGTCCAATAAATCAAATTCACATCACCAATTTATAATAAATTTTCCATAAAATCAAATAAATTCTCGTTCTCTCAATTTAAAATGTCACATAAATATATGATTTTTCTTTTTCTGTCAAATGTCACATAAAACTAATTTACTTGTAGTATATATGTAAACTAATTTACTTACAATATATATGTATCATATCATGATTAATGTCTGAAATTTATATGCAAATAATACTCACTACTAGATGTTTGCGTATTTATAACAGTTAATATATAACGGTTACAACCAATAACCATCATGTATGTCAAGGCGGAAGTCGTACAAGGATATATAACGCTTAAAAGTAATGATTAATTATGCGTACAATCATGAATTGCGAGGTGAAATTCGTAAAAATGCAAAAATAATAGTGGCAGTTAAAAACCATAATTTATTTAGTAACAAAAAGTGACAGTTTTTTTTGAAACAACTGTCATTTAACTCTTACATAAAAGAGGCAAGCTTCACCCAAGAGGGGGTGAATTGGGTGATGTGATAAATTTTTTGTTTGATGTGGTGATATGGCAATAGATGTAGATAGAGTAGAGTTGAGAGGATTAGTACACAGAGAGTTATACTGGTTCGGCCTACAAAACCAGGCCTACGTCCAGTCCTCAGAGATCAAGACCTACTGAGATTTTCACTATGCTTCCAAGATTCAATGGGCTCTTAGAATGCCACAAAACAACAATCGTCCTCGAATGGACTATGAGCAGAAATATTCTAACACTAAGAATTTTCTCTCCCCCTTACGATAAGTTTTACGTGCAGAAAAACAACCTATGACCTTTCTCACTTGCTTACGTATACAAGTCTTATGAGCAGCAACATTCTCTCTTGCTTACACCACTGTAAGTCTTACGAGTAGCAACGTTCTCTACTGCTTGTATCTTGTAAGTCTTATGAGTGGAAAGTTTTACTAGGAATTCTCTCAACTGCTTCTTTCGTAAGGATATCTACCCTCTCAAGGTTCCAATACCTTGAGATCAAATGAAAATAGAATTTGAACTGTATATAGACTCTCTTACAGAGCAAGTATGATAAACACTGAAGAATGATATGAATACAGAGAAAATATGAATAACAGAGACTCGTGAATTTGCTTATGTGAATTCTTGTGCTTCGTTGTAATTGATGATCTCTGGAACTCTGTATTTATAGACGTTCGATTTTGCCCGTTTGAATAATGATCATTGTGGAGCGGGGCATGTTACTGTTGAACGGTATGCATACGTTTGAAATCTTTGAACGCGGTAGGTACGTGCTTGGATGGTCGTAATTATGCTGTCTGCTGTTGTTTGACTTCCTTTGTCTTTTTAATTCAAACGTTCAAACTCCTGTATCACACTTATAATACATTCAAAATGATGTTAAATAATAATAATAAGTGACAATAAGATAAATAAATATCATTAAACCATTTTCAGATTGAACGCTGTAAGACTGGTGCATTTTGTCTTCTGGCAGAGTATCAATCGAGCACTGAGGGGGCTCACTCGAGTAAACTAACATATTTTCTCCTTTTGCTTCAGTTTTACACTTGCACTTCCACATGATTTCAAAGAGTTCATTTTCTCACTTGCGAGTGATGTGGGTCCTCACTCGAGCACAACTCCTCCTGCTCGAGTGTCTTTGTACTTTACACTAAGAGTCCCGTTTCTGAACAACACTCGCATACCATTTTAGCAAGAGTGTGATTTTGCACTCACAGGTGATGTGGGCCCTCACTCAAGCATACATACTCCTACTTGAGTGAGAAGTATATTCTCATGTAATATACTCTTGTCATCAACACTTGCATCAAAATTGAGAGAGTTAGATTTCTCACTCGCGATTATTGATGTATCACTCGGGCATATGAACTCTCACTTGGGCATGCTTTTGCTTCTCTGTTTTTTATGACTCTCGGACAAACACTTGCAGTCCCTCATTCGCTAGTGCTCGAGTGCATCAGTAAGATTGACAGTAATTGCTCTCGGCCAAACACTTCTTGTCCAATACTTGCATGTGCTCGAGTGTAAAAGAGCTTCATGCTCGAGTGCAAAAGAGCTTCATGCTCGAGTGCTAGCTCTGTCACTCGAGTGCATCAGTAAAATTTGACAGCAGACATTACAAAACTTTGCCATATGCATTTGGTAACTTTGTAATCATTTTTTAAACTTGTAAAACCATTATTTGCATACAATTACCTTTTGTTATCATCAAAACTTGGGATCTAACATTCTCCCCCTTTTTGATGATGTCAAAACCTTTGTGATGAGTTTTAAGAAAAAATCTTGATTATAGTGAAAATTTTTAAAAACAACATCTATGTTTCCAAATGCATATCTTCACCAAAGTTTAGATTCAAGTTCAGATTTTTGCACTTATCTACATATGTTTCCTGCAATACTTCCACTGGACACTTAACAACCAAGATAAGTCATAATATCACAGAAAAAATTTAAACTGAATAGAAAACTTAATAAACTTGAATATAACCATTAGTGAACTTAAAAAGTACAATATTAAGTTTGAATCATCACCTCCTATAAAGACCCCATATACAACTATGTTAGCAGAAATAGAAATAAACCCAAAAATAACAATAATCATAATCCTACCCCAATACATAAAAACTACCCAATATGCCCCATATAAGCTCAGAAAACCATCACACATCCTTCTCCCCCTTTTTGTTAACATCAGAAGGGGGCTAAGGAAAAGTGAGATCGGATGGTGGGACAAAGGGCACCATGGCAGTGGAAGGGTCTACTGGTACCAGCTCAAAAGGTGGAGATGATGGCTGAGGAACAGAGGCTGAGGGTGGTAGTGAAGGTGACCAATCATAAGTTATATCAACATTAGAATCCAGATCGGTGAAGAGAACATGTGTTTGTGGATGAGGAGGTAAAGTCGAGGCAGGAGTGGTTTCAGGTGGCACCTCAGAAAATGTAGCCAGAAAGTGAGAGCGTAAGAAGATCTCCATATCAGTGATTCTTCTTGACATATCATCTTGAGTCTTGAACATCAAGTCAAAGTTGGTATTAGTCTTGTCTACCAACTTTAAGACTTGTAACTCCATTTTGTCCACCAACTTCTCATACTCAGTCATCAATTCCTTTTTTAAACCAGACACCGCTTGATTGATCACTTCAGTCAGATGAGTGGAAAGTGATGCATTCAGGAAAGATGGAGGAGGAACCTGACCTTGAGCAAATGACTGAGCCTCATCACCTCTTGATGGAGTGACTTTTCTTTGAGATGTAGCCCTAGTTTGACTCACTGGAAGATTGATACTCATGTGTCAGTTGAGTCTTGCCAAACCTTGGAATGATTACCCTCTCATTTCCTTCCAAGTACCATATTTTGTTTTTCATGAGGATGAGGGACTCAAGTTGAGGATATGGTATAATCACGGATTTTGATGAAGAAAATCAAAATCTTCTCATCTCACTAAAAATAATCTCCCCCATATTTCTTTGTTGTCCGGCTAGGAAGGAGACGGGTAAATAATAATCTCTTTGAGTAAAATGGGTATAATTTTTGGCCTTGTTAACCACGCTACGAGAGTATATATAGTGAAGGGCTCGATGAGAATCAGGCATGTCAATAGGCCTAAAATTAAGAGGGCCTATTGGGGCATTTGGTCTTAAAAGCCGGAAGGCTTCATTAGCTGAAAGAGTGGGTGGATCTGGAGGTGGTGCAATATACCCAAGTAAATTATTAATAATTTTAGCAGATATCATAATGAATTGACCTCTAACAGTGGTAGATACTGCTTCCTCAATCAATTCTCCAGCCCTAGATTTAATGTTGTGGGATTTCATGTTGCAATAAAGTTCTTACAACAGAGGGTGAATAAGGAATATGAATATTCAACCAGGGAGCATAATATCCAAGAGAAGGATATAAATCCAAATGACAATTCTTCTTCAGATAATCTAAGTCCACATAAACTAGAGGGCAAAAATGTCTATGTGCAAACGTAGTATCATATACCTTCTAATGTAGTGGCTTCAGTTCCTCAACATTGAACCCTTCAGGAAGACTTGTGACTTGTTCTTCCTTTGGAGCCTGTGATGTAGAAGGTACCCCTGAAGCAGCCACACTGGATTGACCAACATGGTATAAACTTGAGACACCGGCTTGAGAGGCAATTTTGCTAACCAATGTGTCAAGTTTTGACCTCTCCATTGCTTCCCGGAGTTGCATATTGAATGTGTCATCAGAGGAAGAAGAAGATTGTTGTGGTTGCTTAGTGTCCTTCTTCTTTCTTCTTCCTTTGACTTCTTTGGATTGAGACCGAGTAATTATTGGTTCTTTGAAAACCACACCCTTTGGTTTCTTTTGCGGAGGTTGATTCTTCTTAGCTATTTGAGGCTTAGGATGAGGTTTCTTGGCTAGACTTCTCTTTTTGGTTTTGGGTTTAGGAGGAGGTGTTGGTGTATAAGACATTATAGGAGATGAAGGTGTTGGTACCGGAGTTCCTGAAGAACTAGCAGCAGAATGAGTGGGAGAGGGTGAATGAGATCTTTGGGCGATAACAGGAATCTTAATTCTAGCCATTTAGAAATGAAATGAAAAGAACAAGAATCACAGATTTACTGAAGATTGAGTGAGAAAATTTTAGAGAGTTAGGGCACGGAAAGAAAGATTCTGAGGTTAAATCTCACCTTATAAAGAAGATTGAAGAGTTGTAATGGTGATTTGAAGCAAAATGAGACGTTTAATCGATGGGTAACGGTTGGAGGTGAAGAGAGACGACCTTCGAGTGACGCAACGCTTCGATTGAGAGCAGGAAGTGCAACGGTCTGAGCTATCGCGTAATTGATATAAGTTGCAATACTCGAGCAATAACCCTAGTGCTTGAGTGTTATTCATAACGTGCTCGAGTGTGATCATACTGTGCTCGAGTGACATTCAGACAATTTTGATAAAACATGTAAAAGCATACCTGGTTTAAATATTTCTTGCTATATTTTTCATCTTTGTACTCAAATCCTCCAAAATCATTTGAGTAACCATGCTTTGAATAGGAACTTGTAAGAATTCCTTCCTTTCTGCTCGAGTGCTCTTACTTCACTTCAGGTATGTTCATACCATGCTTGAGTGAGGATCTCTCTCACCCGAGTGAGAACAATTATAACTGCTGCACTTCAGATAATCTCTTGGTATTTTTATCTCCTCTGTTAACCCCTGTTTTACATGCTTAGAAATAGAGTATATTCAATAGTTCTGTGCTCGAGCAGTGTTGACTGACTCGAGTGAGTATGAGCTTGTCACTAGAGTGACACTTCCTGTGCTCGAGTGACAGGCCTGCAAAAACAATTTCTAATACTCCGATGCCAAAGTCAGTATGGTTATCATCAAAAACTCATTTAAATAAAATAATTAACAAGAAAACTTACAACTCATTGGGATTAACCATTCCCAATTCTCTTCGAATATATAGGAATTGATCTTTAGCTATTGGGTTTGTGAATATGTCAGTAAGTTGAAGGTGTGTTGGTATGAATTCTACTTTGACATCCTTCTTTTTCATGTGATCTTGAATGAAATGATGTTGGATGTCTATGTGTTTGGTCCTTGAATGTTGCACAGGATTCTTGGCTAAGCTTATGGTGCTAGTGTTATCGCAATAAATTAGAATCTCATTTAAGTATATCCCCAAATCTTGAAGTTGTTGTTTCAACCACAATACTTGAGAACAACAGCTTGCTACAACTATATATTCAGCTTCAGTTGAGGATAATGAAACTGTGTTCTGCTTCTTGCTGAACCATGAGATGAGAGAGCCTTCAAGGAATTGACATTGACCACTAGTAGTTTTCCTGTCAGTTTTATATCCTCCATGATCTGAATCTGAATATGCCATTAAATATTCGTTTCCTCTTTTTGGATACCATAAGCCAAGTTCAGAAGTGTCTCCTAGATATTTGAAAATTCTTTTCACTGTCTCTGCATGTGATACGTTAGGAGCAGATTGATAATTCGCACACATTCCAATGCTGAACTGAATATCAGGCTTGCTTGCTGTGAGATAGAGTAATGAACCAATCATTCCTTTATATTTAGTGATGTTGAAACTAGGACCTTTTACATCAGCATCCAGCAATGTTGTAGAGCTCATTGGAGTATCAGCTCCATTAGCATTATCCAATCCATACTTCTTCAACAACTTTTTCAAATACTTTGTTTGAGACACAAATATCCCATTCTTCTTTTGCTTGATTTGAAGTCCAAGAAAGAAGTTTAATTCTCTCATAATAGACATCTCAAACTCTCCCTGCATAATCTTAGAAAATTCTTGACACAAAGATTCGTTAGTAGCACCGAAAATAATATCATCAACATAAATTTGAACAATTAGAATATCATCTTTGTTATGTTTGATGAAAAGAGTTGTATCCACTTTCCCTCTGACAAAATTTTGATCAAGAAGAAACTTGCTTAGTCTTTCATACCAAGCTCTAAGTGCTTGTTTCAAACCATATAATGCTTTCTTAAGTTTGAAAACATGATCAGGCTTTGTTCATCTTCAAAACCAGGAGGTTGTTCTACATATACTTCCTCCATAATATAACCATTTAGAAAAGCACTTTTCACATCCATTTGATAAAGTTTAAAACCTTTAATGCAAGCAAAGGCTAAGAGTACTCGTATTGCTTCCAATCTTGCCACTGGAGCATATGTTTCCTCATAATCAATACCTTCTTCTTGATTATAGCCTTTGGCCACCAATCTTGCTTTGTTTCTCACAATGATTCCTGATTCATCAAGTTTGTTTTTGAAAACCCATTTGGTCCCTATAACCGTATGATCTTTAGGTCTAGAAACCAAATCTCAGACTTGATTTCTTTGGAATTGATTTAATTCTTCTTGCATAGCAATTACCTAATCATTGTCAGATAAAGCTTCTTCCATATTAGAAGGTTCAATTTCAGAAATAAAAGTAGAGAAAGTTACCTTATTGAGAATTCGATTTCTGGTTTTGACACCTTCGTGAATATCTCCAATTACTTGCTCAATTGGATGATCTTTAATATGTCTCCATGCTTTTGGTTGAATATGATCATTGACATCTTCTATATTTTGAAAATCATTTGTTTCAAAATCATTCTATTTTAAAATTGTTTTGTTTTTCTTTATCAAATCCATTTCTTCTTCATCAACATGTTTTGTCTGAGAGTCAAGTTCATCAAACACAACATGAATAGATTCTTCAACTGTACATGCTCTTTTATTAAAAACTCTATAAGCTTTACTTCTATTAGAATATCCTAGAAATAAACCTTCGTCAGACTTTGAATTAAATTTACCCAAGTTTTCTTTACCATTGTTGTGAATGAAGCACTTGCATCTGAAGTTATGTAGATGAGCAAGATTTGGCTTTCTTCCTTTGAGAGTTCATATGGCATCTTTCCAAGTGACTTGCGAATATATGCTCGATTTGAAATGTAGCATGCAGTACTCATTGCATCTGCCCAGAATACTTGTGACATTTCTTTTTCATTAAGTATTGCTCTCGCCATTTCTGTGAGGACTCTGTCCTTCCTTTCTACTTCTCCATTTTGTTGGGGTGTTCTAGGTACAGAGAAGTTATGATCTATTCCTTCGTTGTTGCAGTAGTCTTCAAAGAGTTGATTATCAAATTCTCCTCCATGGTCTGTCCTAATAGAAATAATAGAAATACCTTTCTCATTTTGGACCTTTTTAGCAAACGTAATAAATTCGACAAATGTTTCATCTTTTGAAGCAATAGATATAGTCCATGTAAATCTTGTAAAATCATCAATAATTACTAAAGTATATAGATTTCCTCCAAAACTTTTTACTCTTGCTGACCTACCAAATCCATATGAAGTAATTGTAAAGGTTTGGAAGTAGAAATCTCATACTTTGTTTTGAATGAAGATTTACTTTGTTTGCCTTTTTGACATACTTCACAAATCATATTATCTTTGAATTTTAGTTTAGGAAGACCAACAACTAAATCTTTTCTAATCAGTTTGTCAAGTTGGTTCATATTAACATGGGCCAGATGCTTATAACATAACCAACTTTCCTCTGATCTGCAAAGAAAATAATTTTCAGAAGAATTTGAATTCAAATCAATAGTATAACAGTTACCGTCCCTTTGAGCTCAGATCTTTGCCTTGATAGATTCTTTGTTAAGCGGCAAATCTTTCTTGTTTACTATCAAGCATTCTTTTGAATCAAAGATCACCTAGTTATCTTTGTCAGTGCTTTGACTTACACTCAAGAGGTTGTGGCATAATCCTTCAACGTAATATACCTCATTGATTTGAACACCATCAGATTTTCCCACTTCACCAATTCCAATAATTCGTCCAGATTGATTACCTCCAAACGTTACCTTTCCTCCTTCTCTGTTTTCCAGTATGGTGAACTTATTTTTGTCACCAGTCATGTGTCTAGAGCATCCACTATCAATATACCACTTGTTTGCTTGTGATGCTTTGAGACATACCTAGAGTAAGGTGATCAAGTTTTAGGTACCCACACTTTCTTGGGTCCTTTGTGGTTAGTATGTAATACATGTGTCCCTTTCGGAACCCATTTATACATGCCAATAACTTGTCCTTTTCTAAAATAACATGATGAAGTATAATGTCCTTTCCTATTACAATAGCACATGATGCGAATGGATTTGATGTATGCACATAATTCTTGAAATATTTAAGATAAGTTCTACAGCTATTCTTCTTATTTCCTTTATTCTTATCATGATCGGACCTATATCCAATTCCAGATTTGTCAAAGGAAACTTTCTGAGAATTTAGTATAACTTTAAAGGTTTTACTTCCTTTAGTAAATTTTTCCACAGTTTTTGTTAAATCTCTTATTTTCTTATCTTTCTCTTCACATACTTCACATGATGATATGACAGTATTTTCTAATTCCTTTACTTTCTTCTTATAACTGACCATTTCTTTATCTACCTTGATGAATTCTGTATGCAATGCATTATATTCAGATAATAACTCATCATAAGTAGGTTCTGAATCACTTACCTCAGAATCCGATTCTTCTTCTTTGGCTACCAAGTATAGATTTGCTACTTCGTCATTGTCGATTTATTCATCCGACGAACTATCACCCCAGATAGATGATATGTATGCTTTCTTTTTCTGCTTCTTTTTGTCTTTGTTTCTGAATCATTCGGATTTGATGTGTCCAGGCTTCCCACATTCATAGCATATTATCTGTTGGTCTTTGTTTTCTTTCTTGCTTGGTCCACCTTGATAATTTTTAAAGTTCTTCTGACCTCTTCTATAGAACTTTTTGAATTTTCTCATAATCATTCCTATATCATCATCATTAGGAACATCTTCAGTTTCGGAAGATTCTTCTTCCTTGATAGCCTTAAGTGCAACTTCTTTTTTCTTTTTATCATCGAACTCTTCTAGTTCCTTCTTGAATCTCAACTTTCCTTCATACTCAGAAAGGCTACCAAAGAGAGCATCTACGGATCTCATTGACTCTCCTTTAGCTTCTTCGATAGCTATCACCTTCGCTTCCCATTCTTTCGTAAGAATATTAAGAATCTTTCTTACCTTGGAATTTTGGTCAAAGGATTTTCCAATTGCAGATAGTTGATTAACAAGATGAGGGTACCTGAGTTTGAATTCTGATATTCCTTGTCCAGTTGATTAACAAGGTTTCATACTCAGAAAGGCTACCAAAGAGAGCATCTACAGATCTCATTGACTCTCCTTTAGCTTCTTCGATATCTATCACCTTTGCTTCCTATTCTTTCGTAAGAATATTAAGAATCTTTCTTACCTTGGAATTTTGGTCAAAGGATTTTCCAAGTGCAGAGAGTTGATTAACAAGATGAGTGTACCTGAGTTCGAATTCTGATATTCCTTCTCCAGATTTCATACAAAATAGATCATACTCTGTAATGAAAGTGTTGACTCTATTTTCTTTGATTTCGGATGTACCTTCGTGAGTGATTTCAAGTGCATCCCACATATCTTTGGCTGTTGGTAGAGTGCAGATTCAAAAATATTCCTTTTGACTGAGAGCCCTCTGTATCATTAAAATAGCTTTACTATTTAACGTTACTAACCTTTTATCATCTTCGTCAAACTCCTCTGGGCTCTTCTTAATGACTATATCTTCAATTTTCTTCATTGAAACATAGTCACCATCTTGTATTACATTCCATAAACCGTACTCGTTAGCCATCACGAACACTCTGAACTTAGCTTTCCAGAACGAAAAATGTTCTCCAGCAAAACCAGTAGGTCTAGTGATTGAAGCGCTGTTTGGAAGAATGTTTTCAGCCATTGTTGCCATTTATCGAATCCTTCTCAAGCTATTAGGCTCTTCGGAGAAGACCTTGCTCTGATATCAAATGAAAGAGGCAAGCTTCACCTAAGAGGGGGATGAATTGGGTGATGTGATAAATGTTTTGTTTGATGTGGTGATATGATAATAGATGTAGATAGAGTAGAGTTGAGAGGATTAGTACACAGAGAGTTATATTGGTTCGGCCTAAAAACCAGGCCTACGTCCAGTCCTCAGAGATCAAGACCTACTGAGATTTTCACTATGCTTCCAAGATTCAATGGGCTCTTAGAATGCCACAAAACAACAATTGTCCTCGAATGGACTACGAGCAGAAATATTCTAACACTAAGAATTTTCTCTCCCCCTTACGATAAGTTTTACGTGCAGAAAAACAACCTATAACCTCTCTCACTTGCTTACGTATACAAGTCTTATGAGCAGCAACGTTCTCTCCTACTTACACCACTATAAGTCTTACGAGCAACAACGTTCTCTACTGCTTGTATCTTGTAAGTCTTTTGAGTGGAAAGTTTTACTAGGAATTCTCTCAACTGCTTCTTTCGTAAGGATTTCTACCCTCTCAAGGTCCCAATACCTTGATATCAAATGAAAATAGAATTTGAACTGTATATAGACTCTCTTATAGAGCAAGTATGATAAACACTGAAGAATGATATGAATACAGAGAAAATATGAATAATAGAGACTCATGAATTTGCTTATGTGAATTCTTATGCTTCGTTGTAATTGATGATCTCTGGAACTCTATATTTATAGACGTTCGATTTTGCCCGTTTGAATAATGATCATTGTGGAGCGGGGCATGTTACTGTGGAACAGCATGCGTACGTTTGAAATCTTTGAACGCGGTAGGTACGTGCTTGGATGGTCGTAATTATGCTGTCTGCCGTTGTTTGACTTCCTTTGCGTCTTTTTAATTCAAACGTTCAAACTCCTGTATCACACTTATAATACATTCAAAATGATGTTAAATAATAATAATAAGTGACAATAAGATAAATAAATATCATTAAACCATTTTCAGATTGAACGCTGTAAGACTGGTGCATTTTGTCTTCTGGCAGAGTATCACTCGAGCATTGAGGGGGCTTACTCGAGTGAACTAACATATTTTCTCCTCTTGCTTCAGTTTTACACTTGCACTTCCACATGATTTCAGAGAGTGCATTTTCTCACTTGTGAGTGATGTGGGTCCTCACTCGAGCACAACTCCTCCTGCTCGAGTGTCCTTATACTTTACACTAAGAGTCCCATTTCTGGACAACACTCGCATACCATTTTAGCAAGAGTGTGATTTTGCACTCGCAGGTGATGTGGGCCCTCACTCGTGCATACATACTCCTACTCGAGTGAGAAGTATATTCTCATGTAATATACTCTTGTCATCAGCACTTGCATCAAAATTGAGAGAGTTAGATTTCTCACTCGCAAGTGCTGATGTATCACTCGGGAATATAACTCTCACTCGGGCATGCTTGTGCTTCTCTGTTCTTCATGACTCTTGGCCAAATACTTGCAGTCCCTCACTCGCTAGTGCTCGAGTGTAAACTAGCTTCATGCTCGAGTGTTGGTTATAATGCTCGAGTGAATAAGTAAGATTGATAGTAATTGCTCTCGGCCAAACACTTCTTGTCCAACACTTGCATGTGCTTGAGTGCAAAAGAGCTTCATGCTCGAGTGCTAGTTCTGTCACTATAGTGCATCCGTAAAATCTGACAGCAGACATTACAAAACTTTGCCATATGCATTTGCTAACTTTGTAATCATTCTTTAAACTTGTAAAACCATTCTTTGCATACAATTACCTTTTGTTATTATTAAAACTTGGGATCTAACATTACAAGCCAAGTCCCATGAAGTTGCAACACAGGGGGCTGCCTTTCTGTAAATGAGTATGTGTTGGCCAAGATATTGGGGCTTGACCATCCCGATCTTCTTAGGGGCGCCGGCTTTGAATTAACCAAGACAATATATTATGGTTAGTAGCAACCTCAAAGAAATAACAGGGATGAAATAATGTGATGAAATGCATGAATAAATACGGTTTCTTACACAAGAGTTGATGAAGGAGCGTTGTACAAAGCAACAAGGGGAAAATGGTAGCCCAATTACTAGACATAGCTGCACATTCCTAACCCAAATGATCTGCCACATTCCTACCCCAAATGATCTGCTTAAGGGTTTGGAAGATGTTGAGTGTTTTGTCGATAGCCCTGGACACCATATGTCAAACCCTTTACATTTTGATATTTGCAGAGTGATAAACGCATAGTTCAAAGGACATACAGAAATAACAAAGACATATTGATACAAAGTGCTTGTTTACATTACAAGAAATCCCCATAAGGTTTGAAAAATATATGCATATGCCGAAATATATACAAAATAAGACTAATGATAACCAATTGCAAATATGTTTTGGAATAGAACCCTTAGTCGCTGGCATTTACGTTTTTGCCCCTAGAGCCTTTTCCTTCTGCTGGAATATTTTCAATTTTGAAAAAGGGTGAGATTCAAATGAATCTTAGGAGCAACATGCAATCAATCATATAAAATGCGATTAATAAATATACTATGCACCACATAGTGTAAATGAAAATTCAACCATATTCAATATGTATACATAATTCTGGGCCAAAACATCTACTTGTTTGTATACTTCAACTGGGTCCCAGACCACAACTAGGTATTGTGCTCGAGGTACTATTCATATCACTATGCCTGAGACACCTTGTTCACCCACAGAATATGGAACACACAAAGCATACAAATAATCACATAGTTTATGAAAGGTAGAGTTACTACCTTAAATCCCTTTTATGCTCGCTAACTGTTCCTTACCTTGACCCGGCTATGGCAAACTGTTCGGTCCTAAAATTCCAGGTTTACAAACAATTGAGTTATTACCCATTCATGTATTATACCAAGCTTATTTTTTGGTTATCTTTACCTTTAGGTTTAAAGTAATTACATTTTGCCATTACCTTTTTAATTTCGCACATTGACTAAAATTGCCAGAATTTTCATCAAACTTTGAAAAATTCATCACCTTATTTACAAATGTTCAATTGTAGTGACTATAAAGTCTATGTAACCCTTATTAAGTCTATTTTTAAGGGAAAATATTGCCTTTAGTCAACTGGACACACAGATTCTAGAATTACCATTTATTAGGTAGTACCATAGAAACTTGCCATTTTTACTTAGCTAACTTCAAAAATACATAACTCTTTATATACAACTTCAAATGACCTATATGGCCTGTCAACTTGATAAGTCTACTTTCATTATGAAAAATTTCACATTTATTGGACATCATTTGATTATCCAAAAACATATTACAATAAGATTGCCACGCAAAAACCCTAAATTGGCATCACTTTTTTGTGTGCATGGAAGGGCATGGAGGGCAGAATTTTTACCATGCTTCATCATCATCACTCTCATCTCTCTCTTGTTCGGCATTGTTGAAGGAAAGAGAGGAAGAAAAGCTTGCATTTGAGGTATACTAATGTTCTCCTTTGCCAAAAATCTCTTCTCTAAAGTTGATCATTGAGTTAAGAGCTTCATTTTGGTGGTCATAGATTGTTCATTGGTGTTGATTTGAGCTCTCAAGGAATTTTGGAGGTTAGAGAATCAAGAAACCTCTTAGGCAAAGTTGAAGAGGTAAGTGAAATAAATCTTTCTATCTATGTTTTATGTCAAATGGTTAAGTTTCAAATTTCTGGAATATTTGGCCTTAATTTTGGAAAATAAGGATCATTGGTTATTTGGCATGTTATTGGTATAGGAATGGGTGTTTTGGTATGTGTTTTGGATAGATAGATTGATTTGAGAATGAAATGGTATGTTTAGTGATTTTAGGAATTTGGTGATTAATGTTGCCCAAAGCCAAAGCATGATAATTGAATAGAAATTTGGTAGTTTTGATGGTTCTAATGGTTTCCTTGGGTGTTTTTATGTGAGAATAAATTTGGTTTGGTATTTTGGACTATTGGAATCACTTGGGGAAAGTTTGGGAAGTGCTGTCATTTTTCTGCATTTTCTGGGTTTTGATAGCATCACTCAAGTGATCTTGGTTTCACTCGAGTGCGGGATGAACATCACTCGAGTGAGGATGAGTCCACTCGAGTGCGATAGTATATTTCCCTTTCTGCTTCCAGTTTCATGTTGCACTTTCGTGTGTAGAGGCAAGAGTGTTGCCTCACTTGCAACTATTGTGGGTTCTCACTTGAGTGAGCCTCCTCTCACTCGAGTGTAGGTGTATTTGACACCATGAACTCTCATCTTGGGTTGTCACTCGCTGCCAAGTTTCAAGGGTGTACCTTAACACTTGCGATTGTTAAGCTGTCACTCGAGTGCAGTCCTCTTTACTCGAGTGCTCCTCTTCTTTAAAAGTTTTCATAGCTCTTAGGTCATCACTTTCTGTGCTTCACTTACTAGAACTCGAGTGAGCATTTGGCTATCACTCAAGTGTTAAGCTTTATGCTCAAGTGCAAAGTGCATCATCACTTGAGTAAGGCCATCTTCACTCGAGTGCATCAGTGAAAAATTAGTGTTTGTGTTTCCAAAAGGGGATCTTTGGGATAGTTCTTCCAACCTTTTAGGAGTTCTATTAGGATTATTTAAGGACTCTTAAAGAGTAATAATGATAACCAACGATAAGTGTTATTCAAGTAAGGATTTGAAATAGAGAATAATCCTATATCCTTGATTTGGTTATAGGGTTAGGTATTTGCCCTGATCATGGTTCGATATCCGCTCGGATTATGAGTAGCCGATGCTGGAGCATACGTGGAAAGAATAAGGGTAGGGAACTTACCTCTCTTGCATGTATTGATATTTGTGTTTGTGTATTTATGCATGTTATTGCTTTGCTTGATAATGTGAAACATATATGAATGATTGAAGGTCTGTTTCTATTGATACTATGGCTATGAGTATGTTGTTGAAACATTGAGCACATAGATATGTTATTGTGAGATCATGAGTTAATGTAATGTAAGCATGTCATGTATAAAACACTTATCTTGCATGCATATTGGTATTGTTTCCTGTTGGGATTCTCTCGAATCTCACCCTCCCCTACCAACATTTTAGACAGGACAGGTGGCTTGAGGAAGGAGCAAGCAAATAGGGGCGTGAGAATCCCTTATGGGCATTTGTATTTGGTAGTTGGTTATCGTCATATGTTGGGATAACTGTATATGTTTGGATGTATATGACCGGTGTAGCTCTAAGCTGCATCAGAGAAGGTCTAATACCAACAAAATATTTTGAAAAACCCATAAAAAATCTTTGTGGACCAAATAAGTCACTATTAGATGTCAGCTACAAACTTTCAAATGCAGTAGTTGAAAATGATGGTGTTGAAATCAAGGAACTTTTTATCCTAGCAAAGGTTTTAGGACAAGATGTAATTCTTGGATCTCCTTTCATCACAAGATTAAAACCCTTTTTAACACTTGATGAAGGAATTGAAACCAATGCTTTGGGCAAAAGGATTTTCTTTGAATTTGTTAGTCCACCTTATACAAAATTTATCAACCAAATTGAGTATAAGGAAAATCAAATTAATTTTCTAAAAGAAGAAGTTTCTTATAAAGCAATTGAAAATCAATTAGAGAAACCTTTTCTAAAAAAAATTCAAAATGTTTTGAAAAATATTCAAGACACAATTTGCTCTGATTTTCCAAATGCTTTTTGGGAAAGAAAAAGACACATAATTGATTTACCTTATGAAAAGGATTTCAATGAAAGAGATATTCCAACGAAAGCTTGACCAATTCAAATGAACCAAGAACTCTTGGAACATTGTAAAAATGAAATAACGGATTTACTTGCCAAAGGGTTAATCCGTAAGAGCCAAAGTCCTTGGTCTTGTGCAGCTTTCTATGTCAATAAGAATGCTGAACTTGAACGAGGAACTTCGAGACTTGTAATTAATTACAAGCCTCTCAATCAAGCTCTCCAATGGATTAGGTATCCAATACCTAACAAAAAAGATCTTTTAAATCGCCTTCACCTGGCCAAAATATTTTCAAAATTTGATATGAAATCTGGTTTTTGGCAAATCCAAATTTCAGAAAAAGATAGGTATAATACTGCATTTACTGTCCCATTTGGGCAATATGAATGGAATGTTATGCCTTTCGGTTTGAAAAATGCACCCTCTGAATTTCAAAAGGTTATGAATGAAATTTTCAATCCTTTTACAAAATTCATCATTGTCTACATTGATGATGTTTTAGTGTTTTCAGAATCAGTTGAACAACACTTTAAACATGTCAAAATCTTTATAAATGTTGCTAAGTTCAATGGCTTAGCAGTTTCTAAAACCAAAATCAGTCTCTTCCAGACAAAAATTCGGTTTCTTGGTCATCATATATACCAAGGAACTATTGTTCCAATTGATCATGCAATTCAGTTTGCTGATAAATTCCCAGACCAAATTTTGGACAAAACTCAACTTCAAAGATTTTTAAGTTGTTTGAATTACGTAGGTGATTTAATTCCTGACCTAAATAATATCATTAAGCCTCTTCATGAGCGTCTTAGTAAAACTCCTCCTCTATGGACTGATGATCACACTAATGTGGTTATCAAAATTAAGTCTTTGGTAAAAAGTCTTCCATGCTTGTATCTCCCAAATCCAAAAGCATTCAAAATTGTTGAAACACAGGCCTCTGACATAGGTTATGGTGGCATTCTCAAACAAAAAATTGATGGTAAAGAGCATTGCATTGCATTTACTTCAAAACATTGGAATAGAGCTCAACAGAACTATTCCACAATCAAAAAAGAAATTTTAGCAATTGTTTTGTACATAAACAAATTTCAAAGTGATTTGTTAAATAAAATTTTTTTAATCAAAGTTGATTGCAAAGCTGCAAAAGATGTTAAAAATTTAGCATCAAAACAGATTTTTGCCTATTGCAAGCAATTTTAAGTGTCTTTGATTTTGAAATTGAATTTATCAAAGGTACTTCAAATTCTCTTCCAGACTTTCTAACTAGAGAGTTCTGTAGGGCAAATAAGGCGATTAAAAATGAGTGACAAAAAGAAGAAAAAGAAAAAGGGCAAAGCCCAAACTCAAATTGATCCACAAAGGATTGCAAAAGAGGAAGAGAAGCAGCTCAAGGCTACAATTGAACTATCAAAAAGGTCATTGACCCAAGGATCATTGATCCACAAAAAAGGATCCTCTTCGAGGTCCAAAAATTCTGAACAATCCGTTCAAAAAACTTCTGGAACTATAATGGATCCATCCCATTACAAGTTCTCAATTGAAACAGTCTCGGCCTTACAGGCTAACCAAAATTTGGCCAAATTGCCAACCAAAAGATAGGCTGATATTGCTGAGGAAGAGGATTCTAAAGCTCTTACCCCATTTAACATTGATCCTGAGGCTCTTGCCTTAGCTATCAAAAAATCTTTCCAAGAGGTCACTAGGGTTGGTTCATCCAAAGAAGTAGCCTTATACTCTCAACCAACACAAACCACATTTGTGTTAAAGCTTGAAAAGGTCTTAAACCTTTTCCAAACAGAACCAGGATTCTGTGATAAAAACCCAATTGCTTTAGTAACAAAAATTTTTCCAAAAGGTTTTTTCTTCAAACCAAAAGCTTTGGAGAAAACTCAAAAATTTTATGAACTTTTTCTTGTAGATACCAAATCTACAGAAATAAGGCATTTTCCAGATCGTGACCATCCTGAAGATAAAACTATCCATGGATATTCAACATTCAGAATATCTAAGTTTTTATTGCCTCAAGATTGGGGTCAGGATTTGAACAAAAGAAAAAAAATTTTCTAACAAAGATGTGGATCCAATTGGTTTCAACTATTGGGACTATTAAAACCCAAATTTTAGTCATACTTGGCTTTTCTTATTCACGTATGACACAAAATACCAATTTCCATTGTGGTTCAATCAATGGTGGGATTATTTCGGTCCTATCCAAGAAATTTTACCAACCATAGCAAAAATTGGGTTCGACTATTTTAAGAGTCGGATCAATCTTAGTGAAGATCCCTTCCTAGTAGATCTTCATTAGTTTTCAAAATTTGGTTTAGGCTAGGTGTTCAAATGGAGCTTCAAATATGGAGCTTCCCAATACCAAAAATTATTCCCTACATTACAAAGATCATCCTCAGTCAAATGGTGGGAAAAATTTGGAAATATCAAAAATATATCTGAATCAAATCTCAAGAAGTGGTTCAGACAAAATCCGAAATTCCTAATGGCAGGGGATCACGAATCAAGTGTGTTTCTCAACCAGAAGGCAAAAATCGTAGCATGTTTGGCATCGGCAACAGACAAGGAAGCCCTTACCAAGCAGCTCCATGAAATTCTTGGGCTTCTCCAAACCCAAGAACCAAAATCTAGTCCATCGGCCCAATAATCAGATGGGTCAGAAGCTGAAGATCCGACCTAATACTTTGGCCACGAATCAGATGATGAGATCATTAGCCTCGGCGAAGATTAATTCTAAAGCAAAACTGTTAGCACAAGAGTCCAAGACTTGCTGACTCAGAAGATTCTCTGCTTTTGTAAAGTTGTACCTTTGTCTTTACTTTGCAGACAAATTGATGTAATTTCCTTTTACTTTATGTAAAAGCAAAAGTAAAAGTACGTTTACTCGAGTAACATGTTTTCTACTCTAGTTAAAGTAATTTTACCCAAAAATGCATAGTAACTGATTCGAATGCCTATAAATTGGCATCTCATTTCAGTTGTTGGGGACCACGAGTTGTGTTGACGACTCAATTCTCTCTCCCCTCCTCCTCTAGGGTGATAACCCTTATATGTTTTCTTTGCTTTCTTTGTAATTTCTTTATGTTTGTATCATTTTAATTATTCAATAATTTATCAGTTTTTATAAATCTTCATCTCTTTTCTTTAAATTTCTTGCATGTCATTTTGCATCTAATGTATTAACGACTCCATGTCGATCCTTACTTTTGTTCCCTTTCTGTCTCTTCATTTTTTGATCCTTTTCTTTGGGTAATCTGGTATCAGAGAAAGAATGGAATATGAAGTTTATACCTTTCCAACATTTTATCAAACTTTTCTTGAATTGGTTTTCGCAATTCTTCAGTTTTATATTTTTGGAAAAACCATTTTCTTCTTTCAGTGTTTTCATTAGAGTAGAAATCTTTCCGCAAGAGTTCCTCATCTAATTCAAATTGTTGCTTAATCACATTCAAGTCAAAGTATGTTGGAGATTGGCAAGTTTGGGTTTTACTTTGTTCATCTTCAGTGTTTTGGTAGACAGGTCTTACGACACTGGCTGACTCATTTAACCCTTGCATTACAGAAGGTGAAATTATAGGTTCTTTGATAGAAGAACTACAAGAATGTCTAGAATATTGAAATAGAGATGTCTTGAAGCTTTCTTGAATTGATCGAGTTCTAGAAAGACTAAATGATCATCTTCAATCAAAAGTAATTCTAACATCTCCATTTTCATTTTGCCTAATTGTATAAGAATTAGGTGCATGTTTTGGGATGGGAGGAGCAATTTTAACCATATCCCAATCATCAGGGAGAGTGATTTCATCCCATCTAACTGGTTTTGGAATTGTAACATTTGCCTTAGTCACATCTGTTAGGAACAGACAGGTTTCTTTTCCATGATTAAACATTTTGACGTTTAAAGTGCATGAATTCATAACTTTGTACTGGACCCTATAGATTAAAGTTATAGGTGAAACACCAGGTTTTAAGTTGAATCCATTCAATTCCAAACTTAATTTTAAAGTTTCAAGGATAGGATCATCGTGTAATGAAGCTGTCAAATTTGGGAAACAATTGAAGTAAATTGGTCCATCATTTAGACCAGCTTCAACCATTCCAAAAATTGATTCAAAGAAAATTTGCTGTCTGCCATCCCTAACACATACTAATATAGAGACATCAAGACCAGCTTTTACCAAGGGTTTTATGGCCACTTGGACACATCCAATATGTATAAATTTATATTTCTTTTGGTGTTTTAAAATTCAATTTTCTGACAAGAGGCACATGTCAGTTGGTTCAGATTTTAGAGGAATTGTTTCTTCAACCATTTTGATTATATAATCATGGTTTTTAAAGAATTTTTTATCCTCTGGTTTGTATAAATCATTTGGGTTAATGACTGGAATGGTCCAATCACTAAATTTTTTATCAATATCTTCAAAATGAATTTCTTTTTCAAAAATATTATTTTGAAGGGAGGATTTCCCTAAATTTTTGTTGGTTGTAACACCAGAGTTTTGGGAAGATGAAGAAGGAGTAGAGAACGAGAGGAGCAAGAAGAATTGGAGGGGAATCAAAAAGATCTAAAAAACATAATAAACTTTACTTCTGATATCTTCACCTTCAGGTTCATAAAGTTGTGCTAGATATGATGAAGTTTCTGGGCTACTTATGGAGTTATTATAAATATTTCTTTGTATGTTATCATAAAGATAAAACTATGCAAATATTATTATCACTTAGCCAATGTATTAAACGTTAAACCCTAATATTGTATGAACATTCGAACAATAGGCGTCTGAACTTATCTACCCTAACCCATTGGGACTTACTGCCATAGCCCTAGAAAAAACGGACGAAGTTCACATGTTATCATAAGATCAACTAACTTGCATGCTATAAGATAATAATAATATTAATCAGAGACTTAGCTTTATACTAACATGTTTCTGATGTGGAAAATCAACCAAGGTCGCGACCACAGAGCATACTTATCCAAAAATATTCATAAGAACTTCGTAAATTTTCCAGAACTTCAAGACATCTAATACATCCCTACTTCCCCTTCTGGCTCTGATACCAGGTTATACTTCTGGCTGTAGGAAGTCATAATTTTTTTTAAAAAAATAAAAGACTTCCTACAGCGTTTCTCCAGGGAAGGGCCATAGGAAGTCATTTAAAAAACTAACATTCAAACTATGGCGCTTCCATATATACAAGAAATGCCATAGCTTGTTTTAACAGTGCTGGAAGTTATAGCTCTTCCCAAGCGCTATAGTATTCTTTAAATTAAGCGCCGCAGCTTGTACTTTTTGTAGGAGTGGTAGCTTGTTTTAATGGAGTTGGAAGCTACAGTACTTCTCAGGCACCATAGTGTTCTTTAAATCAGCACAACAACTTGCATTTTTTACAGTAGTGGACATAGTTTTCATATTTGTTAATTTTTCCCTAATTTATCCCTATTGATGCTCCAATAACAATAACTAAGTAGGAAAGGTGATGAGGGAATTAAGGAAGATGATTATTAGGGTGTTTTAGAAATTATATGTCATATTAACTAACTTAATTAACTTTCTTAATCTAATCAAATTAGGTAAATGTGTCTTATATTAAGAATCGCAGGGAGTATTTAATTATTGATTCTGTTGCTAACTATTTTTTAACGACAGCTTTCAACAACTTAGTAATGAATTTCATTAGCATGTGTATTTGGCCTCTGATTTTATAATTATTTCCTGGACCACTCGACTTGAAATGCCAAGAGGTATTAAAGTCTTTTCCTACATTCTCGTTTAAGTACATGTTCAACCCAACCCGGACTGTTCTAGGTGCACATCGGGAAGCTAAAGTCTTTTCTTGATCATCTTGGCATCCTCGTAAATGGAGAAATCTTTAAGAGCTTTCTCAAGTGGATTAGAGAGATTAACACAAGAAAGGCCCTATCTTTGTGGGACTCATGGATGTCGACTAAATCGACTTAAAAATAGCAATTGTAGTGATTTCTTTATGAAGGAGATTAATGGAAAAATGCTGGTGCAGAGGAAAAGGAAGAGACTTACATATGGTTTACATTGACTTGGGGGGAAAAACTCACAATTGTGGGACATATTTTGAAAGACTTAGAAAAGTAATGTGTGTGTAGCATATATCAAATTCATACAAGATATGTATGTGGGAATAACAACTGGTGTAAGAAAGCTTGAAGATGAAACAAGAGATTTTTTATGAGGATTAGCATAACATAAGGGTCATCTTTAAGCCCTTACTTGTTTAACATGGTTTTAAACGTTTTAACTAAGCTGATACAAAAAGAAATCTTTAAGTGCATTTTTTTCTTTGCTAATGATGTAATTCTTTTGGTCAAGAGGAAAGATTAACTCTATACTTGAGAATGGGTAAGCTAAGGACCTTAGAGTTGAAGGGTTTTCACCTTAGTAGAAGTAAGACATAATATATACATTACAAATTTGATAAGAGAAAAATTATAAGGGATTTGAAAAAGGTTAAAATGAATGATCAAATCATTCCACAAGTGACAAAGTTCATATATTTGGAATCATTTAAGCAAAAATATGGCGAAATTGGTGTAGATGTTACTGAAAGAATTCAAGTTTTGTCGTTTAAATGGAGAAAGTCTATTGAAGATGTTATGAAAAAGTACCAAATTAATAAAATAAAAAGAGAAGGTTAATTGCTATGCTATATGGTAATGAATGTTACAAGAGTATAAAGTAGGGATAATTAAAATGAGGATGTTGAAGCGGATGCATGATCATATAAGAAAAAATAGGATTCCTGATAAACATATACGAGGAAGAGTTAAAGTAAAGTCTAATGAAGAAAAAAAGGGAAGAAAATAGTTTGATGTGGTTCAGACATACATAAAGAAGGCCATTGAAAGCATTGGTGATTAGAAGAAAGATAGTATGTAGTTCTCCAAAAAGGGGTAAAGGAAGACCGAACATAATAAAGTTATTGAGTGAGACATTTTGGTTAACAATAATTTATCAAAATATTTGGGTGTTGGTAGGGCACAATGATGTTGTCCAATCCATGTGATCAACCAAATTAGTGAGATAATGCTTGTTGTGGTTTAGTTGTTCATAAACTTATGATAGACCATTAAAAAGGATTGAAGTGCAAAAATACCCGTGAATTTTTTTTAAGAAAATTCCTAACCTTCCCCGTCAACTACATCTTGTGAACCAGTCTCCCCCAACTTGCATCGCAACCTAGCCACTGCCTATTCATTCTCCTTTCCTACCCCATTGCCAGCTGCAATCTCGACGTCGCATCCCTCTCTGTGCTTCTCTCCTTCCTGTCTTCCTCCCTCAGCCTGACCATAAACCATCACAGTGCAGCCTAGAGATCTGCTATAGGTGGTCTGCTAGACTGTGGGAGACATCGATCTCAGAGTCCTTCTAGTTTGTCACGCATAGTGTCAATCCCATCCTCCATCGTTGAACTCGTGAGCTCTCATTCCAACTTCCTTGTAGAAGAAGTCGTGATCTAAGTTGAAGCTCAACATATGATCTTTTGTCATCCTAAATTTTGGCCCTTTTTTCTCCACTGGATTTCAAATACTCAACAATACAATTGAATCAATTTTATTTCTAAAGAGTTAAAGTAAAAGAAAACTTTGATCTTGAAGTATTGCGATGAACATGGTGATGATTATCCTATGGATGTTTGGTTCTCTGTTGATAATATCTACAGCTGAGGATGAATCGCCCCCGCAATTTCTAGGTTTGATATTACAATAGAGTACAACTGGACAATAGCATTTACCAGTTAAGAAATTATCAGGGCCACATAGGCTGCCATGTCAGTTTTTTTGTCAACCAACCGTCAAGATAATAGAGATTAACGGAGCTGGTATTCTTGGTCTCATTTCGAAAGCTTATAGGTACTTTTATGCCTCCAAAAAATATATGGTGCTGGATGCACTTTTGATAAAAATTCAAGGGTATTTTTGCACATTAATTCTATTAAAAATGAACTAATAATTATCAAGTTAATCTATTAATTATATTCCTCAATTGGTATGTGATTAAACCATAATTTTATATGCTTTTTCATGATTAATTTAGGGAATTTAATGTACTTCAAAGGTCATTATTGCGTAATTAAATACTAATTTGAGTTAGGGACATATATATTGAAGTAAGTATAATTAAGGGCAAAATGGTCATAATTTGTTAATTATTCATGCAAACGATTTTTTGGACTTTTAATGCTACCTTGTGTTTAATCTTGCATTGTAAGTGTTTAAAAAGAAACTTGGAGAATGTGGAAAATGTCAATTGAGGTTAGAATTAATATTTTTGATGACTAGAAAAAATTATAGAAAAGGCCCCAAAAATTCTAGAAACTTCAAATCTATGAAGAAAAGGGTCAGAGAAAATTACAGCAAAGGCAAAGAAGTTTTGAAAATTACAGTTTGACTTCAAAAAGTATTTGAGTTGCATTTTAGTCCCTCTATGAACTTCTGAATCTTTTTAATTTAGTCCTTGGTCAAAACTTGGTCTAGGTTAGATTTGGCAAACACTCTTCTTCATTGCGCAACATTCAAAGGTGGGGAAAAAAACAGAGAAGGCATCGTGGCAAGAAGCCAAAAAACCAGAGAACTAAAGACTCGATCTCGTTCCACCTCCACATCCACCTCATCTTCTTTCTTGTAGGTGGCATCATTCATCACCAAGGCCGCTGGTGAGCTTCTTCCACCTTCCACTAGAGATGAGATAGCTAAGAAAAAAATAGAGGAGAGAGCTCAAAATTGATGGTTTCTTCAACTCTCCACTATCGGCCTCTCTTTCTCACAACACACCGCCATTGCTTTCCTTCTCAACCAACATTACCACCGTCTACCAACATCCCCGCTATAACACCCCAAATTTTATTCACCAAGGATGTATTGTAATTATTTAAGGTATTCAATAAAATGGTGATATTCATGGCCGTAGGAAAAAATTATTTGAAATTGAAAGGTGAACCGTGCTTCCAGTGAAATCACCTGTGAGGTAGTAAGTTTATGATGTGGTTTTGGATGACCGATAGATGAGAAAAAATTATGAAATTTTATAGGATGAAAGTAGACATTATAAGCTTTAATTTGATAGGTAATGGGTAATTTTTGGAGCTGTATATTTTTGAATTTTACCCAATAAAAATGAAAAGATTCTGGAATAGAGTCCAAAGAATTTAATTATGGGAAATGCGAGCTTTCAATTGGATAGAGGCTATATTTTTTCTTGAAACTAGACTCAATAAGGTTCTATAAGTTTGTAATCACTCCAATATGATGTCTACAAATTTAGTTATGAGTTTTCAAAGTTTGGATAGAATATCTGCCAGAATTTGTATAAACCCGAAAATGGGGAATTTAATTAAAGGAAAATATGGATATGTTATAAAATAATTTCCATCATCCTCTTCCTCCTAAAACCGTCGGTTTTGGATTTCTAGAAAGCTTGTGTGGATTTCTAGAGAGAGAAGGAAGAAGAATTCACAAGGTAAGTTGATTTCTTGGGTAAATTAGCTCCTAACCCGCGTAATCCTTCCTCTAAGCTTCTCTTCTACATGATTCAAGGTGTTTAGAGCACAAATTTTGAAGTTTGAGAGGCTAGGGTTTTCGTCTAGGAAGAGAACAATCAGAGGGAAGCTAAGGTAACTTCATAAGCTTCAATCTTTGGTTTTTCTGGCAGTTGTGCGTGATTTAATCGGTGATTTTTTTGTCGTTTTGCTGTGATCGTAGAATTTGGGAAACGTAGAACCCTAGGCGTTAAGCTGCCAAAATTGACTCTAAATGGTGGTTTTAATGTATGCAAATAGTTAATAAAATGATTAAGAGTAGAAAGGAGCAAGTCTGCGGAGTTAGAATTGAAAAACTCCAACCTTTCTCGGAGAATCCTGGGATTTGGCTAGTGCTATTTAGAGGGGTTAGAGTTGGATTTTTGATGATATGATGATTCCATTAAGTTCAGGAGGGAAAATCAGTTAGGATTACAGTTGATCACTTTTCTAGAAAGCCTTAGAAAGCATAATGACCAAAATGCCCCTGAAACCTTAAGTTAGGGGCTGCCAAGGGCATTTTGGTCTATTGGTAGTGAATTAGGAAATTCTGAGTTCAGAAATGAATTCCTTGGGCAAAAATATATTAGAATAGCCCATGTTAAAATTTCAGAAAAAGTATGGTCAGACCGGGTACAGGGGGCCGAGCCGGATCCCCGGGGGCATTTTGATAAATTTTCATAATAGACTCATATAACCACTAAAAACACTATGGAAGTTCCTAGAATAGTACATGAATGGGTTTGAACCTAATTCTTGTACATTTGACATTTTAGGACCAAGTTGAGAGCTTAGTTGTTGGCACGCATTACGAGGAACGAGTTTGGAGGTGAAAAGGGTTAAGGTTGTAACTCTAATCTCTCATACACTATATGATTGTTGATATATTGTATGTTACTGTATTATGTAATATGAACACGGTGCCTGAGGTATGTTACCTAGTTGTGGTTAAGTACCCAGCTGAGGTACGCCTGGGGTAGATTACCTAGCTGTGGTTAGGGGCCCAACTGAGGTACACATAGGGGATCCAAACAGCGATTTGGCCCTAAGCTTTATGTACACACACGTATTGTTATGAATTTTCATTTGACATTATATGGTGCATTCAATATTTAATTCTCGCATTTTATATGTTTGGTTATATGTTACTACTGGGATTCCTCAGAATCTCATTTTTTTTTTCAAAAATGATAATGTGCCAGTGGGAACCAGTGGATCCAAAAGCAAGTTGGTAGACATGAAGCAATGATGTTGTAGATCCCGAGGCAAAGATAGTTGTTATATACTTAGTCTTGTTTTGGGCATTTTTTATACATTTGTGAATATCATCAAACCCTGTGGGAAAACCTGTGTTATAATCAAGTACCTTGTATCAATATATCAACATATTTATGCTGTTACTGTGTAGCTTACCGAACTGCGTGCAAGCACTCTGAAAACGGTAAAAATAAGTTAAGGGTAATACATTTGCCGCTGAAATCACCACCACTCTGTCAAGCACCATCGTGGGCAAATTGAAAGAAGCAGAGCTTGACAGTTGCAGACCACCGGCTTCCTTCCTTCTTCACCATCTCTCCTTCCTTCTCTGTGTTATCCCGGAGATCTCTATGATTTTCCAGTGATGTCATAATTTTCCAACAAGCAGACCTTCCTACTCTCTCATTAGATTCTGTTTTCACACATATTCGATGGATTCATTGTGTTTTGAAGAAGCTTTGATCACTGTTATGCTAATGAGTGGTTAGATTCCTTAAGTTTTGGTGTTGAAGAATGTAGCTAGAGCTTCAATGTGCTACAAAGAGGAGTTCATTAGTTTTCCATTAGCTTTTATCATGTATTTGGATCTATTGATGATGATTTTGCATTAATACATCACAAGAGTAATCCATCATAGAAAAATAATTACTTATCTAAGTCTTCTACTCATGTATCGAATTTTGCTTTGATGCTTTTGGACAATGTATTGAACTTATTTCCTAATGTTTTAATGAGATTATAATTGTATGTGATTACTATGGTATGTAATTGAGTTAATTCATATTGAGTTTCGTGATTATGCTCTCATTTAAGAGAAAGCAGGTGTATTAAAATAATTTTCAAACACACATCAAGTGGTTTTTAACAATTTATCTAAGAGATAACTATGAATGCGATCATAGAATTATTCATTAATTAGGTAGAATGGATTCAATGTGATTGCTTGAGGTTTTCAATTTGACTTGATGAAAAATTAACTCCCAAATTACTTGAAGAAGCTAGGAAGGTCATTACTTTGCTACCAAAACTCATTTCATCATTCATATTTTTAAACTCAATTCCATTCACTCATTCACCATTCTTATAAAAAAAATACCAAAAATAATAATTTAGCATTTAACTAAATTACAATACTCGTTTAGTAATTAATTTGAAAAACCAAAACCCCATTTTCCCTTTGTTTTCATTACATCTGCATGGTATTTAGATTATTAAGGAATCAGTAAAAGGCTCCTCGAGAAGAGGAAATGATCATAGGCTTGCTTATATGCAATCCTTATTTAATTTTTAATTGTGAACTCTAAGTAACATATAAAAAGTGTTCACAAGTGTGATTTATGGAGTGTAAATGTTGAAAATATGAGAGAGGGATTGATTGTACATATAGGAGTTTGTTATAAATGTTATATTCTCTATGATGATAATATTGATTTTGTTGGGCCAACTATGTCAATATTGATATACACTTTGAGAATAATTGATGAATAAAAAATTTGGTGAGTCAACCAAGAGAATAGTGCTTATTATTGCTTTTAATAAAAAACAAAAAACAAAAGTAAGAATATTCTTCTACTCACATGCATATATAGTTATATATACCAATGCACACCACGTAACTACGTAAGATGCATGCACATTGTCTAAATGACTAACAAAATTACCGTTATCATGAGTTTTTTTTTGGCGTATAAGAATGATAAGCACAAATTTTAAAAATAAAACAATTATCGGGGCATTGGGCCTTGTAAAAATGCATGATGGAACTAAGGTAGAAAAGTCAACTTAAAATTTAGTGTTAGGTCTACCAAAACCAAATCCCCGCATTTGGAAATGATTGTCTCTTTAAAATTGGAATGAATTATTGTTATGAAAAATTGTATAGAACTATTAATTGTTTAATGATAGTTCAAAAGGCCAAGTGCATTTAATATTTTATAAATTTTAGTACAGAGGCATTGACGTAATAAACTAACACTAAATTTTACTGCTATAATTTATGTGATTTAATAATTTTTAATCTATACTCACCGAACTCTAAGGGCCTGTTTGGTTTAAAGGGAGGGGATAAGAGAGGAGTGACTCATTTTTCATCCCTTTCAAAACCCCCTAATTTGGAGGGAACAAAAATAAGGAGATGGGAGAGTTTTGGAGCTCCTTCTTTGGGGTCTCTCCCCTCTAATTTTTAATACCAAACAATGAGAGGGGCTCATTTTTCATCCCATCTCTCCTCCAACCAAACAGACCCTAAAGCAACAATCATTTTCATGGTAAAAAAAAAATGCAACAGTAATTTTAAATGGATGATTACTTATCATATTAATCATTTTAAATGCCTTGGCTCATTTAATAGGGGTGTTTAGTCTTCAGTCTTCACCAAATATGGCGACTTCAGATTCAAACCTCACGGAATACATGGCATAGGTGGTGATAAGAAAAAAAAAGTGCAACAATGATATAAATGCAGTGTAAAATTTAAATTAATGTATGTTTTTTTAAAAAAATAAAGAGAATATTCACTTTAAAACAAAAACTTTTATTTTTTTAATTATAATATATAGTTAGATAGAACAAAAGAGAGTTGATTTTTTGAATCAAAATTTAAGAATTTAAACTTTGTAATTGACAAAAACTGGGACAAGAAATTTTACTTGGTTTACGAATTTATATTCATTTTCTTCTGAATCTTGTTATTATCTGAATTCTCTTTTTATTTTAGATATGCTTTCTTTTCTTTAATTTGTTTCTTTTTAACCCGACCGTCTCACACACATGGCTTATGTTTAGAGAAAGCATGGATGGAGAGACAGATCTAGCTATTGATTATTTCTTCTGTCTCCTTAGCTTCCTAAATGATAAAAACTAGACTTCTTAAATCCAGGCCATTTGCCTTTTTTTTTTTGATAAAAAAAATCCAGGCCATTTTCTTTTTGGTCAAACAGTCTTGCAGACTTTGAGTGTTAATCAATCCATGTGGTGTATATAATAGGATTGCTTCTTTTTGGATAGGCTAGCTACAATGACATCATCCATATTATCTTTTCAGTACAAACAAAATTATTGTAAGTCACTCTGCCATCAAAAGAAAAAAAAAGCTTTAGATTAATTGCTTGGAAAAGGATAGAGAAATTTGATATATTACTGCAACTATTTCAACTTTTAAATCATACTTGTATTTGACTTCTCGATGAATTTAGAATTTCATTTTAATGATGTGTTAATTTGTAGTAGTATTGACATTTTCTAGTATTTGTGTAAATTGTTTTGGAATATTTTTAGGATGGCATTTTTTTTCTTTCAAAGTAATACTTTGTGTTTCGAGAAATTCTATAAATGAAAAAATATCGATTGAAACAAAGAAAAACATAACATGAAATGAAAATTTACTATCAAATTCTTTCGAGGTAATCTTCCTAAAGTGGGAATCATGACAAATGCACCCCCCTCAAGAGATTCAATTAGCCTTCTACTAGTTAGCCCCTACGATTAGAACCCTTTGCAGTTAAGCCTATTCGAAAGCACCATTTAACAAACACATCTTTTAGGGGATAACCACATCTTAAGGGCTAGCAATTGGAGTTGGAAAGCTTAAAGCCTTATAAGCCTTATAAGGCTCCTCTTAATAATTTCACATCTATAGTAAAGTTAGCTATATGGAACAAGCTGTTTAACTTCCATTGTTCTATATCATCTATATTTTGGGAGAAATGATCTAATAATATATACCATTTGAGAGGGTTATAAACTTTAGAATTAACTGGAAATTTTGGAGTTATGTTGAGAGGATTATAAACTTTGGAATTAACTGAAATAATCTGAGCTAGCCATTTTCTGCTTAATCAATCAACCTATGTTTTCATATTAAGTTATCTCTATAACGAGTTAATTTTGTGATTAATACAATTTGATTTTTCAATCTTGTTATCGATATAACATGTCAAGCCTCATTCGTTGTTTTACTCTATAAAATATTTAACATATTAATCTCCATTTCTGACACGTCAATTGTGCTTTCAATTCTTTAATTGGTTTGTCTCTAAAAAATTCTTTACGCATTAACTCCCTTGTCTTGATCTGTTAATGAGCTTCGGTGTTTAAATCTAGTTTTGTGCAAACTTCTACTTAACATGTTAATAGGTACATGTTGGTGTTTATTGTAAAAAAGAAATATTGCAGTGGTTTAACAAGTACGAACTTCATACTTGTGAGAGTTTAGTGGATTAAATCTCAAAGCATTTTCTGAAAATTGGAAGTAGGTTCAAAGGTAGGCGCTAAACCAAGATAAATCATTGTTCTCAATTTCTCTATCCTTAACTCTTTACATTTCAAGCACGTCTATTTTATGTTCTATTATTGTGTTTAAAACTGTGTTTGGAGTTTTTACCTTTTCGTTCATAAAGTAGTCTGTAAGAAAACGAATTGAAGCTTCATTTACACATTGTGCATGTGAAAATTGGTTATGCATTCTTGCATACGAGAGCCCCTTTTTTTTTTTTGACCTGGTTGTAAACGAGTTTTTGAATGCTTGTTAGTATTACAATTAAATATTACATGGGAAATTTCGGTTTCTTTATTATATGCAATAATCTAATGCTAGTATGAATTTTCTTTTTTGGATATGCTCTCTTTTCTCATTGCCCATTTTACCCGACCGTAACTGCAATAATAGGAGTGCTTCTTGTTGGGAAGGCCAAGTTCAATGAAATAAACGAGACTTCATGAAAATTTTGAGTGTTATTCAATGCATGTGGCGTAATGGGAGTGCTTCTTGTAATATCCTGAATTTTGGGATCGGAGGTTTGGGAATAAGCCTGAATTAAGTAGATTCCTAAGCTCCGGTTTAACATGTGCCCCAAATTTATTCCCTAATATTTCTTATATCTTTGGGGTATTAAAGAAAGTAAAATGGTGAATTTTGGAAAATATGATTATGCTTCTAGTGAAATTTCCTATGAGGCAATGAGCTTGTCATCTGATTTTGTATGATCAAATGATGAGCAAAAATTATGAAATTTTACAGAGTGAAAGTAGACATCCTAAGCTTTAATTTGATAGACATATGATTCAATTAGAGCTATATACAAAAATTTATGAATTTAGCCCAGAAAAACTAAAAAGTTTCTGGAACAGTATTCAAAGAAATAAATTCTGGGATTTTTGTGCTTTCGGTTGGCTAAATTCTATATTTTTTCTTAAAGCTAGACTCAATAAGGGTCCTATAACCATTTTAATCACTCCAATTCGATTTTTCTAGAACTAGTTATGATTTTTCAAAATTAGGCAAAAAATCTGCCAGAAATTACTTAAAATCCGAAAATGGGAAAATTGGACAATTATGACATCATCAAGATATTTGATGACTTCATCATGATATTATAAAGCAAATCTTCATCTTCCTCGTACCATTCACGATGGCATTTTTTGAAACAAAAGATAGAGAAAGAGTTGAGAGCTTTTAGTGAGAGAAAGGGAAGAAAACTCGTAAGGTAGATCGATTTTTTCAGTGAATTTGTACCTAACGCGTATAACTCTACTTGTAAGCTACTCTTTCATGTATTTAAAGGTTGTTGAAGCTCAATTTTCTTGTTGAAAAAGGGCTAGGATTTCGGCCACTTCAAGTGGAGCCAGAGGAAGTGAAAGGTAACTTCCAAAACTTCGTATATTGACTATTCTAGCTGCTGTAAACAGATGAAATTTTGCCGGATTGTCCTTTGTTTTAAATTTTGGAAATGGGTTTCCTTAGGGGTTATGCTACCCAAATTGGTATTAAATGGTAGTTGTAACTTAATGGAATAGTTAATAAAGTGGTTAA
This sequence comes from Inga oerstediana, assembly GCA_963210345.1. NCBI lineage: Eukaryota > Viridiplantae > Streptophyta > Magnoliopsida > Fabales > Fabaceae > Inga > Inga oerstediana. The sequence goes on from OY723403.1 coordinate 69,506,840, forward strand.
GAGTAGAAAGAAACACGTCGGTGGAGTCAAAATCGAAAAACTCCAATTTTCCCTGGAGTTTCTCAGATTTTGGCCAGTAGTAGAAAGATGAGATTAGAGTTGGATTTTCAATGATTTGATGATTCTATTGAGTTCAGAAGGGAAAATTAGGTGGGGTTATAGTTAGTCACGATTTTGAAAAAGGCCGAAAAAACATAATTACAAAAAGGCCCATAAAACACTAAAATAAGGGCTACCAAGGGCACTGAAATAAGGGCTACCAAGGGCAATTTTGTCATTTGATAGTGAATTTGGCAATTCCAAGTTTGGAAATGGATTCCTTGGGCAAAAATATGTTAGAATAGCCTATCTCAAAATTTCAGGAAAAGTAAAGTCGGATTAAGTATGGCCGGGCCGGGCCTTGAGGGGTATTTTAGCAATTTTCACAATAGACTCATATAACCCCTAAAAACACTTTGGAAGTGCCTAAAATGGTACATGAATGGGTTTTAACCTAATTTTTATACATTTGACATTTTAGGACCAAGTTGAGAGCTGGTCGATGGCATGCATTACAAGGCATTTTGTTCGAGGACCAGAGAAGGGTGATTAAGGTAGGGAACTTACCTCTCTTGCGTGTATTTGATATTTTTTCTTGTGTATTGATGCATGTTATTGTTTTGCTTGATTATGTGAAATATATATAAATGATTGAAGCTCTGTTTCTATTTATACTGCGGCCATAGTTTTGTTACTTGAAACATTGCGTATGCACAAATGTCATTATGGGGCATACATCTAGTTAAAGGTAACATTTCATACACACGGCATCTATCATACAAGCATTATGGTATATGTTTCCTACTGAAATTCTCTCGAATCTCACCCTCCCATACCAGCAATTTAGACAGGCGAACATAGAAGGTACGTGAAAATCAGAGAAGAGAACTGCATGAGAGAGGGTTGTAGTGGTGGAGCGAAGATGGGAAGAAGTCTCCGTTTCACTGGGATATGTTTAGACACCCTAGTAACAATGTGCGGCTACCTTAATTGTAAGTATCATGTATGAACCCCTGAGGGGAATTTCAATAATCATGCACATATTATTAGTATATTTATGTAATTCTTGTGTTGTCCACCGAACTGCATATCATTTTTTGCAAATACTCTAGTAAAGGTGAAATTAAAATAAGGACGTGACACTTCTTATTGGATACACCAAGTTCAATGACATGAGCATATGATCTCATCAACCCAAGTACAAGAGAAATTAATTTTAATTTACTCTATCATTAAACAAAAGGTTTTAAATTGTTTTTACTAAGAACATGCCTGTATTGCAGGCAAGAAAACATTCCTATATGAAAAAAATGCTTTGTATACTCCTTGGATAGCCAGAAGAGGCATGAGATAGAAAACTTTGATATACGTCAATTTTAAAATCATTGTTGTATTTTATATCCCAATGAATTTATAATTTCATTTTAATATATGCTTTGTTAATTTGGAGCAATCATAATATTTTACAGTATTTGTGTAAATTGTTTTGGATGTTTTAAAGGAGGGAATTTTTTATCAAATTAATATATTGTGTTTTTTAATTATTAATACAGTATGCTTTTGATTATAAATAAAAAGTTCTAATTGAAAAAATATCAAAATGAAAATGATCACTATTATACTTAAAAAATGTAGTAGGGGCAAGCTAGAGGAGAAGATAAATTGCCAATAATTAAAGGAACATCTAAAGGGGTAACATTTAATTGCTTGATTATATAATTATGCATTCATTTAAAGAGACAAACTACTTTTAGTTGTGCATAAAACTCTTATACCACATTTTATTTTTCTTTTGATACAACTTAATTATCCCAAAAGCCTTATCTAATGGGTAAAATATGTAGAAAAAATTGATCTATTCAACCACAAATTCTTATATAATTGTTTCAAATTTTTATCTGATGTGATATTTTTAATTATAATTCAGCATAATATAATTTATGATATGTATTCAACAACCATTTGACAGAAAAATAAATTATTGCATTTTACATTTGACACACTTAAACTTCTCTTAATTTTGATATCATATAGGGTGTGTTTGGTATGAAGGATTTGGAGGGGAGGGGAAATTTTTATGAGTTCAATTCATGAAAATTGGAGAAGCAAGGTTATAAAATTTTAATAGAGAGAAGATGTAAGATAAGAGAGTAAAAAAAAAAATCATGAAAAATTTTAACCCTATTTCCCTCAATTTTTTTTTTAAATCCAACTAAACAAAAAAATTTTCTTCCTCCCAATCATACCCAAAACAAGTCCTTAAGCTTTTTTTGTTGTTGTATCACTTCTTACATTTGACTTTGATACCATTTATTAGGTTGTCTGATACCATTTTGTGGGCACACACTTAAATTATCAACTAATTTAATTGTTGGATTGTGTTTATAAGGGTCGAAGAAAATTTAGCAACATAAACTTGTAAGTTTCTTGTGGAATGATATTTTTTTTATCACTTATCTCAATTTTAGTGTCATTTATAGTTTTTTAATCACTTCTTACAATTGAGTCTAATACCACTTATCAAGTATTCTGATACTATTATAAACAAGTTGTTAGTTGAGGTGGTAAAAGGCCTCACCCCTGTAAGGAGAAAAACCTAAGTTTTAATCTCAGGAACCACACTTGTTGATAGAGGTGAAAACCCTTTATCCTCTATATCTTGAGGGGGAAACCCTTTATCAAATCAAATAAAAAAAAGCCTTCTGATACCATTTTATAGGCACACACTTAATTTCTCAACTAATTTACTTGTTAAAACAAAATAATATATTGCATCTGAGTATAATAATAACTCATTCAATGGATCATAGCTAGTGATATTGACAACTTTTAAAATGACACATAAGCTCTAATGGTTTGAGGTAATAATTCCACCTTTTCATGTGTTTTTTATGATTAAGTTTAGATTTACTTGCATCCCTTCCAAACATGTGAATCTAGGTGTCTTAGTGCTCAATAATAGGGTATTGTTTTGTGCTAGGATCACACATGGAGATCTTACATTACTCCACTTGACAGTAGATGCCAGTAGATTTAATTTTGCAAATGAATTCTTAAAGATACAATAGTAGAAGATCTAGTTAATTCTTAGAGAAACATCTGTTTGGCGGCTGGGGTTGGTAATTTGAGAATTATTGATATCATGTTGGAGAAAAGATGTTCCTTGGCAAAAATTATAAACTACTTAAGATAATTTTACAAAGGATATATGATCGGAAGAAACTTTTCATCATGTGCATTCAAAATAATATTCACACACTACTACAAAAATAGAGATTAGTGGCGCACCTTTTGTGGCACTTAGCTTCTTTAAAGAAGTGCCACAGCTTCTTTCTAGATTTTTTAAATTTTTATTTTTTTTAAAAAAATACTTTAGGTGGCGCTTCCTCAAGGAAGTGCCACAGCTGCTTGGTGACATTAAGTGGCGCTTCCTTGAAGAAGTGCCACCTAAGGTGTTTTTTTTTTAAAAAAAGTAGCAGCTGTGGCACTTGCTTAAGGAAGTGCCACAGTTGCTGTGTATTTTGTGTGGCACTTGACTTAGGAAGTGCCACACAAAGTAAATTTTTTTAAATTTTTCTCTCTCCTGCAATCTGGTTCTATTACATTTATCTTCTTAATCTCCACTCCCCATCTAACATGTGCCATAACTCTTTATCCTCCTAGTCCCCATATTTTCTCCTTCTCTTCTTTTTGTCATTCATTATCGTCTCTACTTCGATTGCTACTTCCTCCTTATTTCTTTGTTACTCATCACCTTTGTGAGGATTTTCTTTTGAAAAATTTGTTGTCTGCCAAATTTTTACATCTATAAATAATAGATCTTCAATCACTTTCCCTTCCCTGGATCTTATGAAGATGGTGACACTTCCTTCCTTCACACACGCACACTCTCTCTCTTTTCACTTGTTTCTTCTTCCATTATTTTTATATTAAGCTTCGAATTTTAGATCTGCGTCATCCAACTTAGCATTAGCCATGAAGTAGTAAGTTTATTTGGTGTAATTGTTATTTTAGCTGCATTATATCACATATATAGCTTACCGATTTATTTTGAATAATAGTTTCTTACTATTATGTTGCATATGTTTCTACAGGAGAAGAAATCTTTGGTTTTTTATGACGGAGGGAATGGTGTTCGTATTGTTTTATCAATTGTTAAGTTGGTAAAGAACGTTCATATTTACTCTCAAGTTTCCTACTTTTAATTGTTTTAATTTTCCTTGATGAAGAATGTTTCTGAAATTTCTTTTCTCATTTTATTCCTAAAAAAATTATTCTCATTTGTATATGCTAAAAAATAAATGAGATAACATTAAATGTTATTATATATAAGTTGTATTTATTTGGTAGTTATAATTATTAATATTGATGATTTACATGAGTAAAATAATTATTTATTTTAACACTTATATTTTAATTAGTAGTGATTTTGTTAATTATTTATTTGGTATTTTTTTTTTAATTTTTTTTGTGGATATGAAAATGCGTTTAAAGTGTGTTATCAACTATAATTATGGGATTCTTTTGATAAAAAAAAAATAATTATAGGGTTCTAAAAGAAAAATACGAAAATATTTTTTTTTTTTGAAAAACAAATACCTAGGGTGGCGTTTGCTTGAAAAAGTGCCACAGGAAGTCACTTCCTATGGCACTTGTTCAAGCATGCGCCACCCTATGTATTTTTTTTTTGAAAAATAATTATTGACTTCCTGTGGCACTTTTTTAAGGAAGCGCACATGAAATGTTTTTTTTTTTTAAAAAAAATATATATGCTGTGGCGCTTCCAAGCGACACAGCTTTTTTTAGTGGCGTCTTGATATGTGACACTTACTAAGTGCCACAGCAAATTCAAATATAAGCGCCACAACTTTATTTTTTTGTAGTAGTGACGTTATATAATCTTTTATTGGTAACACATTTAAATTGTTGTATCAATTTAATTTTCAATTTGAGTAAAATTGGAGTAAATTTATTTTTAACTATTTACAGTTAATCAACACACACACACATATAGTTCTATGTTTGTCATTTTATAATATTTCTCTTATGATTATTAATACTAATGGTCTGAATAAATTTTTATAGTTATTGCATTGGATCTATTGGATGAGATGAAGGGCATGTCTCTTGTTAAGGATTATAGCCACAAGATATGTTTGGATATCTTAGTTAAGAAGACATCTATTAGTTGTAATATTCTTAAAATTTAATTTTGTTTGCTTTATTCATAGTATGTGCATTTACTTTTCCTTATCAGACTAATGGATTTTAAATATATGTAATATATCACTACAAAAAACCAAGGAATTTTTGAAAGAATGACGATATTTGCAACGGAATTCCATCGGAAAACATTTTTTGACAGAATAGTGTCCATCGGTAAAAAGGGCGTTTAAAAAAAGTTTGCGATAGAAAATCACATTTTGTCTCAAATCGAAAATTCCACCAGTAATATATTCTTTGACAATCTACGATGGACAATTCCGTGGGAATTTGAGACGGAATTTCCGACGGAAAATTTTGTTGGAAATTCCCTCTTAAATTGCCACGGAATTTCCGATGGAAAATTCCATCGGAAATTGAGAGGGAATTTTCCGTCGAAAATTCCCTCTCAAATTGTGACAAAATATTCTGTCAGAAATTTCCTCTCAAATTCCCACGAATGTTTTTATGGAATTTTCCATGGGAAATTGCGACGGACCATTCTGTCGGAAATTTCCTCTCGAATTGCCATGAATTTTCAGACAGAATTTCCCTCTATGCCGTCAGAAATTCCATCTAAAGGCAAAAAATTTCATTTCCTTTTTTTAAATACAAATCTCATTCCCCTTTCAATTCATTAGTTTTAAGATTCCAATTTGCTTATGTAAAATGACAACTCGAAATTAAATTCATTAAATCAAACCCAACTAAAATTAATAATAAAAGAATGATACAATTTAAAGTAAGTTTAAACAAAGTAGTTAAAATGCTACAATAAACAAAGTCTAGTAATACTAATGTTAGAATTTTTGTCACAGACGCAAAAAGCTATAAATGAAGTCTAATAATAAGAATGTCATAGAAGTTCTACCATAGACATATTAAAGGCTAGCACTAGCTCACAACTCTCAGAGGGTAACTTAATCCCCATTCTTTCCTATGCATTGATGATCTTGGAGGTCTTGTCTTAAAGATGTTCATTTTGTTGCATCACGGTTTGGAAAATTTCTCGAATCTCCTGATTCTCCTATGTAAGTTGAGTTATTTGCATACTCAATTCAGCAACATTAGGAGTAATTTGTGTGGTGTTGATTGAAGGAGTTGACTGTTACGAGTTTAGATGATCAATTAAATAGTGCAAGTGTACACTGTCGTAATCAAGTAATATAGAAGTAAGTAGAGTATCGTTCCCACGAGGATTGATCACTAAGTACCAAAATGAGTAATTTTAATTCTATTTAGTCGATCAATAAATTGGTGATTGAGAGTAGAAATAAAAGAAAAATAATTAAATATGAGTGCAGATGATATGAAAACAAATATGAGAAAAAGTCCTAGGGATTAGATTTCACTTAACAAATTCCGGATTGAATCACTTATCTATTCTAGCCCAATTTATTTCACATGATTGATAGTCGAGTTTCCCTAATTTAATTACTAGCCTCTTCCAAGGTCAAGCAATTCTATAATTAATTGCTAATCCAATATATTCCTATATGAATTTAAGCAATTAATTATGCATTAAGATTTATAGAACTCAATAAAACTACACAACTCATATGAATATATTCCTATTTCATATGCAAGCCATGGTTTTAATTATAGAATCTACACACATGCATCTCCTTCCGGTCTCAACATGCATATTGTAATCATTCAAAAGGTGGCCAATCAAATGAAAGCATTAAGAACAATAATTAAAACTCAATCATGAAGGAGAAATTAAAACTAGATTTAATAAGTTAAGATTCAATCCGTCATTAGTAAGCTACGTCATCACCCTAGGAAAATGAAAATTTAGCTCATGATAAAATTAAAAAAATAAAATAAAAATAAATTGACATTATATAAAACTAGAATGAAATCTTCATAAATACTGCATAAACTTAAATATTAAATTTTCAAACATAAATATACAACCAAAAATATACATGAAAAAAAACTGGAGAAATCTAGCCGTCCATTTAGGAGGTAAAACCTTCCATGTAGGTAGCATGCAAAAAGTAATACAATACTAAGCCTTCCATGTAGGAGGCATGCAAAAAGTAATATAATACTAAGCCTTCCATATAGGAGGCATGAAAAAAATAATACAATACATAAAATTAAAAATAAAAAAATAACACAATTTATTTAGAACTGTCAGAGAAAATATCTCTCCCTGTCAGAGAAGGATCTCTGACTGTTAGAGAAAATTCTCCACACTTTCTTCTCTCCTCCACTTCCGTTTGCAAAGAAACACACACATATATATAGGCAAGCGAGCGTCTGTTGCTTCTTCAATTTTTTCCACAGGTGCTACAGTGATTTCGCCTTCTTTTCACGCATTGCTACAGTAATGAACAGTAACCTGTCGGTGGGTTTACGCGTTTTTTCCGTGTTGCTACAGTGCTACAGTCTACAGTGATTCCGTCCACTACAGTCACCTCCGTCAGCTACAGTAACACCTGCTACAGTGAATCCGTGATGAATAGTAACCGACGCTACAGTACTGACATTTTTTTTATATTTTCTTTATTTTTTAAATACTATTTATTTTACACCCAAAATATATTATAGTAAGCTCAAATATCGTCCATAAAATCATCATATAAGGGAAAATAAATATGCAAATATTTTACTTATCATTGACCTTTGAGAGGAGGAGGCACAAACAATATCTAGATTCTCAGATCCAAACCCATATAGGTGACCCTTCTTGTTCTTTCCGCCTACAACCCCTAACCATAGGTTATTATCATCTACATCATGGGATTGAATAGAGCTTGTAGACCTTGTGGACGCCTTTAGCCTTAAGAAATCATCCTGTAGACCAAAGTAATGGAAATCCATGTTCAATTAATATATGAAATGACATAACTAGCTAGAAGTTGTGCACAACTATATGAAAAAATGACAGAATATATTTGCATGGAATTAAAAGAAGGGTGCATTTATTAGGTGGGGTTATCATTTCTTTGAATGAATTTACTTTGGAAAATGTACATATAAACAGATACACTCCAATACAGAACAAACCATACTAAACATAGCAATATAAAGAAGCTTATAATTTTTAGGGTTAAGGTGGAAAAATATACATGTGATTGTCCTCGAAGTGCACCCAACACCAAATGCTTTTTTAAGGTGCAACAGTGACTATGTGGTTACAAAATAGGTGCAAAAATACCCTTTGACCATTAGTTTGACTTTTTGACCTTAAAAGTGATGACGTGTACGATGACATGGATGCTAGAGTGACATTTTGGAAAAAAAAACTTGTTGACTAGTAAAGCTTTGCAATTAATATTACCCACATTTCACTATTTTAGTACCACCTTCGCTGAAGTAGATTCAAATATGAGTGCAGAGTGCTTAACTCACTCAGCAGAGCTGTTACCCTAAAAAACATACTGATTGCTCAATTTTTTCCCAACCCTAGATTCCCAATATTATTAAATTAAAATCATTATAATATATATATATTATAGTACTAATTTTTATTAAATTATATGATTTATTAGGAAAATTTGATTTTCAGCAAGTTTTTTTTAAGAATGTCACTCCAGCGTTCACGTCATCGTACACGTCATCACTTTCAGGATAAAAAAGTCAAACTAACGGTCTAACTGTTAAACTAACGGTCAAAAGGTATTTTTGCACCTATTTTGTAACCACATAGTCACTGTTGCATCTAAAAAAAATATTTGGTGTTGGGTGCACTTCGAGGACAAATACATGTGTATTTTTGCACCTTAACCCTAATTTTTATTGCCATAACATAATAGCATGCTCTGTTAGACTTCTTGGAGGCCACCATGCATATGTCATAATCAACAACGAGTTTGAAATTTCATGTTCAATGCACAAGGGATAGCGACATTTATTGTCGCCGGTGAAAATGACACTTTTAGCAGCAACTTAATAGTTGTCGTTGACAGTATGAGTTTCAGCCGTGACTTTTGATTGTCGCCGCTGAATGTTAGACTTTCAAAAGTCGCCGTTGCAAGTGCCATTTTCAGTGGTGACAATAAATGTCACCACCAAAAACCATACTTTCAGTAGTGACTTTAAAAGTCACCGTTGAAAGTGGTAGCTGAAAGTCTATTTTTTTGTAGTGGCTGGTGCATCATCAGTCATCGGAAGTGTGATATAGCCTTGAATTATCTGTTTTTTAGGGGTGGTGGCGGGCGGCCATAACCGATACTGTTTCCTACCTCATTAGAGTCCTTCTGGGAGGGGGTTGAAGAAGAAGTATCGCCAAAGGATGGCATAAAAGAAGGATAGCCCAATGGTACGTCTCCCTCATAACTCATCTTCCTCAAACTCAAAAAAAAAAAAAAGACCTTTCAACTCTCTAATAACCTATTGCTTTTGTGGGTATGCTCAATGTAATGCACAAATATATACTTATAGGAGTATATGGTGGTGGCTCAACTACTCAATGATAGTAGTGGGTAGAAAAAAAGTAATTAATGTCCCCATGGTTACGATTGCAAGTAATTAATGTTCACCTAAAAATATAAGAAAGGAATATTAATAAAACTTCTGGCAATAAATAAATAAATAAATGATCAAACAACACTTTCAAACTTGGTGAGTGCCAAAATGTATATGCATGTGACTGGACAGGGTAGGTGTTGCTCCATGTTGCCTATAAAAAAAATCCTTCTTTGTCAAATAATTTTGTGTGTTTTTTTATTATTAGGTTCTGTATAAAATGAGTAACATTTTAATATCTTATAAAAAATGTGATAATTAATTTTTATAATTTTTATAACTTTTTAAAGATATTTTTGTGTAGGGGGAAATTTGAAGGTAATAATGAAGGTGAAATTAGATATATTGAAAAAGTTAGGACAATGTTAGTTGTTGGTTTTTGAATACTATCATGGCTTTAGTTTTTGTATGCCATTTGATGCCCCATTATGAGGCCTAGATGTCAGTATGTCAAGTTTTTTTGGTACAAGTTGTCCATTCCATTATTTTGTAACTAGTGTATAGGGTGGAAGAAGAAAGATATTGTCCTCTTTTGATAGAAAATGATAAGACAGTTTCACTATTATGGCATACTGATGTTTACAAAAGAAATCAATGAAAGTAGTGAAACAACATGTGAAACTCTTATCTAAACATGGGAAAATGTAATTGTTTCTTGACGACTGCTTAATCGAAATTGTGAAAAGTGCAAGTGTTAGGGATTTTGTAGTGCAAGTTGATAAAAAATGTGTGAAACTGCGAAAATGGTTATCTAAACTTACGAAATACTTAACAAAAAATTGATAACCGGTAATATGAAATTGGGAAAAGCATGTATGGGTTAGGGGATATTGTTGTGCTAGTGGAGAAAGTAGTGAGGGAACCTATGGAAATGCTTATTGGAACTTACAAAAGCCATATAAACAAATGACAAACTCCTATCGTAAGTTGGGAAATGTATGTAACTATCAGGATTTTGTTATGCTAGTGGAGAAAAAAGTGAGGGAACCTACGGAAATGTTATCTGAACTTGCGAAGGACGTATAAAACATTGATATACCTTATCTAAAATTGGGAAAACCTTTAGATTGTCAAGGGATTTTGTTTTGCAAGTTCAGAAACATGTCAGGGAACCCACCTAAATGCTTATATGAACTTGTCTTATAAAAAATCAATATAAACTTAATTGAAATTGGGAAAACCTTTTGTTTTTCAGGAGATTTTGTTTTGCAAGTTCATAAACATATCAGGGAACCTGCACAAATGCTTATTTGAATTTGGGAAAGCCTTATAAGAAATTAATATACGCTTATCTGAAATGGGGAAAACCTTCAAATGTTCAAGGGATTTTGTTTAGCAAGTTCAGAAACATGTCAGGGAACCTGCACAAATGCTTCTTTGAACTTGGAAAAGCCTTATAAAATATTGATATACGCTTATCTAAAATGGGGAAAACCTTCAGATTTTCAGTGGATTTTGTTGTGTAAGTTCAGAAAAAAGTGAGGGAACTTGTAGAAATGCTTATATGAGCTTGCGAAAGCACTATATAAAATTAATATACACTTACATGAAATTAGGAAAACATTCATAGTGTCAGGAAATTTTGTTGTCCACATTCAAGAAAATGTTAAGGAACATGCGGAAACTCTTATATGAACTTGTGAAAGCCTTATAGAAATATAACAAGTTATCTGAAATTGGGAAAGCCATGCCACTTTCGGGGGGTGTTTTCTTGTGTAAGGTGAGGAAAATATTATGCACTTTGCGAAGAGCCTTATTTGAACTTACGAAAATATTAAGTAAATTTGTTAAAATGTTATTTGAATTCGGGAAACTAGTTAATTGTCATAAGTTCAGAAACACATTTAGCAAGATAACACAGGACCAGTGTTATCAACCAAATGGATTCATACATCTAACAAGGGGAAACAAATTTTTGCCTCCAACATGACAACACACATAAACATAACAATTGTGTACATAGTAAGCAGTCAGACATATTAACTAGTATAATGCCCCAAATTTTGATTAAGGGCTAATGACAATTATTGAGAATGATTTGTGAATTAAATCTGAATTATTATGTGCTTTGTGGCAATTTTGGTAATGTGCCAAAATCAGTGGTAAATTGGAAGAATGGAAAATTATCGGTTAATTAGTCAGTTATTAATGAAAGAATTAATTACTAACTAAGAAAAAATAAGATGTGTGACCAAATGGCGGAGTGGTTAGAGTAACTAATTGGTCACTTATTTTATGAGAATCAATAAGAATGTTATACTTGGCAAGTTTGTATGATGATAGTGGTAGAGAGAAAAGTCAAATGGGTATAAAAAAATTAATTTCTCTCTCTTCCCTCCCCTCATTTTTGCTGGAATGGGTATGGGTATGGGAAGGATGATCATTTCATCTTCTTCCTCTACACTCATCTCTCTCTTCTCTCTTCAAATCCAACAGCCATTGTTAAAGAAACAAGAGAAATAAAAGCTTGAGATTAAGGTAAGCTAGTGACCTCTAATGTAAAGACTCATTTCATTAATGTTGTTCCTTAGGCTGAGGGCTCCATTTTGATGGTTTTAGATTTTCCATTGGGTGGTGTTTGAGCACACAAGGAAATCCAAACTTTGGTGAATCAAGGAACTTCTTTGGGAAAGTTGTTAAGGTAGGTGAAACAAACCTTTCTATCTATGTTTTGTGCCAAATGATAAATCTTGGAATTTTTGGGATTTTTGGATTTAATTTAAAAAATTAGAGTTATTGGGTATTTGGCATGTTGTGGTCATGGAAATGGTACTTGGTGATGTGTTTTAGATAGATAGAATTGGTTTGAGGTTAAAATGTTGAGTTTGGCATATTTTAGGATTTTGGGTTGATTGTTGCCTAAAACCAAAGCATGATAATGGAATAGGAATTTGGTAGTTTTGATGGTACTATTAGATTCCTTATGCAATTTTATGTGGGAGCAACCTTGGTTTAGTGTTTGGAATCATTGGAATCACTTGGGTAAAATTTGGGAAGTGCTACCAGCTTTGCTGCGTTTTTGGTTTCTGATAAGCCTCAATCTTGTGCTCCAGGGTGTCACTCGAGTGCAGCCTTGTATCTTCGTTTTTCCTTCAACTTTTCATCTGCACTTCCATGTTGAAAAGGCAAGAGTGTTGTCTCACTTGCGAGTGTTGTGGGTTCTCACTAGAGTGAGCCTTGGTCCACTCGAGTGAAGGTGTATGAGACACTGTGAACTTGCATCTCGGGTTGTCATTCATAGTCAATTTTCAAGAGTGTGTCTTAACACTCACGGGTGTTAAGCCATCACTCAAGTGCTAAGGTCCAAACTCGAGTGATGTCCATCTTTGAAAGTTGCTTGTGCTCTTATGTAAGGACTTTTTGACCCTCACTTTGGGGGATTTGGGTGAGCATTTGGCTATCACTCGAGTAATTTGAATTCCTGCTCGAGTGTAGTGATCAATTCTGGTGCTTCACTTTCTAGGACTCGAGTGAGAGTGAGGGTATCACTCGAGTGTTGACCTCTATGCTTAAGTGCTTCGGGGATTTTTGGGTTCTGTTTGTGCTTGCTGTCAAGCACTTATACGAGTGTGCTTTTAAGGACTTGAGTGCAAGTCCATCATCACTCGAGTGAGGCCTTCTTCACTCGAATGAAATAGTGAAAAACCAGTGCTTGTGCTTATAAAAGGGGATCTTTGGAATAGTTCTTCCAACCCTTTAGGGCTTTTGTTAGAGGCATTTATGGCCACTTAAGAGACAACAATGATAACCAATTTAAGTGTTGTGAAGTCTATTATGTATTGGAATAGAGAATAACACTTCGTCCCTAATTATGAATTATAGGATTCGATATTTGCCCTATTCGGGAGAGACTAGTGCCAGAGTACACACAGAAGGACAATATAGTAACTTTTCTCTCATGTTGTGTATAATGCTTGGTATGCATGACTTATCATTGTTTTTGTTGTGAAAATCTTTGCATGAGGCCATTGTGATCTTGTGAATATGTTATCGGCCGTAGGGCATTACAGTGTGAGCAGTTCAACGTGAGCAGTTGTAGGGGTGATGGTTATCACGCCTACCCCTTCCGTTGTAATTGCTGAGCCTGCATTATGGAATTTGTGAATTCCTGTTTGAGTATCCGGCCAGTGTGAGTTATAACTGGCTGACACCCAAAAGGAGGGGTGAATTGGGTGTAAGATAAAAACTTAATAACTTTAAAAATCTTTTCGCATCTTATGAAATCAATAAGTATGGAAGCATGAGACCATAAGTAAGCATCTAAAACATATATATTGGAAATATAAGAGCTTAGGGAAGAGAAGATGCAAACTGTGATTTATCCTGGTTCGGCCCAATCCACGATGACCTACGTCCAGTCCTCAGGCTCCTCCTGAGATTTTCAATCCACTTTCTTCCCCAAGTTTAATTGGGTACTTGAGAACCACTACAATCTCACAAGTTTAATTTGGGCACTTGTGAAGCCTTTACAATTCTCGTACTGAGTTACTCCCCCTTACATACCGTAAGATTATAACCGAGTTGCTCCCCCTTACACACTGTAAGGATACAACTTTGATAACGAAAGATTACAATCAATCTTCTCTCTCAGAAGTGAATAAGATGAATACTGAAGTACAATACAAATAATCGCTCTCTCAAATATACATGATATGGAAAATAGATAAGAACAGGGAGTAGTTGGGTTGGAGTAGATGACTCATGATCTTTTCATGTTTCTCATTGGTGTGTTCTCGTTAGTGTGTTCCCATATTTATAGATGAGTTGTGATAGCCATTGGAAGCCTTTCAACCTGTCCATTATAGTGGCGTAGCTTTGTTTGACTGTTTTTCGATTTTGAAAACTAGCTGTTGTGGTTGGTGAACGCTCTACTTCCGTAAAGTCAACTTTTATCTCTTCACATCATCTCTTCATTATATTCCTAAAGAAATGCATTAAACACTAATACAATGAAGTGTAAGAGTGATTGGAAGCAAGAAGAATGAGTTTCATAATTAATCCTATGATTTTCGAAAGCTTCAGTATGTTGTTTTGTTCTCCTGGGAAACATTACTCAAGTGGTCACTCGAGTAAGCCTGCAGGGTCATTACTCAAGTGAGCCTCGAGTAATCCTGTTGAAAATCTGGCAGAGAGTAACTACTTCTTTGCTTCTCTAATTACTCGAGTGATCCCTCGAGTAATACAACTTTTCACATCTGGTTACTCGAGTAGTCCCTCGAGTAAAGTCTGTCATTTCTTGGCCGACAACTACTGGATGATTTCTTCTCTGGTTACTCTAGTGATCCCTCGAGTAAGCTCTTAAATAACTTTGAGGATTACTCGAGTGGTCCCTCAAGTAATGTCATTCAAAGCTTGGCCGAGAGTATTTCCAACTGCATTACTCGAGTGACTCCTCGAGTAAACTTTCAAATAACTTTGCATATTACTCGAGTAAGCGCTTCAAGTGAATTCTTGATTTTGATTTGAAACATGGAAAATTATATATCATTGGAAAGCTCTCATCATTTACATTCCAACGTAACAAGAATCAGTTCCAAACTCGTTGTATACAGAAAGTTATGATCCAAAGAGTATATACTATTCTTAGACAATTTCTGAAATCAAAAGCAGCAACTTCCAGAAGGAATAGCTCTTAGGATATAACGTCAAATATGCCGAATTACCTATCCATGGAAAGCTCTTTGAGTCTACTTTCATATGGCACTAGTTCCGTCTCAATCTGATATGTAGTTTGAGAGTTATGTCCAAAATATCGAAGCTGTCTTGGAATATGACAGTGATTCATGTGTCAACTTCAGCAGATCATATCTCCCTCATCTAAACTTCTTTTAATGTGATCTTTGTGTTCATAATTCGTGTTGGGAGTCTAGTTTCTTATGCCACTAGTTTTAGATCAATCCAATGTGTGGTTAGAGAGATATACCCAAAATACCAAACCTATGTCCTGCCATGTGAAAACAGAGTACAATAAAAATGCAGATTACTCGAGTGGTTACTCGAGTGATCATGTCCATTACTCAAGTAACCACTCGAGTAATGCCTTCCAAAACATGGCAGAGAGCCAAAATTCAAGGGAACATTTGGGGAGGTTTCATAACTTCCATATAAGTTATCTTGGCTTCAAAGTGAGCCATTCCGACCTCCATATGATCATAGAAATCTCCGGTATCACTTCTAATAGCTTAGATCTTGATATTCTCATGTGATCTTGCAAGTTCTTCCTTCTTCAATCTGTTTCTTCTTATTTTTACTCTTGATGATCATTCTTCATAACCTAACTAGATGTATTCTTTAATATCTTCAATCTTCTTCAATCTTTGCTTGATTAATCTTGAATCTTGGTATTCCCATTAGATCTTACAATTTCTTCTTTCTTCAATCCTTTGCCTCTTGATTTTCTTCTTGATGATCATTCTCCATTTATGAGGCATTATAAGCAAAATAACATCAACCCACCATCGGGTATATGATTAATCTACATGATATAAATATTAAATATAGTAGTTAGTCAATGAAGAAGATAAGTATATTATGCAAACTTTTTGCTCTTAATATTTGACATCATCAAAACTATTCATATCTAACAATGTGGCTGTGTGTATGTGAAAATATTTTATATGGATCCCAGCTATGGTGATATATGTGATATGAACATGTGGTTGTGCAATACAGCATGAGCACTTCAGCATGAGCAAACGTAAGGGTGACGCAAGTCATACCTGCCCTTGCCACTATAATTGCTGTTGTAGTTGCTATGTGTTGTGTGATGATTTGCTTTCATGCTTTGTGGTTGTGTATACTATAATTGATTTGACACTACGGGGATTCCTTAGAATATCACTCTTCTAAAACAAATTTCAGATAGGGTTGGTGGATCTAAAGAGAAGCAGGTGACGAAGAGTAATTAGAGCTTCGGGCTAGGAGTTTATTTTGGATTTTTGTTATCATTCTGGATAATTGTACATGATATTTTGGATTATAGAATGGTAATTGTGTAATCCCCTAGATTGGAAAACTGATTATGGGCAATTGTACCCTATAAACCCTTTAGTTGTTTAATAGAACTCGATGTGTTGGGAATTTACGTTGTACTCTAATATTTATGAATGGAATCGTACTGTACAAGCAATTGTGAATTTGAAGTGTGAATATGAGACCATTGTTGAATAGGTTTAGAAAAGATTTTGAAAACCCTGATTTTGGGAAGTTTAATTTTAAATAAGTCCCAAATCATACTACAGTCTCTAATTCCACATAATTTCATATTTATAAACTTAATTTCGGCCTAAGTGAGAAGGGGGTTACAACTAGCCTTATCCCATTTGTCCATGTTGATATGATTTTCCTTAAATCTTCTAGTCTTATCCCATCTGTTACCATTTTTACCTTCACATTATCTCCAATGTATTTAACTTCACATTCATTATTAGTTTCAAATTTTCCCTTTACACAAAAATAACAAAACAACTCCTTCACACAACTCGACACAATATTTTCATCCATTTTGTTAAGTTCCCTAGAATAAATAAATCAGCATACTATCAGTTCAAAAAAACAAAACTAAATGCCCACTTCAGTGTTTCACAAATCTGTATTAGGGTTTCTCAACTTCATCTTACTCATTTTCCACAAAATCCACCTTATTTTTTTTCTCTTCACCCTTATACCTTTAACTCACCTAATATACCATTGAAACCTCCTATCAGATTCAGCCATCATCAACAAATTTTCCCCAACCAAACATCAACGTTCACATCCCTCTAACCTAAATACCCAACTCCGAATTCATTGTTTACCACACAAATGAAGATGAAAAAAAATATATTATTGAGGATCGATTAGGCAAGGGAATATCTGTACTTAGATGGGTTGCATTGCGCCAGCTTTGTCCTTCCCTCTCGTCCTACTAGTCTTTTGCGCCAGTTCTGAACATATCTCTCACTTCTTTTCTCTTAAGATCAGATGGAAAAATATGTCATTTCTTCTCCAAATTGTAAATCCCAGATCAATCACAAGCACCTTTGCGAGATTATCCAAATTTGGAACACCTTTCTGTTTTTTCACACTTTTGAAGTTCTTTTCAGGGATTTTCCCTTTTTCTTATGTGATATAATCCATATTAAATAGAGATAAAATTGAAAAGTTTTTTAATTTTAAGACAGAGTTAATGAAATTTAAGGCTTTTCTTGATTTGTATGAAACATGCTGGGAGTAATGTACAAATAGAGTCAAATGAGTAGCACTTAGGTCCTTATTATAAGTCTATTTTAAAAGAAATTTTTTTATCCTAAATATAAGTTTACTTAGAGCGTTATTGATGATTGTGTTTCTTTTAATTCACCATTATTTAATTCTAGTTGGAAAAAAGCGAAAGATGTATAACATGTGAGAATGATTTGTAAAGGTGGAGAGAGATAAATTTTAACAAGGCAAACTTAAACAATATTACTAATTTAAGACATTTTTTGACCTAACTATCCTTCCATGATAGGTGATAATTAGTTAAAATGAATTTGTAATATGGACAAGAGTGTAGTAACTTTTTTCTGCATTTATGATTTTTATTTAATTGATAAAAATTAAGAAAATAAGTTAAATTAGTGTTTTTAATAGTTTTCTCACATTTTTTAGACGATTGACTTTCATTTAGTTAAACATTTTAAAAATATTACATCAAATAAGAATACTTCTGAAAAATAATTAATGTGAAAAGCATAAATATATAAGATTTTATACTAAGATTCAAACTCAAGATTCGAACAAGATGCTTTATTTAAGGATTTCAAGTAACATAAGATAAAAGGAAGTATTTGGTGCAGAAAAGGATTATACTCCTCTAATCATATTTATACATCATTTTCAATATATTTTACTCGTATCAAGAAATTTTTTTTTTGATAAATTATAAAAAATATTTAAATATTATTTAATTTTACCTTAAAATTTAAAGAAAATGATAGAAAAAGAAATTTGAAATTACAAAATTTCAAATCAGGTTTGTTACTAAAAATTGATAAAGAAATGAGGAAACTTGATAAGCAATTCACAACTCATTTTATGAGAAATTAATGATTTAGGATTTTACAATTTTAAAGTTCTTTCTCTGTCATTCTCCCTAAAATTTAACAACTTTTCAACTTTTCCCCTACTAAATATACTTAATACCCCATGAGAATGAAATCTACGTAATAATAAATGAAGGATAAAAATTGTACATTCCCACAAAATATTAATGAAGTAACTAATAAATAAAATAAGAAAAAACATTCTCTCTCTCTCTCTCTCTCTCTTATATATATATATATATTGCCTTCGACTCTATCAATTTTGTCAATTTTGCCTAGGTAATTAATATTTAAATATGTCTCTTTACATTTTGCTCTCGTTTAATATGGACAAAGTGAGATTTTTTTTAATTTAAGACAAATTTAATGAGCTAATTACCACTATTTCTTGGTTATAATGAATTAGTTAAGGTGACTTATATCATAGATTAGAGGGAATAAATATTTACAAATCACCAAAAATGTATTGAGAGGCCTATAATTCTTAGATTTTTGAGTAATTTGGAAATAAACATGTATTAGCATATTCAATTTCCTTAGGCCTATAAAAACGGCAGAGCAAGTTTGTGAAACAAAATTACGCAAGGACCGTAATTAATAATGTCCTGGGAGATGCTTCACCCGTTGAATTCTGGCTTTGACGGGCAGGGTTTGAATTCTCTCACTACTTCTTCTATTCATTATCTGATAGGCATTTAAAATTAAATCTTTAATTTAAGAGTCACACTTATTATTAGATTTCAGAGATAAAGCCATATAGGCATATATTAGCTTTAACTTTCTATCAAAACAACTTCAACAAATTTCATAAGACCCACTTCAAAATTATGTATCTTTAATTTATAGGCACTCTTGATACTTCCTCCGATGCTTTTTATAGTTTTTTTTATAGGAGTTTGAAATTTGAATTATGGTAAAAAAAATTGGATTTATCTTGATTCTTTTGTTAAGATCCTATTTGGCTGTCTATACATTTAATATGTTTTTAGCATTTTTGCCTCTAATTATAGGGAACAATCTCTCTCTTAGGGGTTGTCCATAATGTAAGGAACAAATATATTTTATCTGAAATTTCAAGTTGTTCTTTTCATTTTTACCTCTATTAAATTTATGTCACTCTTGATCTCTCTGCAATAAATTTTTATACATTATCTCTCATGCATGTTTTCTCTTCATTACTAAGGGTATAATTGAATATATTATACATTCATTATTTTTAACTAACTTTTTGAACCGCGTGATTTTGATTGTTGTTCCTTATAAAAAAGACTAAAGAAAGTATACTCTCTCTTATCATCTTTTTCTCATAGTACATTCTCTTTTATATTTTCTTTAATTACTACTCTCTTTCTCTCTCTTATTTGGACCTTATAAATAAATATATTTTTTTAAAAAAATATTTTATTTTCTGCATATTTATTGCATTTGAAAATTTGTAACTATTTTCTTAAACTAGGTAATTTGATTTTTGAGATCTTATAAAAAAGATAGGAGGGAGTACTCATTAAAACCATCAAAATGTCTTATAAAAAGGATCAAGAATACCTTCTACATGACTTCTTATAAAAAAGATAAAAGGAAGTATAGTATATTCTCGATCCATTCCTTTTCATAATATCCTTTTAATCAAATTATATGTTTTAAAAAATCAGTTAAAATTAATAAAAAAAATATATAAGAAATGAACATTTGTTTGAAGTATGCCTTATTTATAAGGGCTAAATAAGAGAAAGAAATAGTGGTAAGAAAAATGATGAAAGATAATGTAGGAGAAAAAATTGAGGAGGGAAAATATAATTAATTAAGGATGAAATTGGTAAAAATGTATTTAATGTTCAGACAACCCTAGATTGAATCTTATAAAAAAAAAATCATTTAAAAATTGAGATCTTATAAAAAGAACCGGAGGAAATATTAAATTGAGGTGAGATTAGTGATAACTCTCCATTTTTAGTGTTTTTAAAGTACATTTTGAAGCAATTTGGAGAGTTACTAAGCACTTTTTAAGTGTTTTCATGCGATTATATTATCATAAGATCAAATCAAAGTGGTACATCATTTATAGGATTTTATGTGGCTATCATAGTTTTTAAATAAAAATAGGAAAAAAATAAATTTTGGATAAAAAAATTGAAATAAGCAGACAAATTTAATAACAGAGTTATATGTAAGGCATGCAAAAATGTACAGAGTTTCAAAAGTGGTGCAAGTTTAACACATCCGGTTTGCTGTCATCTGGGACCCACAACCCATCACCACCACCCAACTCCAGACTACTCCGAAGCTACGCTTTCAGTTATCTGATTTCCCATGGCCTTCATCCTCCATTACTGAGCGTGGCTTCGTTCCCCTAACCATTTAATGGTGTGTGTATATACATCAAGCATACAATTGCTTGACTTAGTAACATCAGGATGAGTATTAGCACATCAAGAAACCAAAAGCCAACTCAAAATCTTCCAGGAAAGCAAAAACTTGATTTTGCAATCAACCAGAGAGTAATGGCGTCGGGTCAATTCAAAGAAGACAGAACCGAGACAGTAGCTAGGGAGAAACAGGGACTCATTTGAGCGACATCCAGGAGTCTGCAAAGGCAGTAGGAATGGGATGTTCTGGGGCTCTTTTTTATTGGAAGGAGACAGTGACAGCGACGATGTTGGTTGCCGACATGACGGAGTTGAGGTAGCATGGTACTTTTGCGGTGAAGGGGGTGTCGATGACAAAGCCCCCACCGTAGAAGTAGATAAGGAGACGAAGCTTGCGGTGGGGTGGATGATTTTTAGAGCGAAAAGCCCGGCGGAAATGGGAGTTTGTTGGGAGACAACGACGTCATGAGATCGGACGTTGGTTTTAAGGTCGTCGGGGGATGGTAGAGTGAAGTCGGTGCCGATGAATCTCTCGTTGTGACCATCTTTGTAGACTTTGAGCAAAGGGGAGAAGTCTATAGCTACTTCGGTGGAGAAGCTGGTGGAATCCATGGCCATGGGAAAACGGAGAACTGAAAGAGCGGCTTCGGAGTAGTCTAGAGTTTGGTGGTGGTGGTGGATCGTGGGTCCCTGGTGACATCAAACCGCCGGTCTTTTTTTTTTTTTTTCATGGTTTATGCAATGGATCATTTTTGGCCTTCGGTGCACCCACCTTCTAGGTATCCGGCGTTAACCTGAAGGCCAACGCCGGATTTACCGACATGGGCCCCCGACAACCGACTAGTCCTCGCGCCCCCAATCTGATAGGCCCGACAGGAATTCACCTCTTTGAGGCGCCCCAGGGGAGAGAGCTCCCAACGGAAATTCTCTACACCTTCCGTTTCCTGGGATTGAACCCAGGAACGGATTGGTGTGGCGCAGAATCTTGGGATCGAACCCAGGAACGGATTGATGTGGCGCAGATGCCTACCCATCTGCGCCAACTTCCGTTGGTTCAAACCGCCGGTCTTTAAGCACAAGGGAGATGTTAAAACTACACATAACTTTATGTTCATCTTCGCAACTTTTAAAATTTGATGGAGATTGATGCCTTACTCGTAACTTTTAAATCTATTCTTTTATCTTAAAATAAATTGTTTGAAGTTTTATTTAATCTAAAAAATGAAGGGGAAAAAAAAGGGAGAATTATCCCAAAATACCTTTGGAGTAAATTAATTATTGATTGCTATCAAGCGTACAAACAATCTTCCGTATGTGTAAAAATCTTTCATATACATATGTAAACAATTTTTCGTTGTGTGAAATATCTTCTATTATGTGTAACAGATCTTCTATGGTAGCATTCAACAATTAATTTGCTAAAAAGGTATTTATCAACAATTCTCCAAAAACAAAAAAGAAGTTTTAGTTGTTTATTATTATTATTATTATTATTATTATTATTTCACTTTCTTCTTTTCCTTAATAATTGAAGTGACGTCGTTTTATTAGGAGACCCAAAAGCAACTATACATCAGCCATGACTTCAAAGTAGAAAAGGGGATGGGGATGGAGGCGCCATTTCTACCTTGTACAATCATCTTCATCGTCATCTTTACCATCGTGCACCTTTCATTCTTGATCAATCTGAACCATCATCTTAAGCGAGAACCAGAGAGAGGAGGGTGCACGTTGAAGGCTGGACCTGGGGAGGCGACAACAACTACTGTTCATCTTCTTCTTCCCCAAGTCCGATGAGTAACAGAGGATCATTGTGTTTGACAAGTAATAGAGGTGAAAGAGAGAGGGGGTTTGAACTGTTCATTCATCGTTTTGGGGAGCTTGGACAAGATTTGGACCAGAGGAGTTGAAAGATGGTTGCTATTGCGCAATCACCTTCTTCATCAAACAGAACAGATGAGAAACTGGAAGTTAAAGAGGAACATTTGTATCAGTGCTCTATTTCCTTCCCCTTCCCCTTCTCCATTTGATTCTTGACTCTGACCGAACAGATCGTGCTTGTTTTGAGATCATTTTGATTCAGATTTCCTGTTATATGTAGCTAAACTTTTACTTTGGATTATTGTTGCTTTGATTATAGTTTAGTAGATGATGTTTCCATCTTTAAGTGCTTTAATGTTATGTTTGTTGATTTAATTGTGAGTTTGATTGTTTTGAAAGATGAAAATTTTGATTGGAATTTATTTTGATATTCTAAAAGGCCTAGACATAGGAAATTTAGAATAAACTTTTAATTGAATAGTGTAGAATTAACTTTTCGGATTTAATTTGTTTGTAGGATATAAATATACCTACCGGCCTTATATAGTCTCATTAGACGTATACTTAAATTAATCTAATTACGTATCAATCATCCAAGAACTTAGGTATTAACGTAATTGAAATGCTTTTTAGAGGATTAAAAGATTTTATTAGGTAATTTAGAGTCCTAGACTAACAAATATAACTTTAATAGCAATTAAGGGGAGATGTTTGATACTAAAAAGAAACCAATGCTATAAGAATCCACATCATTGCCCAAGTAATTTAAAATCATATGTACCCTTAGTTTTAGTTTAGATTTGTTTGTTTTATTTTTCTAGTTAGATCTTTGTTCTCACTTTATCTTTATCCCATCTTTTTGTTGTAATATCCCGAATTTTGAGATTGGAGGCTTGAGAATAAGCCTAAATTAAGCGGACTACTAATCCCCAGTTTAGTAGATGTCCTAAATCTATTCTCTAATATTCATTATATCTTTTGATCATTAAAGAAAATAAAATGGTGAATTTTGAAGAAAGTGATTATGCTTCCAGTAAAATTTTCAGTGAGGCAGTGAGCTTTTCATAAGGTTTTGGAAAACTATATGATAAGAAAAAATTATGAAATTTTATAGGGTGAAAGTAGACATCCTAAGCTTTAATACGATAGGTTATATGAATCAATTAGAGTTATATATAAAAAGTTATAAATTTTTGAAGTTTGCCCAATGAAATTGATTATTTTCTGGAATAGCATGCAAAGAATGAAAATCTGTGAATTTTGTCCTTCCAGCTAGCAAAAGGCTATATTTTATTTTTCTTGAAACTAGACTTAATAAGAGTTTCATAGCCTTTAGAATTGCTCTGAGATGATATCTATAAATTTAGTTATGATTTTTCAAAATTAGGGCAGAAAATCTGCCAAGAAGGATAACTATTCCGAAAATTGGAAAATAAAATGTGTCGGCAATTGTGTAAATTGTGGAATAAGGAAATAAGAGGGGAAAATAATTATTTGGCTCATAAACATGTCAAGTGTCACTATCCAGAGGTAAAGGTTTGGTTTATAATTGTTAAATTAGAGCACATGTATAATTAAGATTAAAATAATGTTTCTTGTACATGTAATTGGATTAATGGAATTAAAGCCCAATTGTGTGCTTGAAGAGGCTCTTATGCGTTTTTTGGACTAACCAAATGGAAGATGAATTAGTTCAATTGTGATGGAAGGTATTATGACATACTTGGTTGAAGATAAAGCCAAGTACAAAACATGTCATAAATCTCATTTTTGTGATAATATTAATTAGGGAAAAGGTGAGATATTTTACAAAACTCTTCCTTCATCTTTTTGTTCCCTCATTTCACGCCTAAGTATAGAGAAAGAGATAGAGAAAAACTTCAAGAAAAATTTAGGAAAGGAGGAGCATAAGGAGGCTAAATCCAAAGATGAGAACTTGAAGTTTCAAGAGCCAAGCCTTCTAATTTACGCATTTCATCTTCTAGTCCCTTAATCTTCATGGAACTCATGTGTAGCCAAGCTAATCTTCAAGGGAGAAGAGAGAGAAAGTGACCTTTTAGGGAGAGAAAGAGGAGGAATCAAAGGTAAATCATAAAGCCTTTCTTAATATGTTGATTTATGTTAGTTGTTGGTGGTTTGGTTGGTTATTGGCTTGGTTTATATGACTTTGTGATTTTGGTAAACCCAAATCCTAAGGGGAAGTGCTACCCAAATTTATTCTAATCATTTTTAAAAGGTGATTAAAGGTGATAAGAAGGTGTGTTTATGGCTTGAAATTATAAAACTCCATTTTCTCCAGTTTTTAAAGAATTTCATCCAGATCAGTTTTGGGCTGTGTTTGGACTGGATTTTGGTATTTTTGATGATTGCATTGTGTTTAGAATGAAAAATTATGTAGGGTTCATGTTGGGTGTGAAGTGAGAAAAGCCCTATAAAGTGAAATGATAAAAATAGCCTTAAAACCCTCACAAAAGGGCTACTAGGGGTAAATTTATAACTGAGGCTAGAATTTGAGAAAATCATAGTAAAAAATAGATTCCTTGAGTGAAAATATGTCAGAATAACCTAGGTCAAAATTTTGAAAAAAGTGCGGTTGGACTGGGTACGGTCAGGGTGGGGTCCCGTGGGCATGTTGGTCATTTTTCAATATAGACTCATATAACCGTCAGAAACACTAAGGAAGTGTCTAAATGGTATATTTGGGATTATAGGACCGAGTGGATTGTAGAGGTGGAACAAAGACAAGAAGATGTCTCTATTTCACTGGGACGAGTTTAGACACTCAAGTAGCCTTGTGAACATACATTGATTATAATTATCATGTATGAACCACTACAGGAAATTTTTATAATCATGCACATAGTAGCAGTATAATTATACTATTCATGTGTTGCTCACCAAATTACGTATCGTTTTCTGCAAATACTCTGAAAAAAGGTGAAAATAAGATAACCCACAGGTCCCAGGATCGAAACCTGGCTCTGATACCAAAATGTAATGCCCTTATCTTATTTTCACCTTTTTAAGAATATTTGCGGAAAACGATACGCAATTCGTTGTACTCATACGTACTCATTTAGTTTAGTATACCCGTAGGTACTCAATTAAGTTCACTACAACATATCTGGCATATAGGATTTTACCACCTAGGGTCTCTAATCCAAAACATCCTCAAAACGTTATTGAAGGTTCAATCCTATCCATAAGGCTCACAAGGTACAATCTCTATTTATAATTACATTTTGACCTAAGCACTATTTCAGCTTAGATCTGATTGATGCCTATCATCACCCTTCAGTATCCTTATATTAGATCCTTTAGGATCAGTATACGCTATGATCACCACTCTATAGCACCGTATATCGTATCCACATCCCTTTGACACCATGGGATTACTAAGAATCATTGCTTAGCACAGAGATACCTCAAACAAGTACTATACCTCAAATTTTTGTAACCCCATCAAATGGATCTTTTTGGGCAGTATTCACTGCAACAGAAATATCCCGATTTCAAAATCAATACTTATATCATCATTATCTCTATGCGTCTAAGCACCCTTTAAATCATCTATCTTAAATTATCATTAGTCATGGAAACCTTAAAACAATTACTATTCCTCAAGTCTCTATGACCCTATCAACTCAATTTCCCAAGGGTCACTCATCCTAAGATTTCCCTGGGTTGAGCATGCTTAACTTTTGTGTACCCAAGCCAAAATGCAGATACCAACTGTATCTAATGCCTACCACTGATATCCTGAGATTGCCCTTATCCCAAGAGTCATACCAACTATTTCCGGCTGTCAAAGTACTGTGTGTGGTCCGCACATTGGCCTTGATCGTGCCCGCCTCCTCGAGTTTCACAACATCCTTACTCCATCCTTAGTCCGATATTATACCACTTGCTGCCCTCAGGTATTCCCTAACCTTTCGGTGATGATTCACAGAAAATGGGGTAGTTCACTTCTCTACACTACTACAAAAAGTACTTTTAACGTCACTAATTAACGTCCGTTTTTAAAAAACAGTAGTTGAAAAGGAGGCGGTGGTATTTTTGAAATTTTGACTTGTCTTTTAACGACTGTTTTTCGAAAATAGTCGTTAAAAGTCACTTTCAACGATCGTTTTTGAAAAATGGTCGATAAAAGTGTAGACTTTTAACGACTGTTTTAAAAAACAGTCGTTGAAAGTCACTTTCAACGACCGCTTTTCAAAAATGGTCGTTGAAAGTGTTTCAGATCTGTTTTTATCCCAATTGTATCTCCTCTACTAGTCGCGCATCTCCTTCTCAGATCCACCTCTGAGCCCTAATCCAATCTTCAATCACATCATCTGGCCCCTCTCTGACCCCAAATACAACCTCCAGCTTATTCTTCAACACAATCGTGACCTTCACCTTCCTTTTTGCTAGCGTTCTCGTGAACCCTCTCCTCCTTGGCCTCATTTCGATAATCAAGAACATGCTTAGTCCATTCTCAAGAGTATAATATGCATGGATCTTTAGCACTTTCAGTCTTTTAGCAAAGTAGCAACATTTGCTTGGGTGTTAATGATGTTGTAATGACAACCTAGAAGATTAAGTATTTCCTTGAGCTTGAGAGTGTTTGCAAAGCACTTGAGGTTTTTCTCCTTGCCTTTTTATATTTAATTTTTTTGTAATCATTTTTGGAAGTTGAATTGCAATTATATTTGGGGTTTACTTCTTGAAACGAAAAGTTTGAAATTGTTTTTGAATGTTACTTGTTGGAAATTTTGTTTAAATGTTGCTCGTTAGAAATTTCTATCCCAAAACTTGAGTTCTGTACAAGATTTTTTTCAAAAAAATAGAGGGATACAACGACCATTTTTGCAAAAACAGTAGTTGTAAGTCACAACATACAACGACTGTTTTTGCATAAACAGTCGTTGTAAGTCTCTTACAACGACTTTTTAAAACGGTCGTCTATTTTAAAACTTTCAATGACATCACATATACGTCCCTCTAAAAACAGTCATCTAAAGGGTATAAAAACGGACATTAAAAGTCCCTTCTGTAGTAGTGCTAATACCCCATTTGGTGTGTATATCCTTTTACCATGTAATCAGGACCTTATCAGTATACTATTCTATTTCTTGAACAGCCCTTCGGCCAAAACCTCTTAGGCTTTTCTAGAACCACTTGAAGCTCTGGTACTAAAATGTAACGTCCTTATCTTATTTTCACATTTTTTAGAGTATTTGTGAAAAATGATACTCTGTTCGATGGGCAACACAAGAATAGCATAATTATACTGATAATATGTGCATGATTATAGAAATTTCCTGTAGAGGTTCATACATGATAATTATAATCAATGTAGCCACATAGGGCTACTTGGATGTCTAAACCTATCCCAGTGAAATAGAGACATCTTCTCCTCTTTGTTCTACCATTGTAATCCTCTTGTATAGTTATCTTCTCTGTTCTCAGCATATTTTCTGTCTTCTTTTGTCTAAATTGTTGGTAGGGAATAGTGAGATTCGAGAGAATCTCAATAGGAAAACAGTACCAATATGCATGCAAGATAAGTGCTTAATGCATGATATGCTTGCATTACATAAACTCATGCTTACACAATGACATATCTGCGTGCTCAATGTTTCATGCAACAAAACTATGCCTATAGTATAAATTGAAATAAAGGTTTAATCATTCATATATATTTCACTTAATCAAGTAAAGCAATAACATGTATCAATACACCAGCACAAATATCAAATACATGCAGCAGAGGTAAGTTCTATACCTTAACCCTTTTTCAACTCAAAATGTGTGCCTCGTAAAGCATGTTGTAGCTCGACTCTCCACTTGGTCCTACAATTCCAAATGTACCATTTAGACACTTCCATAGTGTTCTTAGGGGTTATATGAGTCTATATTGAAAAATGACCAAAATGCCCCAGGGACCTCGGCCCGGCCCTGCCGTACCTAGTCCGACCACACTTTTTTCAAAATTTGACTTGAGCTATTCTGACATATTTTCACCCAAGGAATCCATTTTTAACCTCATTTTTCTTAAATTCCAGCACCAATTACGAATTTACCCCTGGTAGCCCCTATGTGAGGGTTTTAAGGCTATTTTTGTCATTTCACTTTCTAGGGCTTTTCTCACTTCGCACCCAACTTAAACCCTACACAATTTTCCATTCTAAACACAATGCAATCATCAAAAACACCATAATCTAGTCCAAACACTGCCTAAAACAGATCTGGACGAAATTCTTTAAAAATTGGAGAAAATGGAGTTTTATGATTTCAATCCATAAAACACCTTCTTATCACCTCTAGTCACTTGTTTAATTACTTAATCACATTCTAAACATGATTAGACTAAATTTGGGGAGCACTTCCCATTAGGATTTGAGCTTCCCAAAATCACAAAGCCATGAAAACTAAGCCAATAACCAACCAAACCACCAACAACTAACATAAAGCAACATATTAGTCAAGGTTTTATGATTAACCTTTGATTCTTTCTCTTTTTCTCCCTAAAACGTCACTTTCTTTCTCTTCTCCCTTGAAGATTAGCATGGCTACACATGAGTTCCATGAAGATGAAAGGATTAGAAGATGAACTACATAAATTAGAAGGCTTGGCTCTTGAAATTTCAAATTCTCTCCTTTGGATTTAGCCTCCTTGTGCTCCTCCTTTCCTAAGTCTTTCTTGAAGCTTCTCTCTCTCTCTCTCTCTCTATACTTAGGCATGAAAGGAGGGAACAAAAAGATGAAGGAAAAGTTTTGTAAAATATCTCACCTTTTACCTAATTAATATTTTATGACATGTCTTGTACTTGGCTTTATCTTCAACCAAGTATGTCATAATACCTTCCATCACAATTGAACTAATTCCTCTTCCATTTGGTTAGCCCATAAAACGCATAAGAGTCCCTTCATGCACACAATTGGGCTTTAATTCGATTAATCCAATTACATGTACAAGAAACATTATTATAATCTTAATTGTACATGTGCTCTAATTTAACAATTATAAACCAATCCTTTACCTTTGGCATGTTTATGAGCCAAATAATTATTTTCCCCTCTTATTTTCTTATTTCACAATTTACACAATTACCAACACGTTTTATTTTCCAATTTCGGAATAGTTGGCCTCCTTGGCAGATTTTCTACCCTAATTTTGAAAAATCATAACTAAATTTGTAGACATCATTTCGAAGCGATTCTAAAGGATATGGAACCCTTATTGAGTCTATTTCAAGGAAAAATATAGCCTTTTGCTAGTTGGAAGCACAAGATTCCCATATTTTCAATCTTTGCATGCTGTTCCAGAAAATAATCAATTTCGTTGGGCAAATTTCAAAAATTCATAACTTTTTGTATATAGCTCTAATTGATTCATATAAGATATCAAATTAAAGCTTAAAATGTCTAATTTCACCCTGTAAGATTTTATAAATTTTTCTTATCATTTAGTCTTCCAAGACCTCATAAAAAACTCACTGCCTTGTAGGAAATTTTACTGAAAGCATAATCACTTTCTTCAAAATTCACCATTTTATTTTCTTTAATGCCCCAAAGATATAAGGAATATTAGAAATAGATTAGGGACATCTACTAAACTGGGGCTTAGTTGTCCGCTCAATTTAGGTTATTCCCAAGCCTCTAATCCCAAAATTTAGGATATTACATTTGTCTTGCTCAATTTAAGTGAAAGTGTAAAATTAATGTTCAATTCAATTTTGGGTATCAAATCCCTGCAAGAATGATACTTTATTCATTTTGTTATTCTTGATATGACTCGTGTACTTGTGGAGTCAAGGGCTATAAATTTTACCCCTATCAATTAGAAAGTTACTCCTTTTGGTCTTATTTATAAAAGTTCAACAACTGAATTACACAATTTAAGAAAGGGGTTAAAATTGGTTAAAAATAATAATTATGTGTGATATAAACTTTATTTTCTAAGTATGCCCTTATTTATGAGAGGCAAATATGGCAGAGAGATAAAATAACTATAAGTATCATCAACCTTTTAATTAATTCAATGCATAAATTAAAGAGGAAGTAGAAATGAAAAAAAAAACTTATTAAATGTTCAAATAACTCTTGTCAGGCTCTTAAAAATGACCAAGGCAATTCAAACTTTAAGCTCTTATAAAAATGACAAGAGAGAGAATTAAATTTTAAGATAAACTTAATGAGGTTTAAGGTTTTTCTTAGTTTTAGTCATTGTTATGAAACCCAGATTGGCCTGGCCAGTTGGGATTTGAAACCGCTGAACCCTGCCTTTAACCGGTCTGGGTGAGGCGCTAACTCTGGGTCACATGACTCAACTAACTTAGTGTGACTCAGTTAGCTAGGGTGATTCACCCTACTTAGTGAGTCACCCGAGTTAAAAAAATTTTCCCACCATTAGAACAAAGTGACGCCATTTCGTTAATTTTTTTAAAAGCATAAAAAAAATCAAAATCGAGTTCTCTCGCTTCCTATCTTCTTCAGTTACTCTCACTTTCACTCTCACTTAACCGATGATCTTCACTCTTTCTCTTCCCTTACCGTCTTTGTCTTCTTCCTCTTCACACATAGTCAACATTCTTGTTGCTCTTTCTAACCTTTCCCCTAGCCGATGACGTTGGTTGCAAGGTTGGAGCTTTGGGCTTAGCTAACTTTGAGTTCACCGATGAGGCAGTGACAATGAATTTTTAGTTGTTATTGACTGACTCATTGAACAGACACGTGTTCACTATCATTCCAGACTCTCTAAGCTTAATATCGTTGCTTCCTTGACTACTTGCTTGAAAGGTCAGAGCTTTGAGTTCGATTTGTTGCAGTTCCTAGAGTTTTTGTTGTAAGCGTTGGCAGAGATGAAGGGTATGGCCACTGGTTGTCTTGTTGGTAAAGCTCGACATTCTGTACTCTGTTCTTCAAATTTTCGGTATGATTTCTATATTCCTTTGTATCTATTTCTATTGACTAGTTTTATTGCTTTCGTTGTATTGATTTGCATCAAAATCAAATGTGTATGGCTGATGCTTTGCCTTTTTTTTTCTTGCTAGTTTGGTTGGTTTTTTGTTTCATTGTAGCTCTGATAGTGATTAATAATCAACTGAGTGCTTTTGGTTTTCAAATTGAAATGGTTTATTTGGCGTTTGGTTTGGTTTTTGTTTGTTAATGGAGGGAATTATGAAGCAGCTAAGAATGATGCTGCCACCCTCAATCTCAACATTGCTAATCCTCCTAACAGTAGTTTACCCCCTCCACAGATGTCACACCCTTCTCTTATTTTCAGTTATTTTCAGAGTATTCATGGAAAACGATATGCAGTTCGGCGAGCAACATAGGAATAGCAGAAATATACTGATAATAAGTGCATGATTATAAAATTCCCCTTAGGGGTTCGTACATAATAATTACCATCAATGTAGCCACACAGGGCTACCTAGGTGTCTAAACCCATCCCAGTGAAATAGAGACATTTTCTTGTATTCATTCCACCACTGCAATCCCTTCGTACAATTCTCTTCGTTGTTCTCAGCATATCTACTCTCTTCTCCTGGCTAAATTGTTGGTAGGGCAGGATGAGATTTGAGTGAATCTCAATAGGAAAACAATACCAATATGCATGTAAGATAAGTGCTTAACGCATAACATGTTTGCATCACATAACTCATGCTCACACAATGACATATCTGCGTGCTTAATGTTTCAAACAACATACTAATGACCATAGTATAAATAGAAACAGAGATTCAATAATTCATATATGTTTCACATAATCAAGTAAAGTAATTGCATGCATCAATACACTAGCACAAATATCAAATACACACAGGAGAGGTAAGTTCCCTACCTTAACCTTTTTTTTGCTACTTGAAATAGCTCCTTGATATATGTGCCAATGACTCGGGTTCTTAAATCAGTCCAAAAATGCCAAATGTACAATTTTAGGCACTTCTAATATGTTTTTAGTGGTTATATGAGTCTACTATACAAATTTACCAAAATGGCCCTGGAGACTCGGCTCGGCCTCGTCGTACCCGGTCCTACCATACTTTTTCTAAAATTTTGACTAGGGATATTCTGACCTATTTTTGCCCAAGGAATCGATTTTTCACCTCTGTTTTCTGAAATTTCAGCCCCAATTATGAATTTACCACTGGCAGCCCCTATATGAGGCTTTCAGGGGTGTGTTCGTAATTATGTTTTTTTAAACTTTTTCGAAAAAGTGAACAACTGTAACCCCACCTAATTCTCCCTCTTGAACTCAATGAAACCATCAAATCATTGAAAATCTAACTCTAAGGCCCTTTAAAAGCCCTAGCCGAAACCCTTGAAAGAAAAAGGGAAAATGCAAACTTTGACTTAAAACTTCAAACCCTTGTTCCTGTCTACTCCCAATCATTTATTAGACCATTTAAACACATACTAACCATGATTTAAAGAAATTTGAGAACCATAACCTGTTAGGGTTATCACTTTCCAAATTTACAAATTCAACCAACAAACACCAAATCAAACCACAAACATCAACAACCACAACATACTATCAAGGATTTGAGACTTTTGAAGTTACCTCTTGATTTCTTGATTTCTCTTCCTCTTGGCCAAAATAAACTCCCCTTTAATCCTTGAAGATTATCTTGCTAAACATGGTGATTCATGGAGAAGAAGAGATTAGAGAATCTATTATGGAAGAAAGGAAGCTTGAACACAGGAACAACAAGCCCTACCTTGAATTCTTAGCTCCTTAAGCTCTTCCTTCTCTCTAGCTCTTCAACTCTCTCTCTCTCTCTCTCTCTCTCTCTCTCTCTCTCTGTGAGGCTTAGGATAAAAATATCAAGAGGAAAGAGATGAGCCAAAGCTTAATAATATCTCATCTTTTCCCTTAATTAATTTTATTTCAAAAATCCAATTTATGACACCTTCATGTACTTAAGTTTATCCTCTTCCAACTTGTGTCATAAGCCTCTAATTGCAATTGAACCAATTCTCCTCCATTTAGTTAGCCCAAAATGGCGCCATGTATATGTTAGAATCGGCAGGCACAACGGAAGAATTTTAAAAATTTTCACTGATCCTAATCGAGGATCTATCAACGGCATTTAAACCAAGTTGGAATGATTCATACCTTTTGATGATTCAGGGTTTTCATGATCTCTAGAAGCCAACACGTCAGGTCCACTCCATCTACCGATATCCACACGAATGCTCTCCAACCGAAACTGTGTGCTAGCGCCTCTAATGTCTCCTAGGGTTTCCCTTGCGGCTCTCAATTCTAATGTATATATCAGTATATATGCTCTATCAAGTTTATAACCTATGAGGGTTATTTTCAAATTTCAAAATTAATCGTCATTAATTTTGAAATTAATTAACTATTAATTATCTTGATGAGCTAATTAAATAAATTCAGTTTAAATTAAATCTGTCCAACAGTTTTAATTTAACCTATTTATTTAATCCAAATAAAGAGCCATTAGATTTAAGTTATCTTCATAAATTAAATCTGAGATACCATATCTCTATCATGTTAATTATTAGATTTAATTTATCTTAATAAATTTAATTTAAAACTAACACAATATAATAATATCATATAATATATATACATATATATATATATATAATATGTATTTCAAAAATACATATCTATATAATATTATTAACGAATTTTTTTATATTACATATATACATATATATATATATATATAAATATAAAATTCGTCCACCCTAATTAAACATTATCTCGTGTTGGGCCATTCTTGTGTGCGACCCTGTAGGCCCATATGAAGTTGGCAGTGGCCCAATAACTGTACTGACCCACAAGTCGCAAGCGGCCTCTAGCAAGACATCACGACTATCCAATTCATATGAGGATCGTTAACATGATGCAACCTGTCATACAACCATGTCACGTCCCTTTTGTCACACGATATATTGGTCAAGGATGAGGCATGGATAATGTTATCCTCTTATTCCTGACTATTACTTTCTTGATTCTTGAGTAGTCTGACAATAGAAATAGAAACTCCTTTCCATTTTAGTATGGCTATACATTTCTCAGACTTACTCATCGTGGGGCCCAATAATATCTCTCTACTAATGTGAGGGAACAATTTCATCTTGATCATTCATATTCCTCTAATGAAAAACCACCAAGCCCGATTGTAGCCTTTATCATCACCCGATCAAAGGTGACTTTTGACTAGTTCAAAGCTTAGCAACTATCATGTAGGAATCCATGATGACCTCAGGTCAAAGGGCATTGTGACGTGGTTATACATGAGAAAAGCTTATGACTTGATCCATGTAGCTTTCTCATAGTAGGTCGGTCCAGCACCTTGTACTCTTACAAGTGCCTAAGACTTTGATTCGTATCTCCATATCTTATCAAAGTCATACTGATCTTGTTTCATCTCTACTCCCGCATAGATGACCGACCAGGGACATTTTAGGACAATCTTTATGAATTATCCAAGGATACAATTATCACAGTTAACATGCAAATAATATGATAACAGAATGGAGAAATTTCATTAAATTATTAATGTTCAAAGTACAATGATGGGCCCTTTGGGCACAATTTCCAACAGCATAAGCCCCCACAAACCAAATTTGGGCTTTAATCCATTAGCCTTACTACATACTCCAATAATTATTATTTTATGATAATAACACATGTGCTCCGACTTCAACAATTAACATTTAATTCCCTTGGCTTAAGATGATGCCACTTGGAATCTTTATGAGCCAAATAATTATTTTCCCTTCTTATTTCCTTATTCCACAATTTACACAATTGCCAACACATTTTATTTTCCAATTTTTGGAATAGTTGGCCTTCTTGGCAGATTTTCTACCCTAACTTTGAAAATCATAACTAAATTTGTAGACACCATTTTGGAGTGATTCCAAAGCCTATAGAACCCTTATTGAGTCTAGTTTCAAGAAAAAATATAGACTCTTGCCAATTAAAAGCACATAATTCCCATATTTTTAATCTTTGGAAGCTATTCCAGAAACTAATCAATTTCGCCGAGCAAACTTCAAAAATTCATAACTTTTTGTATATAGCTCTACTTAATTCATATGCCCTATCAAATTAAATCTTAGGATGTCTACTTTCACCTTGTAAAATTTAATAATTTTTGCCTATCATTTAGTCTTCTAAAACCTCATGACAAGCTCACTTCCAAAACATCATATAGTCTATGTGGTGGTTGACATTGCTGCTAATTATGTAGCATGTAGTAGATTGTTCAAAAAATATATATAAAACTATTTTTTCGTCACCTTATGCAGCTCACTTTTTGAATCTTATTTTAAATAGAGGGCTTATTTTTTATCAGTCCCCTACAAAATTACCTACACAAACAACACATGTGTGTGTGTGTGTCAAACACCAAAACAAATCCAGTTTCAGAGCTATCAAATATACAAAAGAACCATTTCTAACAAATATCAAATGCGTAGTCCAGTAAAACAGATCCAGTACTATACAATTTATAATATCAATATCAACATGTACCAAGTGTAATTGCATATATGTGCACAAAAGAAACTAACGACGATATTGGTGGCTCGATCATGATCATCATTACTAGAACCACTATCAGAATGCATATTTATTTGTAACAACGTTGACAAATGAAATGAAATGATTATTAATAATTTTAAGTCTAACAATAATTAACTCAAGCAACAGAGCTAAGAAAATTTACATGACTAAGTGGCCCTTTTTCTTTTCCTAGTCTTAAGAATTGTAATGTTCTTTGTAGTTACAATTGGTTTTTAATTTGTGAAGCAATTTCGCCCCTCTTTGAAATCCAAATTCCTTCATTATAGTCATGCTTGACGTACAAAGCATTATCTTCATTAAAATGTGTTTCAAGTGATGTTCCTTGAAATAGATCATCCTTAGCTACATTGTCTTCACCTCTCGTATTCTCACTTGTTTCATTAGTTATCAAAACAATATGCCATTCTTTGTTAGCAGGATTAGGAACATAGAACACTTGTAATATCTTGAAGTGTGGGACTAGAGGCTTAAGAATAAGCTTGAATCAAGTGGACTGTTAAGCCCCGATTAAGCAAGTGTCCTAAGAGGGCATAATGATATTCCTTAATATTTCATATATATTTATGGCATTAAGGGAATAAAATGATAAAACAAGGCAATTGGTGGTCACACACAACATGAGCTTGTTTAGAACAAAAATTGTAAACATTTGAATTTGCTGCCAGTGAGTTTCCATGTGTAGTAATCTTATTGTGTAACATTTTTAAATAGGCAAATGATGCCTAATGCCTATGATATTTTCAATATAAAAGGTGACTTATCAAGCTTTAATTTGATTAATCATATAAGTCATTTGGAGCTGTGCACAAAGAGTTATGAATTTTTGAAGTCAGCCCAGTGATACTGGTAATTTCCAGTGGCAATATCCAAAAACAATAATTCTAGGAATTGTGTGCTTTTGGTTGGCTAAAGGCTATATTTTTCCTTAAAAATAGACTTAATAAGGGCCACATAGCTTTAGAATCACACCAATTGAATCTCTATAAATAAAGATAAAAATTTTCAAAGTTTGACTAAAATTCTATCTAATTTTCCAGCTAGTGTGAAAATGGAAATAAATGTAAGGGCAATATGATCATTTGACCAATAAAGTAAGCAGCGATTTATTTTCCCCTTTAATTGGGATAAATGTTGGCTGAAGTAGGGAGCACGGAATTTTTAACCTAAGTAAACCAACCATAGTTGAGTAATTAACCAGTTGCTTTTCAAGGTGTCACAAGATTGTGACACATAGCACTTTGTGGGCTGCGCATTTGTGTTAAGTGAAGATAAAGACCAAAGCTCCCTTTCTCCTCCTTATATTTCATCCAGCTGCCCTAAAAGAGAGGGGAAAATGAGAAAAACATGAGAAAAAGAAAGATGAAAGAGAAAGAAGGAGTAATGGAAATTCCTGAGTTCTGGAGCCGATTTCACCTTTGATGAGTGCTTTCTTTCTATAGTTTTGGATTATTGATTAGACATGTTTGGAGCCTTCAACGTAGGGGAGGTGCTGCCAAAATCAAGAATTGGTTGCAGAATCATGCTCAGGTAAGCGTAAGCTTCGATTTGAGCCAAATATTGTGATGTTTGAGTAATTATTCATGGAGTTGTGTGATTGTTTTGATTTTTGAACACCATAAGAAATGGGTTAAAGAAGGTTTAATGATGTTAGATTATAAGTCTTAAACTTAAATCTGTAAAACTATTAATTGCTGGATTGAAGTTTCTGGGAGGCAATCTTTTTGAGGTGAAGTTTTGACTGGTCAAATCTGGTCTAAATGTTATGAAACTTTTCGACATTAAAGTAGACATCCTAGGTTTAATTTGATAGGTATTATAAGTAATTTGGACCAGTGGATTGAAAGTTTTAGATTTTTAAAGTTGTGCCCTATTTTTGGACTTAATTCTAGAATAGTGTGGGACTTATATGGAATTCTATATTTTTGTGGTTGTAGATGGTGGTGATTCATATTTTTTTATAGAGAATGTAAAGAGCTTTCCATAGAATTTGAACCACCCCATTTCAAGTTTTTTAGATTTATTTATGATTTTTGGAAGTTGATCTAAGAACAGGATATTTCTTAGCTGCGGCCTAAAAGTTTCTAACCTTTCTTGGCTGTGGCCAAACGATTTCTTGGCCACGGCCAAGCCTCTTTATCAGCGTTTCACATTTTTTGAATGGTGTTGGTTAGTCTAGCCTTTCCTAACCCCATAGGCACTTGTTTAGACTTCCAATGGCCAACTAAATAGCTTAAAAGATAACCAATATGGTGTGTTAAGCCTCCCTAACTTTTGAGACATTGTTATACATTTCCAACGACTTACTATCATGGCTCTAATTATGTGATTGGGTATCTAGGTCCATGAGAGGTCAAAGAAGAGGAATGGAAGAATTTCCAAGAAGCTATAATGGTTGGAAGAAAGGGGAACCAAAGAAGGACTTAAAGCCATAAGGTAGGTAACTTTCCTAACTTGCATAACTTGTTATGTGTGCTTGTGTATTGATGTGTTAATTGCTTTGATGAATTGTATGAAGCATATGTGAACGAGTGAAGCTCTGTTTGAACTTATGCTATGCCATGAGCGTATTGTAAAGCATTGAGAATGCATGTCATTATAGTTGCATGAGTTTATGTAAGCAAGCATGTCATGTACAAAGCATTTCTTGTATGCATTTGTTAACACTGTTCACTACTAGGATTCTCTTAAATCTCACTCCCCCTACCCAACCATATATATATGTGAACATGACAGAGTAGTGCATGAAGATATGCAAGATAAAAGGGCGATGGCAAATTGAAGATTTTTATATGATAGTTTGCCATGTATGAAATTACTGCATGTTTTCATTATTGTATAAACATGCCATGAAGGATAAATGTTTGTAATCAATGCTAAATAAATGAGTTAAGAATGAGTAGAGAAATAAGTAGTGAATTACTCTGATTGAATTGAATAAAGATGAGAATCGATGAGCAATAATGAATTTGCGAATCACAATAAGTTGCTTCTGCAAGATTTTGAAATATTCTGAAAAACCCACTCAACTATAGGTTTGAATCCTATCTTGAGTTTGAGAATTTAAAACGATTTTACAAAAGTGGTTTAGACTTATTGTATACAAGCTCATCCTATCGATTGCGAGAATATGGCGTTACACTTTTTGGTATCAGAGTAGTGATTCTGGTAATGGAATTTCTTACTTAGAGATACAAGTTTTGTTAGACAAAGGGTTCTGACTATGGGTTACATTCTCTACTCATATGAATAATATAGTGATTCCCTATTAGTGCTACTGTAACTAGGAGTTACAGATAGCTATGAAACCTAAGGAATTAGATCAACCTTGTCTGTTAATCAGCTTGTTAATGGAAGGGGCAATGGTCTATAAAGAGGAAGTGGCTCCACTTGACAGGGATGTTATTGGTGCCCAGTCCTAGTGAGGATTCCTCTACTGAAGACAATGACAATGAGACCTTAAGGATAAAAGTGGAAGCACAGGATTCAGATTCTATTGCTAACTTTAGGGCCTCTGATATTGATTTAAAGTATGACCCATATTTTTTCTTGTGTTATGAGAACACTTAGAGGGTCTATACCAAGAAGCTGGTATTGCTTATGTTTTCCTGAGGGGACAGTATCTAGCATTTTTGGGTTGGATAACATGAAATATTGGGATCAAGGTATTTGTGGGGTACCGATGCCTAGAGATATATGGGTCGATACAAGCACTAATGCCCCGGATACCATTAAAACTTCATGATTAAGAGCGTGCTTAGGTGAGCGAAATCCTGGTATGGGTAAACCCTTAGGAAGTTAAGCTGGTAATGTTATGAAGACTCGAGGAATAGTGATTATCTTAAGATTTCTCCATGACTAATGATCATCTTAGTTAGATGAATTATATTTAAAGGTAAACAAATATGATGAAAAGTATTGAACTGGAAGAGGCTAGAAACTGAACAAAGATATGCTAATTTTTAGGTCTTACCATATGTTATTGGGGAGATATCTTGACTCTCGAATCGCCTGGCCATTGATAGTGCTCATGTGAATAAAAGAGTTTGATGTTATGTAAATGTGAAAGGGGCTTCATGGGGCTAAGGGAGGGGCTGATATTTGCATCAATCTTGATTATCCCAAATCCTAGTATGGCTAGTATGGTCTGTAGAGATGCAACATGTATAGTTTGTAAGTGAAGTGATATGTAAGGGTTGCAGTGTAATGAGTATATGATATTAGGATGTGCCCTAGTGTAGAAGGGCAGAATGGTGGCGGATGCCTCTCGATAGCTGAAGTCTCACGAGATAGAATACTCTATCCTGAATTAGAGTTGGTGGCGATTATGTTAATTTAGAGGAATGATGATATTAAGAGAATATTTTATGAATGTTTCAAGAATTAGAATGGGAATTGTGAATCATGATTTAGGCATGCCTATGGGTATAATTTAGGACAATGATTTTTGATCTATGTAATGTTGAGGTTCTAGATTCAATTGTGAATTTAGAAGATTGAGTGAATATTCAGAGAGGTATTACCTAATGAATTGTAACCTAAGAATCAAACAATAGTTGAATTGATTCTTTAGGCATCTGAATTGACCCGAATGTTTTGAGGCACTAGAATCAGTGAAAAATGTGTATGAGGTTTTCTTATGGTGCTAGTTGCTGATCTAGCATAGGGAATGATCTTGATTATAGAATCTTCCCATAGAAGAATGATTAAGAGTTTGTTCCATGATAGAACAAAGTAATAGAAAGATTAAGAAAAGTCTTGAGTTATGGTCTCATGGTTGAGGCAGATAATAAAAGTTATGCTAGTGGCTTATGAAATACCCTGCACAATATTGGTAGATTACCCTGATAAGGAAAGTAGAATTATGCCTGGAGCTAGACCAATATCAAAAGTCTATGTAGAATGATCTCATATGAGATGGCAAAATTAAGGAAAATAGAGTACATAATTGCTGGAGAAGAGGGACCTTATAAGATATGGGTTTCCCGTTATAATGGTACTTCCATTCAGAGAAGGCCAACCAGAAAGAGATACCTACGGGGGTTTTTGATCAGAAAGGGCTACCCACTGAGTATTAAGAACAGAGGGTTTGACCAATCAGAGTGGATTGAGTAAAGCGCCAAGTAAAGTACTGTAGAGTAGAGCTACCATGACATTGAACTGTAAAGTAGAGGTACTGGGATGTCGACTCTCAAAGGTGGTGCATTGTAATGAGTCCCATATTAGATGGGTTTCTTAAAATAAGGGTTTATATGACCCAGTGTTTTGCCTTGGGTTGTTCTAGCACTATGTGTCGAAAGAAAAGTAGATGAAGGGAATTAAGAAAGAACATGCTCGACAGTATAAAGGAAAGTAACTCTTGCTCTTGTATCTTATGTAATGATTTT
The DNA here is from genome assembly GCA_963210345.1 of Inga oerstediana. Classification (NCBI taxonomy): domain Eukaryota; kingdom Viridiplantae; phylum Streptophyta; class Magnoliopsida; order Fabales; family Fabaceae; genus Inga; species Inga oerstediana. The sequence continues at coordinate 69,548,757 of OY723403.1, forward strand.
GTATGTATGTATTTACCATCATGTGTATTCATTTCATGAATATATGAAATTTTTACTATGTAAAGTATGTAACGAATGTAAAGTATGTTACGAATATTATGAAACGCCTTAAGACCTAGTGGGCAGTATGTCCTTAGGCAGACAGTGTTATGTTATGAAACACCTTAAGACCTAGTAGGCAGGGTTCTGTTAGGCAGGTAGTATTAAGTTATGAAATGCCCTAAGACCTAGTGGGCAATATGCCCTTAGGCTAGTAATTGTTAAGTTATGAGATTGTTTGTTTAGCATGATTCATGAACATTACATAAGTATATGAAGGGGTTGAGTAGCAAGGGATAGAGCCTAGAATAAATTCAGAATACCTTGCAGGATGTGCACCCTAAGGTCATTAGTCTTGATATGTATTCAGTAAAGATGATAAACCAAATGTTTTGAGGCCATAAGACTTAGGAGACATGCATGTCTTAGGCCGGTAGAATGTTATATATTTAAGAATGGTGACGAGCAGAGTTTTAAGGTAGTAAGTCTCAAAGTGCTTATAAGCATAGAGGGATTCCCTGGGCAATATGACCTGGTATGCAAGAGTGCATGGGGTAGGGTCCCTAGACTGTAAGATCCTACATGCTAGTTATGTTGTAATGGATCTGTGTATCTAGAGGCCCTAAGACTTAGTAGACCGGTGTGTCCTTAGGGTGGCAGATTTATTCAAAATTGTGTTGGATAGTGACCCAAAGAATGAGGGGCAGAGTCCCTCAGCTGTATGATCTTATATGCTAGATGTTTATATTGCACACTGATTGTTGAATGTCCTTATGATAAATGAGAATGCTGAATACTATCTGAGATTTGTGTTAACAATATAATGATGGTTATGTTGCATGGTTTGAGAGTTTGCACATGAAAGAGATAGATTGAGTAATAAAAGTGTTTCCCTAAGGTGTAGATGATTCTATACAATTTTCAAAATTTAAGGACGAAACTTATTGAATGGGGGGAGAATTCAATCATTCATATATGTTTCACATAATCAAGCAAAGCAATTACAGGCATAAATACACAAGCACAAATATCAAATACATGCAGGAGAGGTAAGTTCACTACCTTTGGTCTTTAAGCCCTCCTCTTGTACTTTTTCTTTTTCAACCATTGAAGATGCTTCTTCTTTGACTTCTCATGGCCCTAAATAAATACCCATATTATTAGAGCCATGAAATTGAATGTCCAATGGGACTACATGGGCCTTTAGGACATGTATCTAATATTTGATCTCATACTTACTCCAATTTACCTAAAAGGCCATAAATATGTTGTTTGAAATATTGAGCACGCAGATATGTCATTGTGTTAGTATGAGTTTATGTAATGCAAGCATGTCATGCATTAAGCATTTATCTTGCATGCATATTGGTTATTGTTTACTATTGAGATTCTCTTGAATCTCACCCTCCCCCTACCAACCATTTAGAAAGGTGATCGCAGGAGGCATGTTGAGAATAGAAAAGAGGGCTGCACGCAGAGAAATGCTGTAGTAGAACAAAGATGGAAGGATGTGTAACTTTTATGAATGAGTTTAGATACTTTTGTAGCCTTGTCCGACTACATTATTGGTAATCATTATAAACAATCCTTGTGGGGAATTTCTATAATCAAACACTTTTTATCAGTATATTTATGCTATTCCTGTGTGCCCACCGAACTGCGCAATTGCTACTCAAATTAAAATCGATAATAAGTGGTATGTAAGGCAGGATCTTACACTTGGTTTGCCTTAGAAACCAAAATGAAAGACTCTTCTTTATACCCTTGTTTGTTTAAATTCAATTGTATAAACTCTAACTATATACTTTCAAAGCATTAATATTGCCAACCTACTCGCACTTGAATACCACAACCCAGAATCATACGTAATTTAGCTCCCAAATGTGCTCAACTACCCCAAGGTATGATATATTTGAATAGATATGATTTTTATCTTTCACACTTGATATATGTATGGTATTAGCAACAATAGTTACACCACTATTTTGCATTTTGCTCCGGTCATCTTACTCTCTCTTATAGAAAGTGAATCCATTGATGAGGTATATTGAGTAAGAAAATACCTATGTTATAGTCAGAGATTTCTTTTTCTCATGTGCAAATTTAAAATACTCGAGATCAAACTTATTTTGTTAGGAAGAATCAGCAGGATATTGAAGTATGCCATCTTGAACCCTTTCATTTGTATGACACCTTAAATTTTTGCATCATGTGCATTGCCGTAGTAAAAAATTTTCCAAACATCAAATATTGTTGGTAAAAGATCCTCTCCTAATTTGAAAATTAACCATGATAGAAAAGAATTGAAATAATTGTTTGAAAACACCTATCATAGTTAAAAGGATTAAGATTACAAACTTAACTTTTCCATGATAGAGAAGACATGAACAATACGTTTGAAAGTCTATTATGGATTATAAAATTCTTCACATCGTTTCATAACCAAAACATAAAGAAACCACATACTTAAGCCTTGTGCTTTTCAAAGCTTAGAATATAGTATTTAACCATAAGCCTAAATGAGGAATTTCATAGTATTTAAACATCCCATAATAAACTATAGATTCAAAACATGTATTTCTTGCGGATCTACAAAGAGAATTCATGCAACATCCAAAGGCCTCCAGCGTCCAACTAGCTCACTAGTTAGCAATAATTAATCAAAAGTATAAAAATATCAGAGTTTACAAAATATAGGCCTTATGAGTGACAATTGATGTATATTACTTGAAAATGTTAAGAGCAATGCAGTAAGACAAAAGCTTCAGTAACCAACTATCCAACTCATTGCACATGCTAATATATGCTCACAAGGTGTAAAGTACAACAATTTATATAACAAAGTAGTTGAGATATAATTCACAAAATTCCATATTACAAATTCTTAAGTTGCCTCCCTTCAATCCAATCGAACTACCTTATTTCCACTGAATAGACCCCAAGGCTAAATTATTATCCATATCATTAGCCACTTAAAAGCTTACTAGTCATGTGATAAAGATTATCCAAAATCCACATAGCACATGCCCAGACCATGGGTCTTTTCCTCTTATTCAACTAATAGGGTGTTTTAGCCCCTCGTTGAACCAATAAGGTAGTCCTTTGTTAAACCAGTAGGACAATAAAAAACCAAACATCATGAACCAATGGAGGCTACACCACGTGGTGGAACAAACTACTCCATTTCATTCTAAATCCAATCATTAGAATAATTATCAACAAATAATTCATTGGGAATCTTGAGATTTTCACATTCATATCAAACTTCAAATTACTTTCATATATATATATATATATATCATAATATCTCAATTCCCAGCACATTATAAATATATACTCACAATTCAATTCATAAAGTTCCACAAGGCCATTTCCATCAAAATGCTCATCAATATTATGATTACTTTCTCAGTCTTAATATGCATTTCAAAGTACTCATTGAAATATCAAATCAATATCAATATATCATATTCCTATTCTCATAATCCTTTCACAAATACTCACAAACAACATATCAGTACACATAAATAGTGGGAAGCGATTACCTCTCGTCAAGCAAGGATATATTACCACAAACCAAAGCCCCATACACAACACCAACAAGTCATATTCAATCTACACAATTAACATCACCATAATTAGTTCATAACTAATTACGTGGTTAATAATAACAAATAAAAGCCCTAGGACCCTCTAGAGACTCCACTCTCAAAATTGGTCAATCTAAATTAACCCAACCTAGCCTTTAGGTCTCTAATGCCTTAAACAACTTATCTGAACAAATAAACAAGCTTCAATTACTCAAATCATTCAAAAATCCCAATTTTATAGCTTAAAATTCTCCTTAAAATACCCATTTCATGAAATCAACCTTAGACAACAATCTAAACCAACTAAACCTCTAATCCGACACATATTAACATTACCAATTATCAAAACTAATTTCCAAAAGCCATATTATCACAACTTAGCCAAAATCAACTCTTAGAGTCAAACCCTAGCTTAAAAATCCATATAACCTCAAATCAAACAAAACTAAACTGATTAAACTCTTTATCCAATAGGTGGGATCATCATCAAGTTTGAAATCCCCAAGAAACCCTAACTTTCAACTATTGAAAAATCTAAAAATCTAAGAGAAAAGAGTGGAAAAAAGGGTTAGGAACACTTATCTAAGTGTTTGGAAGCTCAAAAATGTAGCTCAACGCCGGAAAACATCTAGCAAAGCATCGACACTCCCTCTCATTCTTTCCCTATTTATGTCATAAAAAGCATGACCGATTTATTTATAGAAATGATGAGTTGCCTTGGCAAGTGATTTAGTTGCAGAGGTGAGTGTTACCGTAAAACACTCCTAATTTCATGTTCTTACCTTGGCAAGTAACATATTTGCTGAGGCAAATGACACAGGAGACTGCTTCCCTCCTCTGTGCCATTTGCTTCGGTGAGTTACATTCTCATTGAGTGAATGACACAAAAAGTCACTCTCCTCTAACACACACATGCACTTCAGCAAACAACCTTCTTTCCAAGGTGAACAGACTCAAATCTCCTTTCCCAACTTATATTCAACTCTAAACCTCAATAAAACACCTCAAATCAACAACTATCATAAACCACTTCCTAATACCTCAATTATTATCATTAATCAAACTTAATTAGTCAAAATCATAAAGCACAAATTTTCAAGATGTTACATGCCTTGGTTGGAATATCGTTCCCCTGTAGTAGTATTCTTCTCAAAAGCAAAAGCAATTCTATGAAGCTTGTGTCAATCCACCCATTTTTTTTGCTTTCATGTTGTACAAGTTCAACATTGTTAACAATATTGTGAACTTAATACAATTTTCACATAAAGGCTTCTCCACATGACACTTCATCCTCTCAAACTTTTCTAGACATTCACTGAATTCCCTTTCAATACATCAACCATATCTTCAAGACAGTCGATCTTAAATATATGGTTGGCTAGTATTGCTCACATCCCTCTCCCCATGTTTTGTCTACCATGCATAACTCTGATCAATTATATGCATCTCAAAGTATGACTCATAATTGTCTAGAGTAACACACTTCATAAGGCCACACCTTATCCAAGGGAAAATAATCTTACTGCAGTTGTTAGCACTATTATTAACCATAAACCTAATGAATTATGCCACCCCATCCAACTAATCTTTGGATAAATGATTGGTAGACACCCATTCTTTATTTGTATTCCCTTATAATATAAATGACAATGAGGTAGTTAATATACTCAAAGATATTGTGAGAGCTAAATAAGAAATTTGGCAGTATAATGACTTCAAAATGGGTGTTTCCTAGGCCTTATGCCCTTTATTACAACAAAAAAAATTATGCCATTGCAGCAAATCACATTTAGTTACAAGTCAAGATAATAAGATTATAGCAAAAGCTTTCAAAGTTCATAAAATCTCACTTTTATGAGAACAAACACTCAAAATCAGTGGTAAAACTCTATGCATATACAAAATCACTTAAAAACAAAGAACTCCAACAAATTTTGTAAATTCCCAAAATTCATACACCAAAGATCCAATGTATATTTATTCAACAAATAGAATAAAGGGCAAATTTTAGAGAATTTGACTAGCTGCCAATGAAAATTTCCTATGATGCAGTGAGTTTTGGATGCTGTCATGTGGTTTTGGATGCTCAAATGATGTCCAAAAATTGTGAAATTTTTCAGAATGAAAGTAGACATTCCAAGATTTAATTTGATAGGTCATATAAATTATTTGGACTTATACACTAAGAGTTATGAATTTTTGAAATTTACCCAGTGAAACTAGCTACTTTTTAGGACAACGTCCAAATATTTAAATTCTGGGAATGTTGAGCTTTTAGTTGGCTAAATGCTATATTTTTCCTTAAAACTAGACTCAATAAGGGTTAAGTAGCCTTTAGAAGCACCTCATTTGAATATATACAAATAAATATATAAATTTTTAAAGTCGGGTGAAAATGCTGCCAGTTTTGGGCAAAAATCACAAAATGTATGGGCAAAGTGGTAATTTGCCATATTAAGCAAAAGAAAATTATTTTCTCCAGAAAAAAACCTTTATTTTCGTCTAAATGAGCTGAAAAGAAGGAAAAAGTATTTATTGGATATTTATGATCATAATTTTTGGGCAATGGTCAAAAAGAAAAAAAATGATGGCATATAGTCAACTATTGCAACTCAAAATAAATTTGCGTGGAGGAGGTTGTGGAAGAGGATAAATGAGATAATTGAATACATATTTTACTCCCTCCTCATCTTCAATTTCGGCCAAGCAACAAAGAGCAAATGAGAGGAAGTGAGTTTAATGAATATATTCCTTCCTTATATAGTCAACAAAATCGGCCAAGATTAGGAAGAGAAAGAGAGAGAATTGAATCAAATATATTTTTTACCTTTTTGCTGAATTAAGTTGACCAACATGTAATATTGTAATAAGGGAATTGGTCAACAAAGTTGGTTCCTTTCAGAGAAGAATTTTGGCTGGCATAAAGAGAGGAAAGAAACAGAAGAGTCAACTTAAATTAACTAGTTACACCTTAGTCAATTAACCACCCACTTTTATCAAGAAAGAACAAATATGGAGCACACCTTTTCCTCTCCCTTTTAGCCAACTTTTTGGCCATGTTTTTCACATATAAGGGAAGTAAAAAGCTGATCATTATTCACGCTCTCTCTTATTCTCAAAGTTTTCCAGCTCAAGCATGAAAAGAGCAAGTGAAGAAACAAGTTTTAGGTAAGGGTTTCATATTGGATTTTCATCTTCTTAACCTCATCTATGGCTCAAGTATCCTTCATAAACATTGTTCCTCTAGATGAGAGCTTCATTTCTATGATTTTATATTTTCAAGAGGAGGTGTTTTGAGTCATCTTACAGGAGCAAAAGTTGTAGAACCAAAGAAAGAAGCTAAGGAGGAGCAACATGTGAGTATTAGCTTCATTTTAAGCTATTTGTTGTGTTGGTTGAATGAGTAATTTGGTATGTGTAATTCTACCCTAATTTTAGCCAAGTAATGGTTTGTGGAGTCATGGTGTTTTTGGTTATGTATTTGGTGTTTTATGATGATTAGAAGCCATATGGTACAAGTTTGATGCTTAAATTGGGAGTTTGGTAATTTATGGAATTTTTATTGATTTTCTGCCAAAATTGAACATGGGAAAAGAGGGGTGAATTTGTTCATTTTGATGTTACTATTGTGTTTTACATGCAAAATTGTATAGGAATATAGGTGCTCATGATTTTTGGATGTTGGTATGCAAATCTGGAATTTATCGAAGTTGCATGCGCATGCTGTTTGATTGCTTCCAGTGAGGCAGTGTTTTGTGTAATGGATTTTGTGGGTTAAACTTGGTCCAAAAATTATAAAAATTGACAGTATTAAAGTAGACATATAGAGCTTTAATTTGATAGGTAGTTTGTAATTTTTGGATAAGTACATTAAAAGATATGAATATTTAACATTGTGCCCTATTTCTAGAGAAAAATTTGGAACATCTTATGTTTGGCAAATTTTTGGGAATAATATGAGTTCAGTAATCATATTTGGGTACTTTTCCATGAAAATACATTTGAAGAGCCTTATTTGGGCTTTGGAATTAGTTAAATTGGATTTTTTTAGAATTAATTATGAATTTCCAAAGTTGACTAAAAAATTTGCCAGTTTCTGAAAATAGTGAAACTGCACTGTGCAAAAACTATGATAACTGCATTATATAACCAGCAGGGCTTGATTTAAAGATGGTAGTAGTAGTACAAGTAATAACCAGTTACTTGTTAACTTTAATTTTGATAGGAATTGGAAATTTCCTGAGCCAAAATCAAAGTTTATGATGGATATTGGAACTGGAAAAGGACTTAGTTGTAACTCTATCTTTCATATACTATGTGAATGTTTATATGCTTTGTGTATGCCATTTTCTGTAATATGATCACTGTATTGACGAGTAGGGCATTGCGAGAGTAGGCACATTTATAGAGATTTACGAATAGTGGGGAAGTAGCCCTGACTCAAGTATACATGTCGTGATTTTGTTTGTGTTGTTAATATTTTGCAGAACATGGAGCATGAAATATTTAATTTTCACATGTTATATGATTGGTTATATGTTACTAATGAGATTCTTTTGAATCTCACCCTTTTTCAAAATTAAAAACATTCCAACTAAAGCTAGCGACTTAAAGTGTAACACCCGTGTTTTGAAAGCATATAGATGGCATAAGTGTAGTAATATCTTTAAAAAGGAGACCGGTAATCTTTTGTAAACAGCGGAAGTCCCAACTTCAAGCAGAGTGTGGAGCTGTACTTGAATGGGTTTTCAAAAATCTTTTCAAAAATCATTTTCAGATTGGGTCTCATATTATTTTATGATTTACTTTAAGCCATCCGTTTCATGTTCATTTCTTCATATCAGAGTGTTTACTAATAAGTTCTCTGCTGAAACCCAAGCTACTATGTTTAATTAACGGCCCTAGGTGGACGGCTGTCCACTACTGGTACGAATGCCGATGCGCGTTCGCATATATACAGGCGCTTACATACATGTCAGTACGAGACTGACCACACAATAAATACAAATTACATACAATCCCAAAATAGAAAACTAACATAACTAAATTCTAAGTCCTTTGCTTCATTCGCCCGTGTTTACCTTCTTGCCAGAGGAACTACTTGCCCGAGCTGTAAAATTGTTTTGGAAAAATAGGGTGAGATTCAATGAATCTCAGTAGTAACAGATATCACTCATATAATATGCACATATATCATGCCATGTCAACCAAAGTTACAGTACAATCAACATATTCAACACTCAGAGATAAATTAACAATATGCAGAAAGCATAAAGTTACCAATTCAAGGACAACCGTCCCTTGCCACAGCGCTGGGAAATTCTACTAGGCCTGAGCCCTTCTCATCTGAATGCTTAAATTCACAATGGTACAAACATGCATATAACATATCACATAGTATGTGAGGGATAAGTTACTACCTGGCAATTTTTCCAAATCTTGATCTTGATTGACGTGCTTTGAACGTCCTGGGCAAATGTCAAGTCCTATAAATTATAATTTACGGGCAATGAGTTATTTCTTAGTCCAACTCTTCATAAATTATTCTCTTATGTTGGTTACCATTAGGGTCACTACATTAGGCCCAATAAGAAGCTAATGAGCTCAAGATACTCCAAATGCTTAACTTAACTCTTTGCTTTGAATTTTCGCACAATTACCAAAAGCTGGTAGATTTTTCACTGAACTTTGAAAAATCATAACTAATTCTAGAAAAATCGAATTGAGGTGATCCAAAATTCTATATAACCCTTATTAAGTCTATTTTAAGGGAAAAATACTTTCAGTAGCTTAAAAACCGTGCACACTTCCCAGTTTTTCTTTTTCTCCCTGCTGCCAGAAAATCTGACCAGTTTTAATGGTCTACTTCAAAAATTCATAACTCCTAGTATACTTATCGAAATCCTTCATAATACCTATCAAATTAAAGGTCTATAAGTATACTTTAATTCTGGAAAATATCATAACCAACTGATGAACTTTGGACGGTGAAAGTTTCGCCACAACAAAACTGCCAGACAAAACGCACACTAGCAACTTTGTTGCACAAGTAGACTTAATTTTCAATTTTTGATTCTTTAAACCAGTCTGTCAAAAATTATAACTAGAGCCTATTCCCACACAATTTTTCGTGTAGAATCCAATGGAAAGCTCAAAAATACCAAAATCAAATTATTCCTACCAGATTTAGCCCCCAACAGAAATCTGCCTCCCAAAACAACAAGAATTCCACTTTGTGATTTTAACAACCAACAAGTCTAATACTTCTCCAAACATCATATATCACCTTATATATATGATTAAAACATCTTCCTTCTTCAAAAACACCCTTTGAATGAAATACATGGGTGGTTGAAGAGCTAAGAAAAACTCAATGAAATCACAAAGTATTCGGTTCAAAAGAAAGCCTATGCTTACCTCTTCGCGTTTCTACAAGTGGTTCGGTATTCCGGCGGCACTCTGGTAGACTAATTGGCACAAAACACCTTAGATGAGAAATCTAAGACCATAGAATTGAAGCTTATAGTGAGTAGAGAAAGTTTCCTGAAGGACTTACCGGACAATAACGGTGATTCAGGGTTGAAATCGGCTCCGGTAGTCAAGAAAACTCACTATTCACTCCTCCTTCTCTCTTCTTGTGTTCTTAAGCTTAAGAAATCTGATTTCTCTTTCTCTTTTCATGGTTGCACGAAATTTTGCCATTTAATTAGGCATGGATGGTTGTGATTGAATCACTTAAAATGATCTCATCTCATCTTGCCACGTGTCACAAGTTTAAGGCTTAAAAATGCCACGTGTCATGCAACCATTGGTCTTCCACATTTCTCTTTCTTCGGTGGGTCATAAATGGTCAGGGGAAGGGGAGGCCTGACAATTTCCTCGGACTCCTGGGCTCGGTGCTCGACTCAAAAAGTAAGCGACCCGGCCGGAGACCGGTGAATTCCCCGGACTCAGACGCTAGGTGGCGTACTTCGGAGATGACAACACGAAAGGCTTAAAGTGGGTGTAATGATGTGTAATGATGAGGGACACATGTCACCCGCTCATTTGGCCAACACAAAAACATGTTTTTACTTTGTAATAATTTCGGGACACTTGTCATTTCCTTATTTGGCCAACACGAAAGATGTGTCATCATGAGTCATAATGAGCTGTCATTACATGCTTTACTGAAGTTCTTTTTAATAAAGTTGCTCCATCGGTGCATTACCCGGAATTCCACGTGGGACCCACGTGGGACCATGGCACGCATATCGAGGCACGTCACGAAATGCCCGAATTCCTCCGATCTCACAACTGACGCCCTTGAACCCTGCAGCCACCGACGAATTTTGCTCTGACTTCTTACACTTGTATTTTTTTTTATTCTACTATTTCCATATTTACACGTTTTTAGTATTTCAAAATTTGGTATATTACATAAAGGGCAAAAATGCCAACGCAGGTGATTGAGGGTCCCGGTGAAGATTAAGGAGCTTACGTTGGTATCCTAGTGTAATTAATTTTTGGAGGATACTGTAATATTTTTCAAACCCAATGGGGATTTTCTGTAATGTAATGCAAGTACTAATGTCATTAGATCAATGCTAGTTCTATTTGCCTATCGAACTCTACATTATTTAGTTTGCCAATATCAAAATGTTAAGTGTAACAACCTTGTTTTTAGAATATAGTTATAATTTAAAGATAATTATGGATTTAGTAGTAACTTTTTGAAAATAATAATAATAATAAAAATTAAAAAATAATAAAAATAATAAAAATAAAACAATAATTAATTAATGAATAATAATATTATAATAATATAAAATATAAATATATATATATAACTGTGGGTGGCCCCACAGTTGTAAAAATGAGGGAGGCACCGAAAGTGCCTCCACTCATTTATTAATTGGCGCCAATTATTAGATGTGAAGGAGGGAGGTATTATAAATACTCCCTTTCCCTTCTCACTTCACGCAGATCGTCTGCGTGAAGTGATTGTGCAGAAGGCGTATGGTGTATGGTGTGATACTGATAGGAGTACTTTTACATATTTGGGGATCAATAAGGTACTCAAATTCTTTTATGATCACAACTCTTCTTTTGTGAAAATGTTCTAAATAATTTTCTCTTTCTTATGATAGTAATTTTGTGTGGATTAGAGAAAATTATAGGACATATTATGTTTTCGGAGATATCATATTTACTGTTTGGATAACTGTTTTAAAATCTTAATTGTGGGATTCAATGTCGTAAAACTCGTGGGCTGTAAGTTCTTCTGTTGTTATGTTTGCCCTGAGTAATGAATATCTTTGTAGTGAGTTTGTGGGCGAGTTTGTGCCTTGAACTCTGATATGTTTTAAATGGGAAATTGTTTTTGATTATCACTGGTTAACGAGATTTTGTAAAATCATTACGGTTAATTGTTGTGCGGAGAAAGGGTCGTTTCATTAAGGGGTTTTGACAAATTTAATCACAACAAAATCCACACAAAAAAAGAAGCAACTCAGGGCACGGAAGGAGGAAACTGATGTAATATCCCAATTTATAATTAAGAACTAATGACCTTAAAAGTGGTGTAATTAATGTTAGTTAAACACTTTTGAAGTATATGAGATGAATTGCGATATAAAATGTGTTGATGATGGTTTAATGCATATTGTGATAATCAGGGACAAAATGGTAAATTACCGATTAATTGGTCAATTACCGAAGAGGGAACTCATAGGTAACTTGATATCAATAGTTAAGATTTGTTGTCAAGAGATCAAATAGGGTGGAATCTGATGTAAATGGGCTTATATAAGTTCATGGTAGAGGGAATAGGATTATACCAAGTGTCAAATTGTGGACCATTGGATTGGTCAAAAGGTTCAAACTCTCTTTCCTCTCTCCTCTCTCCCTCAAGGTCGGTTGTGTGTGTGTGAGGAACAATAAAATATGTTCTTCATAATTTTCATCTCTCTCATCTGCCTCCATTTTCGTCTCAATGCAAGGAAGAAAGAGAAAGTGAAAGGTAGTATCTTGACTTTTTAAATGACTTCTAATGCTCAAGTGTTCTTCATTAATCATGTTCCTAGTATCAAGAGCTTCATTCCTATGTTTTCAGATTTTTGATTTGAGGAGTTTGAGAACTTGTGGAAATTTGAAAGTGGAAAAATTAAAGTAGCTTTGGGAACAAGTTGAGGTAAGCATTTGTGATATTTTGGTATATTGTTATGATTTTTGGTTAAGCTTTGTAAATTCTGGAATTTTGCCCTGATTTCATAAGAATGGGATAATGGAGGATTTTAAAATGGTATGGTGTAGAAAATGATGCTAGGATGTGTTATAATGTCAATTGTTTTGGTTTGGAATTGAATGAGAAAGTTTGGTAAATTGTGATTTGTGTGGCCTTGTGAGCTAGAGTTGAAACTGTGTTGATGGAAGGGGAATTGGGGTGTTATGAAGTTACCAATAAGTTCCTTATGGAATTTTGAGTGAGTTTGAGCTTTGGTATAAGTCTTGGAGCCATTGGGATCAATTTTGGTAAATCTGGAAAACTCTGTCAAATTCTGCGTTTCTGGTTTATGATGAACAACACTCGAGTGAGGGAGGGTTTCACTCGAGTTTGTAAGTATAATTCCCTTTTCCTTTTTCATTTCACCTAAGTTTCATCTAGAAAGCAAGAGTGCACTTTCAAACCCGCGAGTGATGAGGTCTATCACTCGAGTGAGAATGGGTTCACTCGAGTGCAGGTGTAGGTTTAAGTTAAGAGTTGCTCTCGGCCAAACTCCAAGAGTATGACTTGACACTCGCAGGTGTGGCATGATCACTCGAGTGTTTGTGTCTATGCTCGAGTGAAACTTTACCTCTAAGATTCTTAGTTGCTCTTAGGTAAATACTTCTTGTGCCATACTTTAGGGGACTCAAGTGAGAATTGGGGTTATCACTCAAGTGCAGGTCCTCGTGCTCGAGTGAGCCATTCAAAAATCAGTGTTTTGCTTCCTAAAAAGGCATCTTTTGGGTAGTTTCTCCCAACCCTTTAGGCATATGTTTAGGCATTTAATAGCTATCCACCTAAAGAGTTTAAATGATAACCAACTTAAAGTACTATGGAATTAAGAACTTGGAAAAGAGGTTGATTGGTTGTCCCTGATTTGGTTTATAGGGTTTGGCATCTGTTGTATGTAACCCCCTTCACGATTAAGGCCGAGATTAGTTCGTAAAAACGTAATTAATGTGGAATTAGAGACCGTAATAGATTTTGGGACTTAAACAAAGTCAATCTTCCCAAATCAGGGTTCACAAAAATCTTTACAAAACCTGTTAGATAATGGTCTCACGTTCACATTTCAATACAAAATGGCCTCAACCAGTTGGTTTCATTCATACATATCAGAGTAGAGCATAAATTCCCGATACCCTCGGGTTCCATTCATTAATCAAAAGGGATTTACACAAGGCACAAAGCATACAATTCATACCCTTTTTCTTGGGGATTACACAAAATCTATTATATACAATTGTTTCTACTAAAAATATCCAAAAGGTATACAATGATAACCCTTAACCCAAAATATACTCCTAAACTGGAGTTCTAACTGCTCTTCGTCGCCCGTTTGCCTTTCGATACCTCAGCCCTGTATAAAATGTTTAATTTTGGGAGAGTGAGATTCTAAAGAATCCCCGTAGTAACAAATCAATCATATAATGTACAATAATAATGCATGTAAGCAAATCATTAACCACAACAAGCAACTATAACGGCAGTTACAACGGCAATGGTTAGTATGACACATGTCATCCCTTACGATTGCTGACGCTGAACTGCTCACGTTGCATTGCATCACAACAATCCACACAATACATTTCACCACAGCTGGGATTCATATAATGCATTTCATACACAAGCCATACAGGCAAGATACACACAGCCTATGGCTGGATTCACAAACGCCGCCCCACGGGTCGGATTCACAATATCCATGTCGATTACGATGGCAGTTCAACGGCCGACCTAGAGATGACCACCGTCAATCCCTACACGGCTCACGCTGACCTGTTCACGCCGTAATGGACCATGGCACACATTTCAAAAATTCAACAATAAGTTATGCATGCCAAAACATCATACATAATATGAGAGAAGAGTCACTACCTTGATCCTTCCGGGCGTACTCTGGCACCGGTCTCTCCCGCCTAGGGCAAATGTTGTATCCTAGAATCATGATTAAGGACGAAGAGTTATATTCTATTCCAAGACTTAATTAACTTGAAACACTTAATTTTGGTTATCATAATTGACCCTTAATAGGCCACAATGCCTCTAATAAAAGCCATAAAAAGTTGGGAAACAATAGGTTAGAGATCTCCTTTCGGAAACTTAAAGTGCTGGAACACAGGGGTTGGCCACAGCCAGCCCTTCCTTGGGCCACAGCCAAAATATGGTTAGAAGGCCAAAAAGGTTTGGGCCGCGGCCAGCCACCTTGGGCCGCGGCCAAGAAATCCCCTGATTCTTGGCTGAACTTCCAAAATTCATAACTAATCCTAGAAAAATCAAAACGGAGTGATTCTAAAGCCAAATGAAACGTATATGAGTCCTATTTTAAGGAAAAATATAGCCCATCACTGGAAATCACTACACAAATACAGAATCACCAAAAACTAAACACTACTCCAAAACAGAGTTCTGTTTCAATCCCAAACTTTGGACAACCATATCTCACAGAATACTAAACGAAATGACACAAAATATATGTCCATTTTGAAGCTTGGGATGTGAACTTTAAGACTGAAAAGTTTCAGAATTTTCCAACACCATTTGTTTATTCAAAACGCTCGTTCAAACTTACTGCGCAAAACAGAGCTCAAACAAGACATATTTCCAACTTTTCCCAAGTGATCCAAATGAACCCAAAATCAACAACCAAGCTTATTCCCACACAAAATCACTCAAGGAATCCAATGGGAATGTCAAAATCACCAAAATCCTATTCCATTATCATGCTTTGGTTTTGGGTAACATTAAACACTAAACTCTCAAAATCTCCAAACTTAACAATTTCAAACCCAATCAAATCTATCTATCCAAAAATGCATTCCAAACATACAAATTCCATATCAAACACATACCAAACTCCCAATGGCCCTCATTTTCGAAAATGGGCCCAAAATTCTAGAAAATTCAAACTATTTCAAATGGTATGAAACTTAGATAGAAAGATAGGTCTCACTCACCTTATCAACTTCTTCAAAGAGAGTTCTTGATTCACTACTTTCCAAAATTTCGTGTGATCACAAACCACAACCAATGGACAAGCTACAACCATAGAAATGTAGCTCTTAACTCAAGGATCAACTTTAATGAAGGGAGTTTGAGCAATGCAAGCCAATTTCCTTACCTTTTTCAAGCCTTCTTCCCTTCCCTTTCCCCTTCCATGGCTGACGAGAGAGAGAGAGCGAGAATGAGAGAGAGATGGTGAGATGGAGAGAGAGGACGAGAGAGATGAGAAGGAGGAGGAGTGAAGAATAAAATAATGATACTCCCTCCATGACTTTAGCAAAAAAGAGAGGAGAGGAAGAGAGAGAAAATGATTAAAATACTCTCCATTTGACTTTTCTCCTCATCACTCACCATACATACTTTTGCCACATGTCCACATGCTATTGGTTTACACAAAATATGTTACCAATTAACTTATCTAATCTCTCCATTAGCCAATTAAATCACACATCCCATTTTCTCTTAGTTAGTAATTAATTTCTCCCTTAATTACTAACTCATGGCCAATAATTCCATTCTTCCAATTTTTCAATAATTATGACATATTAATCAATATAGCCATAAAACACATAATAATTCCCATTTGAATTCATAATTATCCACAATAATCATGATTTGCGCTTAATCAAAAATTGGGATATTACAATTCTCCCCCCGTTCAATAAATTTCGCCCTCAAAATTTCTTACACATCATGGGGCATAAAATCAGGAAATCTTGTCCTTATGTCCGCTTCCGCCTCCCAAGTGGCTTCCCTTGGTGACATTCCCTTCCAGACCACCTTCACAAACGGTAAGCTTCGGTGCCTGAGCCGCTGCTCTTCTCGATCAATGATACGTTCTGGCTCTACCGCATAAGTGAAATTATCTTGCAACTCAACCTCTTCATACTCAATGATATGCTCAGGGTCTGGTTGGTACTTCTTGAGCTGCGAGACATGGAATACATCATGCAATCTACTCAAACTCGGGGGTAGGGCTATCCGATATGCTACAGGTCCGATTCGTGCCAGAATCTCAAATGGACCAATGTATCTCGGACTCAACTTCTTCCGCTTGATCGCTCTCCCGATGCCTGTGACCGGAGTCACTCTCAAGAAAACATGATCCCCCACTTCAAACTCAAGAGGTCTTCTCCTCTTATCAGCATAGCTCTTCTGACGACTCTGTGCTGTAAGGAGCCTCTTCCTGATAACTCGGATCTGTTCAGCGGTTTGGTCAACAAGATCCGGCCTATACAACTTCCTCTCAGACAACTCTGACAAGCACAACGGTGACTGGCATTTTCTCCCATACAGTGCTTCATACGGAGCCATTTGAATGCTAGCATGGTAACTATTGTTATAAGCAAACTCAGCCAATGGAAGATAGTAGTACCACTTTCCTTTGAAGTCTAGGACACACGCTCTCAGCATATCTTCTAAAGTCTGGATAGTCCTCTCTGACTGTCCGTCTGTCTGAGGATGGTAGGCCGTGCTAAAGCTCAATTGAGTACCCATAGCTTCGTGCAGAGCCCTCCAAAATCTAGAAGTAAACCGAGGATCTCTATCAGAGATAATATTCTTCGGTGTACCATGGAGCCTCACAATCTCTTTGATATAAATCTCAGCCAGCTTATCAGGAGAATAGCTAGCGTTGATAGGTATGAAGTGCGCAGACTACGTGAGTCGATCAACAGTCACCCAGATCGCATCGTAATTCTTGATCCTGGGCAAACCCACCACTAGATCCATGGTCACACTCTCCCACTTCCATTCTGGAATTTCTGGACTCTGAAGCAAACCTGGCGGTCTCCGGTGCTCAATCTTCACCTTTTGACAGGTAAGACACCGCGCCACATACTTTGTCACATCACTCTTCAACCCAGGCCACCAATACATAGACTTTAAGTTGTGATACATCTTGGTCATACCGGGGTGAAGAGTATACTGACTCTTATGAGCCTCATCAAGAATTATCAATCTCAACTCCGCCTTAAGTGGTACATAGATTCTCTTCTGATAACGCACCAGTCCACTTGGTGACAAGTCATAGTCTCGAGTTCCTCCTCGCTCAATCCTAGCTCGGATCGACTGGGCTAGCTCATCATGCATTTGAGCCTCTTCAATCTCAGTCCTCAGGTCATTCTCCCCTTGGACCATACCATAACTGGCACACAGGATTTCCTTCGAGAGATTCAAATCCCGAAAATCCTCTATCAGTTTCTTCTCTTGGATCATCATCATTGCCACTAGCACCGCCTTCCGACTCAAAGCATCCGCGACAACGTTAGCCTTACCCGGATGATATTTGATCTCCAGGTTATAGTCTTTCAGCAACTCTATCCACCGACGCTGTCTCATGTTCAACTCTTTCTGATCATACAGATATTTGAGACTTTTGTGGTCGCAGTACAGTTCCACTGTCACACCATATAGGTAATGACGCCAAATTTTCAATGCAAACACAATTGCCGCAAGCTCTAGATCATGAGTGGGGTAATTCATCTTATGCGGTTTCAGCTGTCGAGAGGCATAGGCCACCACACGTCCCTGTTGCATCAGGACACACCCTAACCCCTGCTTACTCCCATCACTGTACACGACGTAAGCCTCACTAGGATCAGGTATAATCAACACTGGTGCCGTAGTCAATCTCTCCTTCAGCTCAGTGAAACTCCACTCATAACATTCATCCCACAAAAACGGTTCATCCTTCCTCATGAGCTTGGTCATCGGCAATGCAATATGCGAGAAGATCTGAATGAACCTCCGGTAATAACCAGTAAGACCCAGAAAGTTGCGAATCTCAGAAACAGTTTCTGGTCTTTTCCAATCAAGTACTGCTTCCACCTTACTGGGATCCACCGATACCCCGTCTCGAGAGATTACATGGCCAAGGAACTTCACTTCCGTAAGCCAAAACTCACATTTGCTCAGTTTGGCACAGAGTTGCTTTTCCCTCAAAACTCCTAACACAATTCTCAGATGCTGCTCATGATCCTTCCTACTCTTGGAATAGATCAAGATGTCATCGATAAACACAACCACAAAATGGTCAAGATACTATCGGAAGATACGATTCATATAATCCATGAATACCGCTGGTGCATTCATCAAACCGAAGGGCATCACAAGGAACTCATAGTGCCCATATCTTGTTCTGAAAGCAGTCTTCGGAATGTCCGCCGCCTTCACACGCAACTGATGATATCCCGACTTTAGATCAATTTTGGAGAATACGCACGAGCCAGACAATTGATCTAACAGGTCATCAATCCTTGGGAGAGGGTACTTGTTTTTAATAGTCACCTTGTTAAGTTCTCGATAATCGATACAAAGCCTCAAGCTTCCATCTTTCTTTTTCACAAATAACACTGGAGCTCCCCACGGCGATACACTGGGTCGGATGAATCCTTTCTCAAGCAATTCTTCAATTTGCTTCTTCAACTCCGCCATTTCATTTGGGGCCATACGATATGGGGCTTTCGATATCGAACCAGCTCCAGGCACAATCTCAATTGGGAATTCCACTTCCCTTTCCGGAGGCAATCCACTAAGATCGTCTGGAAATACCTCAGGAAATTCATTTACCACAGGTATACTCTCTATAGCTTCACTTGACTCTCCCTGAACGGAGAAAAACACCATATACCCTTGACATCCTTTCTCAAGATATTTCTCTGCTTTAGCCGATGAAAGCAAGTTCAAACTGGCATTTACATTGCTATCCCACTATGCACTACGAAAAGTGATCCTTTTATTACCACAATCAAGTAATACATCATTTGCTGTCAACCAGTCAAAGCCCAAAATAACTTCTAATTGTTGGAGTAGCAGACAGATTAAATCTACTGTAGACTCACGACCCTCAACCACTACCACACAATTTAAACAGGCTTCGGCCGCCACGGCCTTGACACCCATCGGCGTCTACACAACCAAATCAAATGGTAGTCTATGCACATGCAATCCCAGGCGCTTTACACAGTCATAAGCTATAAACGAATGACTTGCACCCTAGTCGAACAAAGTATCTAACTCATTATCACCAAGAAGAATTTTACCTTGGATCAATTCAGGCGACTTCCGGGCTTCCTTATGCGTCATTGCAAACACTCGACCTTGATTCCTGGGCCTTTGCTCTACCGGCTGTTGTGGGCACTTAGAAGAAATGTGACCCACTTGCTTGCAATTGAAACATATCACCTCTCCAGCACAAGTTCTGCCCGGATGGTACTTTCTGCACTAATTACATATTGGTCCCGCTGGAGGTCTCTGATCACCACGACCCCCAGGTTGGTAGGGCTTCTTGCTACCACCCCCATAAGAGGATCCTTGCCCCTTTTGCTTCTGGGAAGTATTAGCCTTACTAGGCTCACTGCGGTTGCCACTACCCTTGGATGGGTATAACTCCCTCAAGTTATACTCAACAATTCTACACTCTTCCACGGCTTTATTGAAGTTAGTAAACTAATGAGCAGCTAACCTCTTCTTCAATTCGCGCCTCAATCCCCGGATTAGCATAGCGAAACTCCACTCCTCATTATCTCTTTCCCGAAGATAGGCAGAATACAGTGAGAATCGAGTGAAACGGGAAAGATACTAGTCAAAGCTCTCCGTATCTCCCTGCTTGATAGCCAGGAACTCAGACTCTTTCTCAAGCCTCACCGACTTGGGGAAATACTTCTCGTTGAATTGCTCTTCAAATACTTCCCAAGTCAATGGTACATTCCGGTTATTCAATGACGTGGCGATGTTCCTCCACCACCGATCTGCATCCCCTTATAGCTTATACACAGTTAGTTTTGCCTTCACCTCTGTAGGGCACTTGAGGACTTCGAAAATCTTCTCTAACCGGTTCAACCAGTCCTCAGCAGCTTGGGGGTCAAACCTCCCTCTGAACACCGAAGGCATATGCTTACAATACTTGTAGACCCAAGAATTCAAGTCCCTTCCCTCACGAACCGGCACCCCCTGAGACTCTTGATTAGGCACCGTGTGAGGTGGGGATTCGTGAGATCCATTGGACCCCTCAGCTGTCTCCTCATGATGAGTCTCTGGTTAAGTCTCCTCATGAGTTGACTGGGCCCTTCCTTCATTTCGCTTGGCCCTTTCCTCTCTAAGCTCTTCTCTCAGCTCAGCTATCATATCCCTTTGTTCCCGTACGAGATCCATCATCTCTCGCATTGGATCAGGAGGATTGTCATTAAGTTCCTCCACCTTTGGGTCCTGTTGCCTGACTCTAGTAAGAGGGCGTACCATTTCGTCTTTATCACTACAAATGATTCACCACATCAGTACCTTAGCCAATGTATACACAAAGTCCATAAAATTCATCTCAATCCACAATTAGTAGAAATACTCATGTGTATATGCAACAAGCACTTATCAATCATTAAGCTACCTTAAACTCAAAGGATTAAGGTCAACTAAGGAGCTATCCTAGCAAATCCTCACCTTGCCAGGAACTACGACTCTGATACCACAAATGTAGCCCCCTTCACGATTAAGGCCGAGATTAGTTCGTAAAAACGTAATTAATGTGGAATTAGAGACCGTAATAGATTTTGGGACTTAAACAAAGTCAATCTTCCCAAATCAGGGTTCACAAAAATCTTTACAAAACCTGTTAAATAATGGTCTCACGTTCACATTTCAATATAAAATGGCCTCTAAAGGTTGGTTTCATTCATACATATCAAAGTACAGCATAAATTCCCGACACCCTCGAGTTCCATTCATTAATAAAAAGGGATTTACACAAGGCACAAAGCCTACAATTCATACCCTTTTTCTTGGGGATTACACAAAATCTACTATATACAATCGTTTCTACTAAAAATATCCAAAAGGTATACAATGATAACCCTTAACCCAAAATATACTCCTAAACTGGAGTTCTAACTGCTCTTCGTCGCCCGTTTGCCATTCGATCCTTCGGCCCTGTATAAAATGTTTAATTTTGGGAGAGTAAGATTCTAAAGAATCCCCGTAGTAACAAATCAATCATATAATGTACAATAATAATGCATGTAAGCAAATCATTAACCACAACAAGCAATTACAACGGCAATTACAACGGCAATGGTTAGTATGACACATGTCATCTCTTACGATTGCTAACGCTGAATTGCTCACGTTGCATTCCAGCACAACAATCCACACAATACATTTCACCACAGCTGGGATTCATATAATGCATTTCATACACAAGCCATACAGGCAAGATACACATAGCCCACGGTTGAATTCATAAACGCCGCCCGACGGGTCGGATTCACAATATCCATGTCGATTACGATGGCAGTTCAACGGCCGACCTAGAGATGACCACCGTCAATCCCTACACGGCTCACGCTGACCTGTTCACGCCGTAATGGACCATGGCACACATTTCAAAAATTCAACGATAAGTTATGCATGCCAAAACATCATACATAATATGAGAGAAGAGTCACTACCTTGATCCTTCCGGGCGTACTCTGGCGCCGGTCTCTCCCACCTAGGGCAAATATCGTATCCTAGAATCATGATTAGGGATGAAGAGTTATATTCTATTCCAAGACTTAATTAACTTGAAACACTTAATTTTGGTTATCATAATTGACCCTTAAGAGGCCACAAATGCCTCTAATAAAAGCCCTAACAGGTTGGGAAACAATAGGTTAGAGATCTCCTTTCGAAAACTTAAAGTGCTGGAACACAGGGGTTGGCTGCGGCCAGCCCTTCCTTGGGCCACGGCCAAAATATGGTCAGAAGGCCGTGGGCCGCGGCCAGCCAATTATGGGCCGCGGCCAGAATCAGGCCAAAAAGGTTTGGGCCGCGGCCAAGAAATCCCCTGATTCTTGGCTGAACTTCCAAAATTCATAACTAATCCTAGAAAAATCGAAACGGAGTGATTCCAAAGCCAAATGAAAGGTATATGAGTCCTCTTTCAAGGAAAAATATAGCCCATCACTAGAAATCACTACACAAATACAGAATCACCAAAAACTAAAAACTACTCCAAAACAGAGTTCTGTTTCAATCCCAAACTTTGGACAACCATATCTCACAGAATACTAAACGAAATGACACAAAATATATGTCCATTTTGAAGCTTGGGATGTAAAATTTAAGACTGTAAAGTTTCAGAATTTTCCAACACCATTTGTTCATTCAAAACGCTCGTTCAAACTTACTGCACAAAACAGAGCTCAAACAAGACATATTTCCAACTTTTCCCAAGTGATCCAAATGAACCCAAAATCAACAACCAAGCTTATTCCCACACAAAATCACTCAAGGAATCCAATGGGAATGTCAAAATCACCAAAATCCTATTCCATTATCATGCTTTGGTTTTGGGTAACATTAAACACTAAACTCTCAAAATCTCCAAACTTAACAATTTCAAAACCAATCAAATCTATCTATCCAAAAATGCATTCCAAACATACAAATTCCATATCAAACACATACCAAACTCCCAATGGCCCTCATTTTCGAAAATGGGCCCAAAATTTCAGAAAAATTCAAACTATTTCAAATAGTATGAAACTTAGATAGATAGATAGGTCTCACTCACCTTATCAACTTCTTCAAAGAGAGTTCTTGATTCACTACTTTCCAAAATTTCGTGTGATCACAAACCACAACCAATGGACAAGCTACAACCATAGAAATGTAGCTCTTAACTCAAGGATCAACTTTAATGAAGGGAGTTTGAGCAATACAAGCCAATTTCCTTACCTTTTTCAAGCCTTCTTCCCTTCCCTTTCCCCTTCCATGGCTGACGCGAGAGAGAGAGCCAGAATGAGAGAGAGATGGTGAGATGGAGAGAGAGGACGAGAGAGATGAGAGGGAGGAGGAGTGAAGAAGAAAATAATGATACTCCCTCCATGACTTCAGCAAAAAAGAGAGGAGAGGAAGAGAGAGAAAATGATTAAAATACTCTCCATTTGACTTTTCTCCTCATCACTCACCATACATACTTTTGCCACATGTCCACATGCCATTGGTTTACACAAAATATGTTACCAATTAACTTATCTAATCTCTCCATTAGCCATTTAAATCACACGTCCCATTTTCTCTTAGTTAGTAATTAATTTCTCCCTTAATTACTAACTCATGGCCAATAATTCCATTCTTCCAATTTTTCAATAATTA
The DNA here is from genome assembly GCA_963210345.1 of Inga oerstediana. Lineage (NCBI taxonomy): Eukaryota > Viridiplantae > Streptophyta > Magnoliopsida > Fabales > Fabaceae > Inga > Inga oerstediana. The sequence continues at coordinate 69,572,766 of OY723403.1, forward strand.
TGACATATTAATCAATATAGCCATAAAACACATAATAATTCCCATTTAAATTCATAATTATCCACAATAATCATGATTTGCGCTTAATCAAAAATTGGGATATTACATTGTACTAGTGAGCCCACTGTGCCAGCGAACGTCAAGAAGGAACAAGGTAGTGACTCTTTCTCTTATACCATATGTGATGCATTATATGTGTGTTATATTATTGATTTGTGATGGATTTAAATGCTACAATATTTGTGAAATTGTCTATACCAATAGTCCCTAAGTCGCTAACAATAGTTAGAGTAAGGTCAGTGACCCTTCTGGCGGTAAAAGGGGATGAGGATTGGGTGTGATATCTGTGAATATGTGGAATCCAAAAGGCTATTTGTGGGCCGAAAGGCTATATGTGAGCCGAAAGGCTACGTGTATGCATTGCCACGCCAACAGTCCCTGAGTCGATAACAACAATTTGGTTTAGGACGGTGTGCCTTCCCAACAATAAAAAGGGATGAGGGTGGAGTATGATTTGTGTTGCTACTACTATGTGGTGATTTGCTTACATGCTATGTGATTATGTGTGGTATGATTAATTTGTACTACTGGGATTCTTTTGAATCTCATTACTAACATTTCAGACAGGGTAAGTGGCTCAAGAGAGAAACGGACAACCCGGAGCTATTAGGGTTTCTTAGAGATATTTGTGTAAGGTTGTTGGTTATCTATTTTGGATTTGGGACTACTATATATAAATATTATTTTGGACGTAATGGTGTAAGCCCTTTCGAGGAAAATTTGAACCCTTAATGTATATAACCCGAGGATTTTCCGGGACTTTGTTCTACACTCTGATATGTCTGAATATGATATAACTGCATAGGTAATTATATTCAAGATTTAGATTCAAGACCAGGATAAGAGAAGAATTTCAAAAAATTTGTGAAAACCCTACCGTAAGGAAGGAGTTCAGAATAAGTTTTAAATTATGCGACGGTCTCTAATTCATTTAAATATGCGTTATCAAATTATAATTACATTTAGTTAAGGCAAGGGGTTACAACTGAACTCACCGTCAAGAAGAAAAGATGAGCTCAACAAAAGCAGAATCCACAAGCCTAGAACCTACAATGTTTTAGCCATGAACCAAAACCCCCAATGAACATTGAACATCATAATGGAGAGCAAGATATGTGGAATAGAAAAGAACCACTAAACTAACAATGGAAGAGAGCAAAATGGTGGCGGGGATCTAGAATGGAGTTGTTAGCGGTGTTGGGAGTAAGTGTGAGTAACTTTGGTTACTTTGAAATCAAGAAGGAAAATGGGTCAGAAAGGGTTTCTTAAAAGACAATACTTCGTGGTTGGAATTTATCAACTATGAAGTATTTAATATTTCATGGTTGTTTCAAAAAAATTGTGAAATATTTAGAATATTTATTTTGTGGTGTTTCATATACAAATGTGAAGGGAACAATAATATTTTCTTAGAAAAATGAAACTATTATTTCATTGTTGTTATATATAACCACAAATTGTTTGTGAAAATACTTCATAGTTTATCTTAAAAATTATGAAGTATTGATATACATTATCTCTGCCTCTTTATGTTTCACGGTTTCCTGTATAACCATGAAGTATTAACCATCAAATATTTACGATTCCATCATATTATGTCCTTTATAATTTCTATCATGAAACATTAAAGTATTGAAAATATTTTGTTAGACTTAATGGATGGAAATAATTCAAATTATTGAACTATTGCCACAATTAAATGATCAATTGTCCTTCACACGTCCTTCTATGGTAAAGATTACATGCCATTGAAGAAACAAAAGTCTAGGATATTTAAGTTAGGAGAGTTTGTAGGTTGGCTTGTCAAGTGAAAATAAATCCATCTTATTTGGTAAAGCAAAATTCACTATCATCCTTATCAATGTGACATTTTGCATTGTCTAGCTGGCTTCCCTATAGAATCTCATGTCAACTTTTCTTTCATAGTAGGAACAACATGTTGAATAAGTAATGGTATACTTAACTTCATTGATAATTGAAGTTTTGAGTTTTCAATACTATAGTTTATGGTCTATACTTAATTGTTATAATGAAATCGTGAAACATAAAGAGGTGGAGTTACGGGAATAAAATAGTTAACAATTATTTTGAACAACTATTAAGTATATGTGCCAATATTTGATGGTTGTGTATGACAACTATGATATATTATTTTTGTTTTTTAAAAAATTTTATTGTTTACATGGCAGTTGTATGTGAACAATCATAAAATAATGTTCACATATATTTGACAATTGTATGTAAATAACCGTAAACTATCATATATTTCATTGTTATTTAACAGTACCTGTGAAACATAGTCTTTAAAAACCCTTACCAGATCCATTTTCATTCGACATTTGAAAGTTACAAGTCATAGAGAGCCGACTCCCAACTACAACATAATGGGCATGTAGGATCTTACAGCCTAGGGACACTACCCTATGCAATCTTACACACTAGGTCATACTGCCTAGAGAAGCCCCTTATGCTTTCAATCATTTTATGACTTACTGCCTCGAGCCTTCGCTCGCCACCATTCTTAAATACATAACATTCTGCTGGCCCATTGACATAAATGTCCCTCAGGTCTTATGGCTCAAAATATTCGGTTTATCATCTTTGTTGAATACATATCAAGACTAACAACCGTAAGGCATATAGCCTCCAAAGTATTCTGAATTCATTCTAGGTTCTACCTCTTGCTACTTAAACCCTTTATATACTTATGTAATGTTCATGAAGCATATTAAACAAACCATCTCATAACTTAACAATTATCAGCCTAAGGGCATACTACCTACTAGGTCTTAGGGCATTTCATAACATAACATTGCCTGCCTAAGGACATACTGCCCACTAGGTCTTAGGTATTTCATAACATAACACTGCTTGCCTAGAGACATACTGCCCACTAGGTCTTAAGGTGTTTCATAACATAACACTGCCTGCCTAGGGACATACTGCCCATTAAGTCTTAAGGTGTTTCATAGCATTCATAACATACTTGACATTCATAACATACTTGCCATTCATAACATACTTTACAGTCGTAACATACTTTGCATTCATAACAATTCATATATTCATGAAATGAATACACGTGATGGTAAATACATACATGCAGAACCATTACATAAGATACGATAGTAAGAGTTGCTTTCCTTTACACCGTTGAGCCTATTCTTTCTTAATTCTCTTCTTCTATCTTTCTTTCAACATATAGTGCTGGGGCAACCCATGGCAATACACTGGGTCAAATAAACTATTCTTCTAAGAAACCCATCCGATATGGGACTCATTACAATACACCACCTTTGAGAGTTGATGTAATCCCCTTACTTGAAAGCCATGAATATGGTTCAAACACGTGTCATCAAGTAAATGAGAGACCAAAGGATAATTTAAAACTCAGTAGAGGTCCCGACTTTAAGACAGGACTCAGTCTTGTGATAAAGTGGGTTTTCAAAAAAATTTCAAAACCTGTTTAATAAGGTCTCACTTTCATTTTTCAAATCTATTTGGCTTGTTCAGTTCTATTCTATTTATTAATGTTAGAGTATTTAACAAAATTTTCTGACGAATTTCTGGGTTATATTTATTAACTAATAAGGTCTATAGGGCATGATTGCCTGTCTTAGCTCCCATATCGAGGATTACATGTGAATTCACAAGTCTATGGTAGATATATCCACCTTTAGTACATTGAACTTATATTTACATCATATATATTATTTGAAAGACGGAGCTTGTTGCAGCAATAATGATTCAAGAGGTGAAATTGATTGAGGATTTTCGAGACTTCAATCTCTCGAATGATATCCTGTATGCTAGTTCCGGTGTTGTCTAAGGGGACAATGATCTAAAGACTAAAATTGAAGAAGCTCAAATGCATGACAAGCGAGCCTAGTCCATCCGAGCTGTGATTGAGCAAGGAGAGACTTAAGATTATGATTTGCATTTAGTGGATTAGTTCGTTACTAGAGGAAAATCTATGTTCCACTAAGGGTTGACTTAAGGCAGAGAATTCTGGATGAGGCCCATAAGAGTCAGTATACTCTTCACCCAGGCATGACCAAGATGTATCACAACGTGAAGTCTATGTATTGGTGGCCAGGGTTAAAGAGTGATTTGATTAAGTATGGGCGCGGTGTCTTACCTGTCAAAAGGTGAAGATTGAACACTAGAGACTGACAGGATTGCTTCGGAGTCTGAAAATTCCTGAATGGAAGTAGGAGAGTGTGACAATGGATTTAGTGGTGGGTCTGCCTAGGATCAAAAATTATGATATGATCTGGGTAATTGTTGATCAACTCGCGAAGTCAGCACACTTCATACCTATCAATGCTAGCAACTCTCATGATAAGCTAGCTGAAATACACATCAAAGAGATAATGAGACTCCATAGTACACTGAAGAACATTATCTCCGACAGAGATCCTCAGTTTACTTTAAGATTCTGGAGGGCTCTACATGATGCTATGGGTACGCAATTGAGATTTAGCACGGCCTACCATCCTCAGACAGACGAACAGTAAAAGAGGACTATTCAAACACTGGAAGATATGTTGCGAGTATGTGTCCTCAATTTTAAAGGAAATTGGACTACTATCTCCCACTTGCTAAGTTTGCTTACAACAACAGCTATTATACGAGCATTCATATGGCTCCGTTTGAAGCACTATATGGGAGAAAGTGCCAGTCACCGTTGTGCTAGACAGAGTTGTCTGAGAGGAAGTTGTATGGGTTGGATCATGTTGATCAGACCTTAAAGCAAATCAGAATCATCAGGAAAAGGCTCCTTGCAGTTCAGATTCGACAGAAGAACTATACTAATAAAAAGAAAAGGCCCTTAGAGTTTGAAGTAAGGGATCATGTTTTCTTAAGAGTATCTATGGTCACAGGCACCAGGAGAGCAATCAAGCGGAAGAAGCTCAGCCCAAGGTACATTGGTCTATTTGAGATTTTGGCAAGAATCGGACTGGTGGCATATCGCATAGCACTACCTGCAAATTTGAGTAGACTTCATGATGTGTTCTATGTCTCGTAGCTCAAGAAGTACTAACTAGATCCTGAGCATATTATTGAGTATGAAGAGGTTGAGTTACTAGATAATTTCACTTATGTGGTAGAGCCAGAATGAATAATTGATAGAGAAGAGCGGCGGCTCAGGCATCGAAGCTTACGATTTGTGAAGGTGGTTTAGAAGCTACGGGAATGTCTCTAAGGGAAGCAACTTGGGAAGTAAAAGCGGACACGAAGAAGTGGTTTCCAGATTTTATGCCCCAAGATATGTAACAAATTTTGGGGACTAAATTTATTGAATGGGGGGAGAATTGTAATACCCCAAATTTTGATTAAGGGCTAATGACAATTATTGTGAATGATTTGGTGAATTAAAGTTGATTTAAGATCTAGATTAATTATTGAAAATGCCCAACACCCTGTATTTTAGCATAATATGTGACAAAATAATTATTTGCTCTAAATATGAGGGAAAAGGCGTATGAAGAAGAGGAAAAGAATTTAACTATGTGTTATGTGGCAATTTAAGTTAATGTGCTAAAATCAGTGAAAAATTAGAAAGAATGGAAAATTGTTGGTTAATTAGTCAATGATTAATAAAGAAATTAATTACTAAGATGGAATGAGATATGTGACTAAATGACTAATGGAGTAGTTAGAGTAACTACTAAGTTACTTACTTTATGTGAGCCAATGAAAATGGGACACCTGGCAAGTTGATGTGAGGTTAGAGTAGTTGGAAAAAGTCAAATAGGATATTTTAATATTTCCTTCTCTCTCTCTCTCTCTCTCGCCCTCCCATTTTCGGCTGACAAGGAGGCATAGGGAAGGATGAGTGATCATTTCATTTTCTTCAGCATAAGTGGTCATTTGATGTTGTGAAAATTGTGAATGTGAAATGTGCTATAGTGCATTACAGCGTGAGCAGTCGTAGGTGGTGATGTGTGTCATACCTATCCCTGACGTTGTAATTTTCGTGGTTGTGTTGTGGAATTACGAATTCCCGCTTTGAGAAACATGCCAGTATGGCTATGTATTGTGAAATGTTTTATATGGAACCCAGCTGTGGTGAAATATGTGATGTGAAACATGTCATTATGCATTGCAGCATGAGCACTTCAGTGTGAGCAACCGTAGGTGGTGATACATGTCACACCTACCACAACCATTGTAATTGCCATTGTAACCATCATTGTAAATGACATTGTTTTTGCTGTGGCCTTATGATTTGATTACATGCTTTATAGTTGTGCATAATATGAGTGAATTATTACTATGGGGATTCTTTAGAATCTCACTCTTCTATAAAACAATTTTTTTGACAGGGCTAGTGGTTCCAAAGAGAAGCAGGTGATGAAGGGTGGATAAAGCTCCGGGCTAGGAGTTTATATTTTGGATAATTGGTTATCATATACAAATCATTTGGATATTTTTTTTGGGAATTAATATATATGTCAAATACATCGAGTAGTTTTTGTGTAATCCCCTTGTTATGGGAAACAAATTATGAGCGGTTGTGCCCTGTAAACCCTTAGTTGATTAATAAAACTTGAGTGTATAGGGGAATTTTATTGCATTCTGATATTTATGAATGGAATCAAACTGTACAGGCCATTTGTATATTTGAAATGTGAATATGAGACCGTGTTGAACAGGTTATTGAAAAGTTTTCGAAAACCCTGTTTGGAAAATGAAAATATTTAATAAGTATCGATTCATCCTGTTGTCTCTAATTCAATATAATTATGTAATTTTAAATGTAAATCTCAGCCTTGATGAGAAAGAGGTTACAATGGCTACCAAACTGGCAAGAATATACTATGTTTCCTTTATATATAGGGAAGGTTTGAAGTCAGTGGAGACAGTGATATAACATATGTTAGGGGGAATGTTCAGATCTAAAAATCTGATTGTAAATCTGATTAGATAGAAATCTAGACCACTTGATGTTTGGCTATGGTCTATGAATTGGTTGTTAGTTCCTTGTACATACATTTTCATATGTAAATGAAGTTTGCATGTAATATGGTTTTGTATCCCACTTTCATTTATGGAAATTTTTAATCTGATGTAAATTCTGTTGTCAATGTATGGACCTGGAGTTATTAGCGGAGGCCCCTGAAGTTGTCAATGTATGCCTATGAAGTTATTACTATATATAAGCAGTTATGATCACATTGGAAACGGATAGTTTACATGCATATATTTATAGATTAACTATATTATTGATATTCAATATTAATTTGGTGGTTATATTATATGACTTGTCATTGAGGCCTCCTTGACTTGTCAATGGAAGGGTTGAAGAGTTGTCAATGGAGGCCCAATGAGTTGTCAGTAGAGGCTCCTTGACTTGCCAATGGATGCTTATTGAGTTTTTAATGGACACCCATGGAGTTTTCAATAGAGGACTTTTGACTTGTCAATGGATGTCTATTGAGATGTCAATGGAGGCTTATGGAATTGTCAGTTGAGGCTTTAATACTTGTCAATGGACGGCCATTGAGTTGACAATAGAGGTCCTTTGACTTGCTAATGGAGGCTCTTGCACTTGTCAATGGACAGCCATTAAGTTGTCAATGGAGGCCCCTTGAGTTGTCAATGGAGGCCCTATGACTTGTTATTGGAGGCTCATTGGCTTGTTAATAAATGCCCATTGATTGTCAATGAAGGTTTCTGAACTTGTTAATAGAGGCCCTTAGAGTTGTCAGTTGAGGCCCATTGACTTGTCAATAAGGGCTTCTCCACTTGTCAATAGACTCTCATTGACAACTACATTCAGGTCCAATGATTTGTTACTGGAGGCTCCTAGAGTTGTCAACAGAGTCTCTTCAACTTGTTAATGGAACCTCTTACAGTTGTCAATGGAGTCAAACAATGTGCATGAAAAAGCATCATATGTGTATTACATAACTTTAGCACTAACATTAACTTATGAAAGAGACTCTGTAATTCATAATTACAACAAACGTCTCAAGTACAACTTGTTTGAAGTTAATCATAATAAAAAACATCTCATCTATACAATGTTACTGCACTTGATCATTACAAACAAGTTAACCATATTTACAATGAGTGTGCACATGGTAATTACAATCCCCAAATATGCTATCTATACAATCATATTTACAATAAGTGATTCCCCATCCCTTGCCCCTTCTGTTTCTCTATCTTCTTGTCCTTCCGCTTCTCCTCCTTGTGGATGAAAAATTCTTCAGTGAATAAAGTATACCCATAAAAGCTTGGTACCTTTGGTTGTGTTGGGTTTTTTCTTCCTTGTTTGTCTTTGATAGATTTTCCTTTGTCCATCTTACTTCCTTGGAAAAAAGAATTTTCACCACTTTAGCTTTGCATCCCAATCCAAGTAAGCCAAACATTCAACATGTAGCAGAAATTGAACTTAACATATAAGAACCAGTGCCTCTTTCATTCACAATAACATTGACAATACATGGGTAGAAAAAACACATTTTAGACCGGTTAAAAATGACATTTTAGACCGATTTTGGATGCAGTCTTGATACAGCCGGTCTTAAAAGTCTGTTATTTTTTAGACCGGTCTAAAAAAATAAGTTTTTAAACTGGTTGTTTATACAACCAGTCTAAACATAATGACATTAAGCCTTGAAATAGTCATACTTTTTAGACCGGTTCTTTTAAGAACCGTCTTAAAAGTGTATTATTTAGACCGGTTATACAAAGAACAGGTCTTAAAAGTGATTTTTAAGAGCGGTTTTTAAAATAATCGGTCTTAAAAGTTCCATTTTTTTAAAATATTCCTGTTAGCTAGCTAGCAAGCCATTTTCCCTATTAAAACATTTTACCCAGCAAGCCATTCCAGTGACATCCAAATAAATTCTTCTCTTGCACATTATAACTAACACCTTATACAAAAGCATTTTCATCAAGTAAAAACTCAATTTCAACTAGTGTAACACTTACATCATTCTTCCTGCACCTCATATTACACAGAAGCAACAACAATAAATCATTCTTCCTACACCCCAAATAAATTCTTCTCTTACACATTCTCATTTCATCAAGCATTCTAAAACACAATTTCAACTGGTATAACTTATATCATTCTTCCTACACTCCATATTCCGCAGAAGCAACAACAATATATCATTGAAAATCAATACATTATCACACACAATCAAAAAATTAAGGTATGCTGCTACACATTTTTATTCCCCTGTTTAATATTACAGTTTGACAAAAAAATAAAAAATTTAGCTAATAATAAAATCAAAACACTTTAATTGATTATAGAGGAATCTACTGAGAAAGAACACAGTAGACAATAATCCATCGCTAATGATTAATAGCTAGCTTCAGAGCATCTATACTAGGACACCTCATATCCTTCATTTTCCTGTGACGACAAAAAAAAAATAGTTTTCTATATAAAATAACTATGTACATGATTCAATTAAAATTCATAATAATTACTTTAGCTAGCTAACCTTTAAAGTATTTTTATAAAGGGATATCCTCCCATATCCCTTCATGATGACCATTTCTTGTGTCGTGTTTATTATCTCCTTTATCTTCTTCGTTCAATTCTGGAAGACCCCTAGAAAAAGAAGGAGTCTCTAGAAGATCATTCATTGAATGACTTTCCTCATTAACATCAACAACCCTTTTTGTTTGATCAACCATAATAAAATGTTCATCTCCAAAACTTCTACTATTTAGATCAACTAATATAAATTCTAATTGATCGATTATCACACCATTGTTGATATCAACCTACTTGCATTTGAAAATAGGAAATTTAATTTGAACATAATCAACCACCCAAATCTCTTCAATAACCCCATAATAAGGTATGACTACCAATCTAGGGTTCTTATCTTTTGAATTAGAGAAATGCATAGATTCAACACCTAACATAACACCAATGTTTTGTATGGTACTCTTATCATCTAGGGACTTCGTATAAAACGTATAACCATTGATCACAAATGAAGTTCAACTTATGACATCAACCTTAGGACCACGTGCTAACTATTTAATTGTATCAGAAACACATTCTTCTCCGTCTACCTTTTGTTTGAACCAATGTGCAAAAGTTTTGTTATGCTCCCTAATTAACCTTTGTTCAGTCATTTGACTATTTCCTTTCTGTACAATTTCTTTATAAGCATTAATGTAATCTTGAACTTCATCAACATGATTCAAGATGTACAAGAGGGCTTATTGCAATTTATCAGGATCCACACTCTTTACTGAAGCCCCACGTCTACCCCCTTCTTCATCATGACATTCAGGAAGTCCAATATGTCTTACATTTGACAAGTAATCTTGACAAAACTACATGGCTTCTTCAGAAACATATTTCTGAAAAATAGATGCTTCAGGCCGGTTAGGGTTCTTCACATACCCTTTAAGATTTTCATGGTTCATTCAATTAGGTACATCCATCATAAATAGATAGGGCCACACAACTTGATCTCCCTTACTAGATGAACAATTAGATGTACCATAATGTCAAAAAAGTAGGAAGAAAAAGCTTTTCAAGATGGCATAAGATCATATATCCTTCATTTTTCAGTTTATCCAATCTTTCTGTTTCAATGAATTTACTACAAATAGCATTGAAGAAGAAACAAAGTATAGTCAAAATATGTTGAAGATCATATTCGACAATGCCTAGAATAGCTACTGGGAGTAGTTGTTGCATTAAGACATGACAATCGTAAGACTTTAGCCCTACTAACTTCAAGTCTTTCATTGACACAAGCTTCTTAAAATTTGAAGAACCCTGAGGGAACTTTGATACCATGTAAACAATCACAAAAACTTCTTTTTTTCATCCTTAGACAAAGTATAAGAAGCTGGAAGACAAAAAGTTCTCTTACCATTAGATGCAAATCTTGTCTTATTCCCATTTCTTGCAAATTTAATCTTGCCTTCATGCCATCTTTAGAACTACTTTGTATGTTGAGCAATGTCCCAACAAAATTATCACATACATTTTTCTCTACATGCATGAAATCAATGCAGTGTCTCACACCAAGATTGCACCAATATGGAAGATCAAAGAAGATAGACTTTTTTTCCCATTTATATGTCTCATTACTACTCTTTGTAGACTTACCAAAGATAACATTGATATTTTTCACCTTTTCATAAACTTGCTCCCCAGTCAATGCCTCCAAAGCATCTTCAAACTCTTGTCCACAAAAAAAATCTTTTTTTAATCTACGATGTGGATGGCCATGTCTAAGAAATCTCTTATGGCCAAGATAAACCGTCTTTTTTCCAATGTTGAAGTTGATGGTAGCATGTGCCTTCTTCATAAATCGAACATGCTTTATGGTACAAAAGATCATTGCTCGTATTTTAAAATTCTCCTTCTTGTTCGCATAAAAAACATCGACACCTTTATCCCACAACTCTTTCAAGTCTTCGATCAAGGATTCTAGGTAAACATCTATGTCATTTCCAGGTTGCTTTGGTCCCGAAATCAATACAGACAACATAATGTACTTTCGTTTCATGTATAATAAAGGAGATAAGTTGTAAATTACTAACAGAACAGGCCATAAACTATGTATACTGCTTAGGCTATTATAAGAATTAATGTCATCTATGCTAAGCCCAAGCCTAAGATTCTTAGGTTCTTCACCAAAGCTAGAAAATAATTGATCGATTTTCTTCCATTGAGAAGAATCAACTGGATGTTGAAGCTTTCCATCAGAAATCCTCTCATCCCTATGCCATCTCAAATTTTTGGCATCAATTTCATTGTCAAACAAGCTCTTGAACCTTGGTATGATTGGCATATACCATAACACTTTTGTAGGGGCCTTATTTGATATATACCTTGGAGTTTCACATATCGGACATTGGTCCTTCTCTTCATGCTATTTTCTATACAATATGCAATCATTAGGGCATACATGAATCTTTTTATACTTCATCCCTAGTGGGCACAGTACTTTCTTAGCATCATAGTATTGATAAGGCAACACATTATCATTTGGAAGCATGTCCTTAAAAGCCTCAAGTATTTCGAAAAAACTCTTGTCACTCCATCCATGCTATGCTTCCAAGCTGACCAATTTCAATACTGCTCTCAACAATTGGTATTTTATACACCCTAGGTACAGCAGATTCTCAGCATCACTACACATATTACCATATGTATGTGATTACTCAAAAGCCTGTTCTCCTACATCATGAATAATATCCTCTATCCGATCATCCATATTCATGACATTATCATTCAAGGCCACTCCCCTCTATTGAGATGTACTTGACATTTCTAATTCTTCACCATGCCATACCCATACTGTATAACTCTTACAAAATCCTTCACAAATTAAATGTGTATATATATTTGCAGCACTTAGTAGCTTCTCATTCAAGCATACTACACAAGGGCAATAAAACATCTCACTATCATTATTGACATTTCTTATAGTAAAGTCTAAAAAATCACTCAGTAGCACCCTATCTAATAGCAAAACAATAGACAAAAAAACAAGATAAGAAAGTATAAATAACTTGTAGCACCCTATCCATTATCAAACCAGTATAATTCTCTGTGTGTTTATCTTCTCAACTCTACTCTAGCAACAACAATTACTATATCACCACATTGACCGAAAAAATTTATCACATCACCCAATTCACCCCCCTCTTGGGTAAAGCTTGCCTCTTTCATATGACACATCTCAAAACCACCTATGTTGGAACTATTTCTCTTTTAATCACTGATTGCTTAATAGAACAAACAAAATACCCTAATCTATTTTAGTGATGGATCTTAGAAAGAGGAATTTCTTGATGAAAGAACTCATTTATAAATGATTCATTAATTTAAGACCATAAAGAGAAGTCTCCCTAACCTAAACTTATAAATGGCAAACGAACAAGGAATAATATAATGGGCAAAACAAGAGGAAGAAATGAATCAGGTAATATGAGAGTTGGTGTACTTAGGTGGTAGCCACCGAACCTTGACAGTGAGGACCCACGAACACTACTGCTCATGTTGACAACTTCAGTTTGCCTCTAATGTCACATGTCTGGGATCAGCAAACAAGATGAATATTGGCCGAGTCTAACGAGAAATAAGGTTTTGCAGAATGTCTACCTTTTTGCCAAATTCTTAAGGGTATTTCAATCTTTTACCACTTGCAATATATTACAAAATGGTCCCATAGGATTTGACAGTAATTTCAGCATTTCCTGAGACCATTTCTTCGTATATTCTCTTCCATGGGATTGCAATATCATTCTCCCTAAAAGCAATTACTGCCAAGATAAGATTCATACATGAAGGTGGCAAAAGGGATATAATATATCTACTGAAAGGAAAAAAAGATAAGACTTGGCACCTACACACAACCCATCCGAAGATCTATAAAATAAGGGAGAGAGTAGCAAATTAAGGACACACCACTATGGCAGAACAAAACAGTCAGAGAATGGAGCACCGAAGTCAAAGAAGCAGAGGAAGCAGCAGTGAAGTTCTCCTCCTTAGGTTACCTATGTTGCAGAGATTTTATCATATTTGATTTCTTTTCTTCGTCCTCTTTATTTTTTGAATTTGAATTTTATTTTTCTATTATGGATTTGGTTTTAGCCATGAGTGGCTAATTTTCTTTTCAGACCTAGAGAAAGTATGAACTCACTAGTGAATTAGATTTTATTTTCATGATTTATCAGTTATAATTTATGTTAATTTTGGTTACTTAATCTTGCTTTGTTATTTCCGTTTGATGATTAGCCACCATTAGATGTGAATTTGAGCATTAGGATTTACCTTGATGAAGAAAATTTTAATTAGGCTATGAGATTAAGTAATATGGAATTAGATTATGATTTAATTTGATATTAGAATAGACATATACCTAATAAGCCCATATAATTGTTGAAGAGTGTGTTTGAGTTATCTTGCCTCTTGAGTAATTGGGTTAGACATAACAATTTATACTTAAGAGAAGGTTGTGAGTAGACCGACAGGCACTTAAAGCTATTAATACTTGAGATTAACAAACTTAGCATTTTAGACTAACTAATTAAGTGGAAATAAGATTTGGGGTAATTAGGGATTAGTGACTCTAGGTTGTGGTTGACATTGATAGTTTTCATTATTTAATTTCCTTTGAACTTACCCATAACTAGATTCATTTAACTTAAAAGAAATTGATATTTTAATACCTAAAAATTAATTGATTGATTCCTCATGGAACGATACTCAACTTATCACTTTATTACTTGGCACAACTCGTATACTTGCGGAGTGCATGACAATTTTGTAGTAGTAGTGTTTGTTGCAAGTGAACCTTAGGTCTATTTACACTTTTATTTTGCTGACTTTTGTGTCATTGACTTTGACTCTTACAAGGTGGTCATTTTAGCTAAAGAATCATACTGATCAAGGTCAAAAAGAACAATCCTTAAGCCTTAGTTTTTCTCCAAATTTTGCATTAACAAATGAGATCAAATGTCATCAGAACTTGCTTAAATGACATCATTACAAATGGTATCAAAGCCCAATTTTTCGTAATGAAAGTACAAAAACAAAATACTTGAATGTAGCAAATGACTTTGTAGTTATATCAACAACCTTCCTATAATATGCAAGTATGACATTAAATATTATTGAGGTTATCTTGTGACTGATAGGGGAAGTACCAAAACACATATAACCCTTCAGCAAATATATTTATCTAAACTAATATTGAAACTTGCCCTAACGCTATCCTCACATATTGTACTATATATTATATGTAAATTATTGGAGTTTTTTGTGATGGTCTAGATATAAAGAAAATGGGAGATGGATGCTAATTTATGTAATGTGAATCATTAGTGACATATAGTGTTATGATCATCCCTGTAAACAATATAACAAATAAACGAAAATAGAGACAAATCTACTAAATATATATATAGCCACCATTCTGTCATAGCCATTGATGATGATATAGGCATATATATATATATATATATATATGAAATGACCAAATCGAATTGTTGCTATGAGATTTAGAAAGAGATTTGGATTGGATGGATTTAAATTTGGGAAAAATCAAAGAAAATACCATTTGAATTTCAAAATCCCAAATTAGTAATTTGAGAAGAATTTGAGTTGTTAATCTTATTACTCTATTGTTAACAAAACCAATTTAGAATTTTGAAGTTCAAGTGGTATTTTTTTAGGATTTTCCCTTTAAATTTTGCTATGTTGAATATATGAATGAAAGGATTTTTACCATTTCTTTCCATCTAATTAAGTTAAATATGTGGGATTTCACGCTCTCTCTCCCTCTCTCTGTAATACCCCAAATTTTGAGACTTGAGACTAGAGAATAAGCCTGAAATAAGTGGACTGCTAAGCCCTGATTTAATAGGATCTTTAATTTTAATTAAGGGATTTTTGACTCCAAAAGTGAATGTGATTATCATTAAATTGACACTTTTGGAGAATGTGATATGCTTTGTGATTCGAATATGTTATGAGTAGGGCCAAAACCCTATATTTAAGTTCAATTGTGGATTAACATCTAAATTGACTTAAAATAGAGGGAGGGCGCACATTCTGGTAAAATGGATTGATATGATGTGTTTTTTGGTGATTCAAGAAGAATTACCACATTCAGGGGCAAAATGGTAAAGTTGCTGACCTATTGATCAGTTGCCGAAGAGGAAGCTTATTAGTAACTCAAAGATCAATGGTTGTGATAGATTTTGAGAGATCATGAGGGTGGAATCCCATGTGTTTGTGTGTATGTGAGCTCAAGGAAGGATGTAGCAACATCTTGACAAGTGTCACAATGTGGACCCTTGGATCAAGTCAAATGTTCAAAGTGCCTTTTCTCTTCCCTCTTTCTTAGTCGGCCAACAATTGGGGCAATGGAAAAACTGCATTCACTTCATCATCTTCATCTCATCTTCACTCTCTCTCTCTTATGCTCCATTGACGCCAAGCTTGAAGGAGGAAAGAGAAAAGGAAAGGTGAGGTTTTAGCCTTGTAGATGTCCTCTAATGCTTAAACACTCTTATATAATCTTGTTCATAGTGATGAGAGATTCATCTCTATGGTTTTATATTTTTTAAAGAAGGTGTTTGGGAGCTTGTGGAAATTTGGAAAGATGGAGAAACAAGAAATTGGCTTGGGAAAGAGGATGAGGTGAGTAAGAGCTCCATTTTGATCTAAGTATTGTGACTTTTGGTTGAGTATTGTGAATTACGAATTTTGCCCTGATTTTGTGGTATTTTTGTATGGCATGTAGTTGGGAGAATTGCATGTTGTTTTGTGTTGGAATTGGTGTTTGGATGTGTTATTTGGTCAATGGAATTAATTTGGAACTTTGGATTGGAAAGGTTTGCAATGTTGAGTTTGAATTGTGAATTGTGTTGACATGTTGTGATTATTGTGAAAACATGTCAATATGATATGAATTTGGTTTTTTTGGTGTTTCCAATCGATTCCTTGTGGAAAATTGTGTAGGAATAGGTTTGATTGTTGATTTTGGAGCCATTAGACATTTTGGTAGAAACTTGGAATGCTGTCAAGTGTGAACTCTGTTCTGGGCAGTCAGTTTAGACGAAATTTTTGAATGACCAAATGGTGCCTAAGAATTCTGAAACTTTCTATTCTTAAATTTCACATCCCAGGCTTTAAAATGGACATATAATTTGTGTCATTTCGTTTTGCAAGCTGGGAGATATGATTGTCCAAAGTTTGGGATGGAAATTGGACTTTGTTTTGGAGTAGTGTTGAGTTTTGTGTAATTCTGGTATTATGTGGTGATTTCTGGTAATGGTTAATATTTTTCCTATGTAGAGGACTTAAATAGCTTTCATTTGACTTTGGAATCACCTCATTTTAATTTTTCAGGAATTAGTTATGATTTTTGGAAGTTTAGCCAAAAAACAAGATTTTCTTAGCCTCGGCCCAAATGTTTCTAACTTGTTTTTGGCCGTGGCAAGTGGATTTGTGGGCCGTGGCCAACTCCTAAAAATCAGCATTTTCCACTTCTGAAAGGTGGTTTTTGGTATAGTCTTTCCCAATCCTTTAGATATGTGTTTAGGCTTTGAGTAGCCACCTAAAGGTCATGAATAATAACCAACTTCCAGTGTTATGAAGGTAAGGCTTTGTAATAGAGAATAACTTTATGTCCTTACTTTGGTTATAGGGTTGGTGCTTGCCCTGATCGTGGTTCGGTATTCGTCTTGATCGTGAGTATGCAATGCTAGAGCATACATGGAAAGGATAAGTATAGGGAACTTACCTCTTCTGCATGTATTTGATATTTGTGTTGGTGTATTGATGCATGTATTGCTTTGCTTGATTATGTGAAACATATATGAATGATTGTAGCTCTGTTTCTATTTATGCTATGGCCATGAGTATGTTGTTGAAATATTGAGCACGCAGATATGTCATTGTGTGAGCATGAGTTATGTATTGCAAGTATGTCATGCATTAAACACTTATCTTGCATGCATACTGGTATTTGTTTCCTACTGAGATTCTCTAGAATCTCACCCTCCCTACCAACAGTTAGACAAAGCAAGCAGATCGAGGAGGGAGCAAGTAGCTGAGGGCGACAAGGTCTCCTTCGGGATGTGATTTTGGTTGTTGGTTATCATAGTTGTGAGTATTCTATATTTGGTATTTGGATTTGGATTTAAATTTGGGAATGTATATTCAGATATGTATTTGAAAGGATATTTTGTAATCCCTATATGAGAATTTGTAAAGGGCATTTGCACCTTGTACGGCTATGATTAATGTATGGAACCCGGGGTTGTCGGAAATTTTATGTTGTGTACTCTGATATATATGAATGTGATTTATTTTCGTGAAGTAATTGTATTCGAAATGTGAATATGAGACCAAATTATTAAGATTTCTAAAAGTATTTGTGAAAACCCCGTCTGGTAGATGGGTTGAAATGAGTTTTAATTGTTATTGGTCTCTATTTCACTTTAATCGCGTATTTCAAATATTAATTACGGCAAGGGGTTACTCTCTCTCTCTCTCTCTCTCTAATGAAATTACAATTGAAACTGATTAGAGGAATAAATTTAAATTAATAAGATTTAATTTTTATAAAGATGGAAGGGTATCAGGGCATTTCTTTAACACTCATGAATTATGTCATAAATATAACTTAGATGTGTTAGGTTTCCCTATAAAAGCCTTTTAGACACACTATCAGTATGAGAGTATCTAAATGGAGAGCGTTCCAAAAACTTGTATGGAAGCAAAAGGATAAGCATTCCTGTACATTTTTATGTAACAGCATTAGACTAATTTAGGAATTTTGTAGATGACAAGAATAAAAAAAACTAGTTCAGCATGAAAACAAATTACATCTTACCATGATCAAAAAACTAGTTCAATGCTTTTGCATGAGATTTTCAACAATTAAAGATATGCGTTTATGTTTGGATCGATAGCAAGTATATCTGGAACACCTGGAGAAATTGTTACGTTGTAATCCACGATTGGTCTAGATGGGCACTTTGGACTATCCATATTAGATTATAAGGTGATGGGCCCATTGGCATGAATTTTTTTCCTGACATGGCCATTGGGCCTGATATTTGATTACACGTTTCCATTGTTAGGTTACTCATGCTTTCAGCCCATATTTGCATATAAAAGTATAAAATGAAATACTATTATGAAAAAAAAAAGAAATATAAAATAAAAGAAGAAAAAGTATACAGGATGTATTATTTAGGAGCTAGATTCAAGAACGTCATCCATTTGCTTCGTTCCAGCACAAATAATTTTCACATCATATTAGCATTGAGAAGTATATATTATTTGTCCAACTTTAAACATAACAGATACTTTTTCCCCTAAAATTTTAAGCATGTAATGTTTTTTATTTTAAAAAAAATGTTATAGGTATAAAAATAATTGGGCCTTCATATTAGCATTTCCTTTTTTCAAGCCAATTGGAATATTGTGCGACCTTCAATATGCAATTTTGTGAAAGGGGTATTTGCAGGTAAAGTTTTGGCGGTTGAAACTAGTAAGACACTCATTTCCCTTATTCCTAAAAGGGATAATCCTGAGATGGTTCGGCATTTTAGACCTATTTCCTTGTGAACTGTTCACTACATGTTTCGCTAAGCTTATAACAACTTGGCTCAAGGATATTATGAATAGATTGACATCTCCCTTTCAAGCCAGTTTCATTAAAGATCGCAATATTCAGGATGATATCATTGTGGGTCAAGAGATTATGCGAATCATGAAAAAGTCCAACAGCAGAATAGGAGTTATGGCCTTGAAGAATGATTTTGGGGAAATCCTATATGATTGAATTAGATGGGTTTTTTTGAAGCAAGTTCTTGATGCAGGCTTAAAAGAAAAATTTGTGCAACTCATTATGAATTGTGTTACTTCCACCACTTATAATATTCTATGGAATGACAACAAGACTGAATTTTTTGAACCACAGATAGGGCTTCGACATCTCCTTTTTTGTTTGGGCTATGCATGGATCACTTATCTCATGCTATAAGACATGCAATGAACTCTTATGAATGGAAGCCTATTCTAGTCTCTCATTCTGGCCCTAGTGTGTCCCATCTAATGTTTGCCGATGGCCGGCTTTTATTTGGGGGAGGCAACGCCAGATCAAGCATTTTGGATGACGAAATGTCTTGACATTTTCTGTAGAGCTTCAGGGGAAAAGGTTAGTCATGTTAAATCATCTCTTTTCTTTTCTCCAAGAGTTCCGCATCTAGGAGGAAAAGAATACAAGAGATTACAAGAATGAGAATCAGTTCTGAGATGGGTAGGTACCTTGGCTTTTCACTCTCTAGAAGGAACAAGCCTAAGGATACATTTTAGCACATAGTTGATAGAGTGACTTCAAAGCTTGCGGCCTGGAAAGCTAATAGCTTATCAATGACTGGTAGAATAACGTTGGCAAAATGGGTGCTGAGTAAAGTCCACTATACCCCATGCATGTTTCCAAAATACTGAAGAGTATTTGTAGTGAGATTGAGAAAATACAGCATAATTTCATTTGGGGCACTACATCGAATAGTAGGGCATTCCATGCTAGTGGGTGGGATCAAATAACTTTGCCTAAAAGCTATAGAGGTCTCGGTTTCAAATGACTTGCTTCTGTCCATCAGGCTTGTGGAGCCAAGTTGGCTTGGAAACTTCCTGCCAGTTCTAAAGGACTATGGACAGATATGTTGTGGCACAAATATCTGAAGAGAGGAAGAAAATTTGCTAAAGGCTCATGCATCAAATTCTTCCTTGTGGAAATTCGTTTGCCATCAAAAGGACATTGTAGAATTTACCTACAATGTGTACTAGACCTCTCACCTTAGTGGAACAAAATAGTACAACTACTGAATGGTGTGTTCATGGAAATTGGGATTACACTAGGCTGGCAAATGTTGTGTCTCGTGAGGTTATCCAGCACCTGATTACTGTGTTGCCACCTTTGTCATCAGCTGGAGAAGATATGATGATCTGGAACGCTACTACTGATGGTAGTTTTACTTTAAAAAGTGTATATTTTTTAATTGAGCAAAATCCTCCAAATTTGTATAGCTCCGTTTACAAAACAATCTGGAAGTGGAAGGGAGCAGAACGAATACGAGGTTTCATGTGGAAAGTATTCAATAATAGATTGCCAACCAACTCTTGGAGAAGTCAATGGTCTTCATTGTCTTCTCTGTGTTCTCATTGTGCTTCTGTTGTGGAAGATGTGTTACATGTACGCAGAAATTTCTCCTATGCAAGACAGTTTTGGTGGCACCTCATCAACCCCAGGTTAGCCTCACAATTGTTTTCTGCTTGACTTTGTGATTGGGTAGCCTTGAATCTCAAAAGAGAAATGGGGCAAAATCATATTGTGAAATTGGAATCTTATTTGGGGTGTTGCAATTTGGAAATTGTTGTTATGGAGGAATGATGACTTGTTTAATGGTGATGATCAAAAACCATGAACCTGCCATATCTGTTCTTTTCTCTTGGAAAAGTTTTTTGCTAGGAATAGATGTTTTGA
This sequence comes from Inga oerstediana, assembly GCA_963210345.1. NCBI lineage: Eukaryota > Viridiplantae > Streptophyta > Magnoliopsida > Fabales > Fabaceae > Inga > Inga oerstediana. Next base: position 69,593,846 of record OY723403.1, read on the forward strand.
ATAGTGATGAGGTAGAGATGGTTGGGACCTGCGGCTGAGTTTTATATCACGACAGCAAAATCAAGTGGCAGACTATCTTGCAAAGCATGGATTATCTAAGACCATAATAAACCAAAACTATACAGGGGAAATCCCGCATGAATTTCCAGAAATCTAACTCAACTTTGAAATCATATCATTTTCTAAACTATATATCCATCATGAAATAGGGCTCATTTTAAAAGTCTGATGTGTACTATAACATTGCAAAGTTCATAAATTAATTCACATGATGGCCCTGTTAAACATTATTTCTAAAATCACAAGTCAGAATAAGTGACATCTGACCATTACTTGCAATGCCATGCATCTTTGCTAGGCTCAGAATAGCACTTACCTTGCTGAGTGCTCTATATTCAATTCCATCTCCCAAGTTCATTGGAGCCAACAAACACAACGTAACTTAATTCCTTCTTGCCGAAACAGGGCTAACTGAAACATCACATGAGGGAAATTTTCATGAAATTCAATTCCATTATTTCAACACACCATACATTGTCCTCTAGATGCCTTAATCTAACTTTAACATATGGTTTCATTCAAAACAGTGAGCATTTCTTAATTCAAACTTTTCAAAAATTAAACCTTATTTTTCATTTCATTGTTGCTAAACACTACCTAGACGTCTTTGGTCACTAGTATAGGTGGTCATCAAACATCTACCAACACACAACTATTTTAACATTTACAATTAATTCTTTTGGCATACGAGTTCTTAGATACTTTCTTAAAGCTGGACAGGATCTCTCAAAGGACATTAAGCTTCTAATTTCGAGAACCCCTTCAAAACTTTGAAAATTTTATAGCTCCAACAACATAGTTTTAACCATCATATTGAAGCCTCTAAAACATAATCCATATTCACTTAATCGATGTTTTCCCTTCCCAGAGGTTCAGTTTCAGTCGCTCCTCTCACTTCCAAATTGTAGCATTCAAAGAAACTAGAGATGGAAGGAAGTTCAGGAGTCTCCCTTGGCCTAAATCCAAGCTTGCATGTGTATGCTTAGTTGCTTACCCTTCTTCAACCACCTCTTCTATCACGACTACTTCTTCCTCACGGCTTCGTCTCCCTTTCTCCCTCTCTTTCCTGACTTGCAGAGTGTGTGAAATGAGGGATGGAGTCAGCTGATGGTTTAAAATAAAGGGCAAGTATTGCTGCTGCTGCTGTTTTTTTTTTTTTTTTTTGTGTGATTGGCACATCTATCTTCTTAGGATGAAATATTGTTTGAGGCATCGTCGGATACTAAATGTGAGCACTTCTCCAAAAGAGAGTTTCTGCTATGGTTGTTTCTTTTGATAAATCTTAGGGAAAGGATTTAACACCACTAATGAAACTAACTATAATAGAAAAGAGTGAAACCAATACAAAAGATCCATCATGGTTATAAATGGAATTTACCTTGCACTCAAACAATTATTAGAAATATTCACACAAACAAAACACATTTTCTAAAAGACTAACAAGCTGATCTCATTAGGGTTCAGTGCACAAAACCTACAACAAATCCACTACATCAACCTGAATACGACTAAGGGCACTGATATATCCTGATTTTATCATAATATTGAATATCATGTTTAGGGATTTTATCATTAATTTTTGGGTTAAATAGCATTTATTATGATTAAATTGAATTAAAGATGATTGTGTGAAAATAAATCTTAAAAAGAGATATTTGCTATAATCTTGTGATTGATCTTTAAAATTTGAATTTTGAATAAAGATATTACAAGATATTGATCTGAATTGTAGGTCACATTGGAAAAGGAGGAGCTGAGGGACTAAATTGTAAAGATTTTCAAGGACTGCAACAGAAAATAAAACTCTGCATGTGGCTATAAGGCAATTTTGACAGGAAACAGGGTACTTTTCTGTAATATTATCTCTCAATTTCAGGTGGGAAAATATCAGAAATAATTACAGAAAAGTACCCCGAATTTGCAAAACGCCAGTTGGGTCCCAACATCCGAAGATCACCGCTGACTGATTCACTTGGCCACAGAGAATATTACAGAATAGGACCCTGAATTTCCAAAACTCTAGTTTGGTCCAGATCTTCGGAAATCAGCGTCTTAACACCTCTGGAACTTATTTCTCACGAATTCTCTCATAGAATCTTGAGGAAAATCAGATCTAAATATTTCCTGGAAGATTATATCCCAAATTTAAAGGGATTTGACCTAGATTTCAAGGAAAGAAAAGGGATTAAAAAAAAAAAGATTGGAAAGATTTAGAGGGGGGAGACGGAAACACTGAGACGGTAGCACACAAGCAGAACCACAGACGCACGCCAGAACCAGCAGAGGAGACGCACCAGAACGCAGAAGACGCACAGACGGCAGCAGCGGGGACACACAGCCGCGGAGGAGAAGCACCAGAACCAGAACGAGACGGAAAGAAAAAAAATCATCCTGTGACACAGAGCAGCAGACGCGAGAGAGGAAGAGAAGAGACAACCTTTACCAAATTTCACCAACAATTTCATCTTCTTCTTCTTCTTCTTTCATCTTAATTCAATGGATTTTTGGTGTCTTCAAAAAGTTGTAGCTGTGATAAACTCCATGAGAGGCTAAATTCCTTCTTGCTTCTTGGAGATGGAAGACTGGTTTGAGCTCCAGAGATACATTCAGGGGAGTTAATTGTTTTAATCTTTTTATTTAATTATGTAACGAATTTCCTGAGTTAGGATTTTATGTTATATGATTAATTTACTGAGATTGCGAGTTGTTTATCTTAGTATTGATTGAACAATTGTGATTTAGATTGGTTTATGTGATTTGAGATTTAAATTTTTATATTTCCTTTTGGTTTAATGTGGTTGTTTATTCTTTCATAGTTTGAATGAATGTTATGACTGCTTAGATCTTGTTTGAATAATTCAGTTGAATGTTCATTGTGAAGAGGAACAAGTCGCATGAATCCAATCCTAAATTGCACACTAAGTGGTATTTAATAGTGTATTAAGAGGTAATTATCTAGCTAGAGTTCTAGGGGTAATCACCAATTAATATACTAGACTTAACGAGTTGTTAAGGTTTAATTTTTGACTTAGTGAGTGTTTAATTCCCAATTCAATTTGAGCAAGGATAACCTATATTCCATTTTTCCAAGAAGCATTCATCATTAATTTGTTTAAATCTCAATTTCATTAATTATTTCAACAATTTCTCAAAAATCCAAAAAAATAGTAGTTTAGGTTATTTTCCATTATTAAAAAGAAAAAAAAATCAATTTAAAACCCATCTTAATATTTTTGCCACTTAGTTTAGATTAGGAATTAAATAAAAGGCTCCTCAAGAGAATACGACCCGAGTTGTGCCCTTCACTGCATAATTTGGTTTATTTTGATTTAACCTGAGGCGACTAAAGGCTTTAAATCAATGGCGCCGTTGCCGGGGAGTCAATTTATTTGACTCCTTGTTTAACTAAGTGTCAATTTTTTTTTTTTTAAAAAAAAAAAGAATTTCTTTGGGTTAATCTTTTGTGTGCCTTTTAGTTAGTTAGTTAGTTATAGTTTCTTGCATTCATTCATCATATAGGTTTTAGTTTGCATTTGCATCACATATCATACATTTTGCATATTTTGGTTGAATTTTGTGTGCATGCCCCGAGGTAAAAAAGTTGTACCTAGTGATCTTGATCTTGACATAACTTTAAAACAGCTTAGGGAACAACTAAAAAAGAGTAAAGGAAAAGGAACAAGGAGCACTAGTAAAAATCCCTTAGGACATCACATATCTGCTGAACCTAGTGCCTTTAGGGAACTTCATTCTGAAATAGGTGATCAATTTAATCAAACTTTAGATATGGAACGCCATAATGAGGATGAAGAGGAAAATAATGGTATTCCACATAGAGGAGGTGAGGATGAAGGAGAAAATAATGGGGTTCCACATAGAAGAACAATTAGGGAAGTCACCACTTCTGGTATTGATTTAAATCATCTTGCTAATGCTGGACCTAACATGAATGCTGATTTTGAGATTAAAGGTTTATTGATCAATTCACTACCTAAGTTTCATGGTTTGTCTGCAGAGGATCCATATCTACATCTAAGGGAGCTCTACTTGAATTGTTCGAGTATGAAGCCAGTTGGAGCTTCTGTGGAAGACGTCATGTGGAAAGTCTTTCACCACTCATTGTAAGGCAAGGCAAAGGAATGGTACATGAGCTTACCAAGACATGTAGCTGATGCATATCAAAGTTGGCAAAACTTGCAAAAAGCTTTTCTTGAGAAGTACTTTCCTGCATCTCGAACTTCTGCTATGAGAAAGGAGATCAATTCAATTCTCCAAGATCCAGATGAGACTTTATATGAGTATTGGAACCGTTTTCAAGATCTTTTGGCTCGGTGCCCACATCACCAGATTCCTGATGAGCAGTTGGCTCAAACTTTCTATGACAGTTTGAAAGAGAAAGATCAAGACAAGATTGATGCAGCTGCTGGTGGTGCTATCATTGATTTCACTACTCCTGAAGCTTGGGAATTGATCAAGAAGATGGCCCTAGCTAAGCAAACCTATGGGTAACCAAGAAGAAATTCTAGAGGAGTTTATCATGTTAACTCTTCACCTCTACACATTCCTCAGCTTGACACCTTCACCGCTCAAATTTCTGCTTTGATGACAAAGTTAGATCGAATTGCTTCTAAACCATCCATTCAAGAAGAAGTAAATTCAGTAGGCAAGGAATTGACAGCCCCAAGTTGTGATGTTTGTGGCTCATCTATGCACATCTCATGCAATTGTCCATCTCGTTATGAATAGGTCTCTGCAATGTATCAAGGCCGCCCTAACAATCCCAAATGGGATCCCTACTCAAATACATATAATGAAGGGTGGAGGCAAAATCCTAAATTTAGTTGGAGAGACAATGATAATAGAAGACAAAATCTCTTTCAACAAGGAAATATTGGAGCTGGTGTCTCTTCTAACCAGTTTCAAGAATCTTCAAAGATGGTCATTCCACTCCAAGATAACACGCTTTCCCAACCAAAGAGTGATGAGACCAACCAACTGTTGAAGAGTATGGCTGCTCAACTTACTAATATGGACAATCGGATGAAGGAAGATAAGGCTTTAAATGATAGTCAATTCTCATCTATTGCCACAATCCTACAGCAAATGCAAGGTGATAGAGCAAGTAACAACAACCAAATGGCAAACATTTGCAAGAAGTTGGAAGAGTTAGAAATGAAGAATAACACGGTGCAATCTCACTTGACTCAAGTTTCCAACACTCTTAATGACTTGCAAGCTAAGAATGGAAGTGGTTTACCTTCTACCACTGTAATTAATCCTAAATCTATCAATGCCATTGAGTTAAGAAGTGGCAAGATAGTGCATTTCCCAGGAGATAGTGAAGACCATGTGGATGAAGAGATAGAAGCTGAGAGTCCACCCTTAAGCCCTATGAAAGTAGGTGATTCTGAAAGCATCAAAGAGAAAGAGATCTTAGGGAAGAAGAATGGCAAGGAAGTTGAGCAACCTCAAGTGGCGGAGCAACCACTTCTGGAAGAGGTCAATGAGAAAGCTCAATACACACATGAGAAGGGCGAATCAAGCATGCAAGGAGCCTTAATGCAAAATGGTAAGGAGGTAAAAATTTCTGATATTCCTTTTCCTAAAGCTTACCTTAGAAGTAAGAAATTCCATGATGATAAAACTGAAAAAGAAATGTTTGAGTTCTTTAGCAAGTTAGAAGTGAATATGCCTTTTCTCAAGATGATTAAAAGTATGCCTGCATATTGTAAGTTTCTTAAAGATCTTTGCACAAACAAGAGAAAATTCAGGCCTAATGAAAGAGTCCAATTGAGTTCTAATGTGTCAGCCATCTTTAAGCCCCAACTTCCCATTAAATGCCAAGACCCTGGTGCCTATACTATTCCTTGTACTATAGGACCTGTTAACATAACTGCTGCTTTGCTAGATTTAGGGGCTGCAATTAATGTGATGCCTAAGTCTGTTTATACTGCTCTAGGAATCAAGGCTATTAAACCTACTAGTGTTGTGTTACAGCTAGCTGATAGGTCCATTAGGCATCCAGATGGTATCTTAGAGGACATCTTAATCAAAGTTAAAGATCTTGTGTTCCCTGCTGACTTTTATGTTCTAGATGTGTCTAATGAATTAGCTCAGGATTCGACTCTCATTCTAGGCAGACCCTTCCTTAGAACAGCAAATACCATCATAGATATGAAGGAAGGTGCTATAACCATGGAGGTTGGGAATCATAAAATCTGTTTTAATATGTATGAGGCTATGAAACATCCTTATGAGGATTATTCCTTGTTAGGTGTTAATGCTATTGATTTGGCTATTGAGGATGCTAGAGATGATTATGAATTGAACTTGCATGATGATTACTGTTTCCATATGCATGCTGAACATGATTCTTTTGAGCTTGATGATGATATAGCTGCTTATGATGCATATTTTTCATCTCTCCCGTCTATATATTCTCTTTCTGATGCTTGTGTTGGTGACGTGATTTGCCCTGATTTTGATATTGGTTGCAATCTTCCTGCTTCACCCGGTTACACATTTTCTTCTGATGATGCTAACCCTACTTTTGCAAGTGATTCTGTTTTAGAAAAAGGTTTGCTTCTTGAGTGTGCAGATACTTATAATAAGGTGGAAGCTGAGAATATAGCTGGAAGTGACTGTGATAGCTCTCTTGACCAGGAAGATGAAGAGGGTTTCCTTTTAGCTGTTCCACCATCTCATACATTTGAACCGCAACAGAAGCAACCTGTGTCTAAGAATATTGGGCTTAAAGAGACTTATTCTCTTGCCACTGCTCCTAAATCTATAATTTCCCCTCATACCTTAAAATATTTGCAGGATATTCTCTCTAACTGTGATGCAGGTATGAAAAATGATAAATCTAAGTCTGTTGCTGCTATTAGTCAACCTCGAGTTGACTCAACACTTGGGAAGGTCAAGGAGCTAGAGATGAATGCAAAGGAGCTTAATGCACACCAACCACCTGAGGTTACAAAGGGAAGTTCTCTTTGCTCCCTTCAACTCCCTGAACTAATCCCTTCTACTGTTCAACCCCCCTCCCTTGAACTGAAACCTTTGCCTCCTAATCTTAAGTATGCATTCCTTGAGCATGATGATAAACTGCCTGTAATTATTTCTAATGCTTTGTCTTATGATGAAGAGGCTAGATTGCTTTGTGTGCTTAGGAAAAATAAGGGAGCCATTGGTTGGACATTAGCTGATATACCAGGGATTAGTCCATCTATATGTACTCATAGAATTTTGTTGAATGAGGGTTCTAAACCTGTTAGACAACCCCAAAGGAGACTTAATCCATTGATCTTAGATGTTGTAAAGAAAGAGGTTACTAAGTTACTTAGTGCCGGGATTATATATCCTATTTCTGATAGTGAGTGGGTTAGTCCTGTTCATGTGGTTCCAAAGAAGAGTGGGCTTACTGTTGTTAAGAATGAGCAAAATGAATTGATTCCCACTAGAGTACAAAATGCCTGGAGAGTGTGTATTGATTTTAGAAAACTAAATGATGCCACTAGGAAGGACCATTTCCCTCTACCCTTTATTGACCAAATGCTAGAGAGATTAGCGGGAAAGAGTCATTACTGCTTCTTAGATGGGTTTTCTGGGTACTTTCAAATCCCTATAGCTCCTGAGGATCAAGAGAAAACCACCTTTACTTGTCCTTTTGGCACTTTTGCTTATAGGAGGATGCCTTTCGGTCTTTGTAATGCCCCTGGTACTTTTCAACGTTGCATGATGTCAATCTTTTATGATTTCCTTGAGCATTGCATGGATGTTTTTATGGATGACTTTACTGTTTATGGTGACTCATTTTATGCTTGCTTGTCTAGTCTTGATCATGTCTTAGCACGATGCATTGAGAAGAAACTTGTTTTGAATTATGAAAAATGTCATTTTATGGTCACTCAAGGCATAGTGCTTGGACATTTGATTTCTCAAAAAGGTATTGAAGTTGACAAGGCAAAAATTGAGGTGATTTCATCATTGCCCTACCCATCTTCACTTAAGGGCCTTCGGTCATTTTTAGGGCATGTTGGTTTCTACCGACGTTTTATAAAAGATTTCAGTAAAATTGCATTGCCTTTGTCAAAGTTACTACAAAAAGATGTGGATTTTATTTTTGATGACAAGTGCAAGCTAGCATTTGATGAGTTGAGACATAGATTAGTCACTCCTCCTATTTTGGCTCCTCCTAACTGGGACCTTGCATTTGAGCTGTCTTGTGATGCGTCTAATAGTGCTGTTGGAGCAATGCTTGGCCAAAGAGATAGTAAGGTCTCTAGGGTCATAGCTTATGCCTCCAAAACATTAGATAGTGCTCAGATTAATTACACAACTACTGAGAAAGAGTTGTTTGCCATTGTATTCGCCTTGGATAAATTTAGATCATATATAATCAACTCTAAAGTTGTTGTCTTCTCAGATCATGCAGCTGTCAGGTATTTGTTCAAAAAGCCACAGTCTAAGCCAAGACTGCTTCGCTGGGCTCTTCTTATGCAGGAATTTGATATTGAGATCAAGGATCGAGCTGGAGCAGAGAATCATGTAGCGGATCACCTCAGTCGGCTTCCTAATGATACAAGGGGAGTTGATTGTTCTGCTTTAGTCTGTGATGATTTTCCTGATATTGCTTTATGTGTTATGGAATTAAAAGAACCATGGTTTGCTGACTTGGTTAATTATTTAGTCTTAGGATTAATTCCTACATATTTGTCTCCGTTTCAGGTGCAGAAATTAAAGCGAGAAGCCCAATACTATGTCTGGGATGAACCACACCTGTGGAGAATGTGCAGCGATCAAATAATTCGAAGATGTGTACCTGAGGAAGAATTCCAATCCATCCTTTCTGCTTGCCATTCAATGATATGTGGTGGACACTTTAGTGCTAACAAGACCTCTAGGAAAGTGTTAGAGGCTGGGTTTTATTGGCCTACCCTGTTTAAGGATGCGTATTTATATTGTAAGGCATGTGATAAATGCCAACGGTTTGGGGGGTTAGGTAAGCGGCACGAGATGCCACAACAACCCATGCTCTTTTGTGAGGTATTTGATGTATGGGGCATAGACTTTATGGGCCCTTTTCCACCATCATCTGGATTTACTTATATCTTGTTAGCTGTAGATTACCTCTCTAGGTGGGTAGAAGCCATTCCCACTAGGAAAGATGACGCCCAAACGGTCTCCAAGTTTCTCAAGACTAACATCTTTTGTAGATTTGGAGTGCCAAGGGCTATAGTAAGTGATAGAGGTACCCATTTTTGTAATAGGGTTGTCAATAACCTACTTGCTAAACTTGGAGTTACCCACAAAACGTCCACTGCTTATCATCCACAGACGAATGGGCAAGCAGAAACATCCAACCGAGAGGTCAAGCAGATTTTGGAAAAGATTGTCAAGCCTTCAAGGAAAGATTGGAGCTCAAGGTTGGAAGAAGCACTATGGGCATACAGAACTGCATTCAAGACACCAATAGGGATGTCTCCTTACCGGCTTATCTATGGGAAAGCATGTCACATTCCGGTAGAGTTGGAGCATAAGACTTATTGGGCAGTGAAAACGTGCAATATGGATGTGGAAGAATCCGGCTTAGAGAGGAAGCTGCAACTACAGGAATTGGAGGAGATGCGATTAGAAGCTTATGAAAGCTCCCGTATCTACAAGGAGAAAACCAAGCTGCTACATGACCAAAAGATTATGAGAAAACACTTCAAAGTTGGTGACAAGGTTCTACGCTTCAAAGCTCGATTTGCACTCAAACCTGGAAAACTTAACACCAGGTGGGAAGGACCATACATAGTCACCAAGGTGCATGATTTTGGAACAGTAGAGCTACGGGATGAGGTTAGCGGATCAGAATTCAAAGTCAATGGCCATCTCCTCAAGCTCTATCATGAGAGCACCGAGCCGCCTTAAGGCCAGGTTGTCCCTTTCCTCTCTCAATCTCTCATATCATGTATATAATTGCTTGTGAAATTTGTTGAACATGAATGCTTGAGATAAGTGTGGGGGAGGGACATTCCCAGTAGTGATAGTAGGATTAGTAGTTTAGTTTTTAAATTCAATAAGACCCCCTGTGTTTCCTTGGTCCTCTCATCATATGCCATCCTCATTCTCTCTTACCTTCAAGAATAATTAGATTGTTGCATTGTATTCCTTGAATACATTGAGGACAATGTATTGAGTAAGTGTGGGGGAGAGTGTGTTCTGAAAAAAAAAAAAACCGCACTTGAATTTTTAGTACTTGAATGTTTTGAAAAATGAAAGTTTGTCCAAAGTCATTAATGCATTTGAGAGTTGAGCTTGATTATGGTTAATTGCAATGTTTTGATTAGTTATTGTTTTTAATTCTAGCATTGGAAATAACTGAGTAAATGCGTTGTGGTTAGTTTGTTATACAATTGGGTGTTTTGGTAAGCAATTGAGAAAAACCCTTGTTGGAAGGTTATTTGAGCCTAAATTTTTTCTTTATATGTGTGCATGCTTTCTTACCTTTTCATCTTCTAGAACTTGTCTCAACTCTGTGTCAAAGCTGTATTTACATTACTGTGATGGAAAGGATAGAGGCATTCGATTCTAAACCCTTTTGACCTAAACACAAGCCTTTCAAATCATCCATTGTTTACCCCTTTGAGCCATTCATTAAGTTGTTATGTACGTATATATCATTTACGTATCTTGGCATCCTATCTTGTTATAAGTAAATTGTCATCACTCCTAGTTTCTATGAATGTTGAATTGCCATACATATAGATATTGAGGAAAAAGAAAAAAAAAATTGTGAAAAAAAAAATGCAAAAAAAAAAAATGAAACCAAAAAAAAAAAAAAAGACAAAAAAAAGAAAGAAAGAAAAAAAAAAGAAGAAAAGAAAAATCCTTCAAATAAGGCAATTCTAGGGAATCTCTATAAATGACAATATGCACTTCAAGTGGTAAATTGGATGCTAAGTGATGAGTTATTAGCTTATATACGTGCATGACACTTGTTTTTTTTCTCAATTAATTCATGTGGCCTTCTCCATCATTACAACCCATGAAAATCCTCTTGATTCACTACATTATTGTTATTAACGGTAGAGATGTTAGAGTTGTTACAAGCCTATGGTAAGGTGATAGTTAAGTGAGCCAGAGTGATATGACCCTAATGAGGAGAGTTGAGCGTAAACACTAATATCCTAGAGAGTTCTCTTATGCTTATTTCAATTACATTTGATTGTGTGGTGGACTAATCCCTTTGCATTGCTTGGTACTATGACTTATGCTAGTTGTGAAGCTTAATTAATCGATTTATTACTTTTCATTCCATGAGACAGCTCATCTTTAAATTGTATTAATGTTCATCTTGGATGGCTTTAAATTGATAATCTTTGTTCAGGAGTACAAAGGTTCAAGTGTGGGGGAATTTGATATATCCCGATTTTATCATAATATTGAATATCATGTTTAGGGATTTTATCATTAATTTTTGGGTTAAATAGCATTTATTATGATTAAATTGAATTAAAGATGATTGTGTGAAAATAAATCTTAAAAAGAGATATTTGTTATAATCTTGTGATTGATCTTTAAAATTTGAATTTTGAATAAAGATATTACAAGATATTGATCTGAATTGTAGGTCACATTGGAAAAGGAGGAGCTGAGGGACTAAATTGTAAAGATTTTCAAGGACTGCAACAGAAAATAAAACTCTGCATGTGGCTATAAGGCAATTTTGACAGGAAACAGGGTACTTTTCTGTAATATTATCTCTCAATTTCAGGTGGGAAAATATCAGAAATAATTACAGAAAAGTACCCCGAATTTGCAAAACGCCAGTTGGGTCCCAACATCCGAAGATCACCGCTGACTGATTCACTTGGCCACAGAGAATATTACAGAATAGGACCCTGAATTTCCAAAACTCTAGTTTGGTCCAGATCTTCGGAAATCAGCGTCTTAACACCTCTGGAACTTATTTCTCACGAATTCTCTCATAGAATCTTGAGGAAAATCAGATCTAAATATTTCCTGGAAGATTATATCCCAAATTTAAAGGGATTTGACCTAGATTTCAAGGAAAGAAAAGGGATTAAAAAAAAAAAGATTGGAAAGATTTAGAGGGGGGAGACGGAAACACTGAGACGGTAGCACACAAGCAGAACCACAGACGCACGCCAGAACCAGCAGAGGAGACGCACCAGAACGCAGAAGACGCACAGACGGCAGCAGCGGGGACACACAGCCGCGGAGGAGAAGCACCAGAACCAGAACGAGACGGAAAGAAAAAAAATCATCCTGTGACACAGAGCAGCAGACGCGAGAGAGGAAGAGAAGAGACAACCTTTACCAAATTTCACCAACAATTTCATCTTCTTCTTCTTCTTCTTTCATCTTAATTCAATGGATTTTTAGTGTCTTCAAAAAGTTGTAGCTGTGATAAACTCCATGAGAGGCTAAATTCCTTCTTGCTTCTTGGAGATGGAAGACTGGTTTGAGCTCCAGAGATACATTCAGGGGAGTTAATTGTTTTAATCTTTTTATTTAATTATGTAACGAATTTCCTGAGTTAGGATTTTATGTTATATGATTAATTTACTGAGATTGCGAGTTGTTTATCTTAGTATTGATTGAACAATTGTGATTTAGATTGGTTTATGTGATTTGAGATTTAAATTTTTATATTTCCTTTTGGTTTAATGTGGTTGTTTATTCTTTCATAGTTTGAATGAATGTTATGACTGCTTAGATCTTGTTTGAATAATTCAGTTGAATGTTCATTGTGAAGAGGAACAAGTCGCATGAATCCAATCCTAAATTGCACACTAAGTGGTATTTAATAGTGTATTAAGAGGTAATTATCTAGCTAGAGTTCTAGGGGTAATCACCAATTAATATACTAGACTTAACGAGTTGTTAAGGTTTAATTTTTGACTTAGTGAGTGTTTAATTCCCAATTCAATTTGAGCAAGGATAACCTATATTCCATTTTTCCAAGAAGCATTCATCATTAATTTGTTTAAATCTCAATTTCATTAATTATTTCAACAATTTCTCAAAAATCCAAAAAAATAGTAGTTTAGGTTATTTTCCATTATTAAAAAGAAAAAAAAATCAATTTAAAACCCATCTTAATATTTTTGCCACTTAGTTTAGATTAGGAATTAAATAAAAGGCTCCTCAAGAGAATACGACCCGAGTTGTGCCCTTCACTGCATAATTTGGTTTATTTTGATTTAACCTGAGGCGACTAAAGGCTTTAAATCAGGCACAAATAGAATAAGGATTAGAAATCCAGCCTACTAGTTTATATCATAATATATCACTGAACCACAAAACAAAAAAGGTCATAACACAATAGTATATACTAATCATAATGTAGTGGATCCATAAAATAGTTGAGTGCGCAAGTTAAGACCACAAGCCCAATAAAATCCTCACAATTATCCAAAACACAGTGTATAATGAATATACAGACGTGGATCCTAGTTGAGAAACATAGACACAATAGCCAAAAATGTGCAAAAAAGCTAGGGAATTAAAAACATTTTAGCTTTTTATAAGATAAATATGAAAATTCATAGGACAAATATCGGTATTTACAAGATAAATAAGACAATTTACAAAACAAATAAAGTAAGGGCATCATTGTCTTTTCACCCACAAAATTTAATTTCATTTTGACCATGGGGTGCAGTGAAGTTTCAGAAAGTTTTGGGGTTGATTAAAATTAATTTGCTAGCAAGGGTACAAATTGAATTTTTCCCTAAATCTTATTCTATAGGCTTCATTTTTTTTTTTTGATGTGCAAATATCCTCTTAAATCTGATCCCAATTTTCTTGGGCTTCGCAGCTGGTAATTGGCTTTCATATTATTACGGGTATTTAATAATTAAAAAAATTCTAAAAATTTATCCTTAATATTTATAAATATTTTTTCCTTTATTAAGTTCTTTAGCTCATAAAATTATTCCTCTAAAACTGTTTGGGTAAAAAATCATACTCTATCTATCTTTCTTGAATTATCCGTGAAAATAAGTGTTTAATTAGTTCCCATACATTAGCCTGGCAAAAAAAAAAAAAAAAAATCCCATAAATTAGCTTTAAAATTATTTAAGTTATTTTTGGGAAATTAAACCTCTTCATAATCTTTTCTAACTCTCCAAAACAATATTTCATTAATGTTCGTCAATTTTTCTTGGTTATTAAATAATTTTAATAGTTATTTCTCCTTTATTTCCTTAAAATTGCGTCTCAAAGTAGGCTTTTTGTTCAATAATTCATTTTTGAGGATTTAATTTTTTAAATAATATTTCTAAGCCTCAAATGTTCCTTGGAAATCTCTATTCTACTTTTAGGGACTCCTCTCTAATTTCAGTGTATTGTTTTTTGCTTTTTTGTAGTTATACTTTCGTCCATGAGCTTAAAACTGATTCCTTTTGAAGCTTAGAGCTCAAATACTTTTCGTCTTTTTCAGCAAATACATTTTTATAGACTTAAACTTCCACTTTCCAGGTTAAGATCTATCACCTCAATCAACATCTATCTTGTTGGTACCATCCCTCTTACTTTCATTTTACTAAGTTGGTAAAATGTGGGATGTCAATTTAATATGAATTTATGAAAAATTTGAACAAAAAGTGCAATTTTGACCAAAATTGAGACTTTACGTATATATGTAATCGGAACAAATTGTGAAACCAATTGAGACCATAGGGAGGGACGCCTAGGTGCCTCCTACATGTTGCAAGAGGAAGAAAATATTGGTTGGGTTTAATGAGCTTGGTTATATGTACATTGGGTTTATGTACATAAAATTGATTTTGGAATTTTTGGAAATTTGTTAAATAAATGAAATAATATATGATATATTATAATATATCATTATCTCCTTCTTCCTTCAGCCCATTTCCTGCTAAACAGATCTGAGATAAGAGAGCGAACTTGAGAGAGTTTAGAGAGAGAAAGGGAAGAAATCTCGCAAGGTAAGACGATTTCTCTGACGATTTAGCTCCTAACGCGTATAACTCCGACCCTAAGCTACTCCTCTTTGTTCTTTAAGTTTAGGAGGCTCAAAAATCTGTGGTTGAAGGGTTAGGGTTTCAACCATATTGAGGAAAAGCTAGTGGGAGCTTGAGGTAACTTCCAAACCTTCGTATATTAACTATTCTGACTGTTGTGGGCAATTTAATCGATGAAATTTTGTCAGATTGTCATTGGCTTTAAATTTTGGAAATGTGTGTGCCTAAGGGTTATGCTGCCCAATTTTAGTTCAAATGGTTTTTATAACTCAATTAGATGCTTAATAAAGTGGTTCGGAGTAGAAAGGAATGCGTTTACGGAGCCGAAATCTCAAAACTCCAATTTTTCCTGGAGGATCCCATAATTTTGGTTAGGGATAGATCTAGGGGTAGGAGTTGGATTTTCAATGATTCGATAATTCCATTGGATTCATGAGGGAAAATTAGGTGGGGTTATAGTTGAGCATTTTTTCGGAAAAGGCCAAAAAAACATACTTATGAAAACGCCCCTGAAACCTTAAAATAGGGGCTGTTAAGGATATTTTCATAATTTAACAATGAATTTGGTAATTCTGAATCTGGAAATGGATTCCTTAGATGAAAATATGTCAGAATAGCCTATGTTGAAATTTCGGAGAAGTACAGCCGGATCGGGACGGCGAGGCCGGGTTGGGGTCTCGGGGTCATTTTGGTAAATTTTCACCATAGGCTAATATAACCACAAGAAACACAATGTTAGTACCTAAAATGATACATGGATAGGTTATAACCTATTTCTTGTACATTTAACATTTTAGAACCGAGTTGGGAGTCGAAAGTCGACACGTTTTACGAGGCACACGATACAGGGGTGATAGAGGTTTCAGGTAGGGAATACCATCTCTCATATACTATGTAATTAATTGTATGTTATATATTACTGTATTTCATGATATGAATGCGTGATAGAGGCACAGTACCTGGTTGTGGTTCGGTGCGTGATATATATAACTGTGGTCGGTGACTTGGCTAAGGTACATTTAGGGGTTCTAACTCGATGTTTGGCCCTTAAACCTGTGTACACATATGAATCGAATTGAACTTTCATTTTGCCTAATATGATACATTGCATATTTAATTTTCACATTTTATATGTCTATAGTAGTTTCTATTTGGATTCTTCAGAATTTCACCCCTTTTTCTGAATCAAAATGTATCAGCGGGTGCCATCAGTTCAAAAGGCCAGTACACAATTAAGGAAAACTGACAGGCAAGTTTCTTGAGACACATTCGGTGGTTATATTTAGCCTGTACTTGGAATATTTTGGGATATTCTGTACATATTTGTAATTATTAGTGAATTTTGCTCTGTTAAGAACTGTCTGTAACCAATTACTTATTATCAATATACCGGTACTTTTTTGTTTACCTGTGAAACTTGTTCATTATTGCCTTGCGCATATCAAAATGAAAACGGATGTTACTGAACCCCAAAACAAAAAAGGTCACAACACAATAGTATATAATAATCATAATGTAGTGGATTCACAAACTAGTTGAGTGCCCAAGTTAAGACCTCAAGCCCAATAGAATCCTCACAATTATCCAAAACATAGTGTATAATGAATATACAGACGTGGATCCTAGTTGAGAAACATAGACACAATAGCAGAAAATATGCAAAAAAAGCTAGGGAATTAAAAATATTTTAGCTATTTACAAAATAAATATGAAAATTCACAGGACAAATATGTGTATTTATAAGATAAATAAGATAATTTACAAAACAAATAAAATAAGGGCATCATTATCTTTTCATCCACAAAAATTAATTTCATTTTGACCATAGGAGTGCAGTGAAGCTTCAGAAAGTTTTGGGGTATGATTAAAATTAATTTGCTACCAAGGGGACAAATTGAATTTTACCCTAAATCTTATTCCATAGGCTTCATTTTTCTTGATGTGCAAATATCCTCTTAAATCTGATCCAAATTTTATTGGGCTCCGCAGCTGGTAATTGGCTTTCATATTATTACGGGTATTTAATAACTAAATAAATTCTAAGAATTTATCCGTAATACTTATAAATATTTTTTTCCTTAATTAAGTTCTTTAGCTCATGAAATAATTCCTCTAAATTTTTTTGGGTAAAAAATCATACTCTAGCTATCTTTCTTGAATTATCCGTGAAAATAAGTGTTTAGTTCCCATACATTAGCCTGGCAAAAAAAAATCCCATAAATTAGCTTTAAAATTATTTAAGTTATTTTTGGGAAACTAAACCTCTTCATAATTTTCTCTAATTCTCCAAAACAATATTTCGTAATGTTCCTCAATTCTTCTAGTTCATTAAATAATTTTTAATAGTTATTTGACTTATTTCTCCTTTATTTCCTTAAAATTGCGTCTCAAAATAGGCTTTTTGTTCAATAATTCATTTTTGAGGATTTGATTTTTTAAATAATATTTCTAAGCCTCAAATATTCCTTGGAAATCTCTATTTTAATTTTAGGGAATCCTTTCTAATTTCAGTGCATTGTTTTTTGCTTTTTTATAGTTATACTTTTGTCCATGAGCTTAAAACTAATTTCTTTTGAGATTTAGAGCTCAAATACTGTTCATCTTTTTCAGCAAATGCACTTCTCTAGATTAAACTTGCACTTTCCAAGTTGAGATGGTTTATCACCTCAATCAACATCTAGCCTGTTGGTACTATCCCTCTTACTTTCATTTTACTTAGTTTGTAAAATGTGGGATGTCAGAGCTTTGAAACGGACCTCCCCTTTACTGTCTGAAGCTTCTTGTCATGAGAGCAGAGTGAGCTATAATAAACATCCGAGAAGTGATTGATTCTCAGAAGGAGTGCTTTCTAACCAAGCGCCGAACAAATCAAATCTTCCCTTTTTGTTTTCTTCTGTTGTTATTACGTACTTATTAGATTGTCCAAATCAAATCTTTTGAATTTCTTGCAGTAAATTATTCGCGCATGATCCCTTCTCGATGGATCAGCTTCTCATCATTCTTTGTATACACTTAGATCGATGTCGCTTGCTACTTGTTCTCCCTTTAGAAAACTTATACTTGGATGAAATTGGTTTTGATGCTTATGTTCTTTTAACGCAAAGTTCTCTATTAGGATATTTATAAAGTTCTTTGTCGTCTTAAATTGATATTGGTCAATATTATAGAGATCGTCAGAGAATTTGGTGCTTCTGAATCAGGTTTGTTTTATCACTTTTTGTATGTCAAATAGATTGGATAAGCTCAAGAGCAACTTGCTTCAATTTCAAGGGATCGAGCATAAAAGTGAACTTATGTCCTGAAGCAGTACGGAGGCGTAAATGTTCTGTGAAAATTCTGGACTTGGAGGGGTAAATAACGTACACATTCTCATATTTCTTTTTTTTTTTTTTATTCACACTACGTACTGTGAAAGGTATGACGATTGACGAAACCTAGTATAAAATATGAGTATTATTAAATTCTTATTAATCGGTATACATGCATATAACAATAAGTATAAGAATATGTAGTAAGATTACACTGTTATAATCTGTTAGGTATATGTGCTTTTGAAAACAGAGATCACTGTTTACAAATAATTGTCATCAGTAAACTCAAATTTATATAAGACATATATTCTTGCAAATAAAACAAAAGAAAAAGATTTTATGGATCGGAATTTGCGACCCAGTTATATATGGGTTATTAGTTCCTCACAAACATGGGCCATGCATCAAAATGGTAAAGCTGTACCAAAATTAAAATAAGAATTACTACCGAAAATGGCGAGACTAATTGATAGATATAAGAATCAATTAAATTTACTTACGAGGAGAAGCCTGAATAAGAATTTTTGCAATATTGGAAGAATCAGTCTCCTTTGAGTTTGAATAATTTGTAGAACTCCCCACAGAGGAAGGAGGATACTCAATAGATATATATTCTTCTTCATTGGCAACACAAATATATATACACACACTGGATTTATGCACAATATTGTTTCCCAATGTGATTATGTTTTGTCTAAAATAATTCTGGACAGCTATTCTATTTATAATGGATTTTAATGAAGGTGCATACAAATTTCTATGGAAGTTTGTTGAAGGTTCCAGAAACCTACGTTCGTGATATTCGTTTTAAAACGCTGTACTTGTCGGACGCGGCTTTTAGGTGCGAAGCCATGACCAGGAAATTGCTTCGATATTCAGAACTCTTTCCCTCGATATTTTGATGGAAAGAAAATTAGAGGAGTAAACTCTCAAAAATAGTAATTTTTTTACTATTTATAGTAGTTTTGAAACATATAATCCCTTACCCTATTTTTGTCTCACTTTTCTTTCCATCCAAATATACAATTAAAGTGGTACACCACCTTAAATTTTAAAGGTTAGATGTGCACGACTGTGATTGTCCTATTGGGTAAACGGACAGTTAAGCCGGCAGAGTAATAATTAAATAAAAACTAATTATGTAAATAATATATATATATATATATATAAAAGAAATAAACGTAAAATAAATTTAATTGTCAACATAATAATTAAATATAAATATGTGTGTGTACAAAGTTTTCATTGAAATAGCATCATATTTTATAAATGATATGAAAACCTATTGAATTTTTCGAGATAGTCAAGTTTCTTAATTTTTTTCACGTTTTCTAATTTTTTAGCACTTTTTTCCTGTCAGATCAAAAAAATGTTTGGTTTTCTAAAAGTGGTTCCGATTTCCGATCTAATTACACTGCTTTCATCGTAATCTAATGTTCAAAATCTTTCTACTTATATTTAAACTAAATTAGCCATTGTTGTTTTGAGTAATAAGAAAGAATATTTCTTTTCCATGAGAGGTGCGGTGTCATCGATCAGCGTAGCTATTTTACGAATTTTTCTGGTTTTGAGAGATGGATAAAAAGAATTTTATCCTAAAAATTTCCAACATTAATAAATATAAATAATTATATACTTGAGAAATCAATACATAGAAACCACATTTAAATTTGGTAAAGTTGGAAAATCTTAATTATTTAGTTACCCATGTGATTACTCATTAAATTCTTATTGAATTGATAAATCAATACATAGGAACTTTATTCTGAATATTCTTCTTGAGAATTCGATTTCCTTCTGATATTTAACTTACATTTCATTTAAGTGAGATTATTGTTTAAAGACAATGGGTTTTAACTATCCAACTATATTATGAGGAAAGTGAACCACATTAGCTCAAGAGTACTCTATTTTCAGTGTTGAAATTATGTTAAGCAAGAGCAGCATTCTTAATCTTGCAAAAATTAGAGGATTAACTTAAAAGAAATATTCTTGCGACCGTGTAGGTTAACATTGGAAGAATATGAGATATATTGTATAATCAAATGAATAAAAATTTTGATTGACAGAAAGTAATTAATTTCCATGTTAATATAAAAAGGGTTTATAGAAAATAATAATGAGTTTTATAAGAAAAAACATGAAGAATATATACTCTATATGATTTACAGCAGATGAAAAGATGACAATGACCACAAAGCTCAAACAAAGTGAAGGAAGGAAGGAACAGAGAGAAGGAAGAAAAAAATATTCGCTTACCGGATCAAATACTTCATTTTAGAAATTTCTTTGAGCGGCCTAATTTATTTGTGACTAGGGATTACTTTGACTGGAAGCCTTGAGGAATATTTCATGAAATTATTGCAAAAGAGAAAATATTGGACTTAAAGAAACGTATGCCCTTGATAAACTAATAGTTTGTAAAAGAAAAGCTTGCACTTCATAAACTTATAGTTTTTAAATAGTAATAATATTAATTTTTTTACCAGAATAGTAATAATATTAATAGACTCATTAGAGAAGCAAGCACAGCGAGTGAGACCTAATAAATTAGTGTTGGCTGAGTAAAAACTTAATTCAAGTACATGTTTTAAATGTTTAAATTAAGATAATTTAAATTGAATTGTTTGAGCAAACTATCCTTAATTTAGTAATATAATATGAAATATTATGACACATCATGAGATGGATATTCATATTTCAATATCTCAAGCTCGTCAAAAAAATGAATTGAATTCTCTCTTCCCCACAGATTAAGACTACAAAATTCTACCTCCTTAGTTTGTTTGATTCTGTTTTAATTTCTTTTCGTGTGAAGGCCCAACTTATGTTTCGTCATCATCTAAACGTGAGTAACGTTGACAAGGATTTATGATTCAGACACACCTCTCCACCTTCGAAATTTAGCAGAGAACTTAATGGTAAATTCTAAAAGGGATTTTTCATTTTCGTCAACTTAAAAGGCATTAGTCATCAATTGGACCGTTTGAACAATAATTAGTGCATGTATCCAGATTTAGTGTTTTATATTACTTCTTCTCTTATTTGGTCGCCCAATGTAATTAAACTGACACAGACGCGATGAGTTTTATTTTTTAAATAACTTTAAAGAAAGAAGTTCTTATCATTCAGTTTTATTTATTTTCTATTCTGTGTGTTTCCTATTTTATTGAAAAAAGAAAAAAAAGGAAAGAAATAAATAAAGAACCCATAAGGGTCATAGTGGCTGCCATATGTTGTGTGCGAGGGAAAAAGGAGATTTCTTGGTAGCTTTTTGAGAGAGAATGTTCTCTACAGTTTTTCGATCGGAGCAGTTTTGATCTAGGTGCCAATTGGAAGGTGATTTCTTGTCAGATTGATATGAAATTTTTTTTGAGGTTGCAGACTTATAGAACTTCATTCTAGACGGTTAGAACATCCATTGAAGTCTTCTATTTTCCCAAAAATTTTCATGATGTCTATTGTAAAGTGATAACAAATTCACCTCATCTATAAAAATCACCAAAGAATTATATTAATAAAATAGAAGAGAAAATTGAGCAATAAAATATGCATCTCTTGGGTATCTCTTTGGTGAAGACATAATCTGCATGCGCTGAAAATCACCAAACACAAAAATTCACAGAACATATACCAAGGTTCATGCAAAAACTGGAGAAGGTAGGAATTTCCAATCGACGATCTCAGCATTCAGATTGAAGATTTATATGTCTCAAACACCTCCACAAAAGTAAGACTTGGAAAGAAGAGAATAAAGGAGGCGTACTCCAGATTCGACTACTCTCTTTCAAAATACTATGTATTGTTCATCTTGAAACTAGGCTCGTAGTTAATTTGTTGCTATTTAAGACTTGTAAAGAAGAAAAATAGGAATATAATAAACGCCATAATTCTGAGGCTTTTCAGGACCTTAAGCTTTTTTTCCTTTTTATTGAGTCCCTAAATTTTAGACAGTTAGAGTTGTTAGTCCCTACAGTTAAATAAACGCTAACGCTGTTAAAAATTTCCGTTAGACTCACTAACTAACCCACACATCCGTTCCTTCCTCCTTCCCTCCTTCCCCTCAGCAACGTCTTCCATCATCGAATCATAATAAAAGTTCTCCAATCACACATGACAATGTATTTTTTTTTTCTTTATATATATATAGGTTTATAATTAAATGATAATAATTCAAGAATATGACACATGATCACATGTGATTGGAGAACTTGACAAAATGGATATAAAAAACTTGACCTAAGTATTTTCATATATAATAAAGTGGAAGGACTCAAACTTATACTTTAAGCTTTTGAGCTAAGATGGGTCGCTCTTCATTCCAAAACATTATAAACTTTCCTTGTCCTCATAAAACAATCAAAAAATTTTACTTAAGTACGTGGTACCTACGTAGAGGGCAAACTAATCTCTTTATGGCTGAATAAATAATAGAATGTATTTGCCCAAGGTATTACAATGCGAAATTTTTCAGAAGGTACCAATAAATTTTTCTTTATTTCCTAATGATCTGAAAGTAAATTGTTTACCAATGAATTTATATTAATTAACAATGAGGGCTAGTGCAATTGTGTGACATTATACTCAAGGGTTTCTAGACCCTTGATGTAAGTCAGGGAGGGTGATGAGAGGAAGAGAAATAGCAAAAAAGGAAAGAAAAATGGGATGAAATTAAAGACTAATTAATGAGGGCAGAAATTTCAAGATAATTAAAGATAGCTGTACTTATAAATTGTTTTATCAACAAGGTCATCACATATTAATGACTTTATAGATAAGATGGGACAAAGCCTTCTCAATTGGACCAATTTTTATTGATAATTTTAACTAAAATTAAAATTCTGACTATGGTGTGTCTATGCTTTTGGGTTATCGAAGTACCCTTTAACTAATCAAAGTACGTAAGTTAGCTGTCGTAACAATCTCATGCGCTATTCATTGTCGTCACAAATCATTCAAAATTCAATGCCTTAGCAGGATAAAGAAAATGATGCCAAAAAAAAGAAAAAAAAAAAGAAAAGACAACAAAATTATGATAGAAAATAAGCATACCGCGGTTTTAAGACGGGATTTGGCTGATTGGATAACACGGTATTTTGTATTGACCCATCCATGCAATTTCTTGAGTTCTTTATATAAGTCAATCATAAGATATACTACTGTTTCTATACGCGCGCAAGTCATTTGTAGAGAAAAGCATATATTTAGTAACTAATGATATTTTTCAATTTTTTTAATTTCCATTGGAAAGAGAGAAAGAAGGGAGAGGTGGGAATAATTTGTAAATGTAGAGAGTTGCGACACCCTTATTTTACAAAGTTATCATATGAGCTTTTACACAAGGAATTTGAACAACTAAGCTAGGATTCAATCTTGGGACAAATACATTTTTGAAAATAATTTAAAATCCTAACTTAACACAGGGTTCGAACCTGTAATTAAATAGGTTTTTCTGAAAAATTTGAAACTTTAAAAACAGATATATAGTGGTTTGCAATTTTATTATGACTTATTAATCCTTAGCTTCATTTATTATTATCAGAGTACTTCTCTGCTCATAAACTAATACATTGATTATTATACTATGGGCCCTTAACATATAATTGCCCAATCTTAGTTCAATTATCACACTTGATGTAGTTACCGTTTCATTATGCATATAAAATCAACTAAGACTACCCATACTATGCTTACTCTACTACAACGCATATCATCTTCATTAATTTTATGTATATACATATATATAAAACCCATATAGCCACATGAGGCTACCAAAAATACCTAAGTCTAATCCAAAATAGTATAAAGATAATGAACATGAAATAAACTCTTCTCCTCCACTTTTTTATTTATATGCAATTATCACTCCCTTGCCCTAGGATGCTTGCTTTCGTTGTATATCATTAATGGAAAGGGTGAGACACTACATAAAAAAAAAGGTATTTTGTAGCAGTGAAATTGTAGCGGTTAGAATTACCCGCTACAAATATTAACATTTGTAGCGGTTTTAACCTAAATCACTACAAATTTGTAGCGGTAAGCTACACGCCAAGTGGCACGACAAATTGGCTGCGTATTTTGTAGCGGTTACATAGATAAAACCGCTACAAATATGGCGCGAATTTCCCGCCAAAAATTGTAGCTCGTTAATTGTAGCGGTTAATAAATAATAACCGCTATAGTTTTTGCTCCACATTGTGTGACAATAGTGTAGCGGTTATTTGTAGGGGTTTGACCAATCAAACCGCTACAAAAGTCCAAATGTCACGTATTTTGTAGCGGTTACTAGATTGTAACCGCTACAGAATTTCAAAGGTCCCAAATTTGTAGTGGTTCTATACCTTAACTGCTACAGAACTCCAAAGGTTTTTGTGTTTTGTAGCGGTTATCTTAGAACCACTACAAAGTTTAGCCGCCCTAAGTTATTTGTAGCGGTTTATGTAGCGGTTATTTCAATAACCGCTACAAAAGTTCCACCTATATAAACTCACCTCCCTCATTCATTTCTCCGTTTGCTCATTTTGTTTCCTGAAGTTTCTCTAAGTGTTTTCTTTAGATTTGAGCATTCAGACGTCTGTGAAAGAGTTTTTGCTGCAGTATTTCTTGGTATTTGTACTTGAGGTAAGGAGATAAGACATATTTTATTTGTATTTATATTTTTATTATATTTTTGCATAATAATGTGACTAAAATATTTTTTTTTGAATTTTCACAGTTGATATGGCTTCGAGAGAGGATAGGGGGAAGGCACCTGAGGTCCCTAGACCGATTTTGCAGGGTGCCAGCAGCAGAGCAGGGGACAGAGGGAGGGGGCAGCGCGCAGGGAGGGCGGCCGTGGCATTTTAGCCCATCCCCCCACAGGAGTCGGCCCTACCACAAGCACCGGAGACAATCTCACAGGAGACGACCGCACCAGGGGTGCTTGAGTTTGGAGGGCAGATATCAGCGTCGAGGACTACGACGAGGACGGGAGGCACAGGGATTGGCACATGGTCGTTCATTTAAAGCCACGAGACCTTTATGACATGGGTGAAGGATATAACATCGCCTACGAGAGTGAGCCATTTCAGCTAGCCGATTTTGAAAACTACTTCCCTGAAGGCGATGACAATTTACCTTTACTGCGGTGAGTTTTTTTAAGTCCACATCATTTAAATTAATTTTTTTAAATTTAATAATACATCCCTAACAATAATTTTTCTATATAATTTCTGTAGGGATGGCGACGATGAGTGATCAAATTCAAATTAAAATTTTGTCTTTAAAAAAAACTGGAAAAAAATTTAAAAATAAATAAATTAATATTTGTAGCGGTTTAATAATCGCTACAGAAATAAAAAATAACTGCTACTAATTAAAAACCGCAACAAAAATAAAAATAACCACTACTAAAAAAAACTACTACAAAATGGATACATTAACCACTACAAATGGTACGTGGATTCCTATAAATACCCTTACCACACCTCATTTCAAACACTCCCCCATTTCTTTCCACCTTACCTTTCTTTCATTTTCTCTCATTTACAACTTCTTTTGTATGAGTTGAGGAGCTAAACAATATGATCAAATATGATAACAAGTTTTTTATTTTTTTTCAATACTTCTTTCCTTTGTATAAAATTTATTCTCATCATTTTTTTTCTAGATATTTTACAACTTCATTTCATTTTCATCTATTTTTCATACACAATTACATTGTAGTAAACAACATAATAGTTTCTTATTACCTACGTATCCTTAATAATATTATCAATACAATTTTTATACTAATCCAATTAAATTAAATGATTCCTTTTAATTTATAAATAAGTTAAACTAATGAATAATAAGCTAATTAAATTAGATAAACTAATAAAAAAAGAAACTATTTAATTTAATATTAAAAAAACAGAAACAAATGATCGTATTTTTAAAAAAAAAATTAATTTTTGTAGCGGTTGTTAAACCGCTACTAATTAACGCCCATTTTTTAAACTGAAATTAATTTTTTGGTGCTAATTTTGAATTTTCATGAAATTAGTAGTGGTTATATAACCACTACAAAATAGAAAAAAAATTCATTTCTCTTTTCCCACCTTCAAATTTCTGCTTTTTATATTTGTAGCGGTTATGTAACCGCTACAAATTTCTCTAAAAAAAATTTCACTCATGGAGATGTTGTAGCGGTTTTGTTGAACCGCTACAAATTATGTAGCGGTTACTTTCCTTGAGTAGCGGTTTTGTATAACCGCTACAAAACCTCTTGCAACATACGATTTAGTAGCGTTTTGCTAACCGCTACTAATGTTGTTTGCAGCGGTTAAAACCGCTACAATACCCATTTTTAATTGCTACTAAATCACTTTTTTTTTGTAGTGAGATTCGCGAGAATCTCAGTAGTAACAGTAATCAATCATAACAAATGCAAGTTCACAAAGCATGCTAAACAAACCATCATATTGTTAAGCATTCAGCAATCAAGATGCAGCACAATATCAATCACAGTACACACAGTACAAAACCGCACAGCTGGTTTAACAAGTTTTATAGCCCAGGGAAACACCTCATGCCCTAGGCATATCGGGACTTACAGCCTCAGGACCCACAATTTGTCACAATAGAGATTGCACAATAGGTCTTATAGCCTAGGGATACACCCTATGCCCTAGCCACACCAAGTCTTATAACCTTACTCTGAATGCATATAAGGTCTTACCGCCCAAGGTTACACCCCATGCAACAATAGCCACCGAGACTTACGGCCTCAGGACACTTAGTCCAATATCATTCCATATATTAATAAAATGAATATAATTGATGGTAAACATATTCATGGAATATATGAGAGAAAGAGTTACTCCTTACTAACCTTTCTGGAAATTTACTTTTACCAATTTGCTTTCCCTTCGAGCTTAGGCATATATCAAATCCTAGCATTTATGTAAGGGAAGGCTAACACTTTAGTCATTCATAACTTGTAAATTAGCTATTTCTTCTTAACATCCCAACTTTAAGCATCTCTACCCTTGGTTGGTTACCTTGGATGAAAACTATATGTATGTATATATTCATATTATATTTTGGGACATCTGAAATGTCCCTATGAGTCCATAGCTTCATTCATCTTCTCCTTTAAAATCTGGAAATTTCCCACTCTAGAAATTTCATCTTAGCTATTAAGTTTGCATCTTTCCCTATACTTTAGAATTGGAGGGAACTTATTTGATACTTGAAAGTATCTTAAACCAGCAAGATGTCATCTTTAATTATCATTTTTGAACCCTAAATCATGGTTTAATACTTCAGGCACTTGCTTAGCATTAGGAATGTCAAAGAGCAATTGTAACACCCCCAACTTTTATTCCCCAATATGCCTTGTAAACATTTGTGGCATTTAATGAAATGGAAGGGTGAATTTTAGAGAATGTGATTATGCTGCCAGTGAGATTTTCTGTCACTACAAAAAAACACCCAATTTCCGACAGAAATTTTTCCAACGGAAATTTCCGTGGCAAATTGCCACAGAAATTTTCTGTCAGAAAAAATTAATTTTTTTTAAATTTTTTTAAAAAATAATATTTATAAAATTAATATATTAATTATTAAATAATTATATTTATCCTTAATTATTAAAATTATATTATTATTATTTTATTTTATTTAAAAATAATATATATGTTATTAATATTATATATATAATTTTATATTAAAAATAATATTATAATATTAAATTATTATTTATTAAGTATTTTTAAATAAAAAAATTGTTTAATTAAATATATAAATATTTTTTTACGTTTTTATTAAATTTTTCATTACTTTAATAATATTATATTTAATTAATAATTAATTATATGTGTGTATATTTATGATAATATTATATATATAATAATATGACACAGGTTCATTTCGGCATAACTGGCACTCATATTCAAGTTTCGATTATAATTACCCTGCGCAATTAAATCGTCCTGGCAACCCCCGTATTTCATATGCATACTAAGGGTTTACAGTTTCCTATATAGGGGATTACATCAAAATTATATCAAAATTTACATCTCAAACATATACAATAATCTGAATCCAAAAGTGATAACCAACAACCAACATCATCATCCCTAAGGAGTCTTAGCCGCCCTTGGCCACCTCCTTCCCCCTGGAGCCACTTACCCTGTCTGAAGGTTAGTCAATGGAAAGAATGAGATTTAAAAGAATCCTAGTAGTAACAAATCACTCATATCACACATAATAACAAAGCATGCAAGTAAATCAACAAGCAGCAACACAATGATACATGGCTTTTACCACAAAAGACAACACTTACGACTGTATACACAATGCGATAGCTTTCGCTATAATCACAGAAATGATAGCTTGCGCTGTATAACGACTGTTTTCGCTGTATAATGATAGCCATCACCAGCTATATTCATGGCAGCATCAGAAATCATCACAAATCATGATAAACATACATACAATGTATCACATATAGTATAAGGGAAAGCGTCACTACCTTGTTCTTTCCAAGCGTGCTCCGGCGCAGATGGCTCATGAGTAGGGCAAATATCAAACCCTTTAAATCAAAATCAAGGACAACAGATTAATCTCTATTCCAAATTCTTGCTTTCATAACACTTAAAGTTGGTTATCATTTGAACTTTCTAGGTGGCTACTAGAAGCCTAAATACATGCCTAAAGGGTTGGGAAAAACTTAACCAAAACCCCCTCTCAGAAGTGAAAACACCGATTTTAACTCATGCACTCGAGTGATGAGATAACTTGCACTCAAGTGAGGACAGCTCACTCGTGCGAGTACTTGGCCAAGAGCAATAACAGAGACAGAAAATGATCATAGCACTTGAGTCCTGAACCCAACACTCGAGTGGTAGCCTCATACTCACTCGAGTCCTACCAAGTAAGGCACTGAAAGTGACTACCCGAGAGCAAACGGAATCTTGAAAAAAGAAGTGCACTTGAGTAGTAACTCTATCACTCGAGCGATGGCATAGCACTTGTGGGTGCTAAGACACTCTTGAAAATTTGGCTACGAGTGCTAACCCGAGACGCGGGTCCATAGTGTATAATACTCTTGCACTTGAGTGAGACAAGGTTCACTCGAGTGATGACCCATATCACTCATAAGTATGAAAATGCACTTTTTCTTTCTTTATGTGGGAGTGCAATTGAAACTTGAAGGAAAAGAGGAAACATGATAACGCACTCGAGTGAGACCCCAGATCACTCGAGTGAGGCTTATCAGAAGCCAAAACATAGCAATTGATAGAATTTTCCAAACCTTAACCAATATGCTTCCAATGATCCCAAAATTCTTATCCAATACTACTCCTATACAATTTTATACAAGGAACCCAATGGAAGCCACAAAACATCCAAAATCACATTCTATAACAAATTTTTGCTTTAGACGCCACATTACCGCACATTACCCAAAAGCATCAATTACTTACCTCTACCTCTTCCCAAGGTTGGTTTCTTGTTTCCCCAACTTATAAATTCCTTCAAGCTCTCAAACACCTTTCAAAAATCTAAAACCATAGCAATGAAGCTCTCACCACCATGAACAATATTAAAGAAGATGAATTGAGCATTCAAGGACAAAAAACTTGAGCTTTCTTCTTTCTCTTTCCTCTTTGTGCTTGGCGAAAATGGAAGATGGAGAGAGAGATGAAATGATGAAGAAGAAATAGGTTTTTGGACCCCAATAGGCCTTCTTGGCTGACTTAGAGAGGGAAAGAGTTTTGACAAATTGACCAATCCCATGGTTCTCATGTTGACATGTGTCAACATCTTGTTTCCTCTTCTATGATCAAACATGAGCACATATGCATAGGATTCCATCCTATTAATCATTCAATCCTAACCGTTGATCTTTAAATTACCAATGAGTTTTCTCTTCGGTAATTGACCAATCGATCGGTAACTTTCCTTTTTCCCATTTTACCCCTGATTATGGCAATTCTTATCGAATTACCATGAAACACCTTTATATCATTCCATTCTTCATTCATGCGCCCTCCCCTACCCTTAGGGTTCATTTTAAGCTTTATCACACAATTAGGCTTAAATACAGGGTTTGAGCTTTGATCATCAGACATTCATTTCATAATTCACAGTGTATTCTTCAAAAGTGTTCATTAACAATAATTACATCCACTTTTGAAGTCATTAACCCTTAATCACTTTTTGGGATATTACAAAGGATTCGGCAGCTTGAGGTCGCGGGATTGAATGGGAGGAGAGGTATTTTAAAGAATTATGAGATGCGAACATGTGACAGCACAAGGAGGACACATGTGGTAGCAAGAAGAGAGGGACTTGTGGCAGCTAGGGGAAAGGGACACGTGGCGGCCAGGGGAGAGGGACACGTGGGGTACTAAGGAGTAAACACGTGGCATTTGGAAATTTAAGAAAAAATTTCGACAAAAAGGAATTATGTCACAAATTTTTTTGTCACGCACTAGTAGTGACGGAACTGATTTCATCGGAAATGGGGCCAGTCGGAAATTCTATCAGAAATGTTGATTCTGTGGCAAAATTCCGTCCCAAATTCAATGGTTTTTTGTAGTGTGAGGCAATGAGGTTGTCATGTGGTTTTGGATGATCAAATGATGACAAAAAATTATGAAATTTTACAGGGACGAAGTAGATATCCTAAGCTTTATTTGATAGTTAATGGGTAATTTATGGAGTTGTATGTAAAAAGTTATGAATTTTTGAATTTAGATCAGAAAAACTATCTAGTTTCTAGAACAACGTCCAAAAACTTAAATTCTGGGAATTTTATACTTCTATTTGGCTAAAGGCTATATTTTTCCTTGAAACTAGACTCATTAAGGGTTCTATTGCCTTTGGAATTACTTCAATACGATGCCCAAAAATTTAGTTATGATTTTTCAAATTTTGGGTAGAAAATCTGCCAGAATTTCCAATAAGTCTGAAAATGGGGATTTTCGGAATAAATAATTAGAGAAATTACTGGATAATTATGAAAGCTATTTCTCTTCCTCTTTCCCTTCATTTTTGTCAGTTTTGAGAGTAGAGAGCTTGCTTGATTTCTAGAGAGAAGGAAGGAGAAAACCTGCAAAGGTAAGTGATTTCTTTAGGAAATTAGCTCCTAATATGTGTAATCCTTCTCCTCTATGTGATTCAAGGTTGTTGAAGCAAAAATTTTGAAGTTTGAGAGGCTAGGGTTTCGGCCAACAAGGGAACAACCAGAGGGAAGCAAAGGTGACTTCCTAAACTTGAAATTATTGTTGTTGTGACTGTTGTGGTTAGTTTAATCGGTGAATTTCTTGTTGATTTGCTGTGATTGTAAAATTTGGGAAACGTTGAACCCTAGGCAGTATGCTACCAAAATTGGGTCTAAATGGTAGTTATAATGTAATTAAATAGTTAATAAAGTGATTAGAAATAGAAAGGAGCAAGTATGCAGAGTCAGAATTGAAAAACCCCAATTTTCTCTGGAGTTTCCTAAGTTTTGGCCAATGCTATTTGAAGGAGTTAGGGTCATATTTTTCATAATATGATAATTCCATTGTGTTCATGAGGGAAAATTAGGTGGGGTTACAGTTGAACACTTTTCCAGAAAAGCCTTAAAAAGCATAATGAACAAAACACCCCTGAAACCCTAAATTAAGGGCTGCCAAGGGCATTTGTCTTTTGACAGTGAATTTGGTAATTCCAAGGCTAAAATACATTCCTTGGGAAAAAATATGTTAGAATAGCCCAGGTCAAAATTTTAGGAAAAATACGGTCAAACCGAGTAAGTCGGGGCCGGGTTAGGTCCCCAGGGGTATTTTGGTAATTTTTCACTATAGACTCATATAACCACTAAAAACACTTTGAAAGTTTTGAAAGTGGTACATGAATGGGTTTTAACCTAATTCTTATACATTTGAATTTTAGGACCGAATTAATAACCGAGTCGTTGACACGAAATTCGAGGAATTGTTTTTTGCTATAAAAAGGGACACAAGGTAGTAACTCTATCTTTCATACATTATGTCAATATTTATATGCTTTCTATATGCCATTTTCCATAATATGGATGATGCACAGTACCTACTGGTACACTGAACATGACCGAACATAGCACCTACAGGTATACCGAACATAGTGCCTACAAGTACACCTAACCAAATTATAATGCCTATGGGTACACCGAATTATACCCAGTCTGTGGTCTTGAGCCCAGCTGAGGTGTGAAACGAGTAGGGGTTGCAATACTGGTTGACTCTGAATATTTCCAACTGAACTAAATTATGTGTTATTCAATATTACTGTATGTGGTATATGGCATATTCATTATTGCATTTTCTATGATCGATTATCTGTTACTATTGAGATTCGTTTACATCTCACCATTTTTTATAAACAATAAATATTCCAGCATCCAGGAACCAGCGGCTCTAAGGTAAAGTGGTAGATATGGACAATTGAGGTGTGGATATCGAGATAGGAGCTAGTTGGTTATATGTAGTCTCTACTTTGAAACATTTTGGATAAATTTGTAAATATTATCAAACCCTGCGGGGATAATTGCTATATGTAAATGAGTACTTTTATCAATATAATTATGTTGTTTCTATATGCCTCTGGAACTATGCCTTTAACACTCTGCGCATATCAAAATATAAACTGGTGTTGACAGCAACGCAGTCCATATAGTAATGACATAACATTATTTGGAGTCTACATACTATGGACTAAACTTCAAATAAAGTTGCTAAATTCTTAAGAGGCAGCAATCAATTTCCATATACCCTTCAATTCCAGCAACTCAATTTCATTTTACCACGCCCTCTTCTTTCCTTATTTATGCCACTTAGTTCAATCCATTCATTTCTTCTTTAAACAGCCACTCTTTTTAAGTAACTTCAAAAATCATCTTCTATCAACCATATAAAAAATGCAAACCATATAAAGAATGCGGTTGAGGGTATGTGTGTATTGCTTCCTTTGCTTCTATCAAAGTGTCCTCCTCAAGTCTGGAAAATTCCAGCTTTAAAAACATCCTTTAAATCATAATTCTAAAGTCTCTATGTTTACTTGAGTCATCTAAAATAATTGTTCCGCATTTGGAAACTATTAGAACCATCAAATTAAGCAAAGCACATTCCTAGCCCCGCCAAACAACCTTGGCCGAGACTTACATACACATAAATCATCTTTTTTTAAAAAAAAAAATTTGTCAAATGGTTCCATATAATACTAGGTGATCTATTTTAATTTGCCATCCCTTGTTGGAATTGGTTATTTTGTATATTGTGATACCTCCAACTAGATCTATTTGGGTGTTTGACAGATATATATATATATATATATATATTATTTCTAGAGCTAATTTTGCAGGGGGCTGATCGAAAGTGAGCCCCAAATGTTTTTAAAAAAAATTAGGCTCACATACTTCATGGTTATTCACCAATAACCGTCAGGTATTACAAAACATATCATAGTTCTTTCAAATAACCGTCAAGTATCTTATTATATTTTACGATTATAGACCAATAATTGTCAAATAAACTCCTTTCAAACGACCAAAACTAGTGTAAAATACTTTATTGTTCATCATTGGAACCATAATATATTTTGTAATATGTTTCATGGTTCTTGGTGAATAACTGTTGAATATTGTTTACTATAATTAACAATCATTAACTAAGAATAGTGAAATATAGGACCTTATAAATAGCGGTTGTATTTAAAAAATTGTAAAATATAGAGTTCGGTATTTTATGGTTGACAACCGTAAAATATTAATATTTAGTGCCAAGATATTTAATGGTTGTAAACAGTTAAATATAGGTGAAAATAACCGTAAAATATAGACAATTTGATAAATGTATATATTTTATAATTAAATAGGTATAGATTTTAGGACATAATTAATTAAATTTATTAATATCTGATATCTATTTAATTCTCTTTTATATCTTTTTTATTTTTTAATTAAGTTTAAGATAAAAATAAATTTTGATATAAAATTTGTTCACATCCTATTTTATTACGTAGGAGATATTATATGAAAAAAAGAGAATAAAATTAAACAAAAAAATAATAGCCACGAGGAGCACAGGCTATTAACAATGCATGGGTCCCATGGCAATTGAGGGATAAGCAAGATTCAAATTTGAGCTGGCAGTAATGATCAAAGATGTGGATATTATGTTGGTAAAAAAATGTGGATATTAATATATTATTGCTGCTACAAGCAAGATTCGTACACGAAGGTGGCAAAAGAGATATAATATAGGGAAAATTCTAAAAAATTATATTGGAAATATCAAAAGGATAAATCAGTACATTGAAAATGGAAAAAGACGGATCAGGTGGGTGTCAGAAATGTGAAGAATATGTCCTTTTGAAATTTCGGCCAAATGACGAAAATGCCCTTCAGCACTTCATTCCCACTTCGGAATAACATGATCCTCGTAATTAACAACTCTAGATTCGATATTAACAACTTCAATTCTTCTTTTACAATTAACAAGTTTCAGGGTCAATAACAACACATATATCTTAATTAATAACTCTGTATTCAATATTAACAACTCCAATATCTTCTTTCACACTTCATCCCCCACTTCAGAATAACAACATGATTCTCGTAATTAACAACTCCGGATTTTACATTAACAACTTCAATTCTTCTTTGACAATTAACAAGTTTCAGGGCCAATAACAACATCTATCTCTCAATTAACAACTCCTGATTTGACATTAACAACTCCAATTTCTTCTTTCACAATTAATGAATTTCACGGCCAATAACAACATCTATCTCTTAATTAACAACTCCGGATTTGACATTAACAACTTCGGATTCGATATTAACAATTCCAATTTCTTCTTTCACACTTAACAAGTTTCAGGGCCAATAACAGTACTTATCTCTTAATTAACAACTCTGGATTAGAGATTAACAACTCCAATTTCTTTCTTCACAATTAACAAGTTTCAGGGCCAATAACAACACCTATCTCATCATTAACAACTCCGGATTCGCCATTAACAACTCCTATATTGTTATTGTGATTGAGGGCTGAAGGGCATTTTTGTCATTTGGCCAAGATTTCAAAATGACAGATTCCTCATATCTCTAGCACCCGCCTGATCCGTCTTTTCCCATTTTCAATGTATTGATTTGTCCTTTTTATATTTCCAATGTAGTTTTTTGGAATTTTCCCTATAATATAGCAACTGAAAGGGGCTAAGAAAAAGGATAAGACTTGGCACCTGCACGCAACCCATTTGAAGATTTATAAAATGAGGGAGAGAGTAGCAAATCAAGGACACACTACAATGGCGGAACAAAATGGTTAGAGAACGGAGCACCGAAGTCCAAGAAGCTGTGGAAGCAGTACTGAAGTTCTCCTCCTTAGACAATCTTTGTTGTATAGATTTTATCATATTTGATTTTTTTTTCTTTCATCCTCTTTATTTTTTGAATCTGAATTTTATTTTTCTATTATGGATTTGGTTTTAATCATGAGTGGTTAATTTTCTTTTCAAACCTAGAGAAACTATGAACTCATTAGTAAAATTAAATGTTATTTTATTGATTTATTAGTTATAATTTATATTAATTTTGATTACTTAATCTTGCTTTGTTATGTCCGTTTGATGATTGGCCACCATTAGATGTGAATTTGATCATTAGGATTTACTTTGTTCAAGGAAATTTTAATTTGGCTAAGAGATTAAGTAATATGGGATTAGGTTATGATTTAATTTGTGATTAGGATAGACATATACCTAATAGCCCCATACAAATGTTGATGAGTGTGTTTGAGTTATCTTGCCTCTTAAGTAATTGGATTAGACATAATAATTTATACTTAAGAGAAGGTTGTGAGTGGACCGACAAACACTTAAAGCTATTAATACTTGAGATTAACAAAATTAGCATTTTGAACTAACTAATTAAATGGAAATAAGATTTAGGGAGCTAGTGAGGGATTAGTGACTCTAGATTGTGGTTTACATTGATAGTTTTCGTTATTTCATTTCCTTTGAACTTACTCATAACTAGATTTGTTTAACTTTAAAGAAATTGAGATTTTAATACTTAAAAATTAATTAATTGATTTCTTGTGGGATGATATTCAATTTATCACATTATTACTTGGCATTATAACTGGGAATACGGGCCAGCCCACGGGTTGCGGGCTGGCCCGCACCAACCCGCAGCCCGCACGGTGCGGGCCTGTACAGCTCGCACTTCTACGAGCTGGCAAAATGTCAACCCTAACCCGTAGTGTGCGGGTTGCGGGCTAACCCGTGGGCCCGCATTTTAAAAATAAAAATCATATTTTTTAAAGAGGATTGAAAATATTAGACACATATATATGAGTAATTAAATTTACCTTCCTAGTATCAATAATTTCTATTATAAAAATTTAAAAACATAATCTACAATTTAAGAGATAAAGTTACCAAATTTGTTAAAGTTTATAAACAAAACATAAACTAATCCTCAAGCAACCAAGATATAATAATTTTGTTTAAAGAACAAAGGAAGAAGCTAAGATTTTTTCTCTTTGGATTGAGAGGTACCAAGATAGGAGTGGAAAACTTATAAGTTTTGTAAAATTATTATATGTAAATAAAAAATAAAAAATTTTGCGGGCCAACCCGCGGGCTGGCTCGCATCAACCCGCGGGTTATGCGGTGCGGCCTTGTGTAGCCCGTATTTTTACGGGTTGGGATTTTCCCAACCCTAACCCGTCAAAACCCGTGGGCTCATAGGTTGAGCCCGTGTGTTGGGCCCATATTACCGGCTCTACTTGGCATGACCCGTATACTTACGGAGCGCATCACAATTCTATGGTAGTAGTGTTTGTTGCAAGTGAACCTTAGGTCTATTCACACTATTTTTTTTTGCTGACTTTTGTGTCATTGACTTTCACTCTTATAAGGTGGTCATTTTAGCTAAAGGATCATCTGACAATTCTGATCAAGGTTAAATAGAATAATCCTTGACCCTTAGTTTTTCTCCAAATTTTGCATTAACAAATGAGATTAAATGGCATCACAACTTGCCTGAATGACATCATTACACATGGTATCAAAGTCCAATTTTTCGTAATGAAAACCCAAAAACGAAATAATTGAATGTAACAAAGGACTTTGTGGTTATATCAACAACCTTCCTATAATATGCAAATATGACATTAAATATTATTGAGGTTATCTTGTGATTGATAGGGGAAGTACCAGAACACATACAACCCTTCAGAAAATATATTTATCTACAACAATATTGAAACTTGCCCTAACGCTATCCTCACATATTGTACTATATATTGTTTGTAAATTATGAGAGTTTTTTGTGATGCTCTAGATATAAAGAAAATGGGAGATGGATGCCAATTCAAGTAATGAAAATCATTAGTGACATATAGTGTTATGATCATCCCTGTAAACAATTTAACAAATAAACGAAAATATAGACAAATCTACTGAATATATATATAGCCACCGTTCTGTCATAGCCATTGATGATGATATAGGCGCATATATATATATATATGAAATGACCAAATGGAATTGTTGCTATGAGATTTAGAAAGAGATTTGGATTGGATGGATTTAAATTTGGGAAAAATCTAAGAAAATATCATTTGAATTTTAAAATCCCAAATCAGTAATTTGATAAGAATTTGAGTTGTCAATTCTATTACTCTATTGTTAACAAAACTAATTTATGATTTTGAAATTCAAGTGGTATTTTTTTGGGATTTTTCCTTTAAATTTTGCTATGTTGAATATATCAATGAAAGGATTTTTACCATTTCTTTCCATCTAATTAAGTTAAATATGTGGGATATCACGCTCCTTTTTTTTTAATGAAATTACAATTGAAACTGGTTAGAGAATAAATTTAAATTAATAAGATTTAATTTTTATAAAGAAGGGAGGGTATCAGGGCATTTCTTTAGCACTCATGAATTCTCTCATAAATATAACATAGATGTGTTAGGTTTCCCTATAAAAGCCTTTTAGCCACACTATCAGTATGAGAGTATCCAAATAGAGAGCGTTCCAAAAACTTACATGTAAGCAAAAGGACAAGCATTCCTGTACATTATTTATGTAACAGCATTAGACTAATTTAGGAATTTTATAGATGACAAGAATAAAAAAACTAGTTCAGCATGAAAACAAATTACATCTTACCGTGATCAGAAAACTAGTGCAATGCTTTTGCTTGAGATTTTCAACAATTAAAGATATGCGTTTATGTTTGGATCAATAGCTAGCATATCTTCTTCTTCTTTTCTATGTTGGGTATCCACCAGAGCGTTTCGATGACTAATTGTTCGCCGATTAGCTTCAGCAAGCATACAGGTCGCAAGTAATAAAGTGATGAGTAAAGATCGTTCCCACAAGGACTACGACGAAAGCGAACTAACGAATGCAATCATGTGTTCAGTTAGGTTGAATAGATTCATTTGAAATTAATCAAGTTGGAACAAAACATGTTGGTTGGGTGAAAAAGAAATTTAAAACTACTTTTCAACGAAAAATTTATAAAAGCAAATGATTATTTGAATTCAAGTATTGGATGAAACTTAGG
This sequence comes from Inga oerstediana, assembly GCA_963210345.1. NCBI lineage: Eukaryota > Viridiplantae > Streptophyta > Magnoliopsida > Fabales > Fabaceae > Inga > Inga oerstediana. The sequence goes on from OY723403.1 coordinate 69,632,797, forward strand.
ATTTTTTACCCCCTTGTATTTCAAAAGCACTCAATAAATCCCCCCAACATATGCTACTTAATGAAAGATTATACTAACCAAGGATGCTAATTTACCTATAAGTGCTCTCTCAAGTATCCAAATAGGTGTATAGTTTAATTAATTCATTAATCTCTTAATTAACTAATCAAACCCTGATTTCATTGCAAATCTTATTTGGCTATGTGAGGTCAATGAGTGTATATCTACCTCCTTAACAAAGCTATCCATTCAATTCACAAATTTCAAGCTCTCATACGATTTAACTCAAGTTCTCTACTTAATCTAGCCCTCTTAAGTATTGATTAAGTGGACCCAACAATCTTATTGGTGGCAAATCAACAAGAAGCTTTAAGTAAAGAGTAAAATCAGAATAATCTCTTCATTAATCACAAATATAAAGGGGAAAATGAGTACTTAATCCATACAAGGGTTCAAAACAACCCTAAAATGAGGTGCCTAGCTACACATAGTCATGGAAAAGCTACAATTATGCAGAATAATTACAACCATATCAAAAACTAAGCAAAGAAAGAGAAGAGGAATGAGAAAAACCAAGGATTTGAGCCCAAAATCTCTTCTAGACTTCAACCCAAGCTCAATACTCTTCAAGGAGGCAAAACCCTAGCACACCCACACTACTACAAAATCGGTAAAAGGTGGTGCACATTTTGTGGCCCTTCTTTAAACAAGTGCCACAGCTTCCCTTTTTTTGTTTTTTACCTCTATAATTTTTTTTTATTTTGGGTACCAGCTGTGGCGCCTAATAGGTTAGGCGCCACAATTGGGGAGGCCTAGTGTGGCGCCTGCCTATGCAGGCGCCACACTTGGTGCCACGTAAGTGTTAGATCCCAAGTTTTGATGATAACAAAAAGACAATTATGTGCAAATCATGTTTTTATAAGTTTAAGAAAAGTTTACAAAGTTACCAAATGCATATAGGAATGTTTTCTGTTGTCTGCTGTAAAATTGAACTGGAGTGCTCGAGCATGAGTTTTGCACTCGAGCATAGATCCCTTCTGTGCTCGAGCAGGTGCGAGTGAAAGTCAGAAAGTGTTCACCCGAGAGGCATGCCACTGTTATGTTCACTGAATCACTCGAGCACTGGAGTTTGCACTAGAGCAGAGAAGCCATTTTCACTCGAGCAGATGCGAGTGAAGGTCCGCGAGTGCTTGGCCGAGAGCAAGTATTATCATGCTTCCTTGATTCACTCGAGCAGAGACATCAATGCTCGAGCATGAGCATTCTGTACTCGAGCAAGGTACTGCGAGTGCTTGGCCGAGAGTCATGAAGTTCAGAGATGCACAAGTGTGCTCGAGCACAACCTCATATGCTCGAGTGACACATCAGCACTTGCGAGTGAAAATTCTATCCCTCTCCAAATCTGATGCGAGTTCTTGGTTAAAAGGTATATTACTTGAGAATATTCTTCTCACTCGAGAAGGAGTCTATGTGCTCGAGTGAGAGCCCATATCACCTACGAGTGATAAATTTATCCTTCTGAAATCCTGATGTGAGTGTTGGTATTGAGAGCATATTCCTTGAGAATATGCGTCTCACTCGAGCAGGAGTATGTGTGCTCGAGTGAGGGACCACATCACTCGCGAGTACAAAATCTCACTCTTGCTAAAATGATATGCGAGTGATGACTCGAGAAGACACTCCCAGTGGAAAATGCAACATCACTCGAGCAGGAGGAGTTGTGCTCGAGTGAGACCCTACATCACTCGCGAGTGAGAATTCTGTCTCTCTGAAATCCTATGCAAGCACAACCCGTGAACTGAAGCATATGAAGGAAAATAAGGAGATCACTCGAAGTGAGCCATTCATGCTAGAGTGATGCTCTGCCAGATCACCAAAAATACCAAGTCTCACAACGTTCAATCCGAATATGGTTTATTGTTAATTATTCATATCATCATTACTTATTATCATTGTCTAATATTATTTTGACTGTTTTATAAGTGTGATACAGGAGGATGAACGTTTGAAATAAACTACACAAAGAAAGTCAAACAACGGCAGACAACATGATTACAGACACGCTCGTACCTACCGCATTCAAAATGTCATTCTACAGTTGCTAAGTCCCGCTCCTCAAATGATGATTACTCAAATGGGCAAAAACTGAACATCTATAAATACAGAGATTCAGAGATCGTCAAGTTTAACGAAGTACAAGAATTCAAGCATATACACGAGTCTCTCAGATATTCATAATTTTCTTTGTACACTCATTGATCTTCAGTGTTTATTTATTTACTCTGTAAGAGAGTCTTCATACAATTCAAATTATATGTTTATTTGATCTCAAGGTATTGGGACCTTGAGAGGGTAGATTTCCTTACGAGAGAAGCAGTTGAGAGAATTCCTTGTTGAACCTTCCATTCATAAGTCTTATAAGATGCAAGCAGAAGAGAACGTTGCTGCTTGTAAGACTTACAGTGGTGTAAGCAGGAGAGAACGTTGCTGCTCATAAGTCTTGTATACATAAGCAAGTGAGAAAGGTCATAGGTTGTTTTTCTGCACGTAAGACTTGTCGTAAGGGGGAGAGAAATTTCTTAGTGAGAGAACATTTCTGCTCGTAGTCCTTTCAAGGACAATTGTTGTCTTGTGGCGATCCGAGAGCCCATTGAATCTTGGAGGTATAGTAAAAATCTCAGTAGGTCTTGATCTCTGAGGACTGGACGTAGGCCTGGTTGTTAGGCCGAACCAGTATAACTCTCTGTGTCCAAATCTTCTCAACTCTACTCTGTCTACTATATTTTTCATATATCCACTTCAAGCGAAAAATTTATAACATCACCCAATTCAGCCCCCCTCTTGGGTGAAGCTTGCCTCTTACATTTGGTATCAGAGCCTGGTCTTCTCCGAAGAGCTTAACAGCTTGAGAAGGATCCGATAAATGGCAACAATGGGTGAAAATATCCTTCCCGATGGAGCTTCAATCACTAGGCCTCCAAGTTTTGCTGGAGAACATTTTTCGTTCTGGAAAGCTAAATTCAGAGTGTTCGTGATGGCTAATGAGTACGGCTTGTGGAATGTAATACAAGATGGTGACTATGTTCCAATGAAGAAAATCGAAGATAGAGCAATTAAGAAGAGTCTAGAGGAGTTTGACGAGAATGATAAAAGGTTAGTAACATTAAATAGTAAAGCTATTTTAATGATACAGAGTGCTCTTAGTCAAAAAGAATATTTTTGTATATGTACTCTACCAACTGCCAAAGATATGTGGGATGCTCTTGAAATTGCTCACGAAGGTACATCTGGAATCAAAGAAAATAGAATCAATACTCTAATTACAGAATATGATTTATTCCGTATGAAATCTGGAGAAAGTATATCAGAATTCGAACTCAGGTATACTCATCTTGTTAATCAATTATCTGCTCTTGGAAAGTCGTTTGATCAAAATTCCCAGGTAAGAAAGATTCTTAATATTCTTACGAAAGAATGGGAAGTGAAGCTGACAGCCATCGAAGTAGCTAAAGGAGAATCTATGAGATCCATAGCTTCTCTCTTTGGAAGTCTTTCAGAGTATGAAGGTAAGTTGAAATTCAAAAAGGAACTTGAAGAATTCGATGATAAAAAGAAAAAGGGAGTCACACTTAAAGCTATCAAAGAAGAAGAAGAATCTTCTGAAAATGAAGATGTCCCGAATGATGACGAAATGGGAATGATCGTGAGAAAATTCAAGAGATTCTACAGAAGAGGTCAAAAGAACTTCAAGAACTATCAAGGTGGACCAAGTAAGAAAGAAAATAAAGAACAATAGATAGTATGCTATGAATGCGGGAAACCTGGACACATCAAATCTAAATGCTTCAGAAACAAGGACAAAAAGAAGCTGAAAAAGAAAGCATATATATCATCTATATGGGGTGATAGTTCATCAGACGAAGAAAGTGACAACGACGAAGTAGCAAATCTGTGCTTGGTAGCTAAGGAAGAAGAATCAGACTCTGAGGTAAGTGATTCTGAACCTACTTATGATGAATTGTTATCTGAATATAATGCATTGCATACAGAATATATCAAAGTAGCTAAAGAAATGGTTGGCTATAAGAAGAAAGTAAAAGAATTAGAAGGTACTATCATATCATCATATGAAATGTGTAAAGAGAAAGATAAGAAAATAAATGATTTAACAGAAATTGTTAAAAAATTTACTAAGGGGAGTGAAACTCTTAAGGTCATTTTAAATTCTCAAAAAGGTTCATTTGATAAATCTGGAATTGGATATGACTCTGCTCATGATAAGAATAAAGGGAATAGTAGAACGTATCTTAAAAATTTCAGGAATTCAGTGCATACATCAAGTCCATCTGCATCATGTAATTATTGTAACAGAAAAGGACATTATACTTCATCATGTTATTTCAAAAAGGGACAAGTTGTTGGAATATATAAATGGGTTCCGAAAGGGACACATATATCATATACTAACCATAAAGGACCCAAGAAAGTGTGGGTACCTAAAACTTGACCATTTTATTCTAGGTATGTCTCAAAGCATCTTGAGCGAACAAATGGTATATTGATAGTGGATGTTCGAGACACATGACTGGTGACAAAAATAAGTTCACCATGCTTGAAACTAGGGAAGGAGGAAAGGTAACGTTTGGAGGAAATCAATCTGGACGTATTGCTGGAATTGGTGAAGTGGGAAAATCTGATGGCGTTCAAATCAACGGAGTATATTATGTTGAAGGATTATGCCACAATCTCTTAAGTGTAAGTCAAAGCACTGACAAAGATAACTGGGTAATTTTTGACTCAAAAGAATGCTTGATAGTGAACAAGAAAGATCTGCCACTAAACAAAGAATCTATCAAGGCAAAGATCCGAGCTCAAAGGGACGGTAATTGTTATACTATTGATTTAAATTCAAATTCTTTTGAAAATTGTTTTCTTAGTCGATCAGAAGAAAGTTGGTTATGGCATAAGCGTTTGGCTCATGTCAATATGAATCAACTTGACAAACTGATTAGAAAAGATTTAGTTGTTGGTCTTCCCAAACTCAAATTCAAAGATAATATGATCTGTGAAGCATGTCAAAAAGGCAAACAAACTAAATCTTCTTTTAAAACAAAATATGAAATTTCTACTTCAAAACCTTTACAATTACTTCATATGGATTTGGTAGGACCTGCAAGAGTAAAAAGTTTTGGAGGAAATTTATATACGTTAGTAATTGTTGATGATTTTACAAGATTTGCATGGACTATATTTATTGCCTCAAAAGATGAAACTTTTGCTGAATTTATTATGTTTGCCAAAAAGGTTCAAAATGAGAAAGGTATTTCTATTATTTCTATTAGAACAGATCATGGAGGAGAATTTGATAATCAACTGTTTGAAGACTACTGCAACAACAAAGGAATAGATCATAACTTCTCAGCTCCTAGAACACCTCAACAGAATGGAGTAGTGGAAAGAAAGAACAGAGTTCTTACAGAAATGGTGAGAGCAATACTTAATGAAAAGGAAATGTCACAAGTATTCTGGGCAGATGCAATGAGTACTGCATGCTACATCTCAAACCGAGCATATATTCGCAAATCACTTGGAAAAACACCATATGAACTCTACAAGGGAAGAAAGCCAAATCTTGCTCATCTACATATCTTCGGGTGTAAGTGTTACATTCACAACAACGGTAAAGAAAAATTAGGTAAATTTGATTCAAATTCCGATGAAGGTTTATTTCTAGGATATTCTAATATAAGTAAGGCTTATAGAGTTTTCAATAAAAGAACTTGTACAGTTGAAGAATCCATTCATGTTGTGTTTGATGAAATTGAGTCTCAGACAAAACTTATTGATGAAGAAGAGATGGATTTAATCAAGAAAAACAAATCTATTTCAAAACAAGATGATCTCGAAACAAATGATTTTCAAAATTTAGAAGAGGTTGATGATAATGCTCAACCAAAAGCTTGGAGACATATGAAAGATCATCCAATTGATCAAATCATAGGAGATGTTCATGAAGGTGTCAAAACCAGAAATAGAATTCTCAATGAGGTAACCTTCTATGCTTTTATTTCTGAAATTGAACCTTCTAATATAGAAGAAGCTTTATCTGACAATGATTGGGTGATTGCTATGCAAGAAGAATTAAATCAATTTCAAAGAAATCAAGTTTGGGATTTAGTTCCTCGACCTAAAGATCATATGGTTATAGGGACTAAATGGGTTTTCAAAAAAAAACTTGATGAATCAGCAGTCATTGTGAGAAATAAAGCAAGATTAGTAGCCAAAGGCTATAATCAAGAAGAAGGTATTGATTATGAGGAAACATATGCTCCAGTGGCAAGACTGGAAGCAATACGAGTACTCTTGGCTTTTGCTTGCATTAAAGGTTTTAAACTTTATCAAATGGATGTGAAAAGTGCTTTTCTAAATGGTTATATTATGGAGGAAGTATATGTAGAACAGCCACCTGGTTTTGAAGATGAAACAAAACCTGATCATGTCTTCAAACTTAAGAAAGCATTATATGGTTTGAAACAAGCACCTAGAGCTTGGTATAAAAGACTAAGCAAATTTCTTCTTGATCAAAGTTTTGTCAGAGGTAAGGTTGATACAACTCTATTCATCAAACATAACAAAAATGATATTCTAATTGTTCAAATTTATGTTGATGATATTATTTTCGATGCTACTAACGAATCTATGTGTCAATAATTCTCTAAGATTATGCAGGGAGAGTTTGAAATGTCCATGATGGGAGAATTGAACTTCTTTCTTGGACTTCAAATCAAACAAAAGAAGAATGGTATATTTGTATCTCAGACAAAGTATTTGAAAGAGTTGTTAAAGAAATATGGGTTAGATAATGCTAATGGTGCTGATACTCCAATGAGTTCTACAACATTGTTGGGTGCTGATGTAAAAGGCCCTAGTTTCAATATCACTAAGTATAGAGGAATGATTGGCTCATTACTCTATCTCACAGCAAGCAGGCCAGATATTCAATTCAGCGTAGGAATGTGTGCAAGGTATCAATCCGCTCCTAAGGTATCTCATGCAGAGACAGTAAAAAGAATATTCAAATATCTAGGAGATACTCCAGAGCTTGGTCTTTGGTATCCGAAAAGAGGGAACGAGTATTTAATGGCATATTCAGATTCAGATCATGGAGGATATAAAACTAACAGAAAGAGTACTAGTGGTCAATGTCAATTTCTCGGAGGATCTCTTGTATCATGGTTCAGCAAGAAGCAGAACACAGTTTCATTATCCTCAACTGAAGCTGAATATATAGCTGTAGCAAGTTGTTGTTCTCAAGTATTATGGTTGAAACAACAACTTCAAGATTTGGGGATATACTTAAATGAGATTCCAATTTATTGTGACAACACTAGCACTATAAGCTTGGCCAAGAATCCTGTACAACATTCAAGGACCAAGCACATAGACATTCGACATCACTTCATTCGAGATCATGTTCAAAAGAAAGATGTCAAAGTGGAATTCATACCAACTCATCTTCAACTTGCGGATATTTTCACAAAGCCTATTGCAAAAGATCAATTAATATATATTCGAATAGAATTGGGAATGGTTAATCCCAATGAGTTGTAATTTTTCTTGTTAAATATTTTAATTAAATGTTCCTTTTGATGATAACCATACTGACTTTAGCATCAGAGTGTTAAAAATCATTTTGCAGGTCTGTCACTCGAGCACTGAGGGTGCTGGTCGAGTGATGAGCTGTTTCACTTGAGTTCAAGCAGCTCTGCTCGAGCACAGCACTGTTAAAAATGCTCTGCTTCTTGACATGTAAAACAGAGGTTAACAGAGGAAATAAGAATACCAAGAGACTGTATCAAAAGCAACAGTGAGAATCGAACTCACTCGCGAGTGAGAAACTCTCACTCGAGCATGATATGAACATGCTTGATGTGAGGAGTGCCTGCTCGAGTGAAGAAGAAGAATTTCTTTTCAAAAGCTATCCAAATCATGGTTACTCAAATGATTTTGGAGGATTTGAGTACAAAGACACAAAATATGTCAAGAAATCCACAATCCAGGTAAGTTTTACATGTTTCATTAATTTTTCCAGAAAATCACTCGAGCACTGATAGAACACACTCGAGCACAGTATGAACATCACTCGAGCAGTAGGGTTTATGCTCGAGCACTGTCACTTATATCAGTTACATGGGAGCTCAGAACGTCGCACTTCCTGCTCTCACTCAAGGTGCTCTCTCACTCGAAGGGCGCAACTCTTCATCTTCAACCGTTTTTCTTTAATCAATCGCGTCCATTTGCTTCAAATCACCGTTACAACCCTTCAGTCTTCTATAAAAGGTGATTCTTACTCTTTGCATGTTACATTCGGTGCCCTAATCTCTCTCTCGTCACTCTCAAAAATCTGTGAGTTCTTGTTTCTCTTATTACTTATTCTCAAATGGCAAGAACCAAAATGCCTTCTCTTCCTCAAAGATCTCAATCTCCTTCTCCTACTCATTCTGCTGCCAGTGCGTCTGGTACCCCTGAACTTACTCCTCCATCTCCCTAAATCTCTTCCTCACCGTCACTTCCTCCTAAACCCAAGACCAAAAAGAGGACTCCGGCTAAGAAACCTCACCCAAAGCCTCAAGTCTCAAAGAAAGACAAACCTCCTCAAAAGAAACCAAAGGGTGTGGTGTTCAAGGAACCTATAATCACCAGGTCTCAATCCAAAGAGGTTCAAGGAAGAGGGAAGAAAAAGGAGTCAGAGCAACCCCAACAATCATCTTCCTCCTCTGGTGATTCATTCAGTAGACAACTCCGGGATGCAATAGAGAAATCCAAACTTGACAAGATAGTTGGAAAGATTGCTTCTCAAACCGGTGTTTCAAGTTCACATCAAGTTAGGCAAGCAAGTGCCTCTGCTTCAGGAGCACCTTCTGCATCACAAGCACCAGTGGATGATCACTTCACCAGCCCTCCTGAGGGATTCAATGTTGAAGAACTTAAGGCCTTGCCTCAGAAGATATATGATGATGAATTTAGACATAGACATTTCTGTCCTGTGGTATATGTGGATTTGGATTACTTAAAGAAGAATTGTCATTTGGATTTATACCCTTATCTTTAATACTATGCTCCCTGGCTAAATATCCATATGCCATATTCTCCCACTGTTGTGAAAACTTTTTATTGCAATATGAGGACCCATAATATTAAGTCTAGATCTGGTGATTTAACTGAGGAAGCAGTGTCTACTACTGTTAGAGGAAAATTTATTATGATATCTGCCAAGATCATAAATGACTTACTTGGTTATGTTGCACCTCCTCCTGATCCACCCTCTTTCTCTGCCAATGAAGTTTTTAAAATTTTGAGACCAAAAGACCCCATAGGCCCCCTTATTTTCAAACCTATTGATATGTCTGATATTCACAGAGTCCTTTATTATATATATTCCAGGAGCATAGTCAATAAGTCCAAAAATTTTACCCATTTTGCTCAAAAGGATTATTATTTGTTGGCCTCTTTAATTTCCGGGCAACAAAGGAATGTGGGGGAGATTATCTTCAATGAGATGAGAAGATTTCGATTTTCTTCATCAAGATCCACAACCATGCCATATCCTCAGCTTGTATCCTTCATTCTGATGAAAAACAAGATTTGGTATTTGGAAGGAACTGAAAGGGTACTCATCTCAAGGTTTGGTAAGGCTCAGTTAACTCACATGGGTATCAATCTTCCGGTGAGTCGAACCAAAGCCACATCCAAGAGGGAAGCTACTCCATCCAGAGGTGATGAGGCACAATCATCTGCTCAAGGTCCTATTCCTCCTCCTTCCTTCCTCAATGCCTCTCTTTCCAATCATGTGACTGAGGCAATCAATCAAGTTGTATCAAGTCTGAAGAAGGAGTTAGTGACTGAGTATGAGAAGCTTGTGGAAAAGATGGAGGCACAGGTCATCAAGTTGGTAGACAAGGCCAATATTAACTTTGAACTGATGTTCAAAACTCAGGATGAGATGTCACAGAGGATCACAAATATGGAGACCTTCCTGCACTCACATTTTCCTTCTTCATCTTCAGGGGTGCCTCCTGAGACCACTCATACCTCTGTACCACAGACACATGTACTCTTCATCGATCCAGATTCCAATGTTGACATCACATATGATCGGTCGCCTTCACTACCTCCCTCATCCTCTGTACCACAGCCATCATCTCCACCTATTGAACCCATTGACCCTCTCACTGCCATGGTATCCTTTGTTCCACCTCCTGATATCCCTTCTGATGTTGACAAAATGGGGGAGAAGGATGTGTGATGATTTCTGAGCTTCTGTGGGATGTATTTGGGTGTTTGGGTAGATTTTCTGTATGGGGTAGGATTTGATGTTATTTTGGATTATGAGTTATTATGTTGTTGACCATTTGAATTCAAGTTTAATATTAATGAACATTTTCATGTTTCAAGTTATTCATGAGTTTGATTATCAAGTTTAAATGATGTTTCAAGTTATTAAGTTATTTAACTCATACTATGCTTATCTTGGTTGTTAAGTGTCCAGAGGAAGTATTGCAGGAAAACTTGAACTTGAAACTAAAACTTGATATGCATTTGGAAACATTGAAGAATTTCAAAAATTTTCAATCTTAATCAATTTTTCTTAAATTTTCATCACAAAGGTTTTGTCATCATCAAAAAGGGGGAGAATGTTAGATCCCAAGTTTTGATGATAACAAAAAGACAATTGTGTGCAAATCATGTTTTTATAAGTTTAAGGGTTTACAAAGTTACCAAAGTTACCAAATGCATATAGGAATATTTTCTGTTGTCTGCTGTAAAATTGAACTGGAGTGCTCGAGCATGAGTTTTGCACTCGAGCATAGATCCTTTCTGTGCTCGAGCAGGTGCGAGTGAAAGCCAGAAAGTGTTCACCCGAGAGGCATGCCACTGTTATGTTCACTGAATCACTCGAGCACGGGAGTTTGCACTCGAGCAGAGAAGCCATTTTTGCTCGAGCAGATGCGAGTGAAGGTCCGCGAGTGCTTGGCCGAGAGTAAGTATTATCATGCTTCCTTGATTCACTCGAGCAGAGACATCAATGCTCGAGCATGAGCATTCTGTACTCGAGCAAGGTACTGCGAGTGCTTGGCCGAGAGTCATGAAGTTCAGAGATGCACAAGTGTGCTCAAGCACAACCTCATATGCTCGAGTGACACATTAGCACTTGCGAGTGAAAATTCTATCCCTCTCCAAATCTGATGCGAGTTCTTGGTTAAAAGGTATATTACTTGAGAATATTCTTCTCACTCGAGAAGGAGTCTGTGTGCTCGAGTGAGAGCCCATATCACCTGCGAGTGATAAATTTATCCCTCTGAAATCCTGATGCGAGTGTTGGTATTGAGAGCATATTCCTTGAGAATAAGCGTCTCACTCGAGCAGGAGTATGTGTGCTCGAGTGAGGGACCACATCACTCGCGAGTACAAAATCTCACTCTTGCTAAAATGATATGCGAGTGATGACCCGAGAAGACACTCCCAGTGGAAAATGCAACATCACTCGAGCAGGAGGAGTTGTGCTCGAGTGAGACCCTACATCACTCACGAGTGAGAATTCTGTCTCTCTGAAATCCTATTCAAGCACAACCCGTGAACTGAAGCATATGAAGGAAAATAAGGAGATCACTGGAAGTGAGCCATTCATGCCCGAGTGATGCTCTGCCAGATCACCAAAAATACCAAGTCTCACAACGTTCAATCCGAATATGGTTTATTGTTAATTATTCATATCATCATTACTTATTATCATTGTCTAATATTGTTTTGACTGTTTTATAAGTTTGATACAGGAGGATGAACGTTTGAAATAAACTACATAAAGAAAGTCAAACAACAGCAGACAACATGATTACAGACACGCTCGTACCTACTGCATTCAAAATATTCAAACATGCGCGTGTCATTCTACAGTTGCTAAGTCCCGCTCCTCAAATGATGATTACTCAAATGGGCAAAAACTGAACATCTATAAATATAGAGATTCAGAGATCGTCAAGTTTAATGAAGTACAAGAATTCAAGCATATACACGAGTCTCTCAGATATTCATAATTTTCTCTGTACACTCATTGATCTTCAGTGTTTATTTATTTACTCTGTAAGAGAGTCTTCATACAATTCAAATTATATGTTTATTTGATCTCAAGGTATTGGGACCTTGAGAGGGTAGATTTCCTTACGAGAGAAGCAGTTGAGAGAATTCCTTGTTAAACCTTCCATTCATAAGTCTTATAAGATGCAAGCAGAAGAGAACGTTGCTGCTCGTAAGAGTTACAGTGGTGTTAGCAGGAGAGAACGTTGCTGCTCATAAGTCTTGTATACATAAGCAAGTGAGAAAGGTCATAGGTTGTTTTTCTGCACGTAAGACTTGTCGTAAGGGAGAGAGAAATTTCTTAGTGAGAGAACATTTCTGCTCGTAGTCCTTTCAAGGACAATTGTTGTCTTGTGGCGGTCCGAGAGCCCATTGAATCTTGGAGGTATAGTAAAAATCTCAGTAGGTCTTGATCTCTGAGGACTGGACGTAGGCCTGGTTGTTAGGCCGAACCAGTATAACTCTCTGTGTCCAAATCTTCTCAACTCTACTCTGTCTACTATATTTTTCATATATCCACTTCAAGCAAAAAATTTATAACATCACCCAATTCACCCCCCTTTGGGTGAAGCTTGCCTCTTACAGCAAGCAGCTGTGGCGCCTGACCCACCAGGTGCCACAGCTGCACCAAAGATCATGTATAGCGCCTAAATAGTTAGGCGCCACACATGATATATTAAATATCAGCTGTGGCGCCTAGGCATTCCTGCACCACAGCTGATGAGGCAATGTGTGGCGCCTAAATAGTTAGGCGCCACACTTGCCCATTTCTAAAAAAAATTAAAATTTTCAAATGGATAGTGTATGTCTCTTAATTATTTCATTTCCCGCGTAGTGGTCCTGTGTCCGCCCCCATTCCTTCTCTTTTTGACTACTACTCCACTTTAATTATTCAACTACTCTTTCCTCCATTAAACTACTTTCCCTTTCTCATCTTCTTAGTGGATCCGTCGGCCTCCTCCCTCCATTTCCTATCATCTTTACACTAAAAAACACACCCACACGGTCACTCGTCACTCAAGCTAGCGTCACCAACGTGGTCCCCCACTCCCTGCGCTGGTCAATTAATAGATTTGTAAGAAGAAGACTGTTTTATTCTAGCTTGCTTTGTTTAAATTTTTTTTAGTCAAGATAAACCGTAATATAACGTTTGCCTTTTTGTTCCTAATTTAATAGGAAAGAGTGAAAACCTATCTTGTTTTGTTTGCCTTTTTGCTTTGTTTAAATTTTTTTGCCAACAAGCTTGCCTTTTTAATCACTCCTGTGGCGCTTGTTTGAGGAAGGGCCAAAGGAGGGGGGTCTCCTGTGGCGCTTGCTGACGTAAGCACCACAGTAGGACCCCCTCCTATGGCACTTGCTAACGCAAGCGCCACAGGAGGCCCCCTCTTATGGCACTTCCTCAAACAAGCGCTACAGGAGGGTATTTTTTTTAAAAAAATTTTAAAATGTTGTGGCGCTTGGAAGCGTCACAGCTTTTTTAGTGGCGTCCAGATATGTGGCACTTCTCTAGCGCCACAGTTAATACAATTATAAGCGCCACAGCTTTACTTTTTTGTAGTAGTGCTAGCTCCTAGGAACACTTGAAAACTAAAGAATAACCTAATATTGGCCTATCCCTTGCTTAAATACCCTCCACATGCGTTTCAATAAGTAAAATGCATGGTTGCATAGTCTGTTGTATGCTTCGGCACATACGTGTGTGCTGAAGCATATGACACAATAAGTTCTGGTCCTGGTTGGCTTCAGCCAAGGGTTGGGTGCTGAAGCATATGACACAGTAAGTTTTGACCTCCCCTGCTTCAGCACATATTCTGTTGGCTGAAGCATATGACACAGTGAATGCAATTTCCCATTGGCTTCAGCACATGTATTGTTGGTTGAGGCCAACAACAAAACAGCTTCCCTCTTAATTCATTGAGCTTTTCCTTGGTTTTTGAGAGCTTTTGACTTATCATCTTTCACCTACAAGGAGGAGGATATCATGAGCTCTTTAATTTTAAGATATAATCCTACTTATATGCATTTAACTAACGATTTGAACTTTTCTTTTGTTCTAGCACATTTTCTTCTATATATGCACAATTTGTACTCAAAAACAAGTGAAAAGAGAAGAAAATGTGCTAGAATGTTATCAATTTCTATGAGTTAACACTAATCCCTCAGGTACTGTCGGGCCTAAGATGGGAACAACTCTCCGAAACAGATTTTTCCCACACATACCGCCATATGGATCAGCTATCTTGAATGCTTGGAGAAATTGTTACGTTGTAATCCATGATTTGTCTAGATGGGCACTTTGGACTATCCATATAAGATTATAAGATGATGGGCTTATTGGGCCTGACTTTTTTTCAGCCACGGCCATTGGGCATGATATTTGATTACACGTTTCCATTGTTAGGTACTCATCTTGTCAGCCCATATTTGCATATAAAAGTATCAAATGAAATACTTTTATGAACAATAATAATAATAAATAAATAAAAGAAGCCAAAGTATACAGGATGTATTATTTGGGAGCTAGATTCAAGAACGTCATCCATTTGCTTAATTCCAGCTCAAATAATTTTCACATCATATTAGTATTGAGAAGTATATGTTATTTGTCCAACTTTAAACATAACAAAAATTTCTTCCCCTAAAATTTTAAGGATGAAATTTTTGTTTTATTTTTAAAAAATTGTTATAGGTATAAAAATAATTGGGCCTCCATAATTGGCACTTCCTTTTTTCAAGCCAATTGGAATATTATGGGACCTTCAATATGTAATTTTGTGAAAGGGGTATTTGCGGGTACAGTTTCAGTGGTTTTGAAGCTCGTAAAACTCTCATTACCCTTATTCCTAAAAGGCATAGTCTTGAGATGGTTGGGCATTTTAGACGTATTTCCTTGTGCACTGTTCACCATAAATGTTTCGCTAAGCTTAAAGCAGCTCTGCTCAAGGATTTTTTTTTTGCCATTTACTCAAGGATATTATAAATAGCTTCACAGCTCCCTTTCAAATCAATTTCATTAAAGATCATAATATTCAGGATAATATTATTGTGGGTCAAGAGATTATGTGAACCATGAAAAAGTCCAAGAGCAGAATGGGAGTTATGGCCTTGAAGAATGATTTAGGGAAAGCATATGACACAGTAAGTTCTAGTCCTGATTGGCTTCAGCCTAGGATTGAGTGCTGAAGCATATGACAAGTAAGTTCTTACCTCACCTGCTTCAGCACATATGTTGTTGGCTGAAGCATATGACACAGTGAATGCAATTTCCCATTGGCTTCAGCACATGTAATGTTGGTTGAGGCCAACAACAAAACAGCTTCCCTCCTAATTCATTGAGCTTTTCCTTGGTCTTTGAGAGCTTTTGACTTATCATCTTTCACCTACAAGGAGGAGGACATCATGAGCTCTTTAATTTTAAGAGATAATCCTACTTATATGCAATTAACTCATGATTTGAACTTTGCTTTTGTTCTAGCACATTTTCTTCTATATATGCACAATTTGTACTCAAAAACAAGTGAAAAGAGAAGAAAATGTGCTAGATTGTTATCAATTTGTATGAGTTAACATACCCCCAAACTTAAACTTTTGCTTGTCCTCAAGCAAAGAAGCTTATCCTCACTGAATGAATCAATTACTCATCATTTATGTATGAGCAAATTATCCTCATTATCTGCTCAAGTAATTATATTAAACAAGAAATGAGTACCATATTCAAAGATGAATGCTTCATAGATTTAAAACATGGTTTTCAAGAATTTTTAAGTGAGTGTGTATGGAGTCAACATTTATTCCTTTTGCACAAGTTAAAATTCAAAGCAACACTTCAATCATATACCAATATTCAAACAAATAATTTTATCATCCCTTAATTCCTTCCTCTTTTGTTCTAATTCACTCCATTTAACTTAAAAATCAAAGGGACTTTTCTTAGCTGGTAATGGGGCCAGGGATTAAGGTTTTCAAAAGAAAAGATAAAGGATAATCAATCAAATACCTTAAGATAGATGATACTATTCAAGGGCTTCCTTTCTTTTCTCATGAAGTATACTCCCCCAAACTTGAACCAAATTGATCTTTTCATATCAAGCCTTCTTTTTAAGGATTTTTCTTTGTTTGTTTGTTCTTTTATATACACACTTTTTTTCCTTTTTCTTTTTTCTTTTTTTTTGGGAATATTTTGGCTTGATTTATGTACCTTGTGAACTCTTTTACTTCTACACTCCTTTCCCAATCTATTATAACTTTGCATAGCATCACCATATTCTACCACCCAATCAATTATCATCTATCTCAAAGCAAGGGAATCATGGTTTTGCACATTGGTTGAGGTAGGTAGATGTTAGGTTTTCCAAAAAAAAAATCTTTAATTTGTTTTTCAAATAGGCTCAAAATAAGGGTTCAAAGGGAAATCACATCAATTGGGTAAGTTTGAAAGGCTCAATCTCATTTTATGAACTGCCCTAATCATTTTTTCAAATCTTGTGAAGTAAATAAAAAGTTTTGAAAAATTCCAAAGAGGATTCTAAAATCAAAAACTTGAAATAAAGGTATATAACCTAATTTGCCACAAAGTCCTTCAACCAGCACATCCACAATAAATTTAACTCCAATAGTGCATGAAATACTTAAAAACTCTTGAACAAAATGTTTTATCACTACAATGCACTCATCCATGCACATTAATAAAACTTTCCTATCTAATATAACATCTCAATCAGAAATTTATATCATAGGATCATCCAAACAATATTTGACAAATAACCGAAACTAACAGCTCATTTTCAACAATTGTTTTAATAAGCAAAAACTTAAGTATGAGAAATCTCAAACATTCCAACAATTTTCTTGAAAAACTTGTTCAAAATTTTTTTGTGCACTCCATTTCTTTCAAAAAGTTTTAAAATTGAAGTAAAAATTTCAAGCAATTTTCAAAATTGAAGCACTCTCACCCCCAAACTTAAAATTGACAATGTCCTCATTGTTAACTAAAAGAATGGGAGAGAAAATAGCCAGCACCTGTACGGAACAATATTCACAGCATTTACACCATTCAATATTTAACAAAAATTAGGCCCTCAGTAGCCTAACCAAAACCAGGAAATGAGGTCATCACTAGCCATCAATAGCTAGGAAATTAACAATCACAGCAGGAAAGTCATCAGATAGAGATAATTATATGAGTCACTCAAACTAGCCATCAGTAACTAGGAAAATCATATTCATATGTTAACAATAGTGTCAAAGAGTATTGGCCATCAGTGGCCAACACTAAGTGTAACACCCCAATTTTCGATTAAGGGCTAATGATAATTATTGAGAATAATTATCTAATTAAAGCGGAATAATTATGGGTTTTGGTGGCAATATTAATTAATATGCCATAATTAGTGGAAATTGAAAGAATGAAATTGTTGGGAATTAGTTAGTGATTAATAGAGAAATTAATTACTAGCTAAGAGGAAATGAGAAGGGAGATTAAATAGTTAATGGAGAAATTAAATGGCTAATTGGTGACTCATTGGGTGAGAGCCAATAGAAAAATGACATGTGGCAAAAGTGAGTATGATGAGTGAAGGGAAGAAAAGTCAAATGGAGGGTATATGGTTGTCATTTTCCCATCTCCTCTCTCTCTCCATCTCTTCTCTCTCTTCTCTCTCATTTTCGGCAGCTATTAAAGGAAGAAGGGAAAGGAAAAGCTTGAGAAAAGGTAAGGAAAATGGCTACCTTTGCTCAAATCCTTTTCATAAATATTGTTCCTTGGAGTGAGAGCTTTAATTTGATGGTTGTAGCTTCTCCATTGGTGGTGATTTGAGGAATCACAAAAATCTGAGGTTGGAGAATCAAAGAGTATTTTTGGAGAAGTTGAAGAGGTAAGTGAACCCAATCTTTCTATCTATATTTCATGCCAAATGATTAAGTTTGGAATTTCTGGAATTATTACCCTATTTTAAAAAATATGGGTCAATGGGTAGTTTGGCATGATATGGTTATAGAAATGGTGTTTTGGAATAAGTTTAGGATAGATAGATTGATTGGTGATTGAAATATTAAGATTGGTGGTTTTGGGATTTTGGTGTTCAATGTTGATTCAAATCACAGCATGATAATGGTGTAGGATTTTGGTAATTCTGATGATTCCATTGGATTCCTTGGGTGTTTTTGTGTAGGAGTAGCTTTGGTTTGGTATTTGGGTTCATTTAGATCACTTGGTAAAAATTCTGGAAGTGCTGTCATACCTTCTGTGTTTTCTGGTTTCTGATAATCATGCTCGAGTGAGAGTGAGTGTGCTCGAGTGAGGGAGGAACATCACTCGAGTGAGGCCTTTTGTGCTCGAGTGATCCTCTTCCTTGAAAGTTTTTGTGCTCTCGGGCAAACACTTTCTGTCCTCACTTCCTAGCACTTGAGGTGATGTCCGTACCAATGCTCGAGTGAAACCTTGTGCGCTCGAGTGTCCGTACCAATGCTCAAGTGAGACTATTTTCACTCGAGGTGCAGCAGTGAAAAATCAGTTTTTGTGCTTCCAAAAGGGGATCTTTGGGATAGTTCTTCCTACCCTTTAGGAGTTTTGTTAGGGGTATTTAATGACTCTAAAAGAGCAATAATGATAACCAATTAAGTATTAAGAAGTCATTGAGAATTGGAATAGAGAATTGATACTTCATCATTCAATATGAATATAGGATACGACATTTGCCCTACTTTGGGAGCGACTAGTGCCGGAGCGTGCATGGAAGGAATGAACAGGTAGTGATTTCTCTCTCATATTGTGTATGATATATGGTATGCATGATGTATCATAGTGTTTGTGAAATATGATTTTGTGCATAGTGAAATATGAATGAAATGAGCCATGGTCCTTTATAGCGTGAGCACTTCAGCATAAGCCCTTTAGGGAGTGACAGTGGTCATCTCTAGCTCGGCCGTTGAACTGCCGTTGTAATTGATGTGGATTTATTGTGAATTGTAAACCGGCCAGTGTGGCTGTGCATTGTGAACTGTTATATGAAACCCAGCTGTGGTGAAGTATATATGTGTTTGTGAATTGTGATGGGTGCGATACAGCGTGAGCACTTTAGCGTGAGCAAACGTAAGGGTGATATGAGTCATATCTGCCTTTGCCGCTGTGACTGCCGTTGTAGTTGCAACGTCTGTGTGATATGATTGCTTTCATGCCTTACTGTTGTGCACATTCTGAATGATTTGACACTACGGGGATTCTTTAGAATATCACTCTCCCAAATCTAAACATTTTAGACAGGGTTGAAGGATCAAAGGGCAAGCGGGTGACGAAGAGCGGGTAGAGCTCCGTGTTAGGAGTTCCTTTTGGTTATTGGTTATCATTGTATATTAATGGATATCTTGTGGGAAGTATATGTATGTATTGGGACTTGTGATGTAGTTTTGTGTAATCCCCAAGTAAAGGGTATGAATTATGGGCTTTGTGCCTTTGTATGAACCTTTTATTAATTTATGGAACCCGATTGTGTCAGGAATTTATGCTGTACTCTGATATGTATGAATGAAATCAACCTGTACAGGCCATTTTGTATTGAAATGTGAATATGAGACCTTCGTGAATAGGTTTTGAAAAAGTTTTTGAAAACCCCGATTTTGGGAAATTTACTTTCTTAAGTCCCAAATCGTCTATGGTCTCTAATTCCGACTTAATTATGTGTTTATGAACGTAAACCTCGGCCTTGATCGTGAAGGGGGTTACACTAAGCATCAACTATTTGGTGTCCTACAACAATATTCTCATTCATATGCCAAATTTCAAATTATACCACTCCAAAACAGGCACCAAGAATATGCACATAAAGCACAAGCTATCAATAGATCAATCATAGGGCTAACTAGAGCTCAAGCAAAAGATAGAAGTAGCAGTTATAAGTGCTATTATAGTCCTAAAAAGAACACAAAACACACCCAAAAATAAAAATGAAATCAAACAAAAAGAAACAAACTTGACTGAAACTATCCTAAAAGGAAAGAAAAATACCCCCAAACTTGAATTCTAGCTAAACCAAGACTAACGACTACGATTCCAAACCTAATCCTATCCTCACTACCTTAGATGACCTTTTAATTTCACAAAATGAGGATTTCAAAGAGTGAAGATGCAGTTGATCAATCCAAACATTTATCTCAACTTTTCCAAACATGAGAAACCAAAATAGTTCAAGAAGAGATCAAGTCAAGGGCAAGAGAAAAGCAAAAGGTCAAAGGGAAACAAACTTATATATGTTGAAACTTATTATTAGAAAAGCAAATCAATACCAAATTAGAACTTTATTTCAATGACCCAAAACTTTTCTCAACCAAAATTAAACAATCCAAGACAGTAAATTAAATAGTTTCGATAAATGCAATGCTCCTCTTTGACTCAGTGAACAGAATCTAGGTTTTCCACAATGAAATGTTTTAAGCACAACTCATTAACCAAGCACTAGTTCATATACTGCCAAAATGATCCAAATGGTTTTAGATTATGCATTGTAAAATGTGTTCTGAAACCTTATTTAATTGGGCAATATGTGGTGCCAAAAACAAGACAAGTCACTCCATGCATATCAGCATGAAAATGGGGTTTGTCTTTGTTTTTTAAGTCAAAAATTCAGTGTAGATGTGTATATTAAAACCAGCTACTCAAAGATTGTCATAACATCATTATTTGACAGCATAAACAATGCTTAGTTAACCAACTATGCATAAAGAAATATGGAAAAATGTATCAGAATGAATCAGCAACCTCATGATCTAATTGCTAGCCATTAATCCTCAAATCACATTCTAAGTTCAAGCCTAATTCTCAACAATCCCAATAACATAATAGAGAAAAAGAATACCTGCAACACTAAGTATATGCAAGTAATCAAGAGAACTTTTCCAAACAAGAGAACTTTGAAATTTTTTTTTCACTTTTTCGTCTGAATTCTACAGGTTCATCTTAAAGTTCTGAAGACTTGAGAGTGGGACTAATAGGTAGTCTTGACAGAGACTTCCTACCTTAGTTTATAACAAGAACTCAAAACTTAATTGTTCATGCTTTTGAAACATTTTCCAACATGACCACAAGGTTCAAAATGATATAACCTGCCCAATTCCCAAAATAGCAAACATTCAGTTATGAAAATTCTTTAAACTCTTGCTATCAACTTAAAATTAAAACTCTCGGTAGCAACCCAAGATTTCACAAATCAATAATATTATTCAATTTCTCTTTAACACCAGCATATACAGAGTGAGCAAGAAAAACAATTGATGAATCCTCAAAGCACCACATCTCAATTCAAGCCTAGTGTCACCATATAACAATTCAGAGCATTTCTCTTAAAAAAATCTGAAAGTGACCAAGTGGACTCAGATTTTGACAATGATTCACAAACTAAATAAGTTACTTCCATCCACATGTCATTTGTTCAAACCTAAGGTCACCTATGATGCTTCAGCAAATATGCTTCCCCAAATGAACTCTAGTCAAAATCTCAACTATACCCAAACCAGAACCCAAAATGAAATGAAAGAACACACAAACTTACCTCTGCTGATGAAAGAACAATCGAAGATGATGCAGTTGGTTAAAACTGGAGAGACAGAGGGGAATGACCAATGAACATAGTTGAAGATGTAGAAGGAAACGAGGAGCATTTGAGAGAAACCACAACAGCTTGGAAAGATCATTGGAACGATTTGGTAGTGGGTATATTCTGGGTGCTATGGAGACAACACAGAGCACTAACGAATGAGGGAAGAGCAAACTGATGATGACGAAAAGTTAGTGGTGCTGGAAATCATGATTTTGGTGGCTGGAGACAGAG
This sequence comes from Inga oerstediana, assembly GCA_963210345.1. Lineage (NCBI taxonomy): Eukaryota > Viridiplantae > Streptophyta > Magnoliopsida > Fabales > Fabaceae > Inga > Inga oerstediana. The sequence continues at coordinate 69,654,753 of OY723403.1, forward strand.
AAAAGGATGTTAATGGTGAGGAGGATTCGATTTCTGCTGTGACGGAGAGAGAGCGATGTGCGAGGGAAAATGGTTGAGGTACCATCGAAAAGGAATAGAAAATCGAGTGATGTAAGTAAGGAATGGAGAAAGCTGATGATTCCAGCGAAGTAAACAAATCGATAGAGATGATGGAAGAAAGTTAGGGTTTGGTAGAGGCAAGCGTACGTTCTTAAGCTGAAGAAGTAAGGGTCAATTGGGGCAAGGAGGGAGGATTAGGGTTTGAGGTGAGGAGGAAATTATGTTTGGGGATTTGAATTTGAGGAGGAATGTGGATCCAATGGTGGGCTAAATTCAAAGGGTAGGGTGGGAATGACATGAAAAAGTAAAGGGTAAGAAAGGGAAATAACATCTAGGATTCTCTGATTTCCTTTTTTCTTTTTATAGAAATATATATAAGAAAAATTGAAAAATGTATATATATATTGTTGTATTTTATTTTATTATTATTTTATTCTATCTATTTATAAAATTTTTTTTGGAAAAAAAAATCCTTCCCTTTTTGTTTATATAATTATATTTTTTTATTTTAATTATTTTTTCATTGTTTTATTATTATTATTTTATATATATTTTTATTATATATATATATATATATATTAAAGACTGGACACTTGGCTTCAGCCAACACCATGTGTGCTGAAGCATTGAACAGAGAAAGTGCTTCCTTGGCGCAAAAGAAGTTGGCTTCAGCACACACCTTATGTACCGAAGCAATGAACACAGAGAGCATACATTTACGCAAGGCATATTTTGGCTTCAGCCAACACCCTATGTGCCGCAGCACAGCACACAGTCAGCAAAATTACTTCAGAAAAACACCAGATTGACTTCAGCATACACCAAGTGTGCTAAAGCCAATTATTGACATATTTAAACCCCCAAACAAAATCTCATGTGGGTAATGATACATTTAGACCCCAAAACTCATCCAAACACCATCAAACAAGTCTCATGCATCCATTCAAACACTAAAATCAACTCAGCACATCCAAACTCTCTCCGACACAGAAAATGCACCATGAACATGAGGGTAATGATAAAACTCATTATATTCACATACTTTTCAACACCTTAAATACCACTACCACAAGTTCATGTCATTCATAATTTAAATGAGAGTTAGCATCAAACACATTCTCAAGGTAGCTTCAGTACTACCCAGAATCGATCAATTATTATATATGCATTTCTAAAATCTATTATATAAGCTTATAGTCAAGTGGACTTCCCTGAAATGCATCTCTTATATCATTCCTCCAACTTCATGCTCTAACCCAAAATATCCCTCCTTTGCATCAACTTTGGTCATTCCTCATTGGGTACCTTTCCTTCCTACAAAACACAAAGATCAAATATAAAAAATACTAAAAACACACCAAAAACACTGAAAATGAAAAGAGTGAGTTTAGAACTTGGGTTGCCTCCCAAGAAGCGCTTAGTTTATAGTCTTTAGCCCGACTCTTCATTTTTTCACGTTACATTAGCTATAGGTAAGGTGAATACTTGAAGGTTCATCTTTCTACCACAGTTGTGATTTAATCCACAACCACTAGCTTGAAACCCCTTATGGTCTTCATTGCTCAACCATGCCTATATCTTCGCAACATCAATAGCCCATTCAGTAGCACTTTTACATACTTGTAGAATTTCCAAAAGACATTCTTCTTGTTGAACATCTAACAGTGAAGTTACACCCAATGGTACTTTGTTGGCTCTCAAATAGTCATTCCGACTTCCAATATAAGTCGGTGTTGCCTTCAAGACACTCATGCCATCTTCCACCGCTTGACCCTCTATTTGAACTTGTAATGACAAAGCATCAACGAGCCCATTATGAATTGGCTTCTTGAATTCCTCTTGCTCAACTTGCTCAACCATGTCAACTTGGAAGCATTGCTTAGCCTTATTGGGAGTCTTAATAAGCTTATGCATATTGAAGGTAACATGCTCATATTCAACTCGCATCGTAATTTCACCCTTTTCAATATCGATTAGGGTTCTAGCAGTTGCTAAGAAAGGTCTTCCAAAGAGAATATGAGTATCTTGGTCCTCCTCACAATCAATAACAATGAAGTCCATAGGAAAAATGAACTTGTCTACTTTCACAAGCACATCTTCAATGATCCCTCTAGGGTAAGAAATACTCCTATCAGCAAGTTGTAAAGTAATGGTAATCGACTGAACTTCACCTAACCCTAGCTTGTTGAAAACAGATAGAGGCATGAGGTTCACACTTGTACCAAGATCACACAATCCTCTTCCCAAGAATTTATCCCCACTGTGGCAAGGGATAGAGAAACTTCCAGGATCCTTCAACTTTGGTGGAATCTTCTTGATAACATCAGTAAAGCTCTTGGTCATAGCGACCATCTCAAACTCATTAAACCTTCTCTTCTTAGAAAGGACATTCTTCATAAATTTGGCATATTTAGGCATCTTCTCCAAAGATTCAGCAAAGGGTATATTAATGTGAAGTTGCTTGAACATTTCAATAAATTTCTTGAATTGACCATCATCTTAATGCTTTTTAAGCCTTTGAGGGAAAGGAGGTGGTGGAACATATTTTGGAGGAGAAGTATGTGTCTTCCTCTTCTTCTCATCCACATTTTTAGGTGGAACATATTTTCCTTGCACCATGTTATCATGGTTTTCCATAGCTGGATTTTCCTTTTTGTTCTTATCTTCTTCAACTTCAATTTCTTCACCAAGAACTTCATTGCCATTCACTACAAAAAAAACGTGATTTAGTAGCGGTTAAAAATGGGTATTCGTAGCGGTTCTAACCGCTACAAACTAGGTTAGTAGCGGTTACGAAAACCGCTACTAAATCGTACGTTGCAAGCGGTTTTGTAGCGGTTCTATAAAACCGCTACTCAATCAAAAATAACCGCTACAACCTTTGTAGCGGTTCATAGTAACCGCTACAACACCAAGAGATATTTGTAGCGGTTATATAACCGCTACAAATATAAAAAATTTTATTAAAAAGAATTTTTTTTTTGTAGCGGTTTAATAACCGCTACAAATATATAAAAATGAAAATTTGTTAAAAATGACATTTTTTATTTGTAGCGGTTAAGAAACCGCTACTAATTTTGAATTTCATGAAATTAGTAGCGGTTTTAAAAACCGCTACTAATTTCATGAAATTCAAATTTAGCGTCAAAAAATTTAAATTTAGCTTTAAAAAGGCGCGTTATTTAGTAGCGGTTTAATAACCGCTACAAATATTTAAAATTTTTTTTAAAAATATACGTTGATTTTTTTCTTTTTTTTCAATATTATATTAAATAGTTTAATTTGTTATTATTTTATCTATTTCAATTAGTTTATTATTTAATAGTTTAACTTATTAATAAATTAAAAAGAAAAAATGTAATTGAATATGATTAGTATAAAATTTATATTAATAATATTATTAAGGATAGTTAGGTAATAAGGAATTATTATGTTTTATAATATAATGTAATTGTATATGAAAAATAGATGAAAATGAGATAGAGTTATGATATATCTAAAAAAAAATGGTTAGAATAAATTTTATAGAAAGAAAAGAAGTATTCTAAAAGATATTGAAAATCTTGTTACCATATTTGATCGTATTATTCAGCTCCTCTACTCATACGAAAGAAGTTGTAAATGAGAGGAAATGAAAGAAGGGTAAGGTGAAAAGAAATTGGGGAGTGTTTGAAATGAGTTGTGATAAGGGTATTTATAGGGATTCACGTATAATTTGTAGCGGTTAATGTAGCGGTTACTAATTAGTAGCGGTTATTTATATTTTTGTAGCGGTTTAATTATTTGTAGCGGTTAATGTAGCGGTTTTTATTTAGTAGCGGTTATTTATATTTTTGTAGCGGTTTAATAACCGCTACAAATATTATATTAATTTTTTTTTTTAATTTTTTTTTTACATTTTATTTTAACACAAATATTTTTCATTTTTTGTAAAGAAAAATTTTTTACACTTGAATTCTACAAATATTATTTTAATTTTTTTTTTAAAATTTTTTTTACATTTTATTTTAACACAAATTTTTTGCATTTTTTGTAAAGACAAATTTTTTACACTTGAATTTGATCACTCATAGTCGCCATCCCTACAGAAATTTTGTAGAAAAATTATTGTTATTGATGTATTATTAAATTTAAAAAATTTAATTGAAATGACGTGGACTTAAAAAAACTCACTGCAGTAGAGGTAAATTGTCATCGCCTTCAGGGAAGTAGTTTTCAAAATCAGCTAGCTGAAATGGCTCACTCTCGTAGGTGATGTTATCGCCTTCACCTATGTCGTAAAGGTCTCTTGGCTTTAAATGAACGACCATGTGCCAATCCCTATGCCGCTCGTCCTCGACATAATAAACCTGATGTGCCTCTGAAGCTAGAATATACGGCTCATCATCTTGAGAAATACCAGTATGAATCGTGCGTGAGAAATTGACTGATGTGATCCCTACGTCTTCAGTTGTCAGTCCCCGAGAAGTAGTGGTATTTGCCCACAAACACTTGAACAGCGTCACGGTGAAACGGCCTTGATAATTAAGCTCGACCATATCAAGAAGCTTGCCATAGTAAGGGACGCCTCCAAACTGCATGTTGGCGTCACTGCTGCTCGCATAACTCCTTGTCCCAAATGTGCCATAAACACCCGAATTCTGTGTTTGCAATCCTTGATCCCGTGAAACCGTGCAAAACTTAAAACCATTGACATTGTATGCTGTAAACCGTTTAGCATGATCAAGAGGGCTGATTGCGAGAGCTCTGAAATCTGGTGAGTGTGGGTTGTGGTCATTTAGTATTCTACGCGCAAACCAGCCCGGGAATTCTCTGTGGACCCTCCTATCAACTTCCGAGGATGTCTGTGTACGGATCCTGAGCTGATGCTTGACATGACTTCTGAATTCCCTGCAATTAATAATGGAAAGGCATTAGTGAAATGAAAGTGAGAAATGTTACGAAAGATATAGATCGATTAACATACATGTGAGTGTACAATTCTTACCGTATGAGAGGCTCAACTTGAGTGCAATTAATCAAGACATGTCTATGTGCTTGAAACTTCTCAGTTGCCGTTAGTTTGAAGTTCTCAGTTGCTCCAACCGGTTTACCAACACGAGGGATAAATTCTCCTGATGTCGGCGTAGGTTCAGGACAATCGTCAACACGAGGGGGGCGGTTGAAAGCCGTCTCAAGATCATCAAAGTACCTTGAGCAAAAATAAAGCACCTCATCCCCTATATAGCCTTCAGCTATAGAACCTTCTGGCCACGCCTTATTCCTCACGTAAGATTTTAATTTTCCAAGGAACCTACGAAGTACATAAGAGAAAATTGATATAAAATGATGAAAAGGACGACTAGGAAACATTAAATACGGACAATAAATGAAAGCACATATTTAAAATGAGTACCTCTCAATCGGATACATCCAATGATATTGTACTGGTCCAGCGAGCTTTGTTTCATGAACGAGGTGGACCGTGAGGTGAACCATCACAGTAAAAAAGGACGGAGGAAAGATCATCTCCAAGTGACAAAGCGTAAGAATGATTTTCGACTGCAGCTGATCGAGCTCCTCAACGATCAAAACCTTAGAACACAACTTCCGAAAGAAAGAACAAAGTTCCACCAAAACGATGGAAACATCGGGAGGAAGTGTATTCTTTATAGCCAGAGGGAGTAACTGCTGCATAAGAACATGTGAGTCGTGACTCTTCAGGCCAGCAACCTTTCGAGCCTGCAAGTCGACACATCAAGAAATGTTGCTTGAATACCCATCAGGAACTTTTATTTTCTTCAACGTCGCGAGGAAGACATCCTTGTTCGATTTTGTGAGGGTAAACTTTGCCGGTGTAAATCTGTCATGCTCATCTGGCCAAGCTTCTTCACGAACTCCCATGTCGCGTAAATCGTTCCTAGCTTGAAGGTGATCTTTTGTCTTTCCGGGTTCGTTAAGCAGCGTATACAGCACATTGTCGCAAACATTCTTTTCAATGTGCATTACATCAAGACTGTGGCGAAGTAAGTTAGATCTCCAATACGGAAGCGTGAAGAAGATACTTATCTTCTTCCACTGCTGAGGCGCCGAAGTCCTGCGCGTCTTTTGGCGAGTTTGTGCTGAATCGTCGCTTTTTCCAAACTCGACGTCAACATGCTCAAGCTGCTGTAAGATATCTGTACCGGACAAAGTCTGAGGTGGTCCTCTGTTCTCTGGTTTCCCATTGAAGCGATTCCGTTGCAATCTGAACTTATGCGTTCCATCGAGAAACCTCCGATGCCCCATAAAGCACCACTTTCGGCTGTAGGGAAGGCGCAGTGCGTCAGAGTCGAAATTGCAAGCCGGACACGCCGACCCAGTGTGCACATTCCAACCAGATAATGTGCCAAGGCCAGGAAAGTCACTGATCGTCCACATCAAGGCTGCACGCATGTTGAACAAAGTCTTGCTGTGAGCGTCGTACGTCTCCAAGCCGACATTCCACAGGTCAAGCAATTCCGCAATAAGCGGTTGGAGATACACATCGATGTCATTGCCCGGTGCCTTTTTGCCTGGAATGATCATAGACATAATGAAAGAGCTTTGTTTCATACACATCCAGGGGGGTAAGTTGTAGGGAACTAAGACTACCGGCCAAATGCTGTAACTTGTGCTAAGATTCCCGAAAGGATTGAAACCGTCGATCGCCAACGCAAGCCGGACATTTCTGGGGTCAGTCGCAAAACCTGGAAAGTCGTTGTCAAACGTTTTCCAAGCAGCTGCATCCCGCGGATGTCTTAATTTACCGTCTTCGTTTTTATCAACGGCATGCCACCTCATGTGCTCAGCAGTTTTAGACGACATAAATAATCTTTGTAGACGAGGTTTCAAAGGGAAATACCTGAGAATCTTTACGGGTTTCTTCTTCTGCTTTTTCCCCTTCCGAATTGTCTTGTACCTCGATGTGTGACATCTCTTGCACGTCTCCCTGCTGGAATCGTCTCCCCAATACAGCATACAATCATTTAGGCACGCATCAATCTTTTGATAATTCAACCCCAACCTGTTGATGATCTTCTTGGCCTCGTAGAAGGTTGTGGGAATCTCGGCGTCGGGGAATGCATCTTGTAATAAGTCGATCAACATCGACATTCCCTTATCCGTGATCCCACACAAGCACTTGATATGATACAATTTGATCAAGAAAGATAATTTAGAATATTTGCGACAACCTTGATATAAAGGACGATCTGCCTCATCCATCAAGCTGAAAAAATCCCGAGCTGCTTTATTCCCCATAAAAGCCGGCTCAGAGCCGTGCACTTCTTCGTTGAAGTTGTCGCCTTGAAATCCAAACGCATCACGCACAGCATCATTCACAGGATCATCTTCATCTACTTGGACGCCTACTTGAGAACTTCGAGGAAGAGCCTCGTCATATCTAATGCCAGCCTTCTCACCATGAACTGCCCAGAACGTATAGTCCTCAGGGAAAGGCTTCACAAGCAAATGTTCCTTCACAACATTTCGTGGATGCCACTTCTTGAACTTGCATTTCCGACACGGACAGACGATCTTGCCGTTACAGCTGGCGTGAGTGAATGCGAAATCTAAGAAACTGTTTAATCCGTACAAATATTCAGGAGAATTGCGCGGCAACCTTATCCAAGATTTATCCATAGCTACAAGTGAGAGAGAAGAAAGTATAGAGAAGAAGATGAGTGAGAAGATAATGAAGAATGCCTAGAACCTTATATTCTGAAAATCCAACGTTTATAACTTTGTAGCGGTTATTAAACCGCTACACCAACCGCTACAGAAATTCCAACGTTTATAATTTTGTAGCGGTTACATATATAAAACCACTACTAATATTCAAGCCGTTAATTGGTGGGAAATTCAAAATGTACTTGTTGAGTATTAGTAGCGGTTTTATATATATAACCGCTAATAATGTTCAACGAATTAGTAGCGGTTATATATATGAAACCGCTACTAATATTAAAGCCGTTGGACATTAAATATAAAAATAATTTTCTAATTTGTAGCGGTTATACATAAGATAACCGCTACAAATGTGCACAAAGGCGGCAAATTTCAAAATTCAAATGATTTGAGTGTTTGTAGCGGTTATTAGTAAATAACCGCTACAAAGATATATATTTCTAGCGGTTTCTGAAGGGAAACCGCTACAAATATATAAGTAAATTTGTAGCGGTTATGAACTAATAACCGCTACAAATATATACATTTGTAGCGGTTATGAACTAATAACCGCTACAAATATATACATTTGTAGCGGTTTTAACTTAAAACCGCTAAAAATATATATATAATTTTTTTAAATTTAGATTTAAATCATTTATAAATTATTTCAATGCGATATAATAATATAAATATAATTATATAAAACACAATAAGAAAATTCTGAAATAAAATCTCATAAATATTTACAAATGTTTAAAAGAAAAGAAAATGTCCTAAACTAAGAAGCTGGGGGCTGATCCTCTGGTGCTCCCTCAGGTGGGGCTCCCTCAGATGCCGCTGGATCGGGCCGCTGCGTAGACTGAACCGCACCATCCTCATCAGCACGAGGAGGAGCTGTAGGAGGAGGAGTAGTGCTCGGGACGACGTAGCGAGGGACAGGGGGGACCGCTGGATGCTGCTCGTCCGGGAAAAGCCGACTCCATGCTCCCTCAAGCATAGTGTTCGCGATCTCACGCCACTGCGTCTGCTGCGCGTACATAGTGTCTGTGTGGATCTGCAGCTGTTGCTGCTGCTGCACCTGCATCTGCTGCTGCTGCTGCGCCATCTCCAAATCTGACCGCAGCTGGTCAATCGACTCGTCCCTCCGACGTCTGACCCCTCTAGAGCTGCCAGCCTCAGAGGCGGCGCTCCTGCCGTAGATCATGCTGGGTCTGGCGCCTATCCCCATCCCCCGCACTTGTCTGGGGTGCTCAGGCTGAGCCAGACCCGCCTTCAGAGGAGCCATCGGGTCCACTGACCCCTGTGACTCCTCAGGCTGGGTCTGTCGCAGCTCAACCTGCGACTGCTGCATCCGCTCCTGCCATTTTATGAAACAATTAATAATTACCATTTTTCATTATTAACTTGGTTTTATAAAAAATATAATAATAAAATTACTTACAATGGCCGCCTCTGCCTGCTGAGAGGTCGCAGTCCCGTCACGGTGTCTGTGTGTGATGGCGTACAGCTTCGCATAGTCCGTCTGACGGTTCTCCTGCTGAGCCCTCGTCTCCTGAAACAATTACAAAATAATTAGTATTATGAAATAATCAACTAAAAGTAAGTGAAGCACTTGAAAAGTTACCAGCTCGCTGTAGGTCACAGCAAAGGTCTTCGATCCTGCTGTGTGATGGATCGTCTGCTGCGCCCGGATCTCGGCGTTCCTCCCAACAAGCTCCTGGAAAAAAAATTAAATGTATTATAATTTAAAATTAAATACAAAATAAATTGATATTATAATTTAATATTTAACAATTACAAAATTATATATAAAAAATATAATAAATACATTACCTGCGCCTCAGGGCTCCTCCTGAACTGGACAAAACGCGCCCAGTCGTTCGGCGGCACGCCGTCCGGAACGCTCTCCTGCAGCTGATCCAGAGGCATCATCCCGTCCCCATCCACACTGTGGAAGAGACGGTTCCTCCTGTTCCTCCAGGCGTCACCCATCTTCACGAGGGCGTACCTCTTCCGGTTGGCCCGGACAGCAAACCGCAGCTGAAAAAAATACATTTAAATATCAATAATTATAAAAACCATATTTTTAAAAAATAATTAAATAGAATTAATTACAAAAAATATTAATTAAATATTTTTAATTACCTGAACCACCTCCTCCCAAGCCTGGTCCTTCGGGCCCTTCGGAATGTGCCTCCACGTCGGGAAGTGAAGGGGGAACCGCATCCAATTCGATCCCAGGTCGCTCAGGAAGCGGTTGAGCAGGTGACCCCCATTGTAGATCGGCTGGTCAGTGCCCTCGTTCCACGGCACTATAACTCGCAGGGACCGGTCCATGCTGTTCAGACCGGCCACATCCAGCCTCCTCGTCGTCACGTTCCCCTGCTCATCTGCACAGTTGACCGCACGTTAGATAAATTATAATTCAAAGTTAACATTTCTAATTTAAATAAATAATTTACTAAATTAAAAAATAAATTTACCTTCGACCTGCACCTCAAACCCAGTGGACCGCGAAGACGATCCTCGTGGGTTTTTTTGCTCCCGAGTGTCCTCCTCATCGAGGAACCGCTCCATTTCCCTGAACCCCATCGGCATCTCGAACTCCTCCTCGTTGAGGAAGTCCTCAACGCTAATCTCTGGCACCTCCACCTCAGGCACCTCTGCTGCGGTCGTCGCCTGTGGGATCGTCTGCGGTTCCTGTGGAGGGATGGGCTGAGATGCCTCGGTAGCCCTGCCTGCGCGCTGCCCCCTCCCTCTGCCCCCTGCCCGGCTGCTGCCACCCCGTAAAGTCAGTCTGGGGACCACAGGGGCCTTCCCCTTATCCTGTCCTGAAGCCATATCAACTGTACAAATTAAAAAAAAAATTAGTCCATTATTATACAAAAATATAATAAAAATACAAATATAAATAAAAATACGTGTTATATACGTACCTCAAGTGCAAATACTGCGGAATACGGACCAAAAACTCCTATAGATACGTCTGAACGCTCAAATCTCGAAGAAATCACTCAGAGAAACCTCAGGAAACAAAATGAGCAAACGGAGAAATGAAGGAGGTGGGGGGTTTAAATAGGCCAGTAATTAGTAGCGGTTATTAAAATAACCGCTACTCTAACCGCTACAAATATCCAAATTTGTAGCGGTTCTACAATAACCGCTACAAATATTCACAACGTTTGAAATTCTGTAGCGGTTATTGCCCAGAACCGCTACAAATTTGGGGTCTCTTGAAATTCTGTAGCGGTTTTCAGTAAAAACCGCTACAAAATTCTGACCTTTGGTATTTTGTAGCGGTTTATGTGCATTAACCGCTACAAAGTAACCGCTACAAGTTTTGGCGGGAATTTCGCGCCAAATTTGTAGCGGTTTTTTGTAGGAAACCGCTACAAAATATCTTGCCGCTACAAATTTGTAGCGGTTTAGGTAAAAACAGCTACAAATGCTATAATTTGTAGCGGTTTAATATAACCGCTACAAATGTACCGCTACAAAATGCCTTTTTTTTTGTAGTGATTAATCTCAATAACAATATGGTCTGTCAACTATTTACTAACCTTGCTTGAGCTTGGCACTTCCGTCAACTTTTTCCCACTTCTCAAAGTAAGTGCCTTGCACTCTGCTATAACTTCTTGCTTAAGATAAGGAATAGTATCACTTGGAAGACCATTTCTTGGTTGAGCACTCAAGTATGAAGCAATTTGTCCCACTTGTATCTCAAGATTCTTGATTGTCGTGTCATGAAGAGAAACTATGCCAACTAAGCTTTCTTGACCTTTGAGAATTTGCCTCAAGAGTTTATTTGTCTCGGAATCACCCACTTATGGCTTTTGTGGTTGCTCAAAGCCCGATGGACGCATTGGGTTACTAGTAGAAGTATAGTGCTTAATTGGATTCTCGTTAGGTCCATTCCTCCAAGAGAAGTTAGGATGATCCCTTATACCCTTATTGTAGGTATTAGAGTAAGGGTCGCCATAGGGATACCTTTGATTATTATTCAAATAACTCACAAAATCCATAGTATGATAACATTATTCATAGAATTGGGCTTGTCCACATATTTCACAAGAAAGAATTGGAGCTTGGATAGCATTCACATTCTTGGAGGAATTTCTCTCTATCTTCAATTCAAGTTGATCAAATCTCTTAGCCATTGCTTCAAGTTGAGCAACAATTTCCTTAGACACATTTGAACTACTTGAAGGACCTAGTTCCTTATAGGTTCTATAGCTAGAACGTGATTTTTCTGATTGTTGCAAGGAACTAGAAGCGATGTCCTTGTACAACTGTGAGATATCACAAACTCTCATCTTGTCAATTCCACCATTAGAGGCATTGTTGAGCATATTGGAAGTGGGCACATCCAATCCGGTAGCAAAGGCTTCAAGCAAAACATAGGCCTTCTATTCATGGTTGAGACAACTATGCCACAGCTCCTTGAATCTCTCCCATGCTTCATGAAAAAGTTCACCCGACTGTTGTTGGAAACCCAAGAGTTTAGCTCTTTGAACTACCCATCTACCCCATGGAATGAACCTTGCCTTGAACTTAGATGTCATTTCATCCCAAGTAGTGATGGAATTAGGAGGTAAAGCGGTAAGCCAAGCTCTTTCCTTCTTGTCAAGTGATAGAGGGAAGAGTGCATCCAAAGTTACTCCATGAAACTTGAAGTTTTCACACACTTGTACAAAGAGTGTCAAATGGTCAGTAAGATCTTCATTCTGAGTTCCTGAAAACAAGCCAATCATTTGGAGCATTTGAGGCATGATTGGCTTCAACCCAAAATTCTGAGCTTGAATAGCAGGAAACTGGATGCTAAATTGATAAGTAAAGCTTTCTTGCTCCGTGTACTCATCCAAAGTGCGCTCCAAGTCATCATCATTAGGATTTTCCATATTGTAAAATGGATGAGGACGAGGTGGTAGTCTCAGTTTCTCTGGTGCCGGTAAAGTTGCAGGTCCTTGGATAGGTTGCACAGGAGGTGGAGTCTCCGATTTAATTTCAAAATCTTCTGAAAAATTCTCTTCAACAACTCCATCAAGAACGACTTCCAAATCAGTTTGCATATGGAGCACAAGTACCAACAATTCCAAAATCTCACAACGAGTATCAAACTTATCAACAAATATGATTAAACTAAGAAAAACAAGAAAAAGAGCTATAGCTATAACTATATTTCAACAAAGCAAATTACGAAAATGAAACAAGAAGAGGAAAAGGATTCAAGCGTAATCAAGCACACAATTACACTAATTAACTCAAAAGGTTTTAATCAATAGTCCTTGGCAACGGCACCAAAAACTTGTTCTCCGATTAGCTTCCGCAAGCATACGGGTCGCAAGTAATAAAGTGATGAGTAAAAATCATTCCCATGAGGACTACGATGAAAGCGAACTAACGAATGCAATCATATGTTCAATTAGGTTGAATAGATTCATTTGAAATTGATCAAGTTGGAACAAAACATGTTGGTTGGGTGAAAAAGAAATTTAAAACTACTTTTCAACAAAAATTTTATAAAATCAAATGATTCTTTGAATTCAAGTATTGGATGAAACTTAGGATTTTTTATCCCCCTTGTATTTCAAAAGCACTCACTAAATCCCCCCAACATATGCTACTTAATGAAAGATTATACTAACCAAGGATACTAATTTACCTATAAGTGCTCTCTCAAGTCTCCAAATAGGTGTATAGTTTAATTAATTCATTAATCTCTCAATTAACTAATCAAACCCTGATTTCATTGCAAATCTTATTTGGCTATGTGAGGTCAATGAGTGTATCTCTACCTCATTAACAAAGCTATCCATTAAATTCACAAATTTCAAGCTCTCACACGATTTAACTCAAGTTCTACACTTAATCTAGCCTTCTTAAGCATTGATCAAGTGAACCCAACAATCGTATTGGTGGCCAATCAACAAGAAGCTTTAAGTAAAGAGTAAAATCAGCATAATCTCTTCATTAATCACAAATATAAAGGGGAAAATGAGTACTTAATCCATACAAGGGTTCAAAACAACCCTAAAATGAGGTGCTTAGCTACACATAGTCATGGAAAAGTTACAATTATGCAGAATAATTACAGCCAAATCAAAAACTAAACAAAGAAAGAGAAGAGGAATGAGAAAAACCAAAGATTTGAACCCAAAATCTCTTCTAGACTTCAACCCAAGCTCAATACTCTTCAAGGAGGCAAAACCCTAGCACACCCAGCTCCTAGGAACATTTGAAAACTAAAGAATGACCTAATATTGGCCTATCCCTTGTTTAAATACCCTCCACATACGTTTGAGTAAGTAAAACGCATGGTTGGCACATACGTGTGTGCTGAAGCATATGACACAGTAAGTTATGGTTTTGGTTGGCTTCAACCAAGGGTTGGGTGCTGAAGCATATGACACACTAAGTTCTGACCTCGCCTGCTTCAGCACATATGCTGTTGGCTGAAGCATATGACACAGTGAATGCAATTTCCCATTAGCTTCAGCACATTTATTGTTGGTTGAGGCCAACAACGAAATAGCTTCCCTCCTAATTCATTAAGCTTTTCCTTGGTCTTTGAGAGCTTTTGACTTATCATCTTTCACCTACAAGGAGGAGGACATCATGAGCTCTTTAATTTTAAGAGATAATCCTACTTATATGTATTTAACTCATGATTTGAACTTTTCTTTTGTTCTAGCACATTTTCTTCTATATATGCACAATTTGTACTCAAAAACAAGTGAAAAGAGAAGAAAATGTGCTAGAATGTTATCAATTTCTGTGAGTTAACACTAATCCCTCAGTACTGTAGGGCCTAAGATGGGAGCAACTCTACCAAACAGATTTTTTCCATACATGCCACCTTATGGATCAAACCCGGGACTAGAGATAGCTAGCATATCTTGAACACTTAGAGAAATTGTTACGTTGTAATCCATGATTCGTCTAGTGGGCACTTTGGACTATTCGTATAAGATTATAAGATGATGGGTCTATTGGGCCTGACTTTTTTCCGGCCATGGCCATTGGGCATGATATTTGATTACACGTTTCCATTGTTAGGTACTCATCCTGTCAGCCCATATTTGCATATAAAAGTATCAAATGAAATACTTTTATGAAAAAAAAGAAAAAATAAATAAAAGAAGCAAAAGTATACATGATGTATTATTTGGGAGCTAGATTCAAGAACGTCATCCATTTGCTTCGTTCCAGCTCAAATAATTTTCACATCATATTAGTATTGAGAAGTATATGTTATTTGTCCAACTTTAAACATAACAAAAATTTCTTCCCCTAAAATTTTAAGCATGTAATTTTTTTTTATTTTAAAAAAAATTGTTATAGGTATAAAAATAATTGGGCCTCCATAATTGGCACTTCCTTTTTTCAAGCCAATTGGAATATTGTGGGACCTTCAATATGTAATTTTCTGAAAGCGGTATTTGTGGGTACAGTTTCGGTGGTTGAAGCTCGTAAAACTCTCATTTCCCTTATTCCTAAAAGGCATAGTCCTGAGATGGTTAGGCATTTTAGACCTATTTCCTTGTGCATTGTTCACTATAAATGTTTCGCTAAGCGTATAGCAGCTCTGCTCAAGGATATTATAAATAGCTTGAGAGCTCCCTTTCAAATCAATTTCATTAAAGATAATAATATTTAGGATAATATCATTGTGGGTCAAGAGATTATGCGAACCATGAAAAAGTCCAAGAGCAGAATGGGAGTTATGGCCTCGAAGAATGATTTAGGGAAAGCCTATGATTGAATTAGATGGGATTTTTGGAAGCAAGTTTTTGATGCAGGCTTAAAAGAAAAATTTGTGCAACTCATTATGAATTGTGTTACTTCCACAATTTATAATATTCTATGGAATGACAAGAAGACTGAATTTTTTGAACCACAGATAGTGCTTCGACAAGGAGAACCTATCTCTCCTTTTTGGTTTGTGCTATGCATGGATTACTTATCTTATGTTATATGACATGCAGTTAACTCTTATGAAAGGAAGCCTATTCTAGTCTCTTATTCTGGCCCTAGTATGTCCCATCTAATGTTTCCCGATGGCCTTCTTTTATTTGGGGAGGCAACGCCAGATCAAGCATTTTGGATTACGAAATGTCTTAACAATTTCTGTAGAGCTTCAGGTGAAAAGGTTAATCATGTTAAATCATCTCTTTTCTTTTCTCCAAGAGTTCTGCATCTAGGAGGAAATGAATACAAGAGATTACAAGAATGAGAATCAGTTCTGAGATAGGTAGGTACCTTGGCTTTCCACTCTCTAGAAGGAACAAGCCTAAGGATACTTTTCAGCACATAGTTGATAGAGTGACTTCAAAGCTTGCGGCCTGGAAAGCTAATAGCTTATCAATGGCTGGTAGAATAACGTTGGCAAAATTGGTGCTGAGTAAAATTCCACTATACCCCATGCATGTTTCCAAAATCCTGAAGAGTATTTGTAGTGAGATTGAGAAAATACAGCATAATTTCATTTGGGGCACTACATCGAATAGTAGGGCATTCCATGCTATTGGGTGGGATCAAATAACTTTGCCTAAAAGCTATAGAGGTCTCGGTTCCAAATGACTTGCTTCTGTCAATCAGGCTTGTGGAGCCAAGTTGGCTTGGAAACTTCTTTCTAGTTCTAAAGGACTATGGGCAGATATGTTGTGGCACAAATACATGAAGAGAGGAAGAAAATTTGCTAAAGGCTCATGCATCAAATTCTTCCTTGTGTAAATTCATTTGCCATCAAAAGGATATTGTAGAAATTATCTACAATGTGTACTAGACCTCTCACCTTAGTGGAACAAAATAGTACAACTACTGAATGGTGTGTTCATGGAAATTGGGATTACACTAGGCTGGCAAATGTTGTGTCTCGTGAGGTTATCCAGCACCTGATTACTGTGTTGCCACCTTTGTCATCAGCTGGAGAAGATATGATGACCAGGAACGCTACTACTGATGGTAGTTTTACTTTAAAAAGAGTACATTTTTTAATTGAGCAAAATCCTCCAATTTTGTATAGCTTCTTTTACAAAACAATCTGGAAGTGGAAGGGAGTAGAACGAATACGAGTTTTCATGTGGAAAGTATTCAATAATAGATTGTCAACCAACTCTTAGAGAAGTCAATGGTCTTCATTGTCTTCTCTGTGTTCTCATTGTGATTCTGTTGTGGAAGATATGTGACATGTACGCAGAAATTTCTCGTATGCAAAAGGCTTTTGGTGGCACCTCATCAACCCCAGGTTAGCCTCACAATTGTTTTCTGCTTGACTTTGTGATTGGGTAGCCTTGAATCTCAAAAGAGAAACGGGGTAAAATGATATTGTGAAATTGGAATATTATTTGGGGTGTTGCAATTTGGAAATTGTTGTTATGGAGGAATGATGATTTGTTTAATGGTGATCATCAAAAACCACATGAACCTGCCATCTGTTCTTTTCTCTTGGAAAAGTTTTTTTGCAAGGAATAGATGTTTTGAATAGTGATGAGGTAGAGATGGTTGGGACCTGCGGCTGAGTATTATATCAGGACAGCAAAATCAAGTGGCAGACTATCTTGCAAAGCATGGATTATCTAAGACCATAATAAACCAAAACCATACAGGGGAAATCCCGCATGAATTTCCAGAAATCTAACTCAACTTTGAAAACATATCATTTTCTAAACTACACATCCATCTTGAAGTACTTGCTCCTACTATTGGTACATGGGAGAAGGAGTGAGATTTGGGAAAATCTTAGTAATAAACCTTGAATTTTTAACTTATCCCTATTCAATTCCATCTCCCAAGTTCATTGGAGCCAACAAACACAAACGTAACTTAATTCCTTCTTGCTAAAACAGGGCTAACTGAAACATCACATGAGGGAAATTTTCATGAAATTCAATTCCATTATTTCAACACACGATACATTGTCCTCTAGATGCCTTAATCTAACTTTAACATATGGTTTCATTCAAAACAGTGAGCATTTCTTAATTCATACTTTTCAAAAATTAAACCTTATTTTTCATTCCATTGTTGCTAAACACTACCTATACGTCTTTGGTCATTAGTGTAGGTGGTCATCAAACATCTACCAACACACAACTTTTTTTTTTTTGCCGGTAACATACAACTATTTTAACATTTACAATTAATTCTTTTGGCATACGAGTTCTTAGATACTTTCTTAAAGCTGGACAGGATCTCTCAAAGGACATTAAGCTTCTAATTTCCAGAACCCCTTTAAAACTTTGAAAATTTTGTAGCTCCATGAACATAGTTTTAACCATCATATTGAAGCCTCTAAAATATAATCTATCTTCACTTAATCGATGTTTTCCCTTCCCAGAGGTTCAATTTCAGTCGCTCCTCTCACTCCCAAATTGTAAAATTCAAAGAAACTAGAGATGGAAGGAAGTTCAGGTGACTCCCTTGGCCTAAATCCAAGCTTGCATGTGTATGCTTAGTCGCTTACCCTTCTGCAACCACTTCTTCTACCACGACTACTTCTTCTTCTCGGCTTCGTCTCCCTTTCTCCCTCTCTTTCCTGACTTGCAGAGTGTGTGAAATGAGGGAGGGAATCAGCTGATGGTTTAAAGTAAGGGGTAAGTATTGCTGCTGGTACTGTTTCTTTTTTTTTTTGGGTGTGATTGGCACATCTATCTTCTTAGGATGAAATCATGTTTGAGGCACCCATGGATACATATGTGGGCACCTCTTCAGTAAAGAGTTTTTGCTAGGGTTGTTTCTTTTGATAAATCTTAGGGAAAGGATTTAACACCACTAATGAAACTAACCATGATAGAAAAGAGTGAAACCAATACAAAAGATCCATCATGGTTATAAAAGGAATTTACCTTGCACTCAAACAATTATTAAAAATATTCACACAAACAAAACACATTTTCTAAAAGACTAACAAGCTGATCTCATCAGGGTTTAGAGCACAAAGCCTACAACAAATCCGCTACATCAACCTGAATACGACTAAAGGCACAAATAGAATGAGGATTAGAAACCCAGCCTACTAGTTCATATCATAATATATCTGTAACACCCCAAAATTTATATTCACAAAAAATATTGTAATTATTTTGGAAATTCAACTAAATGGTGAATAAATATGAATTTGAAATTTATGAATTTTTTAAATGTTTATTTTAATGAGAAAATGGGCCAAATAATTACGGAATTAATTTGGGTATTTTAAAAATCCCAATATTAAGGTCCAAAAATGGAGAAATATTAGAGAAAATAGTTGGTCCAAAAATAGATGGAAATTGACCAAAGGAAAATAAGAAAAGAAATTGGATTAAAAAGGTAATGGCAAAATCATAATTTTGCCAAAATATCACAAAATAAATTATTTTCCAATTAATTGAAGTTAACTTCAATTAATTAAGGAAAATAAATAGAAAAAAATATATTTAGAATATTCTAGTCAATTTAATATGAATTTATGAAAAATTTGAGCAAAAAGTGCAATTTTGACCAAAATTGAGACTTTATGTATATACGTAATCGGAACAAATTGTGAAGCCAATTGAGACCATAGGGAGGGACCCCTAGGTGCCTCCTACATGTTGCAAGAGGAAGAAAATATTGGTTGGGCTTAATGAGCTTGGTTACATGTACATTGGGTTTATGTACATAAAATTGATTTTGGAATTTTTGGAAATTTGTTAAATAAATGAAATAATATATGATATATTATAATATATCATTATCTCCTTCTTCCTTCAGCCCATTTCCTGCTAAACAGATCTGAGACAAGAGAGTGAACTTGAGAGAGTTTAGAGAGAGAAAGGGAAGAAATCTCGCAAGGTAAGACGATTTCTCCGACGATTTAGCTCCTAACGCGTATAACTCCGACCCTAAGCTAATCCTCTTTGTTATTTAAGTTTAGGAGGCTCAAAAATCTGTGGTTGAAAGGTTAGGGTTTCAACCATATTGAGGAAAAGCTAGTGGGAGCTTAAGGTAACTTCCAAACCTTCGTATATTAACTATTCTAACTGTTGTGGGCAATTTAATCGATGAAATTTTGCCAGATTGCCATTGGCTTTAAATTTTGGAAATGTGTGTTCCTAAGGGTTATGCTGCCCAATTTAAGTTCAAATGGTTTTTATAACTCAATTAGATGCTTAATAAAGTGGTTCGGAGTAGAAAGGAATGCGTTTACGGAGCCGAAATCTCAAAACTCCAATTTTTCCTGGAGGATCCCATAATTTCGGTTAGGGATAGATCTAGGGGTAGGAGTTGGATTTTCAATGATTCGATAATTCCATTGGATTCATGAGGGAAAATTAAGTGGGGTTATAGTTGAGCATTTTTTCGGAAAAGGCCGAAAAAACATACTTATGAAAACGCCCCTGAAACCTTAAAATAGGGGCTGTCAAGGATATTTTCATAATTTGACAATGAATTTGGTAATTCTGAATCTGGAAATGGATTTCTTGGATGAAAATATGTCAGAATAGCCTATATTGAAATTTCGGAGAAGTACAGCCGGATCGAGACGGTGAGGTCGGGCCGAGGTCCCGGGGTCATTTTGGTAAATTTTTTCCATAGGCTAATATAACCTCAAGAAACACAATGTTAGTACCTAAAATGATACATGGATAGGTTATAACCTATTTCTTGTACATTTAACATTTTAGAACCGAGTCGAGAGTCGAAAGTCGACACGTTTTACGAGGCACACGATACAGGGGTGATAGAGGTTTCAGGTAAGGAATACTATCTCTCATATACTATGTAATTAATTGTATGTTATATATTACTGTATTTCGTGATATATATGAATGCGTGCTAGAGGCACTGTACCTGGTTGTGGTTCGGTGCCTAGCCAAGGTATATCGAAAATCCTAGTTGTGGTCGGTGACTTGGCTAAGGTACATGTAGGGGTTCTAACTCGATGTTTGGCCCTTAAACCTGTGTACACATATGAATCGAATTGAACTTTCATTTTGCCTAATATGATGCATTGCATATTTAATTTTCACATTTTATATGCCTATAATAGTTTCTACTTGGATTCTTCAGAATTTCACCCCTTTTTCTGAATCAAAATGTATCAGCGGGTGCCATCAGTTCAAAAGGCCAGTACACAATTAAGGAAAACTGACAGGCACGTTTCTCAAGACACATTTAGTGGTTATATTTAGCCTGTACTTGGAATATTTTGGGATATTCTGTACATATTTGTAATTATTAGTGAATTTTGCTCTGTTAAAGATTGTCTGTAAACAATTACTTATTATCAGTATACCTGTACTTTTTTGTTTACCTGTGAAACTTGTTCATTATTGCCTTACGCATATCAAAATGAAAATGGATGTTACTGAACCCCAAAACAAAAAAGGTCACAACACAATAGTATATAATAATCATAATGTAGTGGATTCACAAACTAGTTTAGTGCCCAAGAAGTTAAGACCTCAAGCACAATAAAATCCTCACAATTATCCAAAACATAGTGTATAATGAATATACAGACGTGGATCCTAGTTGAGAAACATAGACACAATAGCAGAAAATATGCAAAAAAGCTAGGGAATTAAAAATATTTTATCTATTTACAAAATAAATATGAAAATTCACAGGACAAATATGTGTATTTATAAGAAAAATAAGATAATTTACAAAACAAATAAAGTAAGGGCATCAGTGTCTTTTCATCCACAAAAATTAATTTCATTTTGACCATAGAAGTGCAGTGAAGCTTCAGAAAGTTTTGGGGTATGATTAAAATTAATTTGCTACCAAGGGGACAAATTGAATTTTACCCTAAATCTTATTCCATAGGCTTCAGTTTTCTTGATGTGCAAATATCCTCTTAAATCTGATCCAAATTTTCTTGGGCTCCGCAGCTGGTAATTGGCTTTCATATTATTACGGGTATTTAATAACTAAATAAATTCTAAGAATTTATCCTTAATACTTATAAATATTTTTTCCTTAATTAAGTTCTTTAGCTCATGAAATAATTCCTCTAAAATTTTTTGGGTAAAAAATCATACTCTAGCTATCTTTCTTGAATTATCCGTGAAAATAAGTGTTTAGTTCCCATACATTAGCCTGGCAAAAAAAAAAAAATCCCATAAATTAGCTTTAAAATTATTTAAGTTATTTTTGGGAAACTAAACCTCTTCATAATTTTCTCTAATTCTCCAAAACAATATTTCGTAATGTTCCTCCGGAGTAGTCGGTTGCTCGAGTTTACCTGGCCCAAAGAAAGCCAGGACCCAGAAAAAGCGCCGGATACCGGATGCTTTAAGCAAAAAAAAAAAAAACTAATTTTAATAGTTATTTCTCCTTTATTTCCTTAAAATTGCGTCTCAAAATAGGCTTTTTGTTCAATAATTCATTTTTGAGGATTTGATTTTTTAAATAATATTTCTAAGCCTCAAATATTCCTTGGAAATCTCTATTTTACTTTTAGGGACTCCTTTCTAATTTCAGTGCATTGTTTTTTGCTTTTTTATAGTTATACTTTTGTCCATGAGCTTAAAACTAATTTCTTTTGAGATTTAGAGCTCAAATACTTTTCATCTTTTTCAGCAAATGCACTTCTCTAGATTAAACTTGCACTTTCCAAGTTGAGATGATTTATCACCTCAATCAACATCTAGCCTGTTGGTACCATCCCTCTTACTTTCATTTTACTTAGTTTGTAAAATGTGGGATGTCAGAGCTTTGAAACGGACCTCCCATTTACTGTCTGAAGCTTCTTGTCATGTGAGCTATAATAAACATCCGAGAAGTGATTGATTCTCAGAAGGAGTGCTTTCTAACCAAGCGCCGAACTAATCAAATCTTCCCTTTTTGTTTTCTTCTGTTGTTATTACGTACTTATTAGATTGTCCAAATCAAATCTTTTGAATTTCTTGCAGTAAATTATTCGCGCATGATCCCTTCTCGATGGATCAGGTTCTCATCATTCTTTGTATACACTTAGATCGATGTCGCTTGCTACTTGTTCTCCCTTTAGAAAACTTATACTTGGATGAAATTGGTTTTGATGCTTATGTTCTTTAAACGAAAAGTTCTCTATTAGGATATTTATAAAGTTCTTTGTCGTCTTAAATTGATATTGGTCAATATTATAGAGATCGTCAGAGAATTTGGTGCTTCTGAATCAGGTTTGTTTTATCACTTTTTGTATGTCAAATAAATTGAATAATCTCAAGAGCAACTTGCTTCAATTTCAAGGGATCGAGCATAAAAGTGAACTTATGTCCTGAAGCAGTACGGAGGCGTAAATGTTCTGTGAAAATTCTGGACTTGGAGGGGTAAATAACGTACACATTCTCATATTTCAATTTTTTTTTATTCACACTGCGTACTGTGAAAGGTATGACGATTGACGAAACCTAGAATAAAATATGAGTATTATTAAATTCTTATTAATCGATATACATGCATATAACAATAAGTATAAGAATATGCAGTAAGATTACACTGTTATTACCTGTTAGGTATATGTGCTTTTGAAAACAGAGATCACTGTTTACAAATAATTGTCATCAGTAAACTCAAATTTATATAAGACATATATGCTTGCAAATAAAACAAAAGAAAAAGATTTTATGGATCGGAATTTGCGACCCAGTCAGATATGGGTTGTTAGTACCTCACAAACATGGGCCTTCCATCAAAATGGTAAAGCCGTACCAAAATTAAAATAAGAATTACTACCGAAAATAACGAGACTAATTGATAGATATAAGAATCAATTAAATTTGCTTGCGAGTAGAAGCCTGACTAAGAATTTTTGCAACATTGGAAGAATCAGTCTCCTTCGAGTTTGAATCATTTGTAGAAGTCCCCACAGAGGAAGGAGGATACTCAATAGATATATATTCTTCTTCATTGGCAACACAAATATATATACACACTGGATTTACGCACAATATTGTTTCCCAATGTGATTGTGTTTTTGTCTACAATAATTCTGGACAGCTATTCTATTTATACTGGATTTTAATGAAGGTGCATACAAATTTCTATTGAAGTTTGTTGAAGGTTCCAGAAGCTTACGTTCGTGATATTCGTTTTAAAAAGCTGTACGCGCCTACGCGCCGACTTGGCACTAGTGATGTGACGCGGCTTTTAGGTGCGAAGCCATGACCAGGAAATTGCTTCGAAATTCAGAACTCTTTGCCTCAATTTTTTATGGGAGAATTACATTGTAGTCCCATGGAAGACAAAATATGAAGAAATGGTCCTGGGAAATTCTGAAATTACCGTCAAGTCCCATGGGACCATTTTGTAAGAAATTCCAAATGAGAAAAGTCACAAATATCCTTAGGTATTTCCTCTCTCCCCTTCATGATAGCTCCAATTTCTTTGTGGAGACTTGATAATCACAGTTCACCGGCCAACTTCGACAGTCTCGCAGCCATTGTGTTCGGTCGCCGTTGCTGTCGCACTTTGTTTCCAGTCATTGTCGCGAGTCGTTGCCTCCCAAATTTGCCAGTGTTTGTCTGAACGCAAATGATTCCTCATCTGCTGGTTCAATTTTTTTACTCGAAAGAAAGCCCCAAGTTTCGACTTAGGCGATCTTTGAAAGAGCAGAAGCCACGACTTTGTTGCAACCATGGTATGTTTGTTGTTTGATTCTTCAAGTGTTTGTGAGCTTCTCTATGGTTCAGTATGTTTGATTCCTAAGTGTTAATAACCCATGTTAAGATACTCATTAATAGTTTCTTGATGAGTTTATAACTGGCTATGATGGACATACCCATGTTCCTGCAATATCAGAGGTAAGGAATGAAGATGAAGGTGAAAGGTTTGGGGTTACATGACTTGATTTGCGTAGGAAAAAAAGAGTTGTTAATGGAAGCAGCAATAGTTATCAATGGAGGCTCCTTAACTTGTTAATGACAACTAGAGGTCATATTTAAATGTTTTTTGTGACAACTAAAGGTTTTTTTTATTGATATTTGTTTTGGTCATGATAAATTGAAAGAGACTGTCTGATTTTTGTGGGCATTGTTCTCAATATGCTTGCAAACTATAAAGGAAAGCCTAGTAAATGCAATGAATATGCTTTGGCTAAGGTTTCAAACTTTCAATGTGTTTGTGTATAGTTTTGTATGCTCTGTTTTTGCTGTCATTATGATCTGTTTTCTGATTCATGGTGGTGTGTTTCTGCAACAGAAGAGGTAAGGAATGAAAATGAGGGTGAAAGGTTTGGGGCTACATAACCTGATTTACGTAGGGAAAAAAGAGTTGTTAATGGGGGCAGCGATAGTTGTTAATGGAGGCTCCTTAACTTGTTAATGACAACTAGAGGTAATATTTAAATGTTTTGCTTGTGGTGTAATGTTGTTTGGAATGTGTTTGAAAAGTTTGCCATGTTTTTTTGGTATTTTGTGATGTTTTGGAAGGTCCATAAATGCTTTTACTATCTGTAACAATTATTTTAAGTACATTTTTCTCCTTTTGTGTCTTCTTCTCTCTTTATCTCCATGTGGCAATGATTAAAGGAGATTTCACACAATTGGAGCAGAATACTCATGACTTCAGTTACCTGAAGCAATGTATGAGTAAAAGTATAGTGCATATGGTAAGAAGGAATTATAAGGACTTTTCCTCTGTGTTTTGAAGCACCAAGGGTCTTTCTTATTAACACATGTAGCTAGAACATACATGAAAATAAAACTAATTACAGTCACCTTTTTGACTCGTGTATACTTTAAAACTCTTGACCATTTATTCATAGAGTTTATGATACAGCGACAAGTGATTTCGAGCCACTGTGATTTCAAGCGCCAAGGGTCTTTCCTATTTGTGTGTTGCTTTTCCATGAGCTTGATAGAGATGGAAAAGCCTAAAGAAATCCAAAAGTTTTGTTTTGAGACTTGTAAAATGCTAAGCAAGTGATTCAAGTACTACAGTTTGATTTAGGATGCTCAAATAATCAATAGACATATTTTGAGACATTATAATGAGGAATTAAGGACTTTCACCTTTATATTTCACCTAGACAACACATAACATGTTATTGGAACTTATTGCTTTTATCACTCAAACCAAAGGTGTTGTGCAGCTTAGTAAGTACTTGAGTTAATGTTTTGTCATTGTTTGATGAGCCTTGAATTTATTTTCAGGTAAAAAAGATGAAAAAGGGAAAAATGGTTATATAAAAAAGGAAGGGGGGGAAAAAAGCAAAACTAGACCTAGGGCGCCAATGGCGAGTCTCTGCTTGATGTTACAAATAGTGGAATTCCTATATTTTTATATATCTGATTGTATGTATTAAATTTAATTTCAGAAGGCATGAATGCATTTGCCTACTTCTGGATGACTAATTCTTGTCCTTTAACTGTCAAAGATATAGTAAAGAAAGCTCCATTTTGAAGTGCAAAGTCTGGCCCGGTCCATTGTAGATGCCCTGTAAATTTGAAGCCAAAAAAATCTTGAATATGTGACTTTTAAACAAGACACCCCTTGTAAAGGAGTTAGTAGTCAACTCTCTCAAGAACATGCCTTGTTATCTGGAGCTACAATCCTTAACATTAAACTTTGTAGTCTTATTGATTTTCCAATTTATGCACTGAAGAAGCTACTTGTTTATTCAGTGAAAGGAAAAAGAAGCTTTGTACTATTTTTCTCTGTAATGTTTGCGTCCTAGTATGTTGTTGAAACTTTGTGGCTTTGTTGAATTTCTAGTTTATGCAACGAATAAAAAGGTGCTACTTTATTCGATCAAAGAAAAGATATGCTTGTAGTTTATTCATATAAGAATGCCCTGGTGTCGAGGCAATTGGCCCAAGTGCTGTCACACCAGAGAATTCAATGCTGCACACACTTCTCAGGTGCCATGGCACTTGGGCCAATTGTCGTGGCACGAGTGTGTTAACAATTTGCTTATGCACGTTTTTCGTTGTCTCAACATCTTTTATTCAATTAGTACCATATCGTAGTGCATCGCTTGCCATCAGACCAACCCACTGAGTGAGTGTTTCGGAATTTTTCAAACCTAGGTTTCACCTCGTAAATCGTAAAAGCTAAACCAAACACACACTGAGACTCACTTGACAATTCATAACAGCATAAGTGTGTTAACAACTCGAGGGGCCTCTAGTGATAACTAAAGGGGCCTCCACTGACAACTCAAGGGGCCTGCAATGACAATTGAAGGGGCCTTCAGTGACAACTAAAGGGAAGGGGCGTTCATTAACAACTCAAGGGGCCTCCACTGACAACTCAAAGGGGCTCCACTGACAACTCAAGGGGCGTTTATTAACAACTCTAGGGGCTTGCACTGACAACTCAAGGGGCCTTCACTAACAACACAAGGGGCATTCACTGACAACTCAAGGGGCGTTCATTAACAACTCAAGGGGCCTCCACTGACAACTCAAGCGGTGTTCATTAACAACTCAAGGGGCCTGCACTGACAACTCAAGGGGCGTTCATTAACAACTCAAGGGGCCTCCACTGACAACTCAAAGGGGCTCCACTGACAACTCAAGGGGCCTCCACTGACAACTCTAGGGGCTTTCACTGATAACTCAAGGGGCATTCATTAACAACTCCATGAGCCTCTACTGACAAACCCATGGGCCTACAATGACAACTTGACGTCCATTTGTTGACAACAAAATTTACATCAGCTTGAAACATTCATAACATGACAGTGGTTTACACAAATATCAATATTACTGCATAAATATATATTAACAACTCCATGGGCGTTCACTAACAACTCCAATAGCTTACAATGACAACTTGAGGTCTATTCATTGACAACATAATTTACATCAACTTGAAACATTCAAAACATAACAGTGGTTTACACAAATGTCAACATTACTGCATAAATATATATTAACAACTCCATGGGCGTTCACTGACAACTCCATGGGCCTACAATGATAACTTGACGTCCATTCCTTGACAACATAATTTATATCAGTTTCAAACTTGCAAAACCTGAAAGCCCGTAACGCAAATGTCAACACTACTGTATAAATATATATTAACAACTCCATGGGCATACACTGATAACTTTAGGTCCATACATTGACAACATAATTTACAACTCATTACAACTTTCCATAAATGAAAGTGGGATACCAAGCCATATTATATCCAACCTTCATATCCAACCTTCATTTACAGCTGAAAATGCATGCACAAGTAAGACAAAAGTCACATACCATTGCTATAGAACTAGTATGGATTTGTATCTATTCATATTTACACAAATACTATGACATGCACTTTCCAAAATTAAAAGAACCAAAACGAACATGATTTATCAGATTGGATTAGGATTCTTGCAAGTATTTACATTATGGCTAGCTTTATTGCACCTGCCACAATAATAAACCCTTTTGTTCCTTCCTTAATGGTTCTAGTCTGACGCTTCCACCAACATATGTTAAATCACCATCTCTACTGACTTCAAACCTTCCCCTTATATGAAGGAAACATAGTAGATTCTTACCGGACGTTGTATCCATCTCTGTTGTCTATTACAAAAAAAGTTGTCATTAACAATGTCAGCAGCCTTATTAACAAATGCCACAACCCCTATTAACAACACTTTCTTAATACATAATCAACACTGCCAACCACACATATTTCACACCTTGTTCATTAAATCCCACTTATAATGACTGAAAACGGCACAAAATACCGAAAAACATATCAAACTTTTCAGGCTCATTCCAAACACCATTACACCACAAGGAAGGAACATTTAAATATGACCTCTAGTTGTCATTAACAACTTAAGGCACCTCCATTGACAACTATCACTGCTGAAATTAACAACTCTTTTTTTCCTACGCAAATCATGTCATGTAGCCCCAAACCTTTGACCCACATCTTCACTCCTTACCTCTTATATTGCAGAAACACAGCACCATACACCAGAAAACAGAGTATAATAACACAAAAAATAGAGCATACAAAACCATACCCAAACATAATGCAAACTTTGTCAAACCATATCCATTGCATTTAATAGATTTTCCTTTATAATTTGCAAGCATACACAGGACAATACCCATCAAAAGTATATAATTTTTTCCATTTTCATAATCAAAACACGCATGACTCAACAAAACCTAAAGCTATGTTTACCAACTAAATAGAATATGTGAGTCAGATGCAATAATCAAGACAAGACAGTGGATGACATGAATTCCTACCTTAATCTTCAACCATGGCTGCTGATCTCCACTGAGTTTTTCCCGCATTCTCCAGACTTCTTCCGGACGTAATGTGCATGATTCACAGCATTTAATCACCTATTTTACTGTTTGTCTGACAGGGGGCAATTGTGACATTTCTCACATGGATTTTATTACAAAATGGTCCCTTGGGACTTGAAGGTAATTTCAGATTTTCCCGGGACCATTTCTTCATATTTTAGTTTCCATGGACCCCTGTGTAATTCTCCCATGTTTTATCTATTGTTTGGATGGAAAAAAATTAGGAGAGTAAACTTCTAAAAATAATAATTTATTTACTATTTATAGTAATTTTGAAACATAGTATTCCCTTCCTCTATTTTTCCTTCACTTTTCTCTCCATCCAAACATAATATTTAAATTGTACACCACGTTACATTTTAAAGGTTAGATGTGCACGATTGTGATTGTCCTATTGGTTAAACCGAAAGTTAAGCCGGCAGAGTAATAATTAAATAAAAACTAATTATGCAAATAATATATATATATAAAAGAAATAAACGCAAAATAAATTTAATTGTCAACATAATAATTAAATATAAATATGTGTGTACAAATTAAAGCTTCCATTTTTTTAGCCATTTTTTCCTGTTAGATCAAAAAATTGTCTGGTTTTCTAAAAGTGGTTCCGATTTCCGACCTAATTTCGAGTTCCAGCTTTATAGTGGCTCAATTTGAGTATGAAAATTGTTTTCTCATCCAAAACGAACTATTAACGAGTCCGTCAGACCATGCGATTATCTAATCGCTGCTTTCATCGTAATCTAATGTTCAAAATCTTTCTACTTTTATTTAAACTAAATTAGCCATTGTTGTTTTGAATAATAAGAAAGAATATTTCTTATCCATGAGAGGCGCGCTGTCATTGATCAGCGTAGTAATTTTATGATTTTTTTCTGGTTATGAGAAATGGATAAAAAGAAGTTTATCCTAAAAATTTCCAACATTAATAAATATAAATAATTATAGACTTGAGAAATCAATACATAGGAACCACATTTAAATTTGGTAAAGTTGGAAAATCTTAATTATTTAGTTACCCATGTGATTACTAATTAAATTCTTATTGAATTGATAAATCAATACATAGGAACTTTATTCTGAATATTCTTTGTGAGACTTCGATTCCCATCTGATATTTAACTTACATTTCTTTTAAGTGAGACTATTGTTTAAAAACTTATCAAACTATATTATAAGGAAAGTGAACCACATTAGCTCAAGAGTACTCTATTTTCAGTGTTGAAATTTTGATAAAAAAAATTCAGTGTTGGAATTGTATTAAGCAAGAGCAGCATTCTAAATCTTGCAAAAATTAGAGGATTAACTTAAAAGAAATATTCTTGCGACCGTGTAGGTTAACATTGGAAGAATATGAGATATATAGTATAATCAAATGAATAAAAATTTTGATTGATGGAAAATAATTAATTTCCATGCTAATATAAAATGGGTTTATAGAAAATAATAATGAGTTTTATAAGAAAAAACATGAAGAATATATACTCTACATGATTTACAGCAGATGAAAAGATGACAACGACCACAAAGCTCAAACAAAGTGAAGGAAGGAAAGAGAGAGAAGGCAGAAAAAAGTATTTGTTTACCTGATTAAATACTTCATTTTAGAAATTTCTTTGAGCGGCCTAATTTATTTGTGAATAGGGATTACTTGACTGGAAGCCTTGAGGAATATTTCATGAAATTATTGCAAAAGAGAAAATATTGGACTTAAAGAAAAGTATGCCCTTGATAAACTAATAGTTTGTAAAAGAAAAGCTTGCACTTCATAAACTAATAGTTTGTAAATAGCAATAATATTAATTTTTCAACTAGAATAGTAATAATATTAATATTAATAGACTCATTAGAGAAGCAAGCACAGCGAGTGAGACCTAATAAATTAGTGTTGGCTGAGTATAAACTTAATTCAAGTACATGTTTTAAATGTTCAAATTAAGATAATTTAAATTGAATTGTTTGAGCAAACTATCCTTAATTAAGTAATAGAATATGAAATGTTATGACACATAATGAGATGGATATTTCAATATCTCAAGCTCGTCAAAAAAATGAATTGAATTCTCTCTTCCCCAGAAATTAAGACTACAAAATTCTGCCTCCTTAGTTTGTTTGATTCTGTTTTAATTTCTTTAAGAATAAGTTTTATAAAATTGATTTTTTGGACAAGTTTTGAGAAAAAATTTTTTGAAAAAATTGTTTGGATGACTATTCTAAAAAGCATATTACCTAGCCCACAATATAAGGCACTTATAGAAAAATAGCTTACTCCACAATATAAGTCACTTGTAAGATAATTAATACTTATTTTTTAGTGTTGCCCCTATAATTAATGCTCATTTCCAATTTGCTCACTCATTAAATTTTCAAAACACATTTTCCAAGAAGGGTAAAAATGAAAAAAAAATTCAATTTAGGACATACTTATTGAGTTAATAGTCATTTTTTGTTTCCCGTAAATTAATTGAAGTGTCCTATATTGTGGACCAAATTAATTGAAGTGTCCTATATTGTGGACCAGGGCGAGTACCTCTTGAGAACAAAAATATAAAATCTTGTTTAACATGTTCTTAAAATCAACTCTGGTGAGCATCAAGCATATTGGAGAGTAGAGAAGCATTTAGACAGAGATTGAAGAGTGAATAGTTTAAGTTTGAGGGCCAAGAATACAAGCGTTAAGCACTGAAAGAAGATAAGACTCTCCTCTTATTATCCAGTTTCGCACAATAAAAGAACAAAAAAGATAAGAGAACATATATGTTCTTGTTTTGTTATAAAAAAACATATTATTACTTTTTGTACAAAATACTTGACTGAAAATTAATTACAATTTTTTTTTTTTACTTTTTTAAACAAATGGTTTCGGAAATAAAAACTGAAACTCTGTTTGGTTAAAAAGAAAAAAGAAATAGAAAATCGAACAAGACCATATTTCTTTTCGTGTGAAGGCCCAACTTATGGTTCGTCATCATCTAAATGTGAGTAACGTTGACAAGGATTTATGATTCAGACACACCTCTCCACCTCCGAAATTTAGCAAAGAACTTGATGATAAATTCTAAAAGCGGTTTTTCATCTTCGTCAACTTAGAAAGCATTAGTCAATTCGACCGTTTGAACAATAATTAGTGCATGCATCCAACTTTAGTGGTTTATACACATTACTTCTCTTATTTGGTCGCCCAATGTAATTAAACTGATACAGACGCGATGAATTTTATTTTTTATATAACTTCAATGAGTAGAAGTTCTTATTGCTCAGTTTTATTTATTTTCTATTTTGTGTGTTTTTTATTTTATTGAAAAAAAAGGGAAAGAAATAAATAACACTAGTACACAAATGGTGTTTAAGACTGGCACATTTAAACCGGTTATAGCAAATAAAGTCTTAAAAAAATGACCAGTAACATTTTGATAATTTGGATCAACTTTTAAGATCGGTTATACTAAAATAAGCCCTTAAATATATTATTTAGACCAGTTTTATCAACAACCGGTCTTAAAAAAATTAATCATTAAAAAATATAAATATATGTATATATTTTCTATACCGATTCTAAAAATAACAGCTCTAATATATTTTCTCAAATAAAAAAAATAAAATTTTATTTTTTTAGACCGGCTATAAAAAAGAACTAGTCTTAAATGTTGAACTTTTAAGACCGGTTGTTGTTAGGAACCAGTCTAAAAGTTTTTAAGACCGGTGTACTAAATAACCGGTCTAAAATATAACTTTTAAAACTAGTTGTTATATATAACCGGTCTTAAAAATGCCCTAAATAGCGTATCATTCCTAATTTCAACTTTGAAATATGATGCTCAAGCTTCTTACAAACCCGTCCCTCCTTTCACGACAGCTCCTCCTTCCCACTTCGCTCCTCCGTCCTTAACCTTCGCCACCGTCGACGCAGAGGTTTGGTTGAAACATTACCGTAAGGCTCAGCGTTTGTTTCCTCCGATTGGTTTCTTCTTCAAGCGTGGTTTCTTGCCTCTCCTAGGTTTTGTCTTTAAGCTTGTCTTTCCCACATCTCTCCTACCAATGCCGCTGGTAGATGCAGGGCTACGGTGGATTGTATTCCCTCGTTTTCGTTGCTTGCCTACCCTGGGTTTGTTCCTCAGGCTTGAACTCCAGGTTTTTATGTGATAAATTTTGCTTTTACTATTGCTTGCTCAAAGGCATTGTTTTGCCTTTTGAATTATCTTAACTTGTGAATATTATATGTGGATGTAAAGCCTATCTTTCCTTTCTTAGAGCTACTTCTATATCTCTCGGCCTTGATTCTGTAACTCTGTATTATTGAATTATAATGTGAGTTTTTCTATTTTGTAACTTTGTATTGTTGAATTATAATGTGAATAATGTCTCTCAGCCTTAATTTTGTAACTCTATTTTGTTCAATTATAATGTGTTAGATTTTATTTTGAAACTTTGTGGATTCCAGTAATGTGTTAGACAGAGTTAGATTTTATTCCTTTTTATAGCTCCAATGAGTCTAGGATGAGGAATTGTATAGGGAGAGCATGAGGAAGAAATTGTTATAAGTTAGTTGTTGGAAAATTTCAGATTCTAAAGTGGAATTGTATTGTGCATTTTAATGCCCTGTACGATACTTAAGTGCCAACAATGATATAGTATAGTCTAGAATGTTAATATAGTGCTTGATGAAATGAAAATTGGATGCTGAAATTTAAAGTGTCATGACCACATAAGAATATAAATTAGCTCATTCAATTTCAAGTGAGGATAATGAGCCGTCTGACTGAGCGTACTCCGGAGCCAACTAGTGTTAATCAAAGGGAGGGTACTCCTAGCAATGCTCTGAGCCAGAATCAAAGTAAGCCCCGTAACCAACCCATACGATGGAGTAGAAGAGGCACCCGATTGAGAGACATTCCCCTTAATCGGAATACCAGGGAAAAGATTCTGATGGAGTTTGTTAAATATTGGAAACCAATCGAGCCTAATGCAAGCCAGTATAGGAGTTTTGTAGGCATCCTAGCACACAACAAGCTTAGCATCTTGATAGAGGAGTGGATAAATGTGGATAAATATGTGAAGTGACATATTTGGGAAACTATCCAGCTCACTTACGACATTCCTGAGAGTGAAATCTTGTATAATAAGACAATGACATATTGTGATGAACGCTGGAGGAAGTTTAAGACAACTCTAGCCAACAATTACGTGCATATTGAGATGGAAGAAGGTCAGCCTCATCCTAATCCATGTGACAAGTATTCTTATACCGACGAACACACTTGACAAGAATTTAGATGGCTTAAGAATATTCCAGAAGCTTTGGTGAGTTGACATATTTTTCATTTTATTTACTTATGAATTGTCTTTAATTTATTGATTGTAACCTTTTTTTAAATTTCTCATTCGCAGGAAAAAAGGCAAAAGGCACAAGATAGTGGAAGAAAGAATGATTGCCCCCATACAATGTCTCGTGGGGGTTATGCGAAGGCTGAAAAAGACTTGTTAGAGGCCAGACGGAAGAGATTGGAAGAAGCAGCTCAATCCGATCCTTCTATTCTTCTTTCTCCACCATCTCTAATACGTCGCAAAGAAATGTGAAAGTTCGCTCACCAAAAGAGTAGTGGCTCTTATATGAGTGAACAATCTCGTATAGTTGGTGAAAAAATTATAAGTATTATTGTTGTTATTAATTAGTGAGTAAAAAAAATTTATTACTTATGTTTGTCTTATGTTTCTTATAGGAGGAGCTTCAAAAAAACAAGCTGAGGGATTGTTTAGTTTGGATGGGAGGAATGACATCCTAACCGTTGCTACTAGAAAACATGAGCATCCCGGGTTTGTTAGGGGAGTTGGAGGCGGTGTAGGCATAAGGGATTACTTTGGAGCACCCCACGCAGTTCCTCAAGTAGTATGGTGACTAGGGAGGAGATGGAGCATATATTGGCTACTGTGAGGGCGGAAGCAAGGGCCAAGACAGAAGCATCATTTGATGCACAATTTGAAGAAATATTCAGTAAGATAAAGGAGGAATGGATTATCATGGTGAGTACAAGACAAGATACCCATGCTCCCTAGGCACATTCCTTAAACCCTAAACAGAGCACTAAAGGGAGTTGCATTGGTCAATTATCAGAGGGTCCTAGAAAAGAAATTGGTGAGCCTTGTGACTTGTTTGTGGAGGATCCTCTGAGATGATTAGTTGAAAGAGGGAGCCTGCATAACTTGGGAAGTCCACCACCAACAAATAAAAGATAATCAAGTCAGAGTAGCAGTGATCATTGCAGATGCACCTCTCCCTATCCCCGCTGATGACTTCAAGATTATGAGCGATGCCCTCAACTCTTTTATCTTGTGGCTAAAGAACCTTGTTTCTGATCGAGCTGAGGAACCCTCGATCATAGCCTCGCCACCTGCACCTCCCACCACTTAAGATGTTTCACCGCCTCTATTGAATGTCATGCAGCAAGTGATTTTGATAGCATATGATACATCCTTTCGTACAAGAGATTGGCCTACTGATTCAGCTATTAGCAAGTCAGGGGTGCAATGCTATCTTGAGATGGATGATTTAATGTCCTTGGTAGCTCCTCGACAACAGCTTACAGTTTCGATTGTCCAACTATTTTTAATGTAAGTATCTTCTCCAATTGGAAGTAAATATTTTACAAATTACACCGTTAAACTTTGATTTGTGTGCTTGCATTATTGTAGGTACATGAATCGTAGGTTGGTTTCCTCTGGCACAAGCGATAAATTTTGATTCCTATGCTCAATTCAACTCCACGACAAAAGGACCATTGCCGCTGTCAAACACACATAATTATCGGAGAGGCTTAGTGAAGGAATCAGGCGTTGTCGGCTTTGTGCCTTGGTAACCTTCTTCAAAATTAAACCAAGGATTGCAATATAGGGTGCAATCCCAGATCGTCTCTCAAAGAGCCTTTTATTAATTACCTAGGAACTAAGTACAATGATTGACATGAAATGATTAAAAATGGAAAAATTTGGTCTTTTTAATTATCAACTACTTTTTGCAATTAAGAATTAAATTGTTCTAAACTAATTCTTTTTGGGATTTTTCTTGAAAATATGAAATGGAATGACAATAGATTTAATGAAATGAAAGAAAACAATGGAATAAGCAATCCCTCATAGCAATGCGCGCAAGCAATCTTCACTTAAAATGATTATGGGAGATTTATCATGCTAGTTCCAAAATAACTCTAAGGGCCACCCCTTAGATTAGGCCTAATTTAGATTGATTAACACCAAGCCACCTTGCATATTAATCTCTCTAAATTAGGTTCATTAAGCACTCTAGCAATTAAATGAACTTAAAAATCATATTTAACTTTTAATCCAATAACCGAGCCACCTAGAATTACCACTTAATTTTCTCATTAATCTTAATTTAACAATGACCACCCATATGAAAAATCAAGATTAATGATGTTAAAGCCCAATGCTAAATATAATTGATAAATTCATATTCAATTAATCAATGCAAACGCAAGACATCATTGATCCACTAACCAAGCCACCTTGAAATTAGCACAAAATGTTCACAAAATTATCAATTCAATGACTAACTAGCACAAAGAAATGATAATTAAGCTAATTAACCATAATGTCAAGTGTCTAACAAAGGTTCAAGCCACAACAAATCTCCAAATACATCAAAATAAATCAATTCAACATTATAAAATTCATCCTAAAACCTAGTAATCACAAATATAATGTAGAAATAGAGAATTGAAATAGCACAAACTCTTCTATTAAGGGCCTGTTTGGTTTGACGAGAGGGGATGGAAGGGAAGGATAGGAGGTTACCTTGTTTGGTTTGGTTGGAGGGGAAAGAAGGGGAAGATTTTTTAATGATCATTTGTTTGGTTCAAGAGGGAATGGGAGGGGAGAAAATATCTAATTTACTATTTTATCCTTATATATTAGTTTATATATTTTTACTCATAAATTATTTAAATTAATTTACACATCAATATAAAAGTATATAATTTATGAAAATTCACTCTCATCAACATAATCACAAACCTTAATTTAAATTATATAATTTATGAAAATTAACTTATCTAGAAAAAAATTGGCCAGCTCAAAACACAACCACAAAATCTTTGTTTTCTAATTTTCTTCCACTATCGTTTTCTCCTCTAGCTTTAATATATAATATATAATATATAATAGTCATTGGCCAAAAAAAAAGTCATCAAAGATATTTTGCATGTCCCCCAACTTTTATATACATACATATATATATATATATATATTAATAAAATAATATATTTGAAAAAATTAAAATAGCACAGATCGATCGGAAAGAAACAAAAAAAAATGCAAAGATCAATTTATTCTCCGTAGCTCTCATTCCTTGGGAGCCATTAGCACTGTGAGGTGAGCAAGGGAAGGGACGCTCGTTTCTGTGCATCATGAGAGCCAAGTGGAAGAAGCGTATGAGGCGTTTGAAGAGGAAGCGCAGAAAGATGAGGCAGAGATCTAAGTAGTTTTCTCAAAACAAATCTCGTAGTTTTGTGTTCTCTCATTTTTTTCCCGTATGCTTGCTGTCAAAATGGAGCAACCAAAAGAGAATAGTGCTAGAATTGCTGGTAACTCAAATTGATTTCCCTTTTACTTATTTATTTGGATCTTAGTTGAAAGATGTTTTGTTTCCGAATTAAGATGTTATTGAGTTAAAAAAAACGCAAAGATCCATTGGGCACGAAGGAATATGGAACTGGAAGAAATAAAATGATGAATTAGGAATAGTTGCCGCAATGGAAGGGAGAAACCTATCAGCAAGATCAAAGGAAGGAGCACAGCAAAGTAAAACCCATAAACCAGACTGGAAATATCACATAAATATGAGGGTAAATTGGTCAGAAAATTTGGCTCCCCTCCAAAACACCCCAATTTGAAGGGGAGCAAAATAAGGGGAGGGGAAGGGTGAGAGAGTGAGATTTTTGGTCGCTCCCCTCCAAACTTTCAAACCAAATAAGGGGAGGGGCTCATTTTTCCTCCCTTCCCATCCCTTCCCCTCCAACCAAACAGACCCTAAAGCTCCAAGCTCGTACCATAACCACTTGCTACAAGGGATTGAGAACCGACCACTAATAGCCATAGAACCAGCCACAAAAGGCAACACAGCCACCAAAATTCCAGCCATGAGAATACCAATTGACAGATTAACAATAGATATGGATAATCAATGATCTCAAATGGTACCACACATAAGGCAGAGGAGCCACGGTGGTATTGATTAAAGGCAGAAGTGAGGCTAGTGAAGGAGATGTTGATGACGGTGGTGTGCGGTGGCAGCGGCTGTGAGTTCTCCTTCTCCCTCAGCTCTCCACTTTCAGCTCCTAGAAGTTGCAGCTCATAGACTCTCAGCTCTTAACCCTCTGTTCTGTTCTCGCCGCCTTCCTCTCTATCTTAAATGGTCTCTCTCTTCTGGTTCGGCTCCCTCTTCCCTGCCAACTCACCACTCACGGCAGGTGCAGCCCTAAGACGGTAAATATGCCAGCGGCTATGGTGGTGGATGGTGCCTCCGGCGTGAAAGGAAGACGAAGGTGTTAAAGATCAAAGGAGGAAGGTTCGGAGCTCTCTACTTGCGGCTTTGTGTGATCGCCTCTCTGCCTCTGCTTCTGTGATCTCCATTTTTAATTCCCCTCAGCTCCCCAAAACTGATTCAGACCTAATCATATGCTGTCAAAAACGCTGTAGTTTAGAGTAGACTGAATTGGCATTTTGTAATTTCATAATATCAAACTGTCATTTCAGAAATTCAAACCCAAATTGCAATTTTTAGATTCAATCCAAATTTCCAAATTTAGCCAACATCAAATATTATGAGAAAAATAAATGATTAAGAGTAATTATAATTATTTTGACAATTTTACCCTTTTTAGTTACAATTTAATATATTTACTCTTAATCTCAATTAAGCACAAATAAGGCATTTTAAGCTAAATTATTATGACAAAATCCCCAAATAAAATATAAAAATATATAATAAAATAGGGATTTGTCAATTCCCCCACACTTAAACTTTTGCACTCCTGGGCAAAACACTAATCAATTCAAAACTAAACACAAATGAAAACTTCAAATGCTCAAGATTAGAGTGAATGAATTAATCAATTATTATTAGTTAAGCTAACAAAAGTTTTAGCATGGGATAATGCAAATGGACTAAATTAATGCACAATTAATCAAATAAATGTACACAAGAGAACACTCAAGGATTCAAGTGTTTAACTCATCTCACAAGTATGGAAAATTTCGCTCAACACCACCTATATTAGGTCCTACCATATGCTTGTAGAAATTCTACTCTCTCCACCACTATGTTGCACCTAGACTCATTAAACAAGGGGACTTTTAAAAGGGTTGAAATGATGGAAATGGTCTCATGAAAAGGATAATCAAACAACAAGTACTATGCCTATACGAAAGTATAAAATGGCATTCACTTTTTTTTTCTTTAGGCTCAAATAACCACATCTCCTTGCCAATAAAAACAAATTCCTTATATAATTTTTATTTATTTATTTATTTATTTATTTTACTTTTTTTTCTCATTCTTTTTCTACTAATTCTTTTTTTTTTTCCATATATAATGCATGAAAATGGCATTTATTCAAACCAACAATATTAATGACAATTCAATGATATTTAAGTGCCAATCTAATGCAAATGAGATGCATACATAGTGCTTGTTAATAAATGATGGATTTTGGAATGTGAAAGGCTCAAATGGGTTAACAATGGATTAGTGTATAGGGTTTGTGTTTGGGATAAAGGGTGATGAAATGAATACCCCTATCATATTCATTAATCAAAATGCTAATGTGATTTTGAAAAAGAATTTAAACAAGTTCTAGAGATACACTAGAATAGGTGACAAACACACATTAATGAATGAAAATTAGGCTCAAAATGCTTCCAACAAAGGTTTTCTTCTCAAATGCACATTCACAAAGATTAATTGAACATCAGCCTAACCAAAATGTATTAACCCGACTAATTGTAATGCTAACTCTAAGAACAATAACAAATCAATTCATTAAAAATCTACCAAGAACATATGAAATTTCCATAAGTATTTAGATAAATTTCCAAAACAAAGAGTGACAAAAATTTAAGAGTGTGGTTTGGATCACGAAATTTCTGTTTTTTTTTTTTGGAAAATAACACATTTTTGCAACTAGGCACAATGAAGAACGTATGACTCAATTCCTAATTGCCTCTCTGCCTCTGCTTCTGTGATCTCCATTTTTAATTCCCCTCAGCTCCCTAAAACTGATTCAGACCTAATCATATGCTGCCAAAAACGCTGCAGTTTAGAGTAGACTGAATTGGCATTTTGTAATTTCATAATATCAAACTGTCATTTCATAAATTCAAACCCAAATTGCAATTTTTAGATTCGATCCAAATTTCCAAGTATTTTCAATTGAAAAAAAAAAATTAGCCAACAACAAATATTATGAGAAAAATAAATGATTAAGAGTAATTATAATTATTTTGACAATTTTGCTGTTTTTAGTTACAATTTAATATATTTACTCTTAACTCAATTAAGCACAAATAAGGCATTTTAAGCTAAATTATTATGACAAAATCCCCAAATAAAAGATAAAAATATATAATAAAATAGAGATTTGTCACTTAGTGAAAACCCATTTGAGTGTTTATTGGCCCCATATGTGCATGGGTAAGAAATAAATTTATATTTCATAATATACATAACCTTTTATATTTGCTTAAAAGTCTTCCCTTTTTTCAGTGATAATTGGCAATTGGTTATTTTGTGCAAAAAGGGTTATATTGTCATCCTCTTATTCTCCCTCCACTACAATAAGCCAGGGAGTGAATTGAAGAAGACCATGAACTCGTAAGTTTTCTTGCATTATTTATTACCTTTCTTGTGCAAAATTTATGGAATTTGTCTAAAATAAGTAACCTTTGTGATTTTGATGATAGGGCTATGCGGACATTCCTACACGTTGCTTGTGGTAGGCATGTTCATGACCTAAAAGACCCTACATGGATCTTGCCAAAGGTTAGTTACATATTGGTTTGTTTTAAGAATGTAATCAATAATAAGTCATGCTTTAATTTTATACTTGTTTTAATGATATCATGTTACTTTTCAGACCCGTAGGCAACCACTGGGGTCCAACTTGTGTGGGTTGTATGTTTTGAGACACATTTATAATATTGTTACCTTAGGCATGACAGAATTTACTCAAGAGGTAAATGTATATATATTTCAAAAAATTTGTATTACTTTTATTCTTTTTTTAGTTAGCAAATTAATGTTTTTTCTGTATATATTGAGGAATTTTTCTTCCCTCGGCTTTTCTGTAAGCTTGTTGGTTGCGTGAATTGACATGTTTGTTGTTTTTGTGATTATGTGAAATCATGCATTTATACATGTGAATCTGTTTGAGACATGTCATTGGCCTGTATGTGTTTTACAGAATTATGCATATATATATATGATGGTTTTAAACAACATATTACATAAGGATGAAGACGCATGTTATGTTACAAGTTCCCAATGAGAAGGTTAAAGAAAAAGAAAATGGTAAGTGGAAGAAAAATGAACACCTTATAACACTTAATAAGTATGGCATTGGAAGCAGCAATTCTAGGATGTGTTTTGGTTACTAACATAATCAAAGACAATTAAAAAAAAATTATAATACTTTTAAAACCGGTTTTCAACATAATTGGTCTTAAAATTCAAGTTTTAAGACTAGTTTTATGGATATAGGTAAAACCAGTCTAAAAAATATTTTAGTATTGCCTACAAAAGAGGTCTTTTAAGACCAGTGCAAGACCGGTGCTCATGACAACCGGTCTTAAAATTGTTCTTAAAATTGTTTATTTTAAGACCAGCTATCAATACAACCAATCTTAAAAGTGTGACTTTTAAGACTGGTTTTTTCATTGGTCTTAAAAGTATCATACTTTTAGACCGGCTGTATCAAGACCTAATCTAAAACCGGTCTAAAAAGTCAATTTTAACCGGTCTAAAAAGTCATTTTTTCACTAGTGAAAAAACCCTAATAAGGGTCATAGTGGCTGTCATATTTTGTGTTCAAGGGAAAAAGGAGATTTTTTGATAACTCTTTGTGAGAGAGAATATTTTCTACAGTTTTTCAGCCTGAGCAGTTTTGATCTAGGTGACAATTGGAAGGTGATTTCTTGGATTGATATGAAATTTTTTAAGAAGTTCTAGACACATAAAACTTCATTCTGGACGGTTAGATCATTCATTAAAGTCTTCTATTTTCCTTAGAACTTTCATGACATCTGCTGTAGAACTTTTTTAGCGACTTTGATTATGATTAGATGGTGATTTTGGGTCCACTACAAAAAAATGGTATTTTGTAATGGTGAAATTATAGTGGTTATAATTAACCGCAACAAATATTAAAATTTGTAGCGTTATAACTTAAACCGCTACAAACTTGTAGCGACAAGCTACTCGCCAACTGGCAGTAGAAAAAAATGATACAAATATGGTGCGTATTTCCTATAAAAAATTGTAGTGGTTAAATTGTAGCGGTTACATAATAAAAACAGCTACAAAGTTCCCGCCACTTGGCGCGACCAAGACACGCCAATAGTGTAGTGGTTAGTTGTAGCGGTTTCACCAATTAAACCACTACAAAATTTCAAACGGTGCTTATTTGTAGCGGTTATAAAGCTATAACCGCTATAGAATTTCAGAGGTCTTGAAATTTGTAGCGGTTTTGTAACATAACCGCTACAAAATTTCAAAGGTCTTTGTAATTTGTAGCGGTTATTATAGAACCGCTACAAAGTTTAGCTGCCCTAGCTTCTTTGTAGTAGTTTATTTAGCGGTTATTCCAAGAACCGCTACAAAATCTGCCAGTATATAAAGCCGCTGCCTCCTTCATTTTCCCATTTGGCCATTTTGTTTCCTGAAGTTTCTCTGAGTGTTTTCTTTTAGATTAGAATGTTTAGACGTCTGTCGAAGAGTTTTCGCTGCAATATTTCTCGTTATTTGTACTCTAGGTACGGACAATACTTATTTTATTTTTATTTTTATTATATTTTTTGCATATGAATGTAACTAAAATATTTTTTTTTTGAATTTTTGTAGTTGATATGGCTTCAAGACAGGATAGGGGGAAGGAGCCATAGGTTCCTATACCGATTTTACGGGGGTGGCAGTAGTAGAGCAGGGGTAGTAGGATGGAGCAGTGCGGAGGGAGGGCGATTGTGCCATTTCATCCCATTCCCCCATAGCAGCCACATGAGTCGGCCCTACCACAGCCACCGTAGACAATCCCATAGGAGACAACCGCACCAGAGGTGCCTAATTTGGGGGAGAGAGATATCAGCGTCGATAACTATGACACGAACGAGGACTTTGAGATCCCGATTGGGATCAGAGAGATGGAGCAGTTCCTCGATGAGGAGGAGGTGTGAGAGCAGAACCACCCTCGACGGTCCTTTTCTCGCTCTATTGGGTTTGAGGTGCAGGTCCAAGGTAAATATATTTTTTTATTTAATAAATTAAATATTTAAATACAATACAAAGATACTATTGGATACTATTGTATATATTTGTATATATTTTTTAGCGTATATATTTTTTATTATATTTTTTATTACATATATATAAATATTTTTTATTAATTATAAATATTAATTTTTTTAATTTTTTTTGTTTATATTATTTTATTTTGATTTTTGATTTTATAGATTACTATTTATCTAGATATACGAGAGAAAAAATAAAAAATAGAAGACGAAACAACTTTAAATTTGAAATGTAGAATTTGAATTGAAATTTATCTAACTTGCGGTAAATTGTGTAGATGAACAGGTAACCCCCATTGTCCACTAGGAGGCTGGACGTGGCTGGTTTGAACAGTTTTGACCGGACACTACGCATCGTAGTTCCATGGAATGAAGGCATAGACTAGCCTATCGACAATGGGGGTTACCTACTCAACCGCTTCTTGAACGAGCTGGGCTCGAATTGGATGTGGTTACCCCTTCACTTTAGGATGTGGAAGAACGTATCGAAGGGGCCGAAGGACCAGGCGTGGGACAAGGTGTGCGGGTAAGTAATGATATTTAATTATATTATATTTTTTGTAATTAAATTTATTTTATTAATTGTCTTATTTGTAATTAGTTATATTTAATTAATTTTTATTCAATTGTGTTATGCAGCTTAGGTTTGCCATCCAGGACAGCCGAAAGAGGTATATGCT
Source organism: Inga oerstediana (assembly GCA_963210345.1). NCBI lineage: Eukaryota > Viridiplantae > Streptophyta > Magnoliopsida > Fabales > Fabaceae > Inga > Inga oerstediana. The sequence continues at coordinate 69,698,953 of OY723403.1, forward strand.
GATGAAGATGGGCAACGGCTGGAGGAACAGGAGGAACCGTTTCTTCTATAGTATGGATAAGGATGGGATGATTCCTCTGCAGCAACTGATCGAGAAAGTCTCGGATAATGTTCCGCCGAACGAATGGGCGAGTTTCATCCAGTACAGGAGGAGCGTTGAGGGGTAGGTAATGTATTTATAATGATAATTATATTTGTAATTTAAATTTAAATTTAATTATTTTTCTGAATTTAATACATTTAATATTATTTTTTTCCCAGGCGCTATCTTAGAGGAACACAAGGTGCCGAGGGCAGCAGATGATCTACCACACGGCAGGATCGAAGACCTTTGCTATGACCTGCAGCTAGTTGGTAAGTTTTCTCGTTATCAATTAGTTAATTTCATATTATAAATTTAGTATATTATTGTTCATTATCCTAATTTAATTTTTGTAACTTTGTAATTGTTTCAGGAGAGGAAGGCACAGGAAGAGAACCGTCAGACGGACTACGGGGAGTTATTTACTATCACGCATAGACATCGTGACAGGACTCTGACCTCTCAGCAGGCAGAGGCGGCCATTGTAAGTTAATTTATTCTTATATTGCTTATAAAATTAAACCGACTATATTTATAATTAATTGTTTCATAAAATGGCAGGCACGGAAGCAACAGTCGCAGGCTGAGCTACGAGAGACCCAAACCCAGGAGTCACAAGGGTTTGTGGACCCCACGGCACCTTTGAAGGTGGGTCTGGGTCAGGCTGAGCACCTCAGACGCGTGCAGGGGCTAGGTATAGGCACCAGACTTAGCATGGTATGAGGCAGGAGCGCTGCCTCTAAGGCTGGCAACTCTAGAGCACAGAAGTTTGGGGTTAAACGTCCGAGGGACGAGTCTGTTGAAGAGCTGCGATCAAATTTGGCGAGGACACATGTTGTACTGGCTCAGCAGTAGAAGATCTAGTAGCAGGCCAATTTCTATTACGCTCAGCATGCGCAGTGGCGCAATATCATGAACTACATGCTCGAGCGTCGTGGAGTCACTTGTTCCTAGACGAGGCGCATCCAGAGGTTCCCCCTGTCCCTCGGTTCATCGTCCAACCTCTTCCTCCTCCTCTTGTTGATGATGATGGTGCTATTCAGTCTACCCCACGCCCCAATACTGCTGCACCTGAGGGAGCTCCACCGGAGGGAGGACTAGATGATTAGCCTCCTGCTAGTTAATTTAGGACATTTAGTTATAGTTATAGTTAAGACATTCATTTTCAGACCTTTTTCATAACTTTTGTAAATATTTATAGTTACATTTACGACATTCATTTTCAAAACTTAGATTTTTGTTGCGTTTATAATAGTTATATTTATATCTTTAGAGCCTTGTTAAATTCTTATTTCATTTATCTAACGATACATTTATATTTCTAAAACTAACCATAAGCAAAAAAAATTTAAGTAATACTTGTAGCGGTTTTACTGAATAACCGCTACAAATATAATTCCATTTGTAGCGGTTAAAATATAAAACCGCTACAAATTTTAAGGACCGTTGGAAAAAAATAGAACACAGTAGGAGAGAAATTCAAATTCAAGGGTCTGAATATTTGTAGTGGTTACAGTAATAACCGCTACAAATATAAACTTTCTTTTGTAGCGGTTTTTTATAACCACTACAAATTGCTTGAACATTTGTAGTGGTTAATTGCATATAACCACTACAATATGCAAAAGAATTTGAAGTTTGAATTTCTTCTAGCGCTTAAATGTGTAGGGATTAAGAAGTAAAACCGCTATAAATATATATTAGTAGTTGTTACACTAATTAAACTGCTACAAATTTGAAATAATTTTTTCTTAATCTGCCAACGGTCTCTAATTTTGTAGTAGTTATACTCATAAAACCACTACTAATATTCAATTTAGTAGCAGTTAATGTAGTGGTTTTGTAACGGCTATAAAATGTTAGACATTGACACCTTCTTATTTAAGCTTCCTGCATTCGTAATTCTATATTCATTCATCTGCTTCACTATACTTTCTTCTCTCTCACAGTAGCTATGGATAAATCATGGATCAGGTTGCCACACAATTCTCCAGAATATTTGTACGGCTTAAACAATTTCTTGGATTTCACATTCACTCATGCCAGCTGTAATGGCAAGATCGTCGATCCCTATCGGAGTTGTAAGTTTAAGAAGTGGCATGCATGACAAGTTGTTAAGGAATATTTGCTTGTGAAGTCTTTCTCGCAAGACTATACGTTCAGGGCAGTTCATGGTGAGAAGGCCGGTATGAGATATGATGATACTTTTGCTCGAAGTTCAGCAGTAGGAGTTCAACTAGAGGCTGATGATCTAGGTAATGATGCTGTGTGTGATGCTTTTGGATTTCAAGGCGACAACTTCAACGAAGAAGTGCAAGGTTCTGAGCCGGTGTTCATGAGGAATGAAGCAGCTCGGGATTTTTTCAACTTGATGGATAAAGCAAATTGTCCTTTATATCAAGGTTGTAAAAAATATTCTAAATTATTTTTCTTGATCAAATTGTATCTTATCAAGTGCTTGTGTGGAATCACAGATAAGGGAATGTTGATGTTGCTCGAATTATTACATGATACATTCCCTGACGCTGAGATTCCCACAACATTCTACGAGGCCAAAAAGATTATCAACAGCTTAGGGTTAAATTATCAAAAGATTGATGCATGCCCCAACGATTGTATGTTGTATTGGGAAGATGATTCCAGCAGGTAAACATGTAAGAGATGCCACACATCAAGTTACATGACAATTTGGAAGGGGAAAAAATAGAAGAAGAAACTTGCAAATATTCTTAGGTACTTCCCTTTGAAACCTTGCCTACAAAGATTATTTATGTCGTCCAAAATGGCAGAGCACATAAGGTGGCATGACGTTGATAAGAATGAAGACGGTAAATTAAGACATTGTCAAGATGTAGATGCCTGAAAAATATTTGACAATGACTTTTCATCTTTCGTGACTGACCTTAGAAATGTTCGGCTTGCTTTGGCGATTGACGGTTTCAATCCATTTAGGAATCTTAACACAAGTTATAGTATTTGGCCGGTAGTCTTAGTTCCCTATAACTTGTTGCCCTGGATGTGTATGAAACAAAGATCCTTTATTATGTCTATGATTATTCCAGGCAAAAAGGCACCGGGTAATGACATCGATGTATATCTCCAACAGCTTATTGTTGAATTGCTTGACCTGTGGAATGTCGGCATCGAGATGTACGACGCTTACAGGAAGACATTTTTCAACTTGCGTTCAGCCTTGATGTGGACAATTAGTGACTTTCCTAGCCTTGGCACATTATCTGGTTGGAATGTGCATGCTAGGTCAGCGTGTCTAGCTTGTAATTTCACTACTACAAAAAAGTAAAGCTGTGGCGCTTATAATTGCATTAACTGTGGCGTTAGAGAAGTGCCACATATCTAGATGCCACTAAAAAAAGCTGTGGCGCTTGGAAGCGCCACAACATTTTAAATTTTTTTTTTAAAAAAAATACCCTCCTGTGGCGCTTGTTTGAGGAAGTGCCACAGGAGGGGGGCCTCCTGTGGCGCTTGCTCAAGCAAGGGCCACAGGAGGGGGACCCTACTGTGGCGCTTGCTGGAGCAAGCGCCACAGGAGGTCCCCCTCCTGTGGCGCTTGCTCGAGCAAGCGCCACAATAGGGTCCTTTTTTTTTTTCTTTCTTCTTCTTCTTCTTCTTTTTTTTCCTGTGGCTCTTTTTTATGCTTCCTGATTGTGAAATTTTATATAAAATGAGTGGATTTCGTGTTTATCATCTCCACAAATTGTCAATATTTCTATTTTATATTTCAACCTATTATATATATATATATATAATTTTCATATTTAAAATTCAAGTTCCCCAACAATAATGTTCTTACATTAATACTCTCCAAAGCTAACATAAAAAATATCACAATACAAGAACTTGATATGTGAACACAGTACATCAACAACTAATTAAGTAAATTAAAAGATTACTAAAAAACGCAAGCTTGTCGGCAAAAAAATTTAAACAAAGCAAAAAGGCAAACGAAACAAGCTAGGTTTTCATTCTTTCCTATTAAATTAGGAACAAAAAGGCAAACGTTATATTACGGTTTATCTTAACTAAAAAAAAATTTAAACAAAGCAAGCTAGAATGAAATAGTCTTCTTCTTACAAATCTATTAATTGACCAGCGCAGGGAGTGGGAGACCACGTTGGTGATGCTAGTTTGAGTGACGAGTGAGCGTGTGGGTGTGTTTTTTAGTGTGAAGATGATAGGAAATGGAGGGAGGGGGTCGACGGATCCACTAAGAAGATGAGAAAGGGAAAGTAGTTTAATGGAGGAGAGAGTAGTTAAATAATTAAAGTGGAGTAGTAGTCAAAAAGAGAAGGAATGGGAGGCGGACACAAAACCACTACGCGGGAAATGAAATAATTGTGGTCAAAAAGAGAAGTTGAATTTTTTTTTTTTTAAAAAAAAGTGGGCAATTGTGGCGCCTAAATAATTAGGCGCCACAATTGCCTCTCTTCAGCTGTGGCGCCTAAGCATTAGGCGCCACAGCTGAACAATACATTAGCATGTGTGGCGCCTATTTAATTAGGCGCCACACATGCCCACATTTAAAAAAAAAAAATTTCAATGCTGCAGCTGTGGCGCTTCGTGGGTTAGGCGCCACAGCTGCTTTTATGGCCCCAAGTGTGGCGCCTGCGTAAGCAGGCGCCACATTAGGCCTCCTCAATTGTGGCACTTAATCTATTAGGCGCCACAGCTGGTACCGAAAATTAAAAAAAAAATTATAGAGGTAAAAAAAAAAAAAAGAGAAGCTGTGGCACTTGTTAAAAGAAGTGCCACAAAATGTGTGCCACCTTTTACCCTTTTTGTAGTAGTGTTTTGACTCTGACGCAGTACGCCTTCCCCACAACCGAAAGTGGTGCTTTATGGGCCATCGGTGGTTTCTCGATGGAAGGCACAAGTTCAGATCGCAACGGAATCACTTCAATGGGAAACCAAAAAAAAAGAGGACAACCTCAGACTTTGTCCGGTACATAAATCTTATAGTAGCTTGAAAATGTTGAGTTTGAGTTCGGAAAAAGAGATGATTTAGTACAAGCTCGCCAAAAGATGCGCAGGACTTCGGCGCCTCAACAATAGAAGAAGATAAGTATTTTATTCACTCTTCCATATTGGAAATCTAATTTACTTCGCCATAGTCTTGATGTCATGCACATTGAAAAAAATGTTTGCGATAATGTGCTATATACACTGCTTAATGAACCCAACAAGATAAAAGATCACCTTCAAGTGAGGAACGATTTACGCGCCATGGGAGTGTGTGAAGACACTTGGCCAAATGAGCATGACAAATTTCAGTCGGCAAAGTTTACCCTCACAAAATCGAACAAGGAACTCTTCCTCGCGACATTGAAGAAATTAAAAGTTCCTTATGGGTATTCAAGCAACATTTCTCAATGTGTTGACTTGTAGGCTCGAAAGGTTGCTGGCCTGAAGAGTCATGACTCATATGTTCTTGTGTAACAGTTACTCCCTCTGGCTATAAAGAATGCACTTCCTCTCGTCCATCGTTTTGGTGGAACTTTATTCTTTCTTTCGGAAGTTGTGTCTAAGGTTTTGATCATTGAGTAGCTCGATCAACTACAGTCCAAAATCATTCTTACACTTTGTCATTTAGAGATGATATTTCCTTCGTCCTTTTTCACTGTGATAGTTTACCTTACAGTCCACCTAGTTGGTTCATAAAACAAAGCTCGCTGGCCCAGTATAATATCGATGGATGTATCCGATTGAGAGGTACTCGTTTTATATATGTGCTTCTTTGTTATTTCTTATGTTTACTAGCGGTCCTTTTCAACATTTAGTATCAATTTTCTCTTCTTTACTTTGTAGGTTTCTTGGGAAATTAAAATCTTACGTAAGGAATAAGGCATGGCCAAAAGGTTCTATAGCTGAAGCTATATAGGGGATGAGGTGCTGTATTTTTGTTCATGGTACTTTGATGACCTTGAGATGGGTTTCAACCTCCCACCTTGTGTTGATGATTGTTTGAACCTGCGCCAACATCAGGAGAATTTATCCCTCGTGTTGGTAAACCAGTTGGAGCAACTGAGAACTTCAAACTAACGACAACTGAGAAGTTGTAAGTACATAGATATGTCTTGATTAATTGTACTCAAGTTGAACCTTTCATATAGTAAGAATTGTATACTCACATGTTATTCTATATCTTTCGTAATATTTTTCACTTTCATTTCACTATTGTCTTTCCATGATTAATTGCAGGGAATTCAGAAGTCATGTTAGCATCAACTCAAGATCCGTACACAATCATCCTTAGAAGTTGACAAAAAGATCCACAAAGAATTCCCGATCTAGTTTGTGCGTAGAATACTAAATGACCACAACCCATTCTCACTAGATTTCAGAGCTCTCACAATCAGCCCTCTTGATCATGCAAAAAGGTTTACAGTATACAATGTCAATGGTTTCAAGTTTTGCACAGTTTCACGGGATCAAGGATTGCAAACTCAAAATTCGGGTGTTTATGGCACATTTGGGACAAGGAGTTATGCAAGCAGTAGTGACGCCAACATGCAGTTCGAAGGCGTCCCTTACTATGGAAAGCTTCTTGATGTGGTCGAACTTAATTATCAAGGCCATTTCACCGTGACGCTGTTCAAGAGTTTGTGGGCAAATACCACTACTTCTCAGGGACTAATAACTGACGACTTAGGGATCACATCAGTCAATTTCTCACGACTAATTCATACTGGTATTTCTCAAGATGATGAGCTGTATATTCTTGCTTCAGAGGCACAGTAGGTTTATTATGTCGAGGACGAGAAGCACAGGGATTGGTACATGGTCGTTCATTTAAAGCCACGAGACCTTTACGATATGGGTGAAAGCGATAACATCGCCTACGAGAGTGAGCCATTTCAGCTCGCCAATTTTGAAAACTTCTTCTCTAAAGGCGATGACAATTTACCTCTGTTGCGATGCTTTTTTTTAAGTTCAAATAATTTAAATTAAATTTTTTAAACAAAATAATACATCACTAACAACAATTTTTCTACACAATTTCTACAGGGATGGCGAAGATGAGTGATCAAATTCAAATTATGTTTTTATCTTTAAAAAAATATTTAAAAAATTTATTGAAAAAAATATGTCAAAAAAATAAAAAATAATATTTGTAGCAGTTTCTAAACCTCTACAAAAATAAAAATAACTATTTATAATTTAAAACCGCTACAAAATGGATACATTAATTGCTACAAATGCCACGCTGATCCCTATAAATACCCCCACCACATCACATTTCAAACACTCTCCCATTTCTTTTCACCTTACCCCACTTTCATTTTCTCTCATTTACAAATTTTTTTGTATGAGTTGAGGAGCTTAACAATGAGATCAAATATGGTAACAAGTTTTTAAATTTTTTATTTCAATACTTCTTTCCTTCGCATAAAATTTAGGAAAAATGACAGAAAAATGCTTCAAACATTTGGAAATGACAGATAGGTGATTTCACAAATCCAGAAGTTTGGAATTCCTTATCACGTTTTTACATTTCCTAATCATCTTTTGACAAAAAAAACCCATCTGTCATTTCCAAATGTTTGGAGCATTTTTCCGTCATTTTTCCTAAAATTTATTCTCACCATTTTTTTGCAGATATTTCAAAGCTTTATCTCATTTTCACCTATTTTTCATACTCAATCACATTGTAGTATAGAACATAATAGTTCCTTGTTACCTACGTATCCTGAATAATATTATCAATACAATCTTTATACTTATCCAACTAAATTAAATTATTCCTTTTAATTTATAAATGAGCTAAACTATTGAATAATAAGCTAATTAAATTAGCTAAACTACTAAAAAAACTATTTAATTTAATATCAAAAAAATTGAAACAAATAATTGTATTTTTTTATAAAATTTACTTAACTTTTGTAGCGATTACGAAACCGTTATGAATTAACGCGCCTTTTTCAAACAGAAATTAATTTTGGTGCGAATTTTGAATTTGGATGAAATTAGTAGCGGTTATATAACCACTACTAATTAAAGGATTAATTAGTAGTGGTTCATGAACTGCTATAAAATGAGCAAAATTTTTATTTTTCATTTTCCGCCTTTAATATTTCACTTTTTGATATTTGTAACCGCTATAAATATCCTAGAAAACGATTATTGCTTATGGTGATGTTGTAGCGGTGGGATTGAACTGCTACAAAGAAAGTAGCGGTTATTTTGCTTGAGTAGCGGTTTTATAAACCACTATCAATGTTGTTTGTAGCGATTAAAACCGCAACTAATAAACATTTTTAACCACTCCTAAATCACATTTTTTTATAGTGGTCCGATTGCCTTGATATTTTGTGGAGGTGTTTGAGACATAAAAATCTTGAATTTGAACTATGAGATCATGGATTGGAGCTTCCTACCTTCTCCAGTTTTTGCATGAACCTTGGTATATGTTATCTGATTGCAATTTTTGTATTTGGTGATTTTCGGCACATGCAGATTATATCTTCACCAAAGAGATTCCCAAGAGATGCATATTTTATTGCTCAATTTTCTCTTTTATTTTATTAATATAATTCTTCGGTGATTTTTGTAGATGAGGTGAATTTGTTGTCATCCTATAGTTAAGCTTTGTATTATAGCATTAAACATTGTATTTCGTTTTTGAAGATAGTAGAATGCTGTGGTCGTTTGCTCTCATTCACATCGAGGGAGAGATATTTCCATATTAAAGTTTAGTGTCTCCATTTATTATTTTATTTCTACTTTTATTGACTCCATACCATCATTTTCATTAAGAAGGGTTTATACTCTTCCTAAATGAAGGGCTTATAAGGGCCCCCTTTCAAGATAATCCTTTTGACCGTGGGATTCATGACAATAATAACCGTATACCAAAAATATCAGTTGTAAAGATGCTTCATATAGCATGTAACCTCTAAATCAGTTGATTTCTAGTGGTACTTGAATCTTTTGAAAATTAGGAATGAGTAAATATGACTCATTTCGGGGTTTTAAGGTTAGCAGTTAATTTGTTGCTATTTATTAAGACTTGAAAAGAAGAGAATAAAGGAGGCGTAATCCAGATTCGACTACTCTCTTTCAAAATACTTTGTATTGTTCATCTTGAAACTAGGTTAGTAGTTAATTTGTTGCTATTTAAGACTTGTAAAGATGAAAAATAGGAATATAATGAACGCCATAAGTCTGAGGCTTATCAGGACCTTAAGCTTTTTTTTCTTTTTATTGAGTCCTTAAATTTTACACACTAGAGGTGTTAGTCCCTACTATTAAATAAACGCTAATCCCGTTAAAAATTTCCGTTAGACTCACTAATTAAACGACACATTTGTTTCTCCGTCCTTCCCTCCTTCCCCTCAGCCACGTCTTCCATCACTGAATCATAATAAAAACCAATGCATGTTGGACAGACCTTGTCCCTATTATATCTCACGCCCAGACTTATGCTAACTAGTTAGCAGTTTACCATAATTGCACAAAATCGAATTACTATTTGGATTTTTGTTCGTTGAACAAATTATGAAAATTATTGGAAGTAATATACAGTGAGTCAGTGGAGCTCAAGCCCCCAACCCCAACGTCTCTATTTGTGAGGAGTGAAATAAAAAAGAGATACAAGAACCTTACATGTGATGTGTATTGGGAGACCTCCTCTGTTTTAGTAATGGAAAACAGAGCTATTTTGGGGCACAATGTCTGCAGATAATGGAATGGAAGAAAGGGAACATGGCTAAAGTTATTGCTTTTCAAATTTCTGTATTGAGGAGAATTAGAAAGAGATTGACATCTCTTTGAAAGGCCTGAACGGGAGAATATTGACAATCTCCAAAGTGGAATCTTCGAAAGGGTCACTCTTGTTGCAGATATAACTGAGAGGGGTTGCCATTATTGGGCGTGTTTCAGAATCCAAGCCTCGCTGCATATACAAGCCAGGCTTGGGATACTTAATGCTGTGAATAAATGAAAACTGGCCCTTCTTATTGATCTATATACATATATACATATATATATATATATATATTAGAGTTAATAAGGAATCGTTACCACTTACTATAACTTCACTCTTCTGCTGGCCACTTCACTAAGCCATTTGAAAAACCTAACTGAACTAGCGCTGGGGCTTGTCTTCACTAGCAGCTGACCAATGCGTCTTTCATAAGGGAAAATAAAGAGCAAACCGATGAAAACAGAATACCAAATAATTTTTTTATTAACCAAAGAAAGAGTATAAACATAGCAAGCTCAAGCTGGACGATGAAGGAAAATATGATGAGGAATAAGGAGAGAGAAAAGCATGGTCAGACTAGGGTTTATCATGGAGGGGGGAGAAGCGGATTTGTGGGATAACGCTAATGTTTAACGGGGTTAAGCACTTATTTAACAGAAGGAATAACATCTCTAAGTTAAAGGGCCCAATTCAAAAAAAGGAGGGACCTGATTTCAAATCAAGGAAAACTATAGGACTCCATATTAATTTTCCCTAAAATATTTTAAAAATAAGTTGTTCTCTTTCCTTAAAAAAGCAAAAGATATTAGGGAAATTTGTGAACTTATTTGTTAAATGAGATCTTCAAGTGCAGATTATCTTCCGCGTGTGCAGAATATTTTTCCTGGTGTGCAGATGATCTTCCCTGTATGCAAAATTCTTCCCTGTATATGTACAAAAATCTTCGCCTGTGTGCACAAAATCTTCACTCCATGTGTAGATTGATATCTTCTCCCCCGTATGCAGGTATCTTCCTAGATCCCATTTGATAAATAAGTTACCAATATGTTCTTTTTCACAATTCTCCCAAGATATTAACGTTGGGAAGATCAAGTAGCTTGCCCTCTTTATCGCCATATTACCTTTATGTTCGATATTTAGTTTTTAAAACCATACCAACCGTATGACATTAATTATATACCGTAAATCTTATTCAATGCACTTACGAATATTTATACTATTAATATGCAATTTTCACGATATATATTGTTTCCTCGTTTAACGTGCAATATTTTAATATATCAGTTTTTGATGAACAAATACATTTTATCATTTACAAAGTTCTATTACAAAAATGAGTTAAATTTCTCTAGCAATGGGAGAAAATATGCATTGAGGAAGATGATCAGTCGGTCAAGAAAACTTGATTGATGAAGAGGAAAATCCATATTACAAGTAAAGACCACTGGGGGTGACAAAGTGATATTTCACATGGTAAGAAAGAAAATTACAAGTTGTGCATGATTTTATTTTCCTAGATGATAGATTTTAGAAAGTTATCTCTTTGGCACCAGCATTGTTTGAAAGTGATTGTGTTAAAGATGTCCAAGTGTGAGTTGACTTGAGTTGACTTAAACTTAAAACATATATAATTTGGCTTATTAAGTAATATATAATAGGACCATACTTAATTACATTAACTTTTTTATATCCATTACCTCAAGTTCTCCAATGACAAATAACTATGTGTTGTATTTTTTTTATATGGTTTATAATTAAATGATAATAATTCAAAAATATAACACAAGATCACATGTGATTAGAGAACTTAACAAAATGGAAATAAAGAACTTGACCTAAGTATTTTCTTATATAATAAAGTGAAAGGACTCAAACTTATACTTAAAGATTTTGAGCTAAGATGGGTCGCTCTCCATTCCTAACATAATAAATTTTCCTTATCCTCATAAAACAATAAAAAAACTTTAATTAAGTACGTGGTACCTACGTAGAGTGCAAACTAATCTCTTTATGGCTGTACAAATAATAGAATGTATTTGCCCAAGGTATTACAATGCGAAAGTTTTCGGAAGGTACCAATAAATTTTGTTTTATTTCCTAATTATCTGAAAGTAAATTGTTTACCAATGAATGTATATTAATTACCAATGAGGGCTAGTACAAATGCGTGTGACATTATACTCAAGGGTTTCTAGACCCCTCTTGCTGTAAATCAGGGAGGGTGATGAGACGAAGAGAAATAGAAAAAAAGAAAAGGAAAGAAAAATGAGAAGAAATTAAAGACTAATTAATGAGGGCAGAAATTTCAAGATAATCAAAGATAGCTGTACTTATAAATTGTTTATCAACAAGGTCATTGATAGAGCTTAATATTTATATATTTTTTTGTAATTAATCTTAGGCTTTTGTGGGACTTAATTGAATATTTTGGGCATAATCAAGTGTTAATATGAGATTTTAGTAAAAGAATAATTTAGGAATTATATTAGTTAAATTGTTATATTTTTAATTAATATTTGTTATTCCCATTATTCTTTAATTGTGAGCAAAATATATTACCTTTGTGAATATAATTTTGTAGGTGATGATGTGGCACAACTTGAGTGGTCAAAGTCAAAGATGTTATTTTGGAGCTTAATGAAGGACAAAAATGGAACATCATAAATACAGAATTTATTTTCATATTTTTTCTAAGAGGGGGTTAAATGATGAATTGAAGAAGTAAAGGAAAAGTGGGGATCATTGACTGTGAAAGAGGAGGCGGCTGTGTGAAGCAAAAGGAAGAAATTGAATATGAGAGCTGAACCGGAATTAATTGGAGGGAGTGGACCGAATAGAAAGAGGGAAAGGAGGAGGCGCTGCTGGGTGTGAAAAGGGAAGACACGCGAATTGAATAAAATAGGAGGATGGTTGCGGCTATGTGAAAGGTGGAGGAGGCGCTGGAGAACATAGAGAAAAGTTGAGAGGCTCCACTTGGAGAATAGCGTGGGTTGGTTGCTGCATATTATTTCCATGATTAATCTCTTTTTCCTTCATCAAGCTTCATCTTCCTCCTCTTCCAAGAGTAGCTAACCTTTGGTGATTTCCTTGAGTTGGGTAATGGTTTGAGCTTCTAAACTTCAATGGAATTCCTTAAGCTCTTTTTCTAGTTCATAATTATAGGACTTGGTTAAGTATGTGATTATGATCTAAATTGTTCTATGCCAAGTGAATAAACATGGTGGTTGAGCTAAGATTTGATTAATTAAGCTTTGTATGATTCAAATTAGGAGTAAGTTGAGTTGTTTATTCCAACTTGGTTAAGTGGATCGTAAATGACTAAACTGAATGCTTTGAACTTTTGTAATAGTAATTACAAGCTAGAATTAGAAATTGATTATTCATCTCCTTGAGTCTGAATTATTTGGTGGTATTCATTTAATTGTTTCGGTAGAATGAATTAAATGATTATTGCAAGTATGGAGCTAGTGGTAACTTAGTTCCATCCTGTTGACTCATATTGTGGAATTCATATCATTAACAAGCAAGGAAGATTGAAACCTCAACTCAAGGGAATCCCATTTTATCATTATATTAGTTAATTGAATTTATCTTGTTGTTAGTGTTAGTTTCAATTCCTTTTGTTTCTTTGTTTTAAAAACCAAAAAATACAAAAATATTGCTTTAGCTTATATTACTTCATTAGTTTAAGAATACTGTTCTGCAAGTGATTTTTCGCAACTTTAAGGTTTTTATCACTTTACTATTTAAAAACTTGAAAATTAATCTTCTCACAAGAACGATATAGGTTGAGCTGCTACGCTACATTTTCAAACCTAGTTTTATTTTGTGAACTCACACGACATGAGTTCATCACATATTAATTAAAGATAATTAAAGATAGCTGTACTTATAAATTGTTTATCACTAAGGTCAACACATATTAATGACTATATAGATAATATGGGTCAAATCCTTCTCAATCGGACCAATTTTTTTTGATAATTTTAACTAAAATTAAAAGTCTGCCTATGGTGTGTATATGTTTTTGGGTTATTGAAGTACCCTTTAACTAATCAAAGTACGCAAGTTAGCTGTCGTAACAATCTCATACACCATTCATTGTCGTCACAATCTCATTCAAAATTCATCAATGCCTTACGCGGAATAAAGAAAAGGATGCCAAAAAAAATCAGGAAAAAGAAAAGAAAAACAATAAAATTATGATAGAAAATAAGCATCCCGCCACTACTACAAACTAGACATTTAATGACCCTAAAGGACGTCCCTTTTTAAATTAGGGACGCCCAAAGTTCAATATTTAGCGGTAAACATTGGCGCTGGTTGAATTTTAAAAAAAAAAAATTTGAACAACTTTAGACGTCCCCAGTTTGACTGGGGACGTCTAAAGTGAGGTTTAGACGTCCCCAGTCAAACTAGGGACTTCTAAAGTGGTAAAGTTCGCGGGAAACATTGGCGCTGGTTGAATTTTAAAAAAAAAAAATTTGAACCACTTTAGAAGTCCCCAGTCAAACTGGGGACTTCTAAAGTGGCAAAGTTCGCGGGAAACATTGGCGTTGGTTGAATTTAAAAAAAAAAAAAAAAATTTGAACCACTTTAGAAGTCCCCAGTGACACTGGGGACTTCTAAAGTTGCACTTTAGAAGTCCCCAGTGTCACTGGGGACTTCTAAAGTGGCACTTTAGACGTCCCCAGTTTTAGACGTCCCCAGTTTGACTGGGGACGTCTAAAGTGGCACTTTAGAAGTCCCCAGTTACACTGGGGACGTCTAAACCTCACTTTAGACGTCCCCAGTTTGACTGGGGACGTCTAAAGTGTGCTTTAGACGTCCCCATTTTGACTGGGGACGCGAAAAAACCTGTCAGACAGCCATCCCATCAACAGCAGGCCAGCAGCTTTATTTTCCTTCCCCAAGCTTCATTTCGTCTTCCCTCGTGAGCTTCATTCCAAGTTGTCTTCCTCTTTCCCCTTGCCCTTGCTTCCTTCCTCTCTTTCTCAGTTCGTTGCTGCAACTCCCTTTCCCGTGCTTCCTTCCCTATTTTCCTTCCTCTTTCTCATAATCATATTTCTATTTTTCCCTCTCTCTTCTTTGACAAGAGCACCATCGTTTGTGTCTCCCTTTCACAACTATTGTCTTCCTAACTGGTGGCACCGTGAGTCATCTCCATTTCTGTCGTCCACAGGTTTGTCTCTCACTCCCACAACTTTGGATACAAATGATTGAACAAATGCTTGTAACTGTTAATTTAAATCAGATTATGAAGCTGGAAAAACAGAGTAACTTGTATATGCATACTTTTAATCTGCTTCTAATTTGCTTGATATGGAAATGGACTGTCATTATTGCATACTTGTTTTTTTCGTTAGCAGACTTCAACACGGTGATGTATATATATAGACATGAGTTAAAAAAATGACAATGATACTTAAGAATGAATTTGGTTTGGCTTAGGTTAGTCTAGTTTAACCAGCGCCAATATGTTTATTAGATTGTTGTGTTGTGTTGTTATATAAAATGACAATGATACTTAGAGTTGTGTTGTTGTACATACTATTAGATTGTTGGATAACATGTTTATTAGATAGTGCTGAACTACTGTTGTTTCCATTGTGGTTTATGCAATATTTCTTCTATCCAATTTCTGCAGTTTAAATTTGCCGGACAATGATGTATATATAAAAGGCCATAAAAAAGACTTTAGAAGTCCCCAGTGCAAACTGGGGACGTCTAAAGTGGTTCATAAATACTTTAGACGTCCCCAGTAACGACTGGGGACGTCTAAAGTCTGACCAAAAGACGTCCCCTATTTTAGGGACGTTATTGACAGTTTTTTCTACAACGCTCAGATAGACGTCCCTCTGTTTTCAGATGTTAAAAGGCCCAAAAAAGGGACGTTAAAAGCGTTTTTTGTAGTAGTGCGCGGTTGTAACACGGTATTTTATTTGCTGATTTGACAACACGGTATTTTGTATTGACCAATCAATGCAATTTCTTGAGTTCTTTATAGAAGTCAATCATAAGATATACTACTCTGTTTCTATACGTAAGTCTGGAGAAAGATTTTTATTCTAAATAAAAGTCAATTGTAGAGTAACTAATGATATTTTTTCAATTTTACCCTATTTAATTTCCATTGGAAAGAGAGAAAGAACTGAGAGTTGAGAATAATTTGTAAATGTAGAGAGTTATGACACCCTTATTTTATGAAGTTATCAGATGAGCTTTTACAAAAAGAATTTGAACCACTAAGCCTGGATTAAATCTTGGGACAAATACACCTTTAAAAATAATTTAAAATCCCAACTTTACATAGAGTTCGAACTTGTAATTGAATGGACTTTTTTTTGAAAAATTTAAAACTTTTAAAAACATATATATAGTGGCTCACAACTTTGGTATGACTCATCAATCCTTAGCTTCATTTATTATTATCAGAGTACTTCTCTACTCATAAACTAGTATATTGATTATTTCACTATGGCCCTTTAACATACAATTGCGCAATCCTAGTTCAATTATTACACTTGATAGAGTTACTTTTCATTATGTACATAACATCAATTAAGACTACCCCGTTTGGCTCATACTATACTACCTCTACTACTACGCATATTATCGCCACTAATTTTATATATAGACATATATATACAACCCATGAAGCCACATGAGGCTATCAAAAATACCTAAGTCTAATCCAAAATAGTATACAGATAACTAACATAAAATAAACTCTTCTCCTCCACTTTCTTATTTATCTACAATTACCACTCCCTTGCCTATGGAGCTGCTTGCTTTCATTGTATATTATCAATGGAAAGGGTGAGATTCACAAGAATCTCAGTAGTAACAACAATTAATTATAACAAATGCAAGTTCACAAAGCATGTTAAACAAACCATCATATGATTAAGCATTCGGCAATCAAGATGCAGCACAATATCAATCATGGTACACACAGTACAAAACATCACAGCTAGTTTAACAGGTCTTACAGCCCAGGGATACACCCCATGCTTTAGGTAGATCAGGACTTACAGCCTCAGGACTCACATCTGTCACAATACATATTGCATAGTAGGTCTTATAGTCAAGGGATACACCCCATGCCCTAGGCACATCAGGTCTTATAGCCTTACTTGAATGCATATCAGGTCTTACCATCCAGGGTTACACCCCATGCAACAATGCACATCAGGACTTACGGCCTCAAAATACTCAGTCCAATATCATTCCATATATTCATAAAATGAATATAATTGATAGTAAACACATATATACAGAATAATACATAATATATGAGAGAAAGAGTTACTACCTATCTACGTTTCCAGTAATTTACCTTCACCAATTTATTAAATCCCTTACCATTTTGATATTCGTAAAGTAATAAACGCATAGTTCCATAAGACATACAGAAATAGCGAAAACATACTGACATTAAGTACTTGTTTATAGTACAAGAAATTCCCTGTAGGGTTTGAAAAAAAATATAAAAATGTATAGTGTTCAAAAGAAACAAAAGACAAACATAGATAACTACAGTAACTTCGATATGCATCGGGGCTTTATTCACCAGTAGCCACTGCCTTGCCCTTTGAGCTACTATCTTCAGCTGTAATGTTTATATTTTTGATAAAAGAGTGAGATTTGAGCGAATCTCAATAGCAACATGTTTTTCAGACATATAAAATGTGAAAATAAATATGTAATACACCATGCCATGTAAGATGAGAGAATGCAGTTTGCACACTGTCCAAGGCCAAACAACTTTTTGCAACCCTGGCTTAACCCTATGCCTCCATTGGGTCCCAGACCACAACTAAACTAATATGAACTATGCGCCTTCGTTGGGTCCCAAACCCACAACTTAAGCTAATATGCGTGTCCCAGACAATATGCTCATGTTATAGAAGATGACATACACAAACATGCAATAATCACAAAGTGTGTGAAAGAAAGTGTTACTACTTGACTCCTTTTTTGGTTCCTCAATCTATCCTAAACTTTGGTTCCAGCTCGGAAAATTTCCAGTTCGTATAAAAATTAAAGTTACAAGTAACTGGTTATTACTTGAACTATTACTGCCTTTTAATCATATTTTGTTGGTTATCTACTACAGTTTCAACAATTTTTGCAAAGTACAACTCTGCACAGTGCAATTTTACAGTTTTCCAGAAAACTGGCAGGTTTTCAGTTGACTTTGAAAAATCATAATTAATCCTAGGAAATTCCAAATTGACTAATTCCAAAGCCTATATGAAGTTTTTTCATTGTACTTTCATGGAAAAATAGCCACGGATGGTCACTATTATTACATTTTTCCTACAAATTCGTCAAACTTCCACTGTCCCAGATTGCATTCTAGAAACAAGGCTCAACTTAAAAAATCCATATCTTTTAGTATACTAGTCCAAAAATTATGATCCATCTATCAAATTAAAGCTCTACATCTTTACTTTAATCCTGGAAAGTTTCATAGTATTTGGACTAGGTTTGACGAACAAAATTCATTGCACAATAGCACTGCCTCCAGTGAAACAATCAAACAACCTTTACTTTAACTTCAATAAATTCCAGATTTGCAAACAAATTTCCAAAAATCATGAACACGTATATTCCTACACAATTTTCCCTTCTAAATCCAATGGAACCATCAGAATTTTAAAATTCTAGCTCTACCCATATGTTCTACCTCTAGCCGAAACTTAGGTTCTAAGGAGGTAAAGTGTGTTTTCTTGATTTCTCTTGATTAACCACTTTCTTTTCACTTATAATCACAATATTAACTACTTAAACAATAAACAAACATGATTCATGGAATTTTGAAAGCATAACATCTTAGGGTTTCATCTTCCCAATTTCACAAAATCAACATAACAACAACCACCACCACAACAACCTACTAACCAAGAGGATTAAGGTTTTTGAGATTACCTCTTGATTTCTTGGCTTTCTCTTTCTATGATGTCATTGTTCACTCTCTCCCTCCCTCCCTTTGGGATTTTGCTTGCTAAACATGATTTCCAAGGTGAATAAGAGGTTAGGATAGGTTCTAGATAGTTTAAAAGGCAAGAACACTTTGATTTCAAGCATCTTACCTTGATTCACTACTACAAAAGATGGGTTTAACGGTGTTTATTTCAAAGAACACTTTGGCGCTTAAGAAGTGCCAACGCTTTCAATGCCATTAAAACTGAGTGCAGCTTCTCTCCCTGGCGCCTCCCTTCCCTGGTGCCTGCATTGCAGATAAACAACACGCGTTTGAAGTATTAAGAACGCAAAGAAAGGACGTGTGAGGCACTAAAGTAGGAGTTGCAAAATTTTTTTATTTTTAGTTAGGGTAAAATTAAGGAGGAGCAAATGGTGGGTGGAGTGATATTGGATGGACCCACCAAATTTCAACTACAAAGTGATCTTTTTATTTAAAACCAAATTTATTTATAAATAATTAAATACTCCTAACGTTTTACACAATAAAATTATTTTTTAAAAACTCATATAAAAAAATTAATAAGTCCAATTAATTTCAAACTTTATAAAATTATAGCCCACATCCCCAATAAAATTAATAGATATAATCATCCTTTAATAAATGATAATCTCTATTGATCTAATATATCAATTTCTTTAAACTTATTTTATATATGATTCTTATGAAATCTATATGGGTTAGAGTAGCCAATTGATATGTTAACATAATCTTTATGATTATGATAAATCTGATTTCATATGAATAAAAATTAAGTGTAGAGTATCTGATTTAATAAAAATTAGATTTATCAAAATCATAAAAATTATGTTAAATCTGATTTCATATGATTAAAAATTAAGTGTAGAGTATCTGATTTAATAAAAATCAGATTTATTAGAATCATAAAAATTATGTTAAATCTGATTTCATATGAATAAAACTTAAGTGTAAAGTATCTGATTATGAATAAGAATTAAGTGTGGAGTATCAGATTTATCAAAATCATAAAAATTATGTTAAATCTAATTTCATATGAATAAAATCTAAGTGTAGAGTATCTGATTTAATAAAAATCAGATTGATTAGAATCATAAATATTATGTTAAACCTGATTTCACATGAATAAAAATTAAGTCTAAAAGGGTACTTTAGGAGTTCCAATTTTAAATTGGGAAGCCGAAAGTGAGATTTAAGTTTCGGCCTTCGCCTCTAATTTCATATGAATAAAAATTAAGTGTAGAGCATCTGATTTAATAAATATCAGGTTTATCATAATCATAAAATTTATGTTAACATATCAATTGGCTATTCTAAACCATATACATTTCATAAGAATCATAAAATAAGTTTAAAGAAATTGATTTATTAGATCAATAGAGATTATCATTTATTAAAGGATGATTATATCTATTTATTTCATTGGGGATGTGGGCTCTATTTTTATAAAGTTTGGAATTAATAGGACTTATTAATTTTTATATGAGTTTTTAAAAAGAAATTTTATTATGTAAAACGTTTGGAGTATTTAATTAATTATAAATAAATTTGGTTTTAAATAAAAAGATCACTTTGCAGTTGAAATTTGGTGAGGCCATCCAATATCACTCCATCCACCATTTGCTCCTTCTCAATTTTACCCTGACAAAAGATGAAAAAATTTGCAACTCCTATTTTAGTGCCTCACACATCCCTTCTTTGGGTTCCCATACTTCAAATGCGTGTTGTTTATCCTCAATGGAGCCGGCAGGGATGGGAGGCGGCAGGGAGAAAAGCTGTGCCCTTTAAAACTACCTATGACACTTTTTGAATTTATGGAAGCGCCATAGTTAGTTTTCGGTATATGTTTTGTAAATAAATACCTATGACATTTATGTAAGAAGCATCAAAGGAGATGAGGAACCCTCCTTTGGCGCTTTAAGCTTAAGCGCCAAAGGAGGGTCATGCACCCTCCTTTGGAGCTTGGTGATGAAGTGCCAAAGGAGGGTATTTGAAGCGCCAAAGGAGGGTCACACCCTCCTTTGCCCAAAGGAGGGACCTCTGTTGAAACAAGCATCAAATGAAGTAACCAGTTTTTTTAAAATTAATTTTTTATAATTATTTTCTTTTCCTGATGATGAAACAGGCAATACTATAAATATAATGGTGTAATGCAAAACAAATAAATACAATGACAATAATTATAATGTTTAACTACAAAATGTATTGTATTACAATAATTATAATGTACAACTTAAAATGAATAAACAAAACAAGAATAGGTAAGAAAGAAGCTACATGCCTAAATTAACTAATTGTCTGATCATATATTCACACCATTCTTCAATGATTTCATCCACTTGATGGTCAGTCAACTCAGCACAGTGTTGATCTTCCTAATACTGCATAAATAATCATGTACATAAAGAATTAAAATCACTAAATTCAATTGGCTTAGACACTGTCAATTAAATTTCAAACACAACATCAATGGCAAGTAAAGGAACTTACTTTCGCAGGAACTACAATGTGCCAATGAGTAACTGCATTTTTCATAAATTTCATAATATAATAATCACAGTCATTATTATTCGGTTGGGATTGGCATTGCAACAATTAAATGAAATAGTTAAGTCAACTTTTGAATTTTTGACTAACATACTTTTGTAAGTGGCCTTGGCACACTGCCAAGGCATGTTGCCTTAGAAGACCGTGCCAAGGCAAGTGGCCTTGGCAGACCGCTTCTCACCTTGGCATATGTACCAAGATGAGAAGCTTTTGGCGTTTAATAGTGGAAGCGCCAAAACTTCCACTATTAGGGGAAAAAAACTAATCTTCCCATGCCATTTAATTTCTCTATATCGTTGCAATTATAATTTTTTCAATAATCCATCGATACTACGACAAATATGTTTCTCAAGACTAATATCTCCATGTAAGGCCTTAATCTTATTTCCAATTTTTCAGAGGGCTTGTGCTCAATTTGGTGGACAACACAGGAATAACGTAAATTGTAATACCCCAAATTTTGGGATTGGAGGCTTAGGAATAAGCCTAAATTAAGTAAACTGCTAAGCCCTAGTTTAGCAGGTGTCCCAAATATATTTCCTGATGCTTCTTATATCGTTGGGGCATTAAAGAAAATAAAATGGTGCATTTCGGAGAATGTGATTATACTTCCAATGAAATTTTATATGAGATAGTGAGCTTGTCATATGATTTTATATGATCAAATGATGAGTAAAAATTATGCAATTTTACAGGATGCAAGTATATATCCTAAGCTTTAATTTTATAGGTCATATGAATCATTTGAAGTTATATACAAAGAGTTATGAATTTTTGAAGTTAGACTAGAAAAACTAGAAAGTTTCTGGAGTAGTGTTCACCAATTTTGTCCTTCCAGTTGGAAAAATTCTATATTTTTATTTAAAACTAGACTCAATGAGGGTTTTATAGCCTTTAGAATCGCTCCAATTCAATGTCTACAAATTTAGTTATGATTTTTCAAAGTTTGGGCAGAAGATCTGCCCAAAATTGCCAAATAATCTGAAAATGAAGAAAATAAATGCAATGGCAATTGTGTAGATTGTGGAATAAAGAAATAGAAGAAAAAATAATTATTTGGCTCATATTCATGCCAATTGTCAGTATATTAAGGCAAGAGAATAAATTAAAATTGACGAGAGTTGAGTACATATGAAATTGGAATAAAATATCATCAAGTGTACATGTGGATCGAACTAATTATATGAAGCCCAACTGGGTGTTGGAAGAGGGATCTTGGACGTCTTTATGGGCCATGGAAAGGGGAAGAGAATTAAGTCCTTTATGCCACAAAAGTCAAATTTTGGGAATTTTGGAAATTAAATAAATAAGGGAAAATGAGATATTTTAAATTACATTTCCCTTCATATTTCTTGCTCAAAATTGATGCCAAGTATGAACAAAAGAGGGAGAGAGAGCTCTTGAAGCTCTAGAGAGAAGGAAGGAAAAGATAACAAGGTAAGTTTATTTCTTTAGTACTTTGGCTTCTAATTAGTATAATTCTCTCCCTAAGCTTGCTTTCTACATGATTCAAGGTCTTTTGAAAGCAAAATCCTAGGGTTTGAAAGGGGAGGAATTTCAGCCAAAGAAGGAAAAGCAAGAAGGAAGCAAAGGTGACTTTCTAAACTTCAAATTATGGTTGTTATGACTGTTGTGGTTAGTTTAATTGATGATTTTGTGGTTATTTCCTGTTATTTGTTAATTTGGGAAATGTTGAACCATAGGCGTTATGCTGCCAAAATTAGGTCTAAAGGGTGGTTATAATGTAATCAAATAGTTAATAAAGTGATTATGAGTAGAAAGGAATACGTCTACGGAGTTAGAATTGGAAAACCTCAATTATTTCCGGAGATTGGGGATTTAAACCATTGCTGTTTGGAGGTGTTAGGGTTGGATTTTTGATGTTTTGATCACTCCATTATGTTCAGGAGGGAACATTAGGTGGGGTTACAGTTGAACACTTTTTTGAAAAAGCCCAAAAAAGCATAATTACGAAAACACCCCTGAAAACTTGAAATATGGGCTGCCAAGGACATTTAGCCTTTTGGCAATGAATTTGGTAATTCCAAGTCCAGAAATGAATTCTTTAGGTGAAATTCTGTTAGAATAGCCCATGTCAAATTTTCGAGAAAATTACAGTCGGACTGGGTACAGTGGGGCAGAGCCCTGTCCCAGGGGTATTTTTGTAATTTTTCAATATAGAATCATATAGCCACTAGGAACACTATGGAAGTGTCTAAATTGTACATTTATTATCTCTATTAAGCAAAAGGGACACAAGGTAGGGAATTTACCTCTCCTACATGTATTTGATATTTGTGCTGGTGTATTGATGCATGTTACTACTTTGCATGATTATGTGAAACATATATAAATGATTAAAGCTCTGTTTCTAATTATGCTAGGGCCATAAGTGTGTTGTTTGAACATTGAGCACGCAGATATGTCATTGTGTTAGTATAAGTTTATGTATTGCAAGTATGTCATGCATTAAGCACTTATCCTGCATGCATATTGGTACTGTTTTCCTATTGAGATTCTCTCTAATCTCACCCTCCCCTACCAACAATTTAAACAAGTGAATACAGAAGGTATGTAGAGATCAGAGAAGAGAACTATACGAGAGGATGCAGTGGTGGAATAAAGATGAGAAGATGTCTCCGTTTCACTGGGATGGGTTTTGACACCCTAGTAGCCTTGTGCGGCTACATTGATTATAATTATCATGTACGAACCCCTATGGGGAATTTTAGTAATCATGCACATAATATCAGTATATTTATGCAATTTCTATGTTGCCCATTGGACTGCATATCATTTTCCGTGAATACTTTGAAAAAGTTTAAAATAAGGTAAGGGCATAACATTTATTGAATGGGGGGATAAATGTAATACCCCGAATTTTGGAACTTGAGGCTTGAGAATAAGCCTAAATTAAGTGAATTGCTAAACCCCAGTTTAACAGGTGTCCCAAATTTATTCCCTAATGTAACCCTCTCATGGTAATTATATCTGGATTATGAAATTTAAGTGAAATAGAGACCAATAAGACAAAAATTACATTTATAATCACTCATATCCAAGAGATGGGGTGTCCAAACAAAACGTTTAAAATCAGAATACATCTGGTCTCACATTCACTTTCGATTACAATTACATGTGCAGTTATATCACATAATAAATATCAGAGTACGTAACCAAAATCCCGACAACCCTGGGTTACTTGTATATATACAATGAGTTTAAAGTTTCCGAAACATGGGGATTACATATCCAAAAGATCTATATTTACAATAATATATATACAGTAATCCCAAAATCCAAAATCTAAAACAGATAACCAACAGTCCAAAGTCTAATATGTCCCTACTAGCCCTAACCACTCCTGGTTGTCCGCTTCCCTTTCGAGCTACTTGCCCTATCTGAAATGTTAGTCATTTGGAAAGAGTAAGATTATAAAGAATTCCAGTAGTAACAAATCACTCTTACAATATATAAACATAAGGCATGTATGTTCATCATGTTCAGCAACAACAGTATGAGTCATGGCTCGCACCACAACCGAAAGCACTCATGTCTGTATCACAATACACTATGCCCGCTTTCGCGGTAATCACAATGGCAGCTTTTGCTATAGACATTATGCCAGCTTTCGCTGTAATCACTATGCTAGTTTTCACTATAATCACTATGCCCGCTTCCGCAGTAATTACTAAACAGCAGTATCACAAGGCACAAAGTATCACAAGGCATAAAGCTCTACAAAGCATCTCAAAGCAGCAACAGCAACCCACAATGCATGATAGGTAAACATATAATACATTTACACAAAGTATAAGAGAGGAGTCACTACCTGTATCTTTCCAGACGTTCTTCGGTACAGTGGGCACACGCGTCTGACATATATCAAATCCTATACTAATTTAGGGACAATTGATTAATCTCTTTCCCAAATACTTCTTTCCATAATACTTTAAGTTTGTTATCATTTAGGACTCTTTAGGTGGCTAATAGAGGCCTAAACATATGCCTAAAGGGTAAGGAAAAACTACCCTGAATACCCCTTTTCGAAAGGCAAAACATTGATTTTTAGCTGGCTCACTCGAGTGAAGATTACCTCACTTGAGTGATCAGAGACTCGTACCTGAGTGAGAACGGCTCTCACTCGCTAGTGTTTGACAGTGAGCAGCTACTTTAGCCAGAAAGTGCTCGCATCACTCGAGCATAAGGCTTTCCACTCGGGTGATGACTCTAAATCCACTCGAGTCCCCGGAAGTGCAACACAAAGAGTGACAACCTAAGAGCACAGACAACATCAGATGGAAAAGCTCACTCGAGCATACCCCCAGCACTTAGGTGAGAAGGTTTCACTTGCGAGTGTCAGAACACACTCTTGAATATCAACCAGCGATTGACAACTCGAGAGAAACCCAAACCAAGAGCTCATACTATCACTTGAGTGATCCCATGCTCACTCGAGTGATCACCAACATCACTCATGGTGAAGGAAGTACACTCGAGCTTTACTTATAAACCCTGGCAAAACACAAAGCAATAGGCAAGAATCAGACTAACGCACTCGAGTGAGATCCTCCCTCACTCAAATAAGGCTTATCAGATTGCCAGATCGTAGCAGTTGACAGAAATTCCCATATTGGCCAAAATCATACCCAATGGTTCCCAAACTCCACACAAAGCTCATTTACACTCAAAATGACATAGGGAACCCATTGATAACCTCCAAAACACCCAAATACCATTTTAAACATAATCTAACTCTTTGATCTCTATATCACACACAACACCCAATTTCAATCAACACACCTCCCAAACTTCAAAACCATATCAAATACTCAAAGAACTTCACAATGAACTAATCCCAACATCAATCACTATGAAATCCATACACTCAAATGAACATAAACCAGGGAAGATTCCAGAATTTGTCAAACTTATCCAAAAATCACAACATATATATCAAAAAGCATCAAATACTTACCTCTTCACTTTGCCAAAGTCAGAATCTTGATTCTCAAACTTCCAAATTACTCCAACACTCAAACCACTACCTTTCAAAATTATGAAATCACCAAGATGAAGCTCTTAATGAGGTGCATAACATTAGAGAAAAGGTTTAGGGCATTAGAGATCAACAAAAGCATCAAAATCTCACCTTTCTTCTTCCTTTCCTTGTTGGTCGCCAGAAAAATGGAGGAAGAGAGAGATGATGAGCTATGATGATAATGCTTTCCCTTTCCCACACACAAACCGCATAGGGGAGAGAAGAGAGAGAAAAAGTTAGTTTTTGTCTTTTGTGCCACACTTGTCATGATCTTGCTCACTCCCTGTATGAGCTCACACCAATGCAAAGCATAGGATTCCGACCCATAGTCAATAGATCTCAACCCTTGATCTCTAATCACCAATGAGTTTCCTCTTTAGTAACTGACTAATTGATCGATAAATCTCCAATTTTACCATTTTGCCCCTGGTTTCACTATGATCATTAAATCATCACTATGAACATTTATATCAAATTCATATCACATTTATCCAAAAGTGTTTAATTACACTAATTACAATCAACATCAGAGTCATTAGCCCTTAATCCCAAATTTGGTCATTACACCTAATGCTTCTTATATCTTTAGGGCATTAAAGAAAACAAAATGGTGAATTTTGAAGAATGTGATTATGCTTCAAGTGAAATTTCCTATGAGACAATGAGTTTGTCATGTGATTTTCTATGAACAAATGATGAGTAAAAATTATGACATTTTATAGGGTGAAATTAGACATCCTAAAATTTAATTTGATATGTCATATGAATAATTTAAAGTTATATACAAGGAGTTATGAATTTTTGAAGTTAGACCAGAAAAACTACAAATTTTTTAGAGTAGCGTTCAAAGAAATTAATTCTGGGAATTTTGTCGTTCCAATTGGTAAAATTCTATATTTTTATTTGAAACTAGACTCAATGAGGGTTTCATAGCCTTCGGAATCGATCCAATTCGATGTCTATAAATTTAGTTATGATTTTTCAAAGTTTGGGCAGAAGATCTACCTAGAATTACCAAATAATCCAAAAATAAAGAAAATAAATGCAATGGCAATTGTGTAGATTGTGGAATAAAAAAATAGAAGAAAAAATAATTATTTGGATCATAATCATGCCAAGTGTCATTATATTGAGGCAAGAGAATAAATTAAAATTGACTAGAGTTGAGAACATGTGAAATTGGAATAAAATATCCTCAAGTGTGAATGTGGATTGAACTAATTATATGAAGCCCAAATTGGTGTTGGGAGAGGGCTCTTGGATGTCTTTATGGGCCATGGAAAGGGGAAGAGAATTAGTTTCATTATGATTGAGGTTATGACATTGGTTGGTAGTACATCAAGCTTAAGTCCTTTATGCCACAAAAGTCAAATTTTGGGAATTTTGGAAATTAAATAAATAAGGGAAAAATGAGATATTTTAAATTACATTTCCCTTCATCTTTCTTGCTCAAAACTGATGCCAAGCATGAACAAAAGAGGTAGAGAGAGCTCTTAAAGCTCTAGAGAGAAGGAAGAAAAAGATTACATGGTAAGTCGATTTCTTTGGTACTTTGGCTTCCAATTAGTGTAATCCTCTCCCTAAGCTTGCTTTCTACATGATTCAAGGTCTTATCGAAGCAAAATCCTAGGGTTTGAAAGGGGAGGAGTTTCGGCCAAAGAAGGAAAAGCAAGAAGGAAGCAAAGGTGACTTCCTAAACTTCAAATTATGGTTGTTATGATTGTTTTGGTTAGTTTAATTGGTGAATTTGTGGTTATTTCCTGTGATTTGTGAATTTGGAAAACGTTGAACCATAGACGTTATGCTGCCAAAATTGAGTCTAAATGGTGATTATAATGTAATTAAATAGTTAATAAGTAGAAAAGAACACGTTTATGGAATTTGAATTGGAAAACCCCAATTTTTCCTAGAGAATTGGGAATTTTAACTAGTGCTATTTGGAGGGGTTAGGGTTGGATTTTTATGTTTTGATGATTCCATTGTGTTCAGGAAGGAAAATTAGGTGGGGTTACAGTTAAACATTTTTTTGGAAAAGCCCAAAAAAGCATAATTATGAAAACACCCATGAAACCTTGAAATAAGGGTTGATAAGGGAATTCTGGTCTTTTGGCAGTGCATTCGGTAAATTCCAAGTCTAGAAATGGATTTCTTGGGTGAAATTATGTTAGAGTAGCCCATGTTAAAATTTCGAGAAAAGTACAGTCAGACCGGGTACGGCTGGTTGGGCTGAGTCCCTAGGGGTATTTTAGTAATTTTTCAATATAGAATCATATAACCACTGGGAACACTATGAAAATTGTACATTTGGAATTTTAGAATTGAATTTAGAGCCCTAGCAGTTTACATGTAGATCGAGGAACTATCTCTATTAAGTAAAGGGGACACAAATAGGGAACTTACCTCTCTTGCTAGTGTATTTGATATTTGTGCTAGTGTATTGATGCATGCTATTGCTTTGCTTGATTATGTGAAACATATATGAATAATTGAAGCTTTGTTTCTAATTATGCTAGGGCCATAAGTATGTTGTTTAAACATTGAGCACGCTGATATGTCATTGTGTTAGTATAAGTTTATGTATTGCAAATATGTCATGCAATAAGCACTTGTCTTACATGCAAATTGGTATTGTTTTCCTATTGATATTCTCTCTAATCTCACCCTCCCCTACCAACAATTTAGACAAGTGAATACAAAAGGTATGCAGAGATCAGAGAAGAGAACTATACGAGAGGATGCAGTGGTGGAATGACGATGAGAAGATGTCTCCGTTTCACTGGAACGGGTTTTGACACCCTAGTAGCCTTGTGGGGCTACATTGATTGTAATTATCAAGTACGAACTTCTATGGGGAATTTTAGTAATCATGCACATTATATCAGTATATTTATACTATTCCTATGTTGCTTGCCGAAATGCATATCGTTTTTCATGAATACTCTGAAAAAGGTTAAAATAAGGTAAGGGCATAACATAAATATACTAATAGATTGATACAATGTATTTGAATACATTACTGGTTTTCCCAAAGGGTTTAACAATATACATACAATTATCCAAAATATCCAAAAAGTTAGACTACATATAACCAAACAACTTCTATCTCGAGATCTGCACCCTTCAATTTCCCGTATCTGCCACTTTACCTTTGGAGCCACTGGTTCCCACTGGAACATTCATTATTTATGAAAAAGGGTGAGATTCAAAAGAATCTCAGTAGTCACAGAAAATCGATCATAGAAAATGCAATAATAAATATGCCAAATACCACATATAGCAATATTATAATAACACATCATTCAATTTGGTCGGAAATGTTCAGAGACAACCACTGTTGCACCCCTACTTGTTCTATATCTCAGCTAGGCTCGAGACCACCAACTAGGCATATCGATGTACCCGTAGTCACGATGTTCAGTGTACCCGTAGGCACTATACATCATACATATTATGGAAAATGACATACATAAAGCACATAATCATTGACATAATGTATGAAAGAAAGAGTTATTACCTTAAACCCTTTTCAACTCGTAAAGTGTTTCTCGAATAACGTGCCAATGACTCGAGCAATTACTTGTGTCCTAAAATTTCAAATTTACAAGAATTAGTTAAAACCCATTCATGTACTATTTTAGACACTTCTAAAGTGTTTCTGGTGGTTATATGAGTCTACCCCACAAAATTACCAAAATGCCCCTAGGACCCATTCCAGCCCCATTGTACTCAGTCCAATCGTACTTTCCCAGAAATTTTAACCCAGGCTATTCTAATATATTTTTGCCCAAGGAATCCATTTTGGCCTCATTTTTCATAAAATCACTGCAAAATGATAGTTTTGCCCTTGAAAACCTCTAATTAGGGTTTTCAGGGGTATTTTTGTAATTTCACTTTCTAGGGCTTTTCTAAAAAAGTTTTCAATATCAAGCCCACCTAATTTTCCCTCTTGAACACAATGGAATGATCATATTATTGAAAATTATCTCCTACCCCCTATTCTGGTCTTGGCCGAACCTTAGAGAAATGAAAGGGAAAATTGGGTGTTTGAATTCTAACACCGAAAGCTTGGTTTTTTTCACTCCTAATCACTTGATTAATAATTTAAACACTTGATACACAAGATTTGAAGAAATTTGGGCAGCATAAACCCTTAGGATTATCACTTCCCAAACCTGTAAATCAAAGCAAACCAACCACAAATCCACCAACAACTTCAACAACAACAACCACAACAAAGATTTGAAGGTTTTGAAGTTACCTTTGGATTTCTCTCCTTTTCTCTCTCTAACCAAACCCTCTTCCTCTTTAAACCTTGGTGTTTTGTTTGCTAAACACATGAATCCATGGAGAAGAGTAGCTTAGAGAAGGAATTATACAAACTAGAAGCTAAATCACAAGAGAAATCAAGACCTACCTTGAATTTTCCTCCTCCTCTCTCTAGAACTTCAAGCTCACACACACACACTCTCTCTCTTGTTCATGGATGGCCAATGGTTTTGAGGAGAGAAGATGAAGGGAAATGATTTTTAAAATATCCTATTTTTAATCTAACTAATCTAATTACCATAATTCCATAATTTTGACTTTAGTGGCATAAAGCAGTTTGACCTTATCTTAATTCACATTGCGTCATAAAATCCAATTGGTATTAAACTAATCTTTCCCTCTCTTGGTTAGCATGGAAAGACGCCTAGGGGTCCCCTTTTGGTGTCCCAAATGGCTTCATTACACATGCTTTGGTTACATATACACATATGTCACATTTTGGTCCAATTTAAACATGTGCCCCAATTTTTCATAAATCCATATTTAGTTAACCACAATGTTACAAATATATATTTCCTCTCTATTTCCCTTAATTAATTGAAATTAACTTCAATTAATTAGAAAATAATTTATTTAGTGCTTTGTTGGCAAAATTATGATTTTACCACTATGTTTTTTAATAAATTCCTTTTCTTCTTTTTCTTGGCCAAAATTAACATTAATATTAGGTCAAATATTATTCTCTTGTGTTTCTCTACTTTGAGCCTCAGTATTGGGCTTTTTGTTTTTTAGAAAACCCAAGAATTAATTCCATAATTTATTCTAGCACAATTCACATGAAAATGAAAATTTACTAATTTTATAAATTTCAAGTTTATAAATATTCACCATTTTATTTCATTAACTATTTTCAATAATTACAATACATTTTGGTGAATAACATTTGGGGTGTTACACTCCATGTTCAATTGAGGGGGAAAAAAAGAAGAAGCTCCAAAGCCTAGGTACTATTGTCTTCTTTTCTTTGTCCATATATAAACTTCGTTTACATATATAAGAAACTAAGATCCATATTCATTTATAATAACTCAACGTTCATAATTATGTAATCATAAACAGAGTTGGAGGACACCGACACAGAGTTGGAGGAAAGAAGGCGTGATGCTAAAGGGAGGAATTTTAGATGGAAATCAGGCTTTAGTCATATAAAAACAAAACAAAGAGCAAAAGACTAATGAAACATAGAGCACTAGATCTCTCATATTCATTTGCATATCATATTAAGTGCTCATATAAAAATCACTAAGCTCAAAGAACTGGAGTAGTTTCTATATCTAATACATACATGTGATTTTTTCCCAGAGAGCGACAATCCGAGCACAAGAAGAAGGAAAGGAGAGCCTAACGATGGCTCAAATGGTGAGGGATGAAGAGTGTAAGGGGAGGAGAGGACAGAGGAAGCAACGTGCATGCTCTGTTAAAGGTAGCTGAATGTAAGACAGTTGTAGTGAATGTGAGATGACTTCTCTCTATAAAGGTAGCTGGTTGCTATCAGTTCCTCTTTGTATACACGCAATTAGAAAGTGAAGGTGGGAGGTTTTATCCTGCTCCAAAGCGACAACAAGCAGAAGAGGTGCAAGCTAATGAGCTGAGGTTCTTACTGAGTCGGGTGAAGGCTCCTGGCACTACAACAACTGAATTGAAAGATAATGAAGTACGGAGCTAGAAGGAAAGGTGGATTCCTTATGACAAACATAAGGAAATATTATTGGATGAAATTCAACGAGCTCACTCAATTTTACGCTTCATTATAAGTGCAAGTAAATACTAGTGACAACAATATATATCTAACCATTCATTCAAGCAAATATTTTGGATGTCTAGAAAGAAAGAGCAAAAAAGTATGGCAAACATCATATAGTGTTACGTTGCTTGCAACTATTAAACCTTTACCAATAATAAATGTATAACAGTATATTGACCCAAATTAAAAAAAAAGAAAAAAATTAATTTAAAAAAATTTTAAGAAAAAGAGCCTAATGCAAATACAATAGGTGTATTATAAGGACTTGCGAACAATCAGAAAGAAACCTAGCTTCGAATGTTAGATAAAATGCAAATGGAGAAGGATGCTTTGACTAACAAGATTCTTTTTTTTTTTAATATATTTACCAAGGGTCACATAAGGCTTGTACTTATCCCTCAAGTTTTGTCTTCGATCCTAGGGGAGGCGAAAATCCCTTGAGGGGATAAAATCCCTAAGCCTTTGAGAGACAGAGGAGGGGACAATTCTTGGCCATTCAAAAGACCTCGAGGAGGCGGGGTGAGGTTGGTCCTGTACCGCTCTGTAGCCCCTTGGGTAGCCCATGTTGTTACAGGAAAGGGTAAAATGCATTACTACTTGCTTTGTTGGCAAATTACCATTTTGCCATTATAGTTTTCTTAAAATTCTTGTACATAACAATTCACAATTTTATTCCATTAAATGTACCAATTGCATATAGGGAATATTGGTGACTAAAAAGGGGATGTTACACTCTGGTGAACCAACATTCTGATGTAGATCTACGGGTGATAATTTTCATTATATATTCTTAATCCGCCCGTAGAAAAATATGTATTAGTTTTTTAGGAACTATATCACAATAAGAATTGTATTAATTAATAATATATTTCAATTCACTCTGCTTCTTTTCATACACACTAAACAGTATAAAATATTTAAAAGTATCTACAACATATAGTTTTTCATAATCTATGATATAACTCAATAAATAAGTAGAATTGCATCTCATATCCCAACTATAGAAATGACTTAACAAAATTAGCCATTAATTATCAAGTCCTAAAATTGTTTTGTCAACCTTATCACGTGTAATCGCATAATGAAACTAATGAACAATTTTCATTACAATATATTTAAATATAGATCAGTTTAAGATATATATATATATATATATATATAATGAACACAGCAAAACCTTCAAATTAATCCACCAAATAGGAAGGCAATAATAATTTACTAATATTTTCCAATGACCGTATAATTATATATTGAACAAATAGATCTATGATTTATGCTTGATAATAATAAGATGTAAGAGACAAATGGTTAACACATCAGTGGAGTATCTTATAGATGATACAATAAACTGTGCATAAGAAATTATTAAGTTGAACATTCTCAATAGAACACATAATAATGAATACTTATAATATTTATACTTTTCTTTTAAATTATCCCAACTATTCATGCATCCATAAAATA
Organism: Inga oerstediana; assembly: GCA_963210345.1. Classification (NCBI taxonomy): domain Eukaryota; kingdom Viridiplantae; phylum Streptophyta; class Magnoliopsida; order Fabales; family Fabaceae; genus Inga; species Inga oerstediana. Next base: position 69,732,845 of record OY723403.1, read on the forward strand.
AGCTTGCAATAGATATACACACACATATATAATTTATACATATTACAAAACTAATTTTGTGAAAAATTGACATAAACTATTTACCATTTCAAAAAAAATTTAAGGCTCAATATAACTCTTTAAGGTTAGAAGAGAGGAACAATAACAAATATGAATATATTAAATTAGTCCAATATTCATCAAATTGTCTTAAGAACTATCATTATCATTTTTAAATTGTCTAAATTCTGGTAATAAGCAACAATGGTTATAAAAAAAAATCAAAGAATGTGAAAGATCCTTTGAAGGGAACTTGAAAGAATAAAATGCAAATTGAGTTGACAGTTTTAAACTTTTCAACATTAGTAAAAATACTATATGCAACATTCAAAATAGGGTTAAGGTACAAATTTGCCAACGAAGTTTTGTCTGAGGAGCGTTTGGCACAAATATCTTTTAGAAGGGGTAAAAATACCAATGAACAATTAAAAATGGGCATCCACCACAAAAACCGTTAAATCCGTACTAACACCGTTAGGGGTTTTCTTCTCTTATAATTTAACGCCGTTAGTACGGATTTAACGGTTTTTATGGTGGATACCCCTTTTTAATTGTTCATTAGTATTTTTGCCCCTTCTAAAAGATATTTTTGCCAGACGCTCCTTGGATAAAACTTCATTGGTAAATTTGCACCTTAACCCTTCAAAAATATGTTGTTTGAACAAATGTTGTTCAATATTTTCTTTTGTATTTATAATATTACAAGAATGCTTAATTGTTCTTTCTTAAATAAATTCATTGTTAGTTAAAAGAAGGGGAAAAACTCCAAATGATTATAATAAAATTTATCGTCACAATGAAATCAAACTAATATTGAATAATATCATAATATAATGAATATATGAATGGACAAAATATGAATAATATAATCCCTTTAATTTTGCCCACAAGATGAAACAATAAAATGCATCAATATCACAATATGACCCATTTTAGGCTCTTTGATATCATAGCCTCTCTTGGCATTTCTTCAATTATTTATTGCTTCATAACTATTTATTTTATAGCCATTAGTTTTCATTGTCAATGAGTTCATGGTCATATGTCAGATGGCTTAGAGCCATATCATTATATTTCAATGAATATGCAATGTATGCCTTTCGTGAACATGAGTTCTATCATATACTAATTAGTCATCAGGACTAGGATAAAATTCTCTTGTATCTTTAGTCTTCAAGACATGGTAAAAATACCATTTATAACAATCATATTGTCAAGAGTTCTTTTGCAAATGTATGCCATTTATTAAGATCACTATCAAGTGACCTTTCTGGAAGTAACCAAATTGAAAATAACATGGTTTCTTGCCATTTAATCACAAAATAAAAAGCAATGTTTCATCAAGCCATTTAACACTCATGGCTTCATAATAACATAAACCTCAAATGATCCAACCATTACAATAAAGAAAATTCATAAAGTTAAGAAATAATTCATAAAGATAACAAAATTGAAACTTTATAGCATCAGGTAATCTAACTCTCATAATTTCAGGCCAATAAGTCCCATTCTATGACTTTGGGCCAATTAATGTCAAAATGAGGAATTAAGTCTATATGGCTTATAGACTTTTATCTTCAAGATAAACAAAAGTTGTATGACATTTTATCTACAATAAGATGAAATGTGAAAAGGTATATGGCTTCTGGCCATATAATCTCATTATAAAAAAATCAAAAGAATATAGCTTCTAGCCATATTATAACAAAATAAGAAATTTCTGGCCATATAAAGGTCAAAAGCATATATCTAGCTGTATTATAACAAAATAAGAAATCCAAACAATATGGCTTTTGGCTACATAATTCCAAAATAGAAAATCGACGGTATATGACCTATGGCCATATAATTTCAAAATATAATTTAGAAGTGTATGGTTCTTGGCCATATTAAAATAACAACATTAACAATATAGAAGAACTTGTAAAGGAGATTGTGTGTGTGTGTGTGTGTGTAAATATTAATTTGTGTGTGTATATAACACAAATGAATAATATAATATTATAAACAATAAATAATTGATATGGCTAAATAAAATAAAATAAAATGACATAATATAACAACATGAATAAATGAAATGCAAATAAAATAACAATAAAATGAAATGCAAATAAATAACATAAAATAAAGAAATATAAATAATAGAATATAACATAAAATGTAAATAAAATAAAGAAATAAAAATGCTAAATAGGTAAATAAACAAATGAAACATAAACAAAATGAAATAACATAATATAACAACATAAAATGTAAATAACAAGAGAATATAAAATAAGGAAATGTAAATGGTGCATAAATAAGAGATTCCCTGAAAATGATAAAATAAAATAAAAACTTGCAAATGAGATTAGATAAAATAGAAAAGCAACAATAATTTTCAATCTTAGTCATGGAATCCGATGTACAAAACAATCGGTACGAAATGTCTCTTTTATTCCATATGGTGGCTCAGATTATCCTAGATAGATCAAATAAAGATACCGTAAGGGGGAGATTGTTAGAGAAACGACGAGAGAGACATAACTTCATTAGAACTTTCATGTTGAAAACATGTTGTAAAAATAAAAGAGATATGAGATAAGAAATAGAGAAGAGCAAAACCATGAGAGAAAATGGATGGTGAGAGAAAGAAGGGGAGCAATTTTCATTCACTTATGTTTCTTGTAATTACAATGCTATGTATAAGGCTTCTATTTATAGCTTCTAAGAGTTATTACCAAGGGTCACAATTAATACTATATGATCCTTTGTATTATTAAATAGTCTTTTAGTTTTTCAACAACGTATTCATGAATGTTGACTAGGATATAAACAATGGATATCCACATAATTAATATTTATAACACTTCATATGAAATACATCTTTGGAAAAGAAGATTATTCTCCCACTTACTTTTGCAACTTGTCAAATAAAATATATGAATAACCTAGTATAATAAGTTAGTAGTTCTATGACATGTAATGTCTTGGATTCTCCCATTACTTGCTGTTGCAGTAAAGAATTTTGCCCATAAAACTCGACGAATTGAAAATAATCAGAATTAAACAAAAGTATTTGAATGCCACATCCAGTTTATTAGACACAAGTGTAAAAAGATCTGTTAAAATGGATTTCTTTACCGATTTTCGACCGGCGATTATTGCTGATTAGGGTAGAAAAGGTTGGCCAAAAAAAAAAACCTCAACAGTCTTGCAAATTATTTTTCATATTTTGCACTAATGAGGTTAACATTTTTCATGTTTTGGTGCCCTCTTTTGAAGCTTTTTTTGTAGCCTTCCAATCTTCATACTGATCACAACTGCCCGGAAGATCGATTCCATATCTGGTCTCTCGTAGCATTCAGTATTGATGATAATTATATTATTTTTATTACGACAGTATTTTTTAAATTTTTGTTCTAACATTATATGTTAGTTAATATGAATTCACATTTTTTTAACTTACTCTTTTTATACTTCATTTTTATTTATTCTGTGTATTTAGTAATTTTTTTATTCACATGCTCTCACTTTTAATGTTATCGTGTATATATAATTATATATATATGTGTGTGTGTATATTATTCATTAATTATCATATCAGGTTTCAATTTTAATAACATTCTTAATTAAATTACCTTGATCGATGTGTTTATTTTTATTTATTATTTTATTTATCATATTGCTTTCAATCTTTAATAGCAAAATCATTAAAATTCCAAAATGATTCTGCTAGTGACAAACATCCATATAAATCTGATTTTTTTTTTTGTTAAATAAAAACTGACCGATTTAATTCAAATAACTAACAAAAGAAAAAAAAGAAATTTACTAGATTTGTTACACGAGGTTAGAAAGTTAAGGCGAAAATGATAGCACAGTTTCGCAAAACATTTTGCTTTTAAACAAAAGCGTGCGCATTGACCCTTCTCCAAGAATATAATTACTGACTATAAAAAACGAACAATTGGAAAAACACAAACATAAGCTCAATGTTTTTGCAGCCGGATCAGACTGGTCAGCTGAACCGACCGGTCGACTGAAAAGGAAACAGCTCATCTCATTGTTAGCCCGTTTAAGGGGTTTGACTGAGTTGGACACACTTTATTAACAAACGGCTTGTATCATACGAGAACCATCTGAAACTTCAACAAAATTAACAAGAAACTTGGGCACATTTTAAAACTTTATTTTCTCTTCCATCAAGTACCAGTGATACCATATAACTTTTTTATAAATAGGACGGGCGTCTAAAACTGTAGGCAAAACAGAACAACATTGTGAGGCAATATTGTAAATCCAGCATATATTTTAGTTGTCAATGAAGAATAATGTATATCTACTGTGTATTCTCGCACCGCTTTGGGCAGTTCTTCAAATTGTGGAAGCTCGAAGGACAATGGTTCAAATACTGAAAAAAGTCTTAGTGATGCTTCTTCATCGCCAAATAAATTAAGTGTGAGTACATAGCTATATATCGGAATGATTTATGTTCCTAATATTTTTATTCCCCGGTTTGTTCTTAATTACTGCACGGATCAATATACTTCATATGAAACCCATCATAATGTTGATGACCTGTTATTTTTGCAATACTCAATTGACTCTTGTTCAAAATAGTGTAGGGTGGGCATGGGCATGGGTAGGGCAAGACCCCAAAATAGGTTCCACTTTGCAGTTCATTCCCCAGGCCTACTCGATAGAAGCCTTAACCATTTTAGATAGGGTAAGGGTGGGCTGGGCCTTGCCCAAGTGGTGATGCCTATAGCCCTTACCATATGTGGGGGGGAAAAAAAAACTCTAGCTATATCTGATAAAATTATTATAAACTTCAAATATATTCCATAATTCCATACCTTGGGATATTTCCAAATAGCTCTACAACTTGAATCTTGAAATTTAAAAAACTACCATATGTCTTAACAATTATATTACAAATTATGAAATAACATGTGTTTGTGTATGAATATTTATTGGTATGAATAGGTGACTTGCTCAAAACGTTTTGGAGGAGGAGGAGGATAAATCTCATAAATGCAATGAAATAATATATATTTTTAAAAATTAATATATATACGTATATGTATACGTGGAATATTATTTATTTTATAGAAAGCAATATGTATTGAATAATATATATTTAAATAAATTGTGTATAATTTGTCTGGCAAGGCCAAATGGGCAGGACAGTACTCCCTCCCCGATGCCTAGCCCTGTCCAATAAATAGCCCTACCCAAAGATGTCCAAAATTTTTTGGGCCACCTTTTTAAGGTTTGGGTTGGGTGATTTTTTATGAGGCTTGATCAAGCATACAGGGTGACTAGTCATTATGCTCCCCTCTTGTTTACACAGAGACAACGAAACACCTAATTATTATCAGCTACTTTATTTTTCAGGTTTCAGAAGTTGTTCTGTCCAATTCTTATATTATTCACTCATTTTTCTTGCATTCATCCCACTGCCATATATTACTACTTAATAATACAAAATTCTTCATATCAATAAAATATTAATCATGTTGTGAGAAATTCGGAGGTATATATAAGCATTATTTATATAAGTATATATAAGTATTTCGATCGCAAACCAAACCATATTGTATATACTTTACCAGGTACATTTTTTATTTCAGGTTTCAGAAATTGTTCTGCCCAATTGATCTGAATATAACTAGTTTTGGAGACAACTAGACATTATTTTCTATTTGTACCCATACCATGTAGTGATGAAACCCTAGGGAATCAAAACCAATGATTTGATACTATATGGTTTAAAGCCAAAATTCGATCAAACAGTATGAACCAACAATGATATTATTCCAAATGAGAAATAAACAAGATATACTCCAGCTCAACTAGCTCTCATGATTAATCAACAATAGTCGTATTCAGTGCACAACATTTTGCAATGCAAGGAGGGAGATGAGATAATTGATAATAAAGACATGTATAAGGGCGCTTAAAAAGAACATTGTGAAGCTAACTTATTAGGCATCATTAAACATGGTGGAGAAAATTAAAGGAAGAAGAGGAGGAATTGACCAAGCAAATCAATAAGCATTTGCAAGAAGATGAGACTTTGAATTACGGCGATAGGAAAATTAGTCTAGCTATGCAAGCAAGCTAAGCTAGCGATAATTACCTAACCGTGTTAGATTTGACTATTGTTGAACCCAATTTTCCATCAATTGCAAAAACAAAATAATGTCTAGTTGTCTCCATTGCGAATGAAAAACACACAATGTAGATATCTTCAATTCTTTTCGCAGGACCCAACTATCATTGATTAATACACAAATATTAATTGGTCTCATCAGCATTGCTAGTCACTTTCGTTATTAAAATCAATGAATTATAATATATGATTTTTTTTTTTGTCAAAAGAATAATATGTGATATGAATTTAAAGATATTTAAACCTTGATCATATATTAGCAAGGATAATTGATAAAATCCTAATCTTATGTATGAATACGATTTGATTATCATGCAATCAACCAAACACAAACTATATAAGAGTAAGTTTTACTACTTTTCGCTTCTTCTTCCAAATTACCTCCTCTTGCTTGTACTTCTTTAGTTTTTCCTTCCCCCTTTACTTGATAGCAAGAGCCAAATCGTATTAAACATTGTATTCATGTAAGGGACAGATAAATATACAAACTTTGGGATACTTTGCATAATTAATCTCTTCCCATGACTCCAAATTCTAACTCTTTCAATTAGCCATTTAACTTTGCTATAAATCTTCATTTTCAATCCCAATTGGTCTAAATTTGTGCTATGAGCTTAATCCCAAACTAACTCCTCCTTTTTAAACTCATAGGATATTCATTTTCCATTCTAGGCTTAAGGGAAGGCTCAAATTGATCAACATTTAATTCAATTAAGTTGGGCCCTCAAACTTGTACCAACACTCTCAAACCAACACTAATTACATTTTCTTAAAAAAGTGGCATTTTCGGACTTAATTGAAAATCTGCTTATAAACTTTTAAGGAGCTTTGAAAAATCATAAATTAAGCTAGAAAACTCCAGTTGAGGTGGTTCAAGTTCCTATGTAAAGCATTTTCAATTATGAAACTAAGTTCCTCAATTTCATGTGCAAACTGATTGTCTATATTGAGAGTAAGAATTTTATATATTTTCTACCTAAACTTAAAAATTCAAAACTTATAATTTACACATCCAATTTCTGTGTTCTAATACTTGATGGAAAGCTCTATACGTCTACTTTAAGGGAAAAATAATCTCACTGGCAAATTACTAAATTAACCTTGTAAAAGTTTCCTAGTTACTCACTGTTAAGAATCTATAACATAGAGTGTTTTCAGTTTTCTGAACAAACTTCCAAAAATCATAAATTTTGTTCTAGATGTCGAATTAGCACATTCCAAGACTCATTTTAAAGCTTAGGAGGTGTACTTTCCAATTTTCACAAACAATGGACACGATTTGCTCGATCAAAACCCCCCTCGATCCTAATTGACTCAGTGAAGCTACAGATTTGACACTCTGTCTCAAACTCAAGAACACCACCTTGCCCTTCCTAAACTGAGCTCTCCTTGGTTCTATCTTCTAATAGACATATTAAACTCTCTAATCCTCAAGAAAACTAAATCAAATCCACTCAAAAACTCAATTTCTAGCTTCTGCAACCACATGCAATCAGCACCCTATTTTTCAGTAATGAAGACAAGAAGAAGAAAGGTGTATGCAAGCTCAAATCATGGCCAAAATCCTCAAGAATTTCGACTCTACAAATCCCACATGCATGCTATGTTTTGTTGACACTCTTACAGAACAAAAGGCCCCCAAATCATACCACAAAATCGACATGCAAGTACAGAAATCATAACCACAAGCTCTTTTTTATCAACTAGACATGATTTCTAGGATTTAGTTCATTTGTTCTTCACTTTCTCTCACTAGAATCAGATTCTCCAGTCAGAATCTACTCCCAGAACAACCATCAATTCAAGAAAATAATGGTGGAAAATGAATCTAGACACTCACCTTAGTCTAAATCACCACTTGCATGTAATTGTGACTTGATCTTCTTCCTATTCTTCTTCACGGTTTCAAACTCTCTCTCTCTCTCACTAATATTGGCTCAATGGTTCAAATGAAAGAGATGGCGTGGCTGAGATGTTAAAATAAATAGGAAGAAGAGTTATTTCATTGTTCCATTGGACTCACTTAATACGCTTATCTAATAAGCCTTGACTTTTCGTATTCATTGGACCAAATCAAAGTCTTCAAATCCTAATATCTGACGCTAATTAGGGCCTTCCATCACCCACAATGGGCTCAAAATTGGTCCTAAGGGATTGTTGGGCTTATAATAAGGAATTTATAATTTTACCCTCCTCTTTTTTTTTTTGATAGAAAAGGAGAAAAGACATAGCCCTACCGGCTCTGTTCTACTAACTCATTACAAATATATTGGTTCACAACATCTTCCATGATCAGACTTTTGACTTCATCAGGTTCTCTGTCAAACACAAGAAAATCCACCGTCATATTCCATGCTCTTTTTGCCAAGTAATCCGCCACCCTATTCGTCTCCCTACAACAATGTAAGATCTCCACCTCCCAGTCACGTTCCAGCATCGATTGAATTTCTAAGATTAAAGTAGCATCATGATGTTCCTCGGGAATCATTCCTTGAATAAGATCCAGTACTTCGCTGCAGTCACTCTCAACAATAATATGCCTAAATCCTCCTTCCCAAGCTAATTTCATACCCCACAAAATTCCCCAGGCCTCTGCTGTGATAACCGATCCGCTTCCAATCCTAAACATAAACGCTTGAATAAATCCATTTTTTTCATCCCTTATCACCCCACCACAGGTACAGCATCCCGTCGCTTCATTCCTAGAACCATCTGTATTAATTTTAACCATGCCAGGAGGTGGAGGCCGCCAACCCCTTCTTGTTCCAGTATAAGACTTAGGTTGCATATGGGTAGACATACCCCAAGACAGCACGGAACCAGTACGTGCCAGTAACTCCTGCTTACTCCATTGTTTGTTGTTGAAGATACGATCATTCCTTGCCAACCAAATATGCCTGCATAGGACCGTAAACCAATGTCGAAACTCGTAGCCATACACATGATCACGACTGCGTAAACACCATGTTAACCAAATGTTTTTATCAGTTGAGCCAAAGAAATGCCGATGCCATGAACTAGGTAATGACTCACTCCATATATCTTTAACCATCACACAATCTCGAAGTACATGCATAATTGATTCAATCTTGTCTTGACAAATAGGGCACATCTCATTTGTGTGGATTCCCCGTTGAGCTCGTGCCAAATTAGTCAGTAAACGACCATGAGCGCATAACCACAAAAACATTCTGTAACGTTGAGAAACCTGCAACTTCCATATAAGCCTCCATCCGAACAAAGAACTGTTATCGCCTTGCCCAGCTATCCTGTTGTACGCGGCTTTTAGTGCAAATTTACCATCAGATGTCCACCTCCAAATAGGAAAATCACCACTAGTATTGTGGTTAATATTCACTCTTTGGATTGCAACCACAATATCTTTTGGTAACAAATGCCCAAACTTATCTAGATCCCATTGACCCGATGGAGTAATACAATCGGCCGCCTTCCATTCCCTTATTTCATCTGTTAATGGTTGAAGTGTCAAACTCTTCAATCTGTCAAAATGGGGAACCCATAGATCATGCCAAAAAGACACCGAAGTTCCATCAGTAATCTTCCAAGCAATACTATCAGTTACACTTTCCCAATTTTGTCTAATCCCCTTCCATGTGCTTGATTCTGACCTTCTTTTTTCTACTTCTGGCACCAAATCACTACCCGTCTTGTACTTCTCCCGAAGAAAATGAACCCACAATGCATCTCGTTTGTGTATCAAGCTCCATCCCAATTTCGTCATGTAGGCCTGATTCTGAATCCTTGCCTGTCTTAAGCCTAGTCCACCATCATTCTTCCGAGAACAAACACAACTCCAAGCGACCAAGTGTGGCTTACGACTCGTGGATGTACTTCCCCAAAGAAATTGCCTGCATTTTTTGTCTATCTCATCACAGGTACCCAATGGGAGGGGTATAGTTTGCATTGCATAGGATGGCATAGCCGACATGACTGATGATACAAGAGTATGTCTAGCTGCCATCGATAACATGTTTGGTTTCCAGCTTGCTAGTCGAACATTCATCTTATCAAGAATAAATCTGTATGAGGACTTAGTACTTCGCCCATGCAAGATTGGCATTCCTAAATATTTTCCCAGGTTGGAAGACAGGGAAAAATTCAAGAACTCACTAATGTCCTTTCTTCTCGTATTACCCACATTCTTGGAGAAGTAAATGTGCGATTTTGCATTATTTACTTTCTGACCAGAAATATCACAGAAATCATCCAGTATGGCTTTCACCACCCCGGCTTGATCCATATTTGCTTCTGCAAACAGAATAAGGTCATCAGCGAAAAAGACATGAGAAATAGCCGTAACTTGCCTGGAGAGCTTAAAAGGTTTCCAATCTCCATATTCTACTGCAGTCTGGATTAAATGCCCCAACCTCTCCATCATAATAACAAAGAGATACGGTGAGATAGGATCTCCTTGACGAACTCCTCTTGAAGGGAAAAAAGATTTTGCAGCACATCCATTCCAAAGTAACTGCATTTGCGGAGTAGATACACAAGCTTTTATGACATCACAGAGGTACTTAGGAATCCTCAGTTCATCCAAGCATTCGAAAAGAAAACTCCATCTGACTCGGTCATATGCTTTCTCCAAGTCAATCTTTATTGCCATAAATCCCTGCTTCTTCTTCATGCTCCGCATAGAGTGAATGATTTCCTGCACTAGAATAATATTATCAGTACTTTGGCGCCCCTTCACAAAACTACATTGGTTCGGGGCCACAACCAATGGCATAATAGATTTAAATCTATTAGAAATAACTTTTGTAACAATCTTATACACTACATTACAGAGGCTTATTGGCCGAAAATCACGGAAAGATTGTGGATGATCAACTTTAGGAATAAGAACAATTTGAGTATCATTAATATTATGTACCCAATCCGGATTAGAAAATACCCTTTTAACCAAAGATGTCACAGAAAGACCAACCGTATCCCATTGGCTCTGATAAAAAAGAGGATTTAAACCATCTAGACCCGGAGCTTTTAGAGAACCCATATCGAACAAAGCTCGTTTAATTTCCATTTCATCAACCTGTCTTCCCAAAGCACATCTGTCAATTGTGTCAATCTCAGGATAAGTACACCCAAACACCAAGGACCCCTAGTACGTACTCATTTCCGTATATAGATCTTCAAAAAAATTACTGCCAAATTCTCGTATTTCTTGCTCATCATAAGACCATTCTTGAGAATCAAGTTTGAGAGCTAAGATCCGATTCCTTCTTCTTCGACCATTTGCTTTTGAATGAAAATATCTTGTATTTCGGTCACCCTGAATATACCACGTAGCACGAGAGTATTGGATCCACATAATTTCCTCCTGGGCCAAGATTTTCTCAAGTTCTTTCCATAATTCACATTGCAAATTCTCTAATCTCACTGATGGCCCAACTCTAGCAATTGTGGTATTGATCCCATCAAGACGTCTATAAAGCTTGTTCTTCATATAAATTAAATTCCCAAATACCTCTTTATTCCAAATTTTCAGTTGTTCAGTAAAATCTCTAAAGATCCACTCCAATCTTCCTGAACCTTCCATTGTTCCTTAACAAAAGCTGAGAATTCATCATGCATAACCCAAGGGGCGAAGAAACGGAAAGGCCTTTGTTTATTCTCACCATGTGCTAATTTGTCAGTATTAACCAGAATGGGGCAATGATCTGATTTGTACTTTGGTAGATGAAGCACCGAAGCATTTGGAAACTGCGCATGCCATCTGCCATCCACCAATGCTCTATCGATTCTGCTTTTACTAGACAACGTTCCCCATGTAAATCGAGGACCACTAAAGCCAATATCAATTAATCCAGTATCAGTAATCCACTCTCGGAAAAATCTGTCAACCCCACTGGTTTCCCGAATTTTCATGCTCCATCTATCCTCAGGACACGAAACAGCATTGAAATCCCCAACTACCAACCAACCCCCACGAACAACCTGGCTAATGTCTCTTAATGAAGACCAGAGCAGACGCCTCGGGTAAATATTCGGATGTCCATAAACAATTGTAAGGGACCATTCATTATCCTTTCCTATATTGACCATTCCATGGATAAATTGCTCACCCGCCGAAATAAACGAAAAGTTGCAACTTGAATCCCAAAATAACCAAATACCCCCACTAAATCCTCGTGCAATAGCCACATGCATATTAGACCATCCAATCTTCCGAGCTAATACCTTTGCCTTTATTTCCGCCTGTCTAGGTTCCAATAGTGCAAATAGATTAACTCCTTGTTTATCAATAATATCACTGATTAAACGATGAGAAGAGGCACCACCGGCACCCCGAGTATTCCATGTCATAACTATCATTAAAAATAATGAAAGATAAAGGATTTCCAACATTCTGGAAAACACTACTGAGACGTAGGCCCGTAAGCTCCCTCACCTGACTCCTTCATAACAACATCACCCACCTCACTTGGGGGGTTGATACTAGTAGAATAGTTAATCTTTATACCTGTACCTGGATCAATAGGGTCAGAAGCACTATTTCTATTAGATTTTGGTATTTGAATTTTGACACCTTCTGATTTTAAAGGCGTCCCCGAATAGACCTTAATTGGTTGCAATTTGGAGGATCCGGCAACACTCTTCCTTCCTTAATTCAAACCTTTTGCCAAGCCCTTAGTATTATGAACTTTTCCACTTTCTGAGATCAAACTAGAATTATCTTGGTCTAACATTTTATTCTTCACTTGTTGATAATGTTCCATTGGGTTCACCAAATCCGTCTTACGTTCCACCACCTTTTCTTTAGTCCCATAATTAATCACCACAAGCTTCTTCTTACTAGGCAAGGACCCACCTGATTTAATTATTCGGACTGATGAAGATTCTGTAGCATCATGTGCCGAATTATTTGGTGCCATTAAAGTGATTTCATTTCCTTTCTCTTCCGTATTCTCATCTGTCAATGCAGCGAATCTTGATCCTCCACCATTATTGTTTCTATGCAAATCACGTCCCCCTCCCCGTCTGAGATTCAATTCTCCCCCGGTGCCACGCTGCATCCTCCTACGTCTGGGTGCCACCATCCATTCACCATAAGTTATGGCTTCTGGGTTATGGTTAGTTGACGTCGAATCCGCTGTTCTCCCATCACACTCTATCTCCAAACTTTGAACTCCCGAAGGTCCAGATTCTTTCTTTCGTGAGCAATGTTCAGATCCATGTCCATACCTCCCACATGAAAAACATATAAGGTGTAGACCCTCATATACTATTTTTTTTTCCTTGCCATTAATCATAATTGATGGGAGCAGTGGGGAATTCAGGTCTATTTCAACACATAATCGAGCAAAACGACCTTTTGTTTGTTTCAATGTATTATTATCCACCTTAATCACCCTTCCAATTTGACTACCCACAACGTATAAGATACCCTTATCATAAAAATCAACTGGAAATTTTGGAATACGTACCCATGCAGCGATCTTTGGTACCTCCCCAGTATCAGGATCGAACTCAGGTTTCCATGGCTGTACAGCTAGATAATGTTCCATGTATAACCATGGGCCACCAGTCAAAGCAAACTCATAATCCTCCTCACTTGTTAGACGAACCAAGAAATATCCAGAACCAATTTTTATCGTTGTTACCTCACCCCTTCGACCCCATAGTTGCTGCAGCTTTCTACCAAGTTGTTCTTCACGAACCATACGTCCCAGAAGCCTAACAATCAGAGAAGTCCTCCATTTCTTTGCTAGTTTTTGACGGAATTCCGGTGAGACAACAATATTTGGACCTTTTTGAGTGATCTCAACCTCAATTCTTGATTTCCATCCATCCCCACGCCACCATTCTTCCTCCTCGTCAGACATATCTCCCGCCATCGGTATATCAACACAAGCTTCTTTGTAAGATTTCTTCTGTTGTGTAGAAACCTCCTCCACCACCTCTGCATCATTCATCCAATCCTCTACCCTTGGTATAAGGGATTAATGTTCAGAGAACTCATCCTCCCCATCTCTAATTTTCTTTCGACTTCTTACCATAGTATCTTGTTCTTCCGATGTCGGCACCGGAGGTACTCTCTCACAACTTCTATCCCGTTCACATATATTGCTTTCCATTTTGTTCTCAGATTACACACAAATCACTGAAAACTTTGGAAAGGCAAAACGTTTCATTCCACAGATCACCGAGAACTGAAATAAGATGAAACCCAGATCCTTCTCCTCTGCTCTCGGTAAACGCTGAAACGAAAGAGAAATACAGCAGCACAAAACAGAGCCTAATCCCAAGAGAAAAAATAGCAGACCCACACTGCGATCGTTGACAAGCTCTGGGACTATGGAAAAAAGCAACTCGACGGCTAATAGCAGCAGGCTGACTGAATCAGCTTTACAAATCCACAGATCCCAGCTCAGAAGCACAACAGCAATGAAAACAGATCAACGAAAAAATCAGACTAGAACACCGGAAAATGACAGCAGACACAGATCGAAGAGTAATCCAAATAGATCCAGCAGAAAACGACCAGAGCCGGAGACCGTTGCATCTCAGAATCGCGTCTCAGAGTAAAACGAAGCACTGTTCACAACGTTCCTGTCCTTGTTTTCTTGATTTCTCCCCTCCTCTTTATTAGTGCTAGATTGCCAAATAAAATATAAACGTTAATCCTTAATATTTTATAGAGATTTTTTTTTTCTCAATTAGCTTCTTTAAGCCATAAGATAATTTTTCTAAAATTTCCAAGCCAGATTATAAACTTGTAAGACTTTGCTTTCATCAATAAATTGCTGTTGAAATCATATGATTACATAATTAAAATACAACAAATGAGAAAAATTTAGTTCAAATATATTTTAAATTTAAATGATTGAAATTAAATTCATCAATATTCATAACTTATCATACTTAACAAAAACATTTTTATGAAGTTCATACTTGAAGCCACTAGACATAACCAAATCCAAAAAGTTCACACAAGTTTAAAAAGGAGTTGACACAATTTTGTAATATAGAAATGCAAAAAGGATAACTTGGTGTGTGAACTTGTGAATTCAGCTGAGTTTGCAGATTGAACAAGTTTTACTATTTAAGAGCAAGTTAACAATATTTTGTAAGTTAGAACCGTAAAAACTATAAACTCAAAGATAGAGTCAACTTACGAGTTTGATTACAGTTCGACAACAATGGATGTGAGTAGCTAATTGAATTGGTGATAATAACTCACTACAAAAAAAAAAGATATTAGTGATGGATTAGCAACTAAAAATGTTCCTAAAATGGGCGTTACTAATTCAATTAGTAAATTTCTGTCACTAAATAAGAGACAAATTAGCGACTTCCATTGCTAATTTGTGACAGAAATTCCGTCGCTAATGACTAATTCCATCACTAATCTGTGAAACAACGTTCTTTTTTTGCAACGTCTTAGTGACGAAATGTTTTCGTCACTAATATCCAGGATAGCCTATTCCGTTTATGAGACGAAATTAGCGATAGAATTTATGTCGCTAATCCATTATAATCCCATTGCTAACCTGTCATAATTTCGACACCAATCCATCGCAAACTTAATCTTCAATTTTTTTTTAATAATGTTATGATGGAAGTTTCATTACAAATCCGTCTCTAATCTTTTCTAATTTCTTCAATTAAAAATTTCATGTTATTTTGAATTTAATTGTAAGTCAACCCTAATAATGATTAAATAACAAAAAGTGGAATTAAATGAATTACAAATAAAAACAATTTGAAACCAAATTATAAAATGATAGCAAGTTAACAACCACAAAGCAACAAAAGTACTCAAGTGAAAATGTACATAATATATCAAACAAACCACACAATTGTTATATTGTAGTCAAACAACCTAATAACTACCCTATTTTATGGTGTGCTATATTATCAACGTCATGAGCTTCAATGTTTGAATTGTTAACTGCCCTAATCCAAATATGCAACCCTTCTTGTTATTATATACCACCTGCAGCCTCTAAATATAGGTTCATTTCTTCTTCATCTAGCTGATTTGATTGCACATCACTTGGAGAATCTGTATTAGAACACTTCTAGATGCCTTAATCCTCATGTAATGATCCTATTAAAGAAAATAGTCAGTATAAAAAGTCAAAATATATGAATAAATATAAAACAAAGGATGATATACAACAACTAAAATGAATTTGACCGCTCAAATTAACACAACAATAACAATCAATTAACAAGCCATTTCTCACACAAAAATATCAGGGACAAATGAAGAAATGCAATAAACTTATATAAACTAATGAATTAAACTCATTTTCCTTAAGCCAAGTGACTATGAACAAAAGCTTTAAATTTCACCTCAAACAAACCTATAAATGTTAAGACTTAAATTTGCATAATGAAAAATACAACAACATATGCACACGTACCTTTTGTTATCTAGTTTCCTCTTCCTTTTTTGTTAATTCCCTAGCTATATTGATACCACTCTGCTCCAAACTTGTCAACTAGTAATGATGGTCTCACAAAAATCTCAACAAGTAGGCCTGCTCCCAAAGAATCATTGAGAAATTTTACATTTTAATGTTTAATTGAACTAAAGAATAAGTTTATGTGTACAATATTGCAGATGTAGGAATTACAACCAGCCACTAGGTCCAAAATAAGAAAGGAGCCAGAGAAAAGAACTGCTAATAGACAAATACTGTTAGATACAATGTAATGTTTGAAAAAATTAGCGATAGTATTAAATAGAAGTGTATTAACAGTTAATTATATCCATCTAGATTATTTTCAAACTGCATTCAAGAAATCAAGGAACTCAGTCTAAATGAGAACATTTTTTTAATGGCATGTGAAGTAAAAAGCTGCAAGTTATGGAGTCCAATACTATTGCTTAATAGAAGATGTACTTGTTCACTTATTCAGGTATGCTTTCTTTAAGTGTTGTACGGAGTAAAAACAATAATATAGTACCTTATTTATTTGAAGCACTCATCAATGATAAGAAACACTGCTTTCTGAGTTGCTTAAGACATTTAACTTGTTAGTTGTTACATCCTGGGACTTTCTCTAAGTATTTCCCTCATCGTCAACAGCCCAATCAGACAGAAATGCCAGGGTATTAAAAAAAAATGTTCTGTTCGTATCTTGTCTCACTTTAACTTGAATCAGAATCATAATTAAGCAAAAACCACATTATGGATACTAGTTTATGCATAAAGTTATTTCATATTTCTGCAAAGCGTCAATGGCACATGTAGAGCAAGCTTATACATATTGGAAACCAAACAATCCATCTAGTATTCTAGTATTTCCTGTTTACACTTAAAAGAAATGTGCTGTTTAAAAAAATATATAAATATCATAATTTAGTCAAAAGTAACAGCTATAAACAGGGTCATTAAGGGATTTTTTCAAAAACCACATTATGGATACCAGTTTAGCAAAACTAGTTCTGGAAGTCAAGCAAAATTTCAGAGTTCATGAACCACATATAACAACAATACTTTTACCATTTAGCAAAACTAGTTCCAGAAATTATAATCCAATAATAGCAGCAATAGCAACTAAACTCAGTACACTCTCATAGAGACAAATTATCAGCTCATTAATGTGACAACAATGACACTTAATAGCACAATCCAACAATTTTGTTTCCAAGCAATTCAATACAATGCTAATTACAACAACAACAATTTCAAAAGAACACACAGAGCCAAACCAAGGAATAATGAATACCTTCACAAACTTGTTTCCAATTGAGTATGATCACTAGTTTCAATATTCTAGAAGTGTTGATTGGAACCACAAGTTAAAAAACCAATAATAGAGGATCTTCACAATTCAAGAAAATGTGTTAAAAGTAGGATATGTTTTTAGCAGACAACAAACCTCTATTGCTTAAGGTGGAATTCTGCCAAAATGCAATAATAGTTCAACAACAGAAATTATAGGATCAATAACCTCCAAAATATATAGGATCCAGTAAATTATTTTGCTACAAATTCAAATTCATCAAAAATTCCATCAAATGTAATCTAATTCA
Organism: Inga oerstediana; assembly: GCA_963210345.1. Lineage (NCBI taxonomy): Eukaryota > Viridiplantae > Streptophyta > Magnoliopsida > Fabales > Fabaceae > Inga > Inga oerstediana. The sequence continues at coordinate 69,751,054 of OY723403.1, forward strand.
AAGATCATAAAAACACTAACATTTTTTCACACTTTCTTGGGTCACCCAATTTTCTTTTGTTCGGGATTTGAAGTGAAAACAATGAGCCACAATAGTATCATTCTATGTAACAGACTTGAGTGGTTCTTGTCCTTATTTACCTAAGTTATCATCTTTTTTGTTATCCTTATTCAGCATAGTCAAGAGCTCCAAAAACATTTTTACCTCTTTAAAGATGTAATAAATTTGATAATACTAAAGTACAAAATAATATTAATAACTCCTTGCCTTTCTTCAATAATCACTTCATGCAGACAAGGAAAAATAAGAAAAGAATCAACAATTAAAGAAAAGACTACAAATAATTTTATAAGTTACAATTAACAAGTTAGCATATATTGTACTAAACTAAATAAATATAAAAAAAAAGCTCACCGAATCATATAGAAGAGGAAGCCAATAGCATTGAGGGGTTGACAGATCCTCCTTAACTCACTGTAGAATAGAAAGATGCGTATCTTATTTCAGAGTGGTAACGTAAAAATCCAAAACTAATAATAGTTTCCAACACAATATACCATGGAAAGGAAATTCCATATTTTAAATGCATACTTATTGTCAGAAAGATTGCAGAAGTTTATTATATGTAGCAAAACAAAATATCCACATAAATCTTCATTTTCAACGATAAAAAAACATTCATTTCCATCATATATCCTTTTTCTCAAAACTTTCTACAACTCTGACATCATTACAAAATTCTCATTGTCAAAAATTGCTGCAACCCAAGAGGCCAAGCTCACAGAATAATTTGTATCTTACTCCACTTGGATAAACTAATTGCAGGCCATATGCATTGAATGAGGATCTAATGCTTAAAAATAACTTTAGTAGTCTAGCAAAAAATATGACAAAGGAAAGATCATAAACGGAGAGATAACCAAGCGGTGGCAAGATTTAAATTAAAAAGAAAAAACCAATCTGGGAATTCGTGATGAAACCTGAATCCAACTGTTTCAACGTGCTTGTGCATAGGTTTGAAGCTTACAAAAGCACCTGAAAGTGACTAAGAGCTCCAAGCACCTAAAAGTAGCGAGAACGGCGACGAGTAATTCAGATTCTCACGCTAATTTGTAACTAGATACAGGGAGTAAATCAAAGATCCGAAGTTCAAACTTCAATCCTGAAGAAGTTGGGATAGAGAGGACAACACTATGAAGTCGAGTAGAGTGGGTGAGGACTTAAACTAGCTGAATCTGCGAGACAAGAGAGGGATTAATGATGGTGGTGACTAGTGATGGCCTGATGGTTGCCGAAGGAAAGCCAGAGCCGGAGAGGATGACTGGATTTGGAGTACTGGACAAAGAGCGGCGACAGGAATTAGGGATTTAGAAGCAAGGTGAGAATTGGGAGGCATTTTGATAAGGTCTTTTAGTTCCAAGGGCTTGTTTGGTGTGAGGGGAGGGGAAGTGGATGGAGGGAAAATTTGTTTGACTTGAATTTAAAAAAATTAGAGAATTGAGGTTAAAAATTTTTAATTAATTTTTATTACTCTTTTATCTTATATATTCCCTTTATTAAAATTTTATTACCCCATTTCTTCAATCTTTTAAAATTCAACTCATAAAAATTTTCCCTCCATTTCCTTTCCCTTCAAATCCCTCACACCAAACAGATCCTAAAAGGCGAGATATGAAGAGAATTGCGAAATTTTTGGACTAGGGGACATAGCGAAGATGTTAAAAATTGGAGCCAGAATTTTCAGGTGTAAGGTATTTATTTATTGATTGGTTCTTGTTTTCAAACCAAAAATGTTTGATAGTTTTTTTTGAAAAAAAAATATATAGCTTTCCCATTTATTTCTCCTCATTTTGAATAGATTTAGGATATATTTTTGATATATTTAGAGAATTATTTATTTAATTTTTTTAATTTTATCAAATTAGTCAATTGGGTCTTATAATAGTAAATTATTTTTTTTCCTATTTCATTTTATATACCTATATTTCTTTTACAAGTTAAAATAATTATTAATTTTTTTATATGAAGTTTTTCATTTTAATTTATCGTTACTAAAATCTTACAAGTTTAATATTGTTCTCTCTAATTTTCCCAAAAAATAGATATATACTATTACATTTAACATTCTTGGTGCTTCAAAATGATAAGTCAAAATTTGGTTCTATCTCATGTTTTGGGTGTGACGGTCTTCTCTAGCTTATTTACGGGTTCTTGTCAAGCCTGATCTTATACATTATTGCCAAACTCGCAGGTTGACTCTTTGAGTTTATCATTTTTATGTTTTTAACTTACAAAATCGTATTGTGTCACGCTTAAACTCGTATAAGTTATAAACTTAGTTAAACTCGTGAGTTTATATGTTGAGTTTACCCTATTTTTTTATTAATAATACTTATCATGATATGCTATTACGTCATTGTTGTGAGTTTACTTAAACTTATGGGTTTAATAACCTTGATGTTATATGATTATTCTATAACATATAAAATGATTTGAATAGATTAGATGTTATGAACCAGTTCTTTTGATTCAGTTTTAATTTCGACTTAATTTAATTGTTCATTCAAATTCAAAATTCCCTCCAACACAGCTTGATTAATGACCATATAATGGAGGTGTATGCCTATACATCCATTTGTCATGCGTTATTCCATCAATATATTATTGATTATACAATCCCTTCTTCATTTATTATATTAATTTTTAAATGAGAGTAATCCATATATTATTTTCTTATTTGTTTAGTTAATATGAAGGAGTCACAAGACAAATCCATTTTAATGAAATATGAATGTATTTCCTAAGAACTTGTCTCAATAAGTTTTAATTATGAGATGATGATGATGCCCTTCTCAATAATATGCCCCCGACCCAGTGAAAAAAAATATATACTTTTTTGTAATTGAAAATATATTTAAATAATTATATTATCATTAATGATAATTTGACAAAAAAAAAGAATTCTAAATGATCAAAATTTGAAAATTTTCAATTTAGCAACAGCATTAGTGACAGATTAGAGATGAAAAGCATTAGAGATGGAAATTAGATAGAATATGTGAATGTTTGGGAAGAATAATGGTTTCTTGTGGAAGAAAAAAGAAGAAGAATTGTAACATCCCAAATTTTATATTCACCAAATATATTGTAATTATTTGAGAAATTCAATAAAATGGTGAATATTCATGAATTTGGAATTAATAAAATTTATAAATGTTTATTTTCATGAGAAATTGGGCAGAAATAATTATGGAATTAACTTGAATAATTTAAAAATTCCAGTATTAAGGTCCAAAAATGGAGAAATAATAGAGAAAATATTTGGTCCAGAAATTGGTGGAAATTGGCCAAATAAAAAGAAGAAAAGAAATTGGATAAAAAAGGTAATGATAAAATCTTAATTTTGTCAATTTAGCACAAAATTAATTATTTTACGATTAATTGAAGTTAAGTTCAATTAATTAAGGAAAACAAGAGGAAAAAATATATTTAGAATATTTTGGTCAATTTAATATGAATTTATGGAAAATTTGAGCAAAAAGTCCAATTTGACCAAAATTGAGACTTTACATATATACGTAATCGGAGCAAGTTGTGAAGCCAATTGAGACCATAGGGAGGGACCCCTAGGTCTCTCCTACATGTGTGGTATGAAGAAGGATATATTAGTTGGGATTAATGGACAAGATTACATGTGCATAGGATTTATGTACATAAAGTGAATTTTTGGAATTTTGGAAAATGGACAAATGAATAAAGTAATATTATATAATATAAGATAAATCATCATCCTCTTCTCCAACCCTCATTTTAGACACACAACTTACCTGAATATAGAGAGAGAACATGTGGAATTCTTGAGAGAGAAATAAGAAGAAATCTCACAAGGTAAGCCGATTCCTCCGACGATCTAGCTCCTAACGCGTATAACTCCAACCCTAAGCTATTCCTCTTTGTTCTTTAAGGTTTGGAGGCTCAAAAATCTGTTGTTGAAGGGTTAGGGTTTCAGCCATATTGAGGAAAAGATAGTGGGAGCTTGAGGTAACTTCCAAACCTTCGTATATTGACTATTCTTGTTGATGTAGACAATTTAATCGGTGAAATTTTGCTGAATTGTCTTCGTTTGTAAATTTTGGAAATGTGACATTAGAAGTGTTATGCTACCCAATTTTAGTTCAACTGGTAGTTATAACTCAATTAGATGGTTAATACAATGGTTAGGAATAGAAAGGAACGCGTTTACAAAACCAAAATCGCAAAACCCTGATTTTCCCCGGAGAACCCATAAATTTTGGCTAGGGCTATAAATGGGTCTTAGAGTTGGATTTTCAATAATTTGATGATTCCATGGGGTTCAGGAGTAAAAATTAGGTGGGTTACAATTGGGCACTTTTTCGGAAAAGCCCGAAAAAGTATAATTACGAACACGCCCCTGGAACTCTTAAAGCGAGGTAATTTTGTAATTTGAAATTGAATTTTGTAATTCTGAGTCCTGAAATGGATTCTTTGGGTGAAAATATGTCAGAATAGCCAATGTCGAAATTTCAGAAAAAGTACAGTCGAACATAGCACGGCGGGGCTAGGGTCCCGGGGGCATTTTGGTAAATTATCACCATAGGCTAATATTACCACAGTAAACACTATGGAAGTGTCTAAAATGATACATGGATAGGTTTTAATCTATTTCTTGTACATTTGATGTTTTAGGACCGAGTTGGATGCCTGTAGTTGGCACGTTTCACGAGGCGGACCTTACGAGACAAGAAAAAGGTTCAGGTAGGGACTATTATCTCTCATATACTATGTGACTATTTATATGATGTGTGTTACTGTATTTTGTGATTTGACCACTTGCTGGAGACACATTGCCTAACTATAGTCTGGGACCTAGCTAAGGTACACTGGTCTTACCTAGCTGTAGTCAAGGACTTGGTTGAGGTACATGCAAAGGTTTCAACGGGTTAGTTGGCCTTGAATTTTGTGTATACACATTTTGTGATATTAATTTTTATTTTACTTGATACGGTACATTGCATATTTAATTTACGCATTTTATATGTTGGTCGTATATTTTTACTGGGATTCCTTAAAATCTCATCCCTTTTTTTGAATCAAAATGTCGCAATGGGTACCAATAGATCAAAAGGAAAGGATGTAGATAAGGGAAATTGACGGGAACATTTACCAAGGCAATGATTGTTGTTATATAGTATGTATTTGGTATATTTTTGGGATATTCTGTACATAAATGTCAATATTATTGAATGCTATACTGTGGATTCCAATATGTAAATAAATACTTTTATCAATGTAATTGTACATTTCTGTATGCCTGTGGAATGTGGACTCTATTACTTTGTAAATATCGAAATGGAAACGGGTGTTGACATTTTTGGTATCAGAGCCCAAAGCGGTTATGGATGAACCCAAGTGGTTCTGGCAGAGTTAATAAGTAGTTCTGGCATTATTAGAATTGTATACTGATATTGGTTTTGTTTACATGATGGCAGGATCATGAGCAGCAGCACTAGTGAGTTGTCCAAGGGTGAGACATCAGAACCAAAGTCCGTCGGAGTAGAGGACACCAGATGGACAATAGTATGGAGAGTACTACCTACCTGGAGGTCAGCTCATGCGACGGACGGCATGGAAGAGTGTGCCGAAGCTACTTGTATATAAACCGGAACCAAGATCAACCTCACCGGAGAGTCAAGAGTCTGGGAGACCACAGATTATTCTGATAAGGACCCCGAGGAGGATCCTGAGAAAGACCCGGAGGAGTACTCAGATGATGAGATGAGCGATGAGAGACTATGAGTCTAGGGCAGAGTCGGTGCTGGTTCCTTATGACCTATAGCTGAACCCAAAGTTGTGGCATTATCTCTGGCGCTGATATCTCCGATCGGTACTGGAATATGATACTCCCCGCAATTGGTATCTTACATGGAGAAAATGTATCAGCTTTAGGATGATCTGGAGGTGGGATTAGAAATGAGGTCTAGGCATGTACTACTATGGGCTTCTTTCCAGATACAACATACTGGAATAGATAGAAGATTATTATAGTGGAGAGCGGCCAGAGTAGGAACTTCTGGGCGTTCCTGGATCACATGAGCATCCTAGTAGCAAGATATATGTATATAAAGTGATGTGGGACCCACACGATATATTTTGGTGATTAAAGCTGACCAGCACATATTACAAGACAAGGGCTGACAAGCGGAATTGAGGGACAGAAAAAGATTTAGCTAGAGTCGGTATTTTGGGGAGGGTACAGATAAGGAAATGTACTATAACAAGGAATAATATGTCATGTACAGTAGTTTATAGGTTATCTGATATTTCTGTTTCTCTGTAGCTACTATAAATAGTTGTGTATACTATATATGACATATTTGTGTACCCTGACTTTTATGAAATGATGAAAATGCCCTTGCTCTTATATGAAATGTAATTCTTCTCTATTTTCATGTAGTTTGAAAGATAGAGATGATGCGAGGGAAACCATGAGGTAGAGGCTGAGGAAGGTGTCAGCATGGTAATGATGATGAAGGACATAATCCTAGACCAGATCCAGAATAGCAGCAAATATTGGATATGTTAGAACAATAACAAACCACAATGAATGAAGTAAGAGGTGGCCTTCAGGGAGTGCAGTAAAGGCAGGATAGCTTGGAGGATCGCCTAGATGAATACATGAGGGGTAATGATAATGATGAAGAAGTATAGGAGGAACCTCAACCAGAGGATAATGAACTGGATTATAAGGAAAAAATCCAAACCTGATTGAGTAGATATAGTAAACAACAATCGCCTATATTTCGGGGAAAGTTTAACCCACAATTGGCTGAGGATTGGCTATCCCGTTTGGATAAAATTTTCAACATGTTGTGATGTCTATATGAGATGAAGCCTTTGTTAGCCATTTACAAGTTGGAAGGTGATGCAGATCGTTGGTGTAAGAACACAGAGCTTACTTTGAGGGGGAGAAATGTTCCTATTACTTGGGAATTGATCCAAGAGAAATTTAATGAGAAATATTGTCCCCCATCTATCAGATGAGAAAAAGAGAAAGAATTTCTGAGTGTCAGACAACAAGATCGGGAGAGCTTCAATGAATATCTAACTTGGTACATCTGACTGTCTCGGTATTCGGCATACCACAAATTGCACGATAATGAAGAATGGACTTTCGATATGATGATTGAGGGGTTGAGATCATAACTAAAAGAAAAACTAGTTACAAACATTTCACAGAGTTCAGTAAAGTGGTGGAAGAAGGTTGATATATTGAGAAATGTATGTTGAGTTTGGCTGGCCAAGACAATAACAAGGGTGCCTCTGGTAGTGGTAGTACATAATAGAAATGGAAGAATACAGGTGGACCTTCTAAGGGAAAAAAATAAGAGGCCGAACCAAGCTGGTGGCCGTGGAGGCCAGGGTTTCCTAAGAGGTGGAACATGTTGGCATTGTCTCAAGCCGTTTCATCCTAGCAAGATGTGTAGTGGAGCCCCATTAAGGACGGATCCTAACAAACCACTCACTTGCTATAATTGTGGTAAGTTGGGACACTTTTCTAAGGATTGCCCATAAAAGCAGCAACTGGAAAAGACTAGACCCAGGGTTCCAGGCAGGGTCTACATATGGACATAGGAAGAAGCCCACAAGTCTTCGGAGCTGATACAAGGTATGATTTCTCTGAACTGCAATCTAGTGCATGTCATGTATGATTCGGGTGCTAGTCATTCATTCATTGCATATGACTGCGTGAGACAGTTGAATTTACATATGCATAAATCCCCATATGATATGGTTATATCTACGTCTACAAGTACATAAATTGTGACGGCTGATGTTTGTTTGAATTGCGGGATAAAAGCCGAAGGGCATGAGTCGACTATAAATCTGATATGGTTACCATTGCAAGGGTTAGAGGTAATCTTGGGGATTGACTGGTTGACAGCGAATGGTGAGTTACTGGATTGCAAACAGGAGAGAGTTATATATCCAAATCCACAACCATGAGCTGACATAGAAATCACTCTCAACCTTCTTTCTGCAGCTAAGGTTGAGAGATGTTTATAAAAAGGCTATTAGGGGTACATGGTGTTTTGTTCTATGCAGTCAGAGGCTAGTGAAGCCTTGGAAAGTATCCCTATGGCAAATGAGTTCCCTGATGTATTTTAGGAGGATGTTGGTGGATTAACTCCAGATAGGGAAGTAGAGTTCTCAATTGATTTGAGGCCTGGAGCAGAACTAATCTCTAAAACCCCATACAGAATGGCTCCAAGTGAAATAATGGAGTTAAAGAAGAAAATTGAGGAGTTACTCAAAAAAGGGTTTATACGACCCAATGTTTCACCCTAGGGTACTCCAGTGCTTTTTATCAGAAAGAAAGACAGGAGCCTGCGTCTCTGTGTTGATTATTGAGAGCTAAACAAGGTGACTGTCTAGAACAAGTATCTACTCCCTAAATTGATGATCTACTTGATTAGTTATCTGGTTCATGTGTATTCTTTAAAATCAATTTGCGATTGGGATACCACCAGTTAAAACTAAGAGTAGACGATGTATTAAAGACTGCTTTTAGGACCAGATATGGGCATTACAAGTTTCTAGTGATGTCATTTGGGCTGACCAATGCACCCGCCATATTCATGGACTATATCAATTGAATCTTTCGTCCTTACTTGGACTAGTTCGTATTAGTCTTTATCGATGATATACTGGTGTATTCGAAGAGTAAAGTCAAGCATGAGCAACACTTGAGAATCATATTGAATATATTAAGGGATAAGTGACTCTAAGCCACATTGAGTAAGTATGAATTTTGACTTTCAGAGGTAATATTTCTGGGCCACGTTGTCTCACAGCAAGGGGTCTCTATGGATCCTAGCAAAGTAGAAGCAGTACTGAGCTGGAAGAAGCCAGATACTATATTTGAAGTGCCTAGTTTTCTAGGTCTAGATGGCTATTACAGAAGATTTACTTAGAATCTCTCCAGAATTGCTTTACCATTGATGAAATTGATGCGGAAAGCTCAACATTTTGTGTGGGACGAGAATTGTGAACAAAGCTTCCTAGAGTTGAAGCAGAGGTTGACTACAACACCAATACTGACGATCCTAGATCCACAGTTTATGTATGTTGTGTATACAGATGCCAATGGGTATGGATTGAGATGTGTGTTGATGCAGCATGGCCAAGTGGTGGTGTGCGCATCTCGTCAGTTGAAACCTCTCAAATTGAACTATCCTACCCATAATCTTGAGTTGGCAGCAATTGTATTTGCTTTGAAAATCTAGAGACACTATCTCTATGGTGAGACTGTAGAGTTATACTGCAACCACAAGAGCTTGAAGTACTTGTATGATTAGAAAGAGCTCAACATGAGACAGGAAAGATGGATGGAGTTGCTGAAAGATTATAATCTAGAAATCAAATACCATCCTGGTAAGGAAAATATTATTGCTGATGCATTAAGCAGTAAATCAGTGCATGTGGCAGCCATGATGATAAGCAGAAAATGATCGAGGATTTTAGAGATCTAAATATGTCTAGTCAGATTTTGTTAAATAGTGGTGTTAGCTAGATATACAATGATTTTAGGGCAGCGATTGTGGAAGCACAGCTGCCAGACAGGGGAGTACTATCCATCAGAGATACAATTACTTAAGATGAAACTCAGGAATATGATTTGTCACCCAACGGACTAGACAAGTACAAGAAGTGGATTTATGTTCCACCGCAACCAGAAGTGAGACGGCAAATCCTGGAGGAGGCATAAAAGAGTAAGTACAATTTGCATTCAGGAGCTACAAAAATGTACCATGACTTGAAGGCCCAATACTAGTGGCCAGGCTTGAAAAGAGAGGTGACTGAGTTTGTTGCTCGTTGTCTAACATGTCAAAAAGTGAAATTTGAACATCAGTGAGCATCAGGGCTTCTGTAAAACCCCGAGATCCTGAGTGGAAGTGGGAAAGTGTTACTATGGTTTTCTTGATGGGACTGCCTAAGGTCAAAAACCATGGCGCTATATGGGTGATAAGTGATAAGATAGCCCACTTCTTGCCTATTAGTATTCACTATTCTCTTAACAAGCTGACAGAAATCTACATTAAGGAGATTGTGAGGTTACATGGTACTCCAAAGAACATCATCTCTAATTGAGATCCACGGTTTACTTCTAAGTTTTGGAAGGTGGTTCATGAAGCTTTGGGTACCAAGCTTCGATTCAGTATGACATATCATTCTCAGACAGATGGACAGACGGAGCGAACCATAAAGACACTTGAGGATATGTTGAGGGCGTGTGCACTTGATTTCAAAGGTAGTTGGGACAAATTCCTTCCATTGGCAGAGCTTGCCTACAACAACAGTTATCATTCAAGCATCCAGATGGCTCAATATGAGGCACTCTATGGGAGGAAGTATCAATCGCCCTTATGCTGGACCAAGTTGTCTAAGAGGCAATTGCTAGAGCCAGATCTTGTTAACCAGACAATGGAATAGATAAAATTAATTAAGCAGAGGTTGCTAGATGCTCAGAGCTAACAGAAGAGTTATGCGGACAAGAGGTGAAAACATTGGGAATTTGAAGTGATGACCATATATTTATGAAAGTATCACTAGTTACGGGTATTGGTAAAGCATTGAAAGTATAGAAGTTTTGAGATCTTAGAGAAGATTGGGCCAATAGCGTATTGCATCGCTTTGCCACCGAATCTAAGCAGCCTACACGATGTTTTTCATGTTTCCCAGTTGAAAAGGTATCAACTTGACCCAGAACATGTAATAGAATATAAAGATGTGGAAATGCACGATGATTTTCCTGTGAAGTCACACCTGACCAAATCATCGATCGGTAGGAGAAATAGCTTAGAAACAAGAGCATTCCATTTATCAAAATTGTCTGGAAAGGGTTATCAGCCAGAAAGGCTACATGGGAAACAAAGGAAAGTATAAAGAAACGTTACCCGGAATTATGGTTGTATAGGTATAGCAAACTTTAGGGACAAATTTTATTTAAGTAGGGGAGAACTGTGACAGCCCAAATTTTATATTCACCAAATATATTGTAGTTATTTGAGAAATTTAATAAAATGGTGAATATTCATGAATTTGGAATTTATAAATGTTCATTTTCATGAGGAATTGGGTAGAAATAATTATGAAATTAATTTGGGTAATTTAAAAAGCCAAATATTAAGGTCCAAAAATGGAGAAATAATAGAGAAAATATTTGGTCCAATAATTGGTGGAAATTGGCCAAATAAAAAGGAGAAAAGAAATTTGATTAAAAAGGTAATAACAAAATCTTAATTTTGTCAATTTAGCACAAAATTCACTATTTTTTGATTAATTGAAGTTAAGTTCAATTAATTAAGGAAAATAAGATGAAAAAACATATTTAAAATATTTTGGTCAATTTAATATGAATTTATGGAAAATTTGAGCAAAAAGGGCAATTTTGATTAAAATTGAGACTTTACATATATATGTAACCGGAGCAAGTTGTGAAGCCAATCGAGACCATAGGAAGGGACCCCTAGGTGTCTCCTACATGTGGCTTGAAGAAGGAAATATTATTTGGGCTTAATGGACAAGATTACATGTACATAGGATTATGTACATAAAGTGAGTTTTTGGAATTTTGGAAAATGTGCAAATGTATAAAGTAATATTATATAATATAAGATAAATCATCATCCTCTTCTCTAGCCCTCATTTCAGATGCACAACTAACCTAAATATAGAGAGAGAATGTGTGGACTTCTTGTGAGAGAAAGAAGAAGAAATCTCACAAGGTAAGCCGATTCCTCCGACGATCTAGCTCCTAACGCGTATAACTCCGACCCTAAGCTAGTCCTCTTTGTTCTTTAAGGTTTGGAGGCTCAAAAATCTTTTGTTGAAGGGTTAGGGTTTTAACCATATTGAGGAAAAACTAGTGGGAGCTTGATGTAACTTCCAAACCTTCGTATATTGACTATTCTTATTGATATAGACAATTTAATTGGTGAAATTTCGCTGGATTGTATTTGTTTGTAAATTTTGGAAATGTGACATTAGAAGTGTCATGTTACCCAATTTTAGTTCAACTAGTAGTTATAACTCAATTAGATGGTTAATACAGTGGTTAGGAGTAGAAAAGAACGCGTTTATGGAGCCAAAATCGCAAAACCCCAATTTTCCTTGGATAACCCATAAATTTTGGCCAGGGCTGTAAATGGGTCTTAGAGTTGGATTTTCAATGATTTGATAATTCCATTGGGTTCAGGAGGGAAAATTAGGTGGGATTACATTTGGGCACTATTTCAGAAAAGCCCAAAAAAGCATAATTACAAAAAAGCCCCTGAAACTTTTTAAGCGGGGCTGCCAAGGGCAATTTTATAATTTGACATTGAATTTGATAATTCTGAGTCCAGAAATGGATTTTTCAGGTGAAAATATGTTAGAATAGCCCATGTCAAAATTTTGAAAAAAGTATAGTGAGACCAGGTACCACAAGGCTGGGTTGGGATCCCTAGGGCATTTTGGTAAATTGTCATCATAGGCTAATATAACCACAATAAACACTATGGAAGTGTCTAAAATGATACATGGATATGTTTTAAGCTATTTCTTGTACATTTGATATTTTAGGACCGAGTTGGACACCTGTAGTTGGCACGTTTCATGAGACGAACCTTACGAGAGAAGAAAAAGGTTTAGGTAGGGATTACTATGTCTCATATACTATATGACTATTTGTATGATGTGTGTTACTGTGTTCACAATGCTTGTGCAATGCCTCTGTTTATAGGCCCTTAAGGGTTACCACTAAGTTATAATAGATGATACAATAAATGCATATGAATGTTCACTAAATTGCCTTTTAGTTTCCCAATTGATATTCATAAATGGTGCATCACTCCAAATTTATATTCACCAAATATATTATAATTATTTTGGAAATTCAATAAAATGATGAATAAATATGAATTTGGAATTTATGAATTTTATAAGTGTTCATTTTCATGAGAAATAGGGCAAAAATAATTATGGAATGAATTTGGGTAATTTTAAAATCCCAATATAAGGTCCAAAAATGAAAAAAAATAATACAGAAAATATTTGGTCCAAAAATTGATGGAAATTGGCCAAATAAAAAGAAGAAAATAAATTGGATTAAAAAGGTAACGACAAAATCGTAATTTTGTCAATTTAAGCACAAAATTAACTATTTTCCAATTAATTTAAGTTAATTTCAAATAATTAAGGAAAATAAAGGGAAAAAATATATCTAGAATATTTTGGTCAATTAAATATGAATTTATGAAAAATTTCAGCAAAAAGTGCAATTTTGACCAAAATTGAGACTTTACATGTATACGTAACTGGAACAAGTTGTAAAGTCAATTGAGACCAAAGGGTAAGACCCCTAGGAGTCTCCTATATGTAGCATAAAGAAGGAAATATTGGTTGGGCTTAATGAGCTTGGTTATATGTACATAAGGATTTATGTAAATAAGTAACAAATGAAAAAAATAAGGTAAACTATATGATAAATATCATCATCTTCCTTCTTTCTTCAGCATATCACGTCTAAATAGACTTGAAACAAGAGAGAGAAAGCTGAGAGCATTTAGAGAGAGAAAGGGAAGAAATCTCACAAGGTAAGCCGATTTCTCCGATGATTTAGCTCCTAATGTATATAACTTCGATCCTAAGCTACTCCTTTATGTCTTTAAGGTTTGGAAGCTCAAAATCTATTGTGGAACACCTAGGGTTTTTAGCCACATTGAGGAAAAGCTAGTTGGAGCTTGAGGCAACTTCCAAGCCTTCATATATTAACTATTTTGGCTATTGTGGGCAATTTAATAAGTGAAATTTTGCCGAATTGCAATTAGTTCTAAACTTTGGAAATGTGTATGCCTAAGGTTTATGCTGCCCAATTTTAGTTCAAATGGTTGTTCTAACTCAATTAGATGTTTAATAAAGTGGTTAGGAGTAGAAAGGAGCGTTTACGGAGCCAAAATCGCAAAACCCCAATTTTTTCTAGAGGATCCCATAATTTTGGTCAGAGCTAGATCTAGGGGTAGGAGTTTGATTTTCAATGATTTAATGATTCTATTGGGTTCAAGAGGGAAAATTAGGAGGGTTTACAATGGGGCACTTTTTCGTAAAAAGGCCGAAAAAACATACTTACGAAAACGCCCCTGAAACCCTAAAATAAAAGCTATCAAGGGTATTTTTATAACTTAAAAATGAATTTGGTAATTCTGAATTTGGAAATGGATTCCTTTGATAAAAATATGTCAGAATAGCCCATATCAAAATTTTAGGAAAAGTACAGCATAGATCTCAAGGGCATTTTTATAAATTTTCACTATAGGTTAATATAACCAAAGGAAATATTATGGTAGTGCCTAAAATGATACATGGATAGGTTATACCTATTTTTTGTACATTTAACGTTTTAGGACTGAGTCGGTAGTCGAAAGTCGACACGTTTTATGAGGCATACGATATAGGGGTGATAAAGCTTTGAGGTAGGGACTACTATCTCTCATATACTATGTGATCAATTGTATGTTTTATGTTACTAAATTTTGTGATATGAATTGGTGCTTGAGGCACAGTACCTGATTGTGGTTCGGTGCCCAGCCAAGGTATATTGAAAATCCCAATTGTGGTCGGTGACTCGACTGAGGTACATGTAGGGGTTCTTATTCGATGTTTGGCTCTAAAACTTGTGTATATGTATGAATCAAATTGAACTTTCATTTTGCCTAATGTGGTGCATTGCATACTTAATTTTCACATTTTATATTTTGATAGCATGTTTCTACTGTGATTCTTCGGAATCTCACCCCTTTTCTAAACAAACATCTCAACGGGTGCCAGTGGAACGAAAGGCAAAGATGTAGACACAGGGAAGTGATTGGCATGCATCTCAAGTCAAAGTCAAAGTTCATGGTTATAGTTAGCTTATGTTTAGAATACTTTTGAATATGTTGTAAATATTGGAAATACTGTCGCATTCTGTATTGTAAATGAATACTTTTATCAGTATATATGTAATTTTCTGTATGCCTGTGGAACTCGATCTCTATTACTTTGCTTATATCGAAATGGAAACGGGGGTTGACATTTTTGGTATTAGAGCTAGTAAGTGGTTATGGCATTGTCAGAATGGTATATTGATATAGTTTTGTTTGTATGGAGATAAGACATCATGAGTAGTTTGAGTGAGCTTATGATCATGATCAGTAGTACTAGTGAATTGTCTGGGGGCGAGATGACGGTGAACTAGCATCTTCCTGATAAACAACAGATGATAGACTATTTCAGAAACGGTGGTATGTGCATGAGATATACGGCACTAAAAAGTGTGTTAAAGCTGCCTGTGTACTGTCCAAAGCCTAGGCCAATGTCCCTAGGAGTGTCAGAGGTTGGGGATACTAGAAATACTCCAAATGAGGATCCAGAGTAGGATTCTGATGATGATCCGGAGGAGGTCCCAGAGGACGAACCAAGCGATAGTGAGTCTTAGGCAGAGTCAGTACAGGTGCTGTATAACCTGCAGCCGGTCCCAGAATTGTGGCATTATCTCCAGAGCCGATATATCATAGCAATATTGGAACATGTTACTCTTCGTGATTGGTATCTTGAGTTCCTGAGAGGCGTGCAGACCATGTATCAGCTTCAGCATGATATGGGAGTAGGTTTTACTGATAAGTGTTAAGCATATACCACTGTGGGTTTCTTTCTAGATATAGTATTCTGGAACATATAGAAGAACCTTATCGTTGAGCAGGGCCTGAAGGCGAGCTTCTGGACGTTCTGGAGGAATATCACAAGGCTAGTGCGGGTGTTTATGTACACTGAGATGTGGGGTCTACGCGAGCTATTTTGGTGATCGGAGTCGACTAGCACGTACTACAGAGAGAGGGGGTTAGCTAGAGTCGGTATTTTAGGAGGGCACAAAGATAGTTAAGCGTGCTCGACCCGGGGTAGTCTAAAATGGGTGACCCTTAGAAAGTTGTATGAACTTAATATTTTGGTTATGTAAAGGACAATATGTCAAGTATAGTAGTATATAGGATATGTGATGTTTCTATTTCTTTGTGACTACTGTAAATAGTTGTTATGTGCTATGTATGACATATCTATGTACCCTGACTTTTATGAAATGACAAAAATACCTTACTCTTATGTAAAATGTAATTTTTCTCTATTTTCATGTAGTTTGAAACATAGAGATGTTCAACCCGGTAGACCTCATGGCAGGCCACGTGTAAGGCATAATCATGTTGTGATTGAGGCACGACCTGATCCAGTACAGCAACGAATACTGGATATGTTAAAACAACAACAAATTATAATGAATGAAATAAGTGGTGACCTTCAGGGAGTATAGCAAAGGTAGGACCACCTGGAGAATCATCTGGATGAATTTATGTGGGGAAATTATGAAGAAATACTGGAGGAACATCAACCAGAGATTTACCACTAGAGCCTGAGGTGGATATTCAAACTTGGCTAAGAAGGTTCAGTAAATAACAACCACCTATGTTTAGAGGGAAGTTTGATCCTCAACTAGCGGAAGACTGGTTGGCTCATTTGGATAAGATTTTTGATATGTTGCAATGCCCAGACGAGGTGAAAGCCTTGTTAATTATATACAAGCTGGAAGGTGATGCTGATCGCTGGTGGAAAGGCACAGATC
The DNA here is from genome assembly GCA_963210345.1 of Inga oerstediana. Classification (NCBI taxonomy): domain Eukaryota; kingdom Viridiplantae; phylum Streptophyta; class Magnoliopsida; order Fabales; family Fabaceae; genus Inga; species Inga oerstediana. The sequence continues at coordinate 69,767,765 of OY723403.1, forward strand.
TTACCCTGAAGGAGAGGAATATTCCTATCACGTGGGAATTATTCCAGGAGAAGTTCAACGAGAAATATTTTCCTCCAACTATCAAAAGAGAATAGGAGAAAGAATTCCTCTATATCAAACAACAAGACAGGGAGTGTTTTGACAATTATTTAGCCCGGTATATTAGACTGTCGTGATATTCATCTTACCATAAGCTGAATGACAATGAAGAGTGGAATGCAGATATGATAATTGAAGGGTTGAAACTCGAATTTAAAGAGAAGCTGATTTCTGAACATTTGACTGAATTTGGAAAAGTGGCAGAAGAGTGTCGATATATCGAAAAGTGTATATCGAACTTGGCAGCACAGACTAGGAACAGAGGTGTTTCAGGAAGTGGTAGCTAGCATAGAAGAGAAAAGAATAGGGTGGACCTTCTGGGGGAGCTATGAAGTTGAACATGTTGGTTTTGTCGTAAACCATTCCATCCTGGCAAGGCTTGTAATGGCACACCACTGAAAGCTAATCCTAACAAACCATTTACTTGTTTTAATTGCAGTATGCCAAGACACATGTCCAAGGATTGTTCGGAAAAGCAGTAACCATAGGATACTAGACCTAGAGTTTCAGGCAAGGTCTACACACTGACACAAGAAGAAGCCAAAAGTCTCTAAAGCTGATTCAATGTATGATTTCTCTGAATGGCAATCTAGTACATGTTATGTATAATTTTGGTGCAAGTTATTCATTCATTGCATATAACTGCATGAGACTGTTACATTTACCTGTGCATAAATCCCCATATGATTTGGTTGTATCTATACCTATTGGCACATGAATTGTGATGGCTTCTTTTGTCTGAATTGTGTGGTAAATGTTAGGGGGCATGAATTGACTATAGATCTGATTTGTTTACCACTGCAAGGGTTGGAAGTAATTTTGGGGATTGACTGGTTAACAATGAATGGTGAGTTATTATATTGTAAACATAATAGAGTTATATATCTGAATCCACAACCGCAAGCTGATACAGAAATCACTCTTAACATTCTCTCTACAGCTAAGGTTGAGATATATTTGCAAAAAGGTTGTCAGGGGTATATGGTATTCTTAACTATGCAGTTAAAGGCCGGTGTAGCCTTAGAAAGTATCCCAGTAGTAAGTAAGTTCTTTGATGTGTTTCCGGAGGATATCGGTGGATTACCTCTAAATAGGGAAGTGGAGTTCTTGATTGATCTGAGGCCTAGAGCAGGACTAATTTCCAAAACCCCATACCGTATGGCTCCGAGAGAAATGGAAGAACTAAAGAAGCAGATTGATGAGCTACTTGAGAAAGGGTTGATACGGCCTAGCATATCACCCTAAGGTGTTCCAGTGTTCTTTGTCAAGGAAGAAAGACAGGAGCCTGTATCTCTGTGTCGATTATCGAGAGCTGAACAAGGTAACCGTTAAGAACAAGTATCCACTCCCTAGAATTGATGATTTTCTTGATCAGTTGTCTGGTTCCTGTATATTCTTAAAGATCGATTTACGATTGGGATATCACCAGTTGAAAGTAAAAGCAGAAGATATATCGAAGACTGCTTTCAAGACCAGATATGGTCATTATGAGTTCCTTGTGATGCCATTTGGGTTGACTAATGCACTTGCTATGTTTATAGACTACATGAATAGAATCTTCCATCCTTACTTAGACCAGTCTGTTGTAGTTTTTATTGATGATATTTTGGAGTATTCACGGAGCAAAGTTAAATACGAGCAGCATCTGAGAACTGTGTTGAACATATTGCGGAAAAGGAAACTCTTTCCCAAGCTGAGCAGGTATGAATTTTGGCTTTCAAAGGTAAAGTTTCTGAGCCATGTTGTCTCACAGCAAGGGGTCTCCGTGGATCCTAGCAAGGTGGGAGTAGTACTGAGTTGGAAGAGACCAAAGACTATATTTAAAGTGTGTAGTTTTCTAGGTCTAGCTGGCTATTATCGAAGGTTTATACAGAATTTCTCAAGAATTGCATTGTCGTTGATGAAATTGACATGGAAAGCTCAACAGTTTGTGTGGAATGAGAATTGTGAGAAGAGCTTATTGGAATTAAAGCAGAGGTTAACTACAGCACCAGTGCTGACGATCTCAGATCCGCAGTTTACATATGTTGTTTATACAGATGCCAGTGGGCATGGATTGGGATGCATATTGATATAGTAAGGCCGAGTGGTGGCATATGTATCTCGACAGCTAAAAACTCACGGATCGAATTATCCCACCCATGATCTTGAGTTGGTGGCAATAGTGTTAACTTTAAAAATCTAGAGACATTATCTCTATAGTGAGACTATAGAGTTATACTGCGACCACAAGAGCTTGAAGTACTTGTATGATTAGAAAGAGCTCAACATGAGATAGCACAGATGGATAGAGTTGCTGAAAGACTACAATCTAGAAATTAAATACCATCCTGGTAAGGCTAATGTTTTGCTGATGAATTAAGCCGAAAATTAGTGCAGGTAGCAGCCATAATGATATGAGATCAGTAATTGAAGAAGCTCAGCAGTATGATGAGCAAGTACTATCTATCGGAGGCATGATTGATAGAGGTGAAACTCAAGAATACGACTTGTCACCCAGCGGACTTGTCAGGTACAAAAAGCGGATTTATGTTCTACCGCAACCAGAACCAAAACAGCAAATCCTAGAGGAGGCACATAAGAGTAGATATACTCTACATACAGGGCCTACAAAGATGTACTATGACATGAAGGCTCAATACTATTGGCAGGGATGAAAAAAGAAGTGATTGAGTTTGTCGCTCGTTGCTTAACATGTCAGAAAGTTAAAGTTGAACATCAATGACCATTTGGGCTTTGACAAACCTTAAGATTCCTGAGTGAAAGTGGGAAAGCGTTACTATGGATTTTGTGACAAGCTTACCTTAGGTCAGAAACTATGACGCTATATTGGTGATAGTTGATAGATTTACGAAGATAGCTCACTTCCTACCGATTAGTATTCACTATTCTCCTGACAAACTGGCAGAAATATATTTTAAGGAGATTGTGAGATTACATGGTACTCTGAAGAACATTATCTCTGATCGAGATCCATGATTCACTTTCAAGTTTTGGAAGGCAGTACATAAAGCTTTGGGTACCAGATTCAGCACGACATATCATCCTCAAACTGATGGCCAGGCAGAATAAACTATTCAAACCCTTAAGGATATGCTAAGGGCATGAGTACTTGATTATAAAGGTACTTGGGACAAATTCCTTCTATTGGCAGAGTTCGCTTATAGCAACAGTTACCATTCGAGCTTCCAGATGGCTCCATATGAGGCACTATAGGGAGGAAGTGTCAATCGCCCTTATGTTGGACTGAGTTGTCCGAGAGGGAATTGCTAGGGCTAGATCTTGTTGACTAGACAATGGAGCAGATAAAATTGATTAAATAGATGTTGCTAGCTACTCAAAGCCGATATAAAAGTTATGCAGATAAGAGGCAAAACCTCTAGAATTTGAAGTCGGTGACCACGTGTTTATGAAAGTGTCACCTATTACGGGGATTGGCAGAGCATTGAAAGTAAGGAAGTTGTAACTAAGGTATATTGGTCCATTTGAAATCTTAGTGAAGATTGGGTTAGTAGCGTATCACATCGGTTTGCCACCGAATCTGAGTTAGCTATATGATGTTTTCCATGTTCCCCCGTTGAAAAAGTATCAACTTTATCCAGAACATGCAATAGAGTATGAAGATGTGGAAATGCATGAAGATTTGACTTACAAAATCATACCTGACCAAATCATAGGTCGGCAGGAGAAGTAACTCAGGAACAAGAGCATTCCATTCATCAAGATTGTCTGGAAAGGGTTATCACCCATAGAGGCTACATGGGAACAAAGGAATGTGTAAAGAAATGTTACGCGGAATTTTTGGTTGAATAGGTGTAGCAAATTTTGGGGACGAAATTTATTTAAGTGGGGGAGAACTATAACACTCTAAATTTATATTCACTAAATATATTGTAATTATTTAGGAATTCAATAAAATGGTGAATATATATGAATTTGGAATATATATGAATTTTATAAATGTTTATTTTCATGAGAAATTGGGCAAAAATAATTATGGAATTAATTTAGGTAATTTAAAAAGACAATATTAAGGTCCAAAAATGAAAAAAAAATAATGCAGAAAATATTTGGTCCAAAAATTGATGGAAATTGGCCAAATAAAAAGAAGAAAAGAAATTGGATTAAAAAGATAACGACAAAATCGTAATTTTACCAATTTAAGAATAAAATTAATAATTTCTCAATTAATTGAAGTTATTTTCAATTAATTAAGGAAACTAAAGGGCAAAAATATATCTATAATATTTTGTTCAATTAAATATGAATTTTTATGAAAAATTGCAACAAAAAGGGCAATTTTGACCAAAATTGAGACTTTACGTGTATACGTAACTAGAACAAGTTGTGAAGCCAATTGAGACCAAAGGGAAGAACCCCTAGGAGTCTCCTATATGTAGCATAAAGAAAGAAATATTGGTTGGGATTTATGTATGGTTACATGTACATAAGGATTTATGTACATAAGTTTATTTTCTGAAATTTTGGAAAATGAAACAAATGAATAAAATAAGGTAAAATATATGATAAATATCATCTTCTTCCTTCTTTCTTCAGTATATCAGGTCCAAACAAACCTGAAACAAAAGAGAGAAAGTTGAGAGCATTTAGAGAGAGAAGGGGAAGAAATCTCGCAAGGTAAGGCGATTTCTCCGATGATTTAGCTCCTAATGCATATAACTTTGATCTTAAGCTACTCCTCTATATTCTTTAAGGTTTAGAAGCTCAAAATATATTGTAGAACACCTAGGGTTTTCAGCCACATTGAGGAAAAGCTAGTTGGAGCTTGAGGTAACTTCGAAACATTCGTATATTAACTATTTTGCTATTGTGGGCAATTTAATCAGTGAAATTTCGCCGGATTGTCATTGGTTTTAAATTTGGAAATATATGTGCCTAAGGGTTATGCTGCCAAATTTTAGTTCAAATGGTTGTTGTAACTCAATTAGATGCTTATAAAGTGGTTAGGAGTAGAAAGGAACGCCTTTACGGAGCCGAAATCGCAAAACCTCGATTTTTCCCAAATGATCCCATAATTTTGGTTAGGGTTAGATCTAGGGGTAGGAGTTGGATTTTCAATGATTTGATAATTCCATTGGGTTCATGAGGGAAAAATAGGTGGGGTTACAGTTACTTACGAAAACGCCTCTGAAACAGTAAAATAGGGGTTGTCAAGGGTATTTTCATAATTTTACAATGAATTTGGTACTTTTGAGTCCAGAAATGGATTCTTTGGATGAAAATATGTCAGAATAGGCCATGTCAAAATTTCAGAAAAAGTACAGCCAGCCCGAGGTCCCGGGGACATTTTGGTAAATTTTCACCATAGGCTAATATAACCACAAGAAATACTATGGTAGTGCCTAAAATGATACATAGATGGTTATAACCTATATCTTGTACATTAAATATTTTAGGACCTAGTCGGGAGTCGAAAGTCGACATGTTTTGCGAGGCACACGATACAGGGGTGATAGAGCTTTAAGGTAGGGACTACTATCTCTCATATACTATGTGATTAATTTTATGTTATATGTTACTATATTTCGTGATATGAATGGGTGCAAGAGGCACAGTACCTGGTTGTGGTTCAGTGCCCAGCCAAGTTATATCGAAAATCCTAGCTATGGTCGGTGACTTGGCTGAGGTACATGTAGGGGTTCTAACTTGTTGTTTGGCCCTGAAATTTGTGTACACATATGAATCGAATTGAACTTTCGTTTTGCCTAATATGGTGCATTGCATATTTAATTTTCACATTTTATATGTCGATAGTATGTTTCTACTGGGATTCTTCGGAATCTCACCCCTTTTTCTAAACAAACATCTCAGTGGGTGAAGTGGAACGAAAGGCAAAGACGTAGACACAGGGAAGTGATTGGCATGAGTCTCAAGGCAAAGTCAAAGTTCATGGTTATAGTTATCTTATGTTTAGAATACTTTTGATGATCCTGTAAATATTGGAAATACTATCGCATTCTGTATTTTATCGATGGACGACTCTGGATTGTAAACGAATACTTTTATCAGTATATATGTAATTTTCTGTATGCCTTTGGAACTCGGTCTCTATTACTCTGCTTATATCAAAATGGAAATAGGGGTTGACAAATGGTGACTAGCATGTGAAAGGTAAAGAGTCAATGAACATCCACATAATTAGTATATGCATAACACTGTCCTTTTGATGTCCATTATGAATGTGCTTTGTAACAACCCAAATTTTATTCACCAATATGCCTTGTAATTATTTGAGGCATTCAATGAAATGGAATGGTAAATATTCATAAACTTGGAATTTAAGAAGCTAGTAAATTTTCATTTTCATGAAAATTGGGCTAGAACAAGTTGTGAAATTAATTTTTGGGTGCTCCAAAAAGCTCAATATTGAAGCCCAAAATGGAGGAATACAAGAATATAATATTTGGCCCAATATTAGTCATAACTTTGGCCAAACAAAGAAAGAAAGGAATAAGCTCCAAATTTAATCCAAGAATGTAATGGCAAATTTGTAATTTGCAAGATTAATTATTTTTCCAATTAATTGAAGTAATTTCAGTTAATTAAGGAAAATAAAGGATGTATGTATAATTGGAATATTCTTGGTCAAATAAATCAAGGTTTGAAAAGTCAAAATTGGACTTGTACCTAAATTAATTAAAAAAGTTGTGGAAAATGTTGGAGCAATTATTATTTCCCTTTTCCTCATGATTTTCGACTAATAAAAGAAAATAAGAGGGGAAATAATTATTTGAGTCATGACCATGCCAAGTGTCATCATTCAAGCCAAGGGATTAAATAATAATTGATTAAGGATTTATCACATTTGTAATTAGCATAAAATAATATATACTTGTGCATTTGGTTAGGTTAATTGGAGGAATCAAATTGGGTGTATGAAGGCCTTAAAGTGGGGTCTTTTGGGCCTAAAAAGATGAAGCAAAATTGGTACAAATCAAATGGAAGGCTTATGACAATTAGGAAGAGATAAGGCAAATAAAAAAAAATCACATGTCATAAACCAATAAAATAATATTTCTTTAGGGTTATGCAGAGATATTATTAAAGCACCATCTTTATCTTTCTCCATCCATTTTCACGTCATCCACCAAGAAAAGGAGAGAGAGAGAGAGAGAGAGGAGAGCTTGGGTCTTAGAGAAAGAGAGCTCAAGGAAGCAAAAATCAAAGGTAAGACTTGTGTTTCCAAGTGATTAAGCTTTCTATCTTGTGTAATAGCTTCTATAAACTCTTGTTCTCCATGAAAAACTATGTGTAGCAATCAAATCTTCAAGTTTAAAGAGAGAGAAAGTAACGCCTAGAGAGAGAAAGATTGAAAAACCAGAGGTAACTTCAAGAATTTTAATCCTTTTGGTAGTATGATATTGTTATTGTGGTTCTTGACTTGATTTATGGTAGCCTTTACAAATAATCTTCTTTGAAGTAACATCCTGAATTAAGGAGCAAGTAAGTTTGGACACATCCAAGAAAGCTTGACCAAATGTCACATTAGGGACATTCAAACAAAGATATATTCAGTAGCAACACTAAGGGGTAATGAAAGAGGACACCATTATTATATCAGAACCTGACAAACAAAGGCTGAGATCATAATAGGCATAACTTAAATATGATTTTGTGGATGATATTTGAGCTCAATTTAATAAATTTGGGTGTAATTAATAAATAAATAATGATTTTAGCATGAAATATAGTTTCTTAAAAAATACTCAATTAGACCCTCTTTCAGTTTCCAAGCAATATCTAGAGCTCTAGATATCAGGTTATGACGTTCTATATATGGATAAAAAGCTAAGAAAGAGCTCTACAACTTTTCTGTTGAGACCAAAACCTAGTTCTATCTCCAAGGGTTTTGAATTTTGCTTGGAAGTTAAGAGCATAAATCATCTACCATTCCACCAACCATTCTATCTACCACTTTTTCTTCATTTTCATCTACTACTTCATCTACCACCTCATCTTCCTTTTCACCTACCACTTCTCCTACCATACTCCATTCCTCCCTATATATAACCATCCTCTCCTTCACATTTTAGACACCAATTCATATCCATTACTCTCCTTTCTTCTCCACTTACACAACCATTTCATATCAATTATTTTCCTCTCTTCTCCACATACACCATCTTAGAGTTAATTTTATGCATTGTATTTAATTCCTGCATGGAAGTCTAAATTTTTCCATTTTCATGCATCTTGTGGTTGTATTTTTATTGAATAATTAAGTTTAATGTAATGTTTATGAATTTTTCAATTTATTTTGTTTTTATTTTTAATTTCATCATGAGCTAAATTTCTATTTTCTTAGGGTGATGACATAGCTTACTAATGACGGATTGAATCTTAACTTATTAAATTTAGTTTGAATTTCTCCTTCATGATTGAGTTTTAATAATTATTCTGAATGCTTTTGATTGACTGGCCATCTTTTGAATGATTTCAATATGCATGTTGAGACCGGAAGGAGATACATGTGTATAGATCCTATAATTAAAACCATGACTTGGATATGAAATAGGAATATATTTATATGAGTTGTGTAGTATTAATGAGTTCCATAAATCTTAATGCATAATTAATTTCTTAAATTCATATAGGAATATATTGGATTAGCAATTAATTATAGAATTGCTTGACCTTGGAAGAGGATAGTAATTAAATTAGGAAAACTCAACTATCAATCATATGGAATAAATTAGGTTAGAATAGATAAATGATTCAATTCAGAATTTGTTAAGTGAAATATGACTCCTAGGACTTTTTCTCATAGTTGTTTCATATCATTTGCATTCATATTTAATCATCTTTAATTTTGTACTCTCAATCACCAACTATTCGATCGACTAAATTGAATTAAAATTACCCATTTTGGTACTTAGTGATTAATCCTCGTGGGAACGATACCCTACTCACTTTTATATTATTTGATTACGATAGTATACACTTGCACTATTTAATAGACCATTTACAATTGTAACACTCACTACGTGGATATTGTCCGCTTTGGCACACACAGTCCTCACGGTTTTGTTGGTGCACCCATACATACCCCATAAAACTTGTCTATCGGGGAGAGGTATCTGCACCCTTATAAGGCATGCTTCGTTCCCCTTTCCAGCCAATGTGGGACTCTATTAAAGTTAAAGTGTGGGGCAATTGACAAATCCCTATTTTAATTATATGTTTTTATATTTTAATTGGGGTTTTTGTCATAATAGTGGATCTTAAAATTGCATTAATTGTGATAAATTGAGATTAAGAGCAAATATATTAAATTGGGACTAAAAAGGGCAAAATTGTCAAAATAATTTTAATTACTCTTAATCATTGGTTTTTTGAGAATATTTGGTGTTGTTCCAAATTATAGGTGCTTGAAAAAATTGGATTAAAACTGAAAATGGCAACTTGAAGCTTGAATTTCAAAAATGACAGTTTAGGATTGTGAATTTGGCAAATGACAGTTTGGTTCCATAAAACCCCAGTGTTTTGACAACAACCAGTTAGGGTAAGTTTCAGACAGATTTAAGGGAGAACTTGCATAAAATAGAGAATAGTTGCAAAAAGAACACAGAACAAGCACCCAACCTTGAGACCTCTCCCTTAATCACCTTCACCTTCATCTTCCTCTCTCATTGGTGGTGTCATCCACTACCACAGGCAACTGGTGAGCATCATTGATAAGTAAAATATTTGCATATTTATTTTCCCTTATATGATGATTTTATCGATGATATTTGAGCTCAATTTAATAAATTTGGGTGTAATTAACAAATAAATAATGATTTTGGCATAAAATATAATTTCTTGAAAAATACTAAATTAGACCATCTTTCAATTTTCAGGCAATATCAGGAGCTCTAGATGTTGGATTGGGACATCCTTTTTATGGATAAAAAGATAAGAACGAGCTCTACAATTTTGATGTTTAGACCAAAATCCAGTTCTATCTCCAAGGGTTTCGAATTTTGCTTGGAAGTTGAAAGTGGGAATTATCTACCATTCCACCAACCATTTCATCTACCACTTCATCTTTCTTTTCACCAACTACTTCATCTACCACATTCTATCTACTACTTCACCTACTACTTCATCTACCCTACTACATTCTTCCCTATATATAGCCACCCTTTCCTTCTCATTTCACACACTAATTTATATCCATTACTCTCATCTCTTCTTCACTTACAACCATTTTCATATCCATTACTTTCCTTTCTTATATTTCTTCTTGCATGCCTCCTATATGGAAGCCTTAGGACTGTATTGCTTTTTGCATGCCGCCTACATGGAAGGTTTTATCTCCTAAATGGACGGCTAGATTTCTCCATTTTTCGTGCATCTTTTGGTTGTATATTTATGTTTAAGAATTTAATATTCAATTTTTATGCAATATTTATAGAATTTCATTCTAGTTTTATGTAATGTTAATTTATTTATTTTTTTTAATTTCATCATGATCTAAATTTCTATTTTCCTAGGGTAATGACGTAGCTTATGTTAGTGCAAGAGTTTCACCCAAGAGGGGGGTGAATTGGGTGATACCAGAAATTTCGTTGCGTATAAGAAAATTAACAGAATATTTACAGCAGTTGAGAGCAAAGAGAAATATCACCGAAGTGTACATCAGGAGTTATACTGGTTCGACCACAACCACTTTGACTTACGTCCAGTCCTCAGAGCATTTCTGAGAGTTTCACTATATTCTCCATTATTTAGTGGCTTCTTGGTACCTCAGTACACAACAAGTTCCTTCACCTGGACACTCGCTCCCCCTTACACGTTGCAATAAAATCCCCAACTCAAGGTTCCACAACCTTAAGTTGTCTCAATAACAAATATTGAGTTTGTAATTAAAAACTCTCTCACAGAGAAAATATATAATCACTAAAGTACAATGAATGAGTATAAGAAAACAAAGAACAAAGAGTATGTTGATCGATGTGTGATTGCTTGTTCTCAGTTGTTGTTGTTGTTCTTTGAATGCTCCATATATATAGATTATTTGTGATGTCCATTGGAAGCATTTCAAATATATCCGTTAGAGTTACGCAGCAACGGTTGACCATTCTTCTAATTTGAAAACTTTCCATTTATGGTAGGTGAGCGTTCGGAACTTTTATTTGACTTTTCACTCCTGGCATGATCTCTTCATTGTTTCTTGCAAATGTACTTAGGATACTAGTGTAATGAATAGTTAATCATATAGATAACAAGTCAATAAACATTCGATTAAAAAAATGATTTCTGGACTGCCTTACTCAAGAGGCTACTCGAGTGATCATGCTCATTACTTGAGTAGTCCCTCGAGTAAACATAACAAAAATATGGTAGTGAGTAATTAAACATTTTTCATAAGATATTACTCAGGTAAGACATGGAGTAAGATAAATCACATAACTTGGAAACACCAGATTACTCGAGTGGCCATGTCATTTCCTCGCAAGTTACACGGGTGCTCCCTCCAGTAAGCTGATTACTTGAGTGATTACTCGAGTGGCCATGTCTTTTCTTCACAAGTTACTCAAGTGAGCCCTCGAGTAAATTTCAAATATGTTTGCAGATTACTCGATTACTCCCTCAAGTAATGTCATTAAAATCTTGGCTGAGATTTTGGCTACTTGATTACTCGAGTGACCCCTCGAGTAATACTTCAAATAACTCCGCAAATTACTCGAGTGCTCCCTTAGAGAGTAAGGCCTTTTTTTTTAATCTTTAGGCTGAGGTAGAAACCCATTTATTTAAGCATTATTAAAATCCCTTAGAGAGTGACTATGGAATAAGCAATGCATTTTGGTTCAACTACAATTCTAATTCAATCAAACTATCCAACAATACCATGTTAAATAGATAGAAAGCAATAGAATCATAGGAAACATATATATAACCATATATATTGATGAGTACAAATCCTCATTACAAATTCCAAATCACAACAACTCAATCCATAGAATAAAACATAACTAGAATTATAGTCTCAATATATAAATGAATTCTTAAACCTAAGAAATCAAAAATACAATGAGCTATAGATAAAATAAACTCCCCTTTAAAGCATATATGAGCTCAAGCCATCTCCAATTCATCCCTAAGAGCATAAAATTGTCTAGCCAATCATGAGAATAACTTCAAGAAATATAACCACACTCTGATTCAAATACCCAGCCATGAAATCACATACTAAAAATGACAAATCAGCATTTTATCAATTAAGCATTGGGGCTGGATTTGAATTCAGAAATAGAACAGAATAGAGGGAATTAAGCCATGGTTTAGACAGTTCAGGAATAGGGGAGGCTTCCGGTGGTAGTGATTTCAGACAGAGGAGTCACGACCTGAGATTGTGGAAGGAGCTCATCGGAAAAATGGAGTTCTGACAGTGAAGAAGATTGATGGAGGTAGAGGACGATGAAGTAGTGGAATAGTGATGAGGTGTGACGGCGATGAAAAAGTGGTGAAAAGGATGAGCTCCTCGCTCTCAGCTCTTGGCCTCCCTGATTCTCTCTCAGCTTTCGGTCAATTCCCCAGCTCTCTCAGTTATGCTCTCACAGCTCCTTCTCACGGCTCCCTCGTCTCTTGTCTCGTGGTTGAGCTTCTGTCTTCTCAGATCTGGTTCAAGGGTGTCGCCGGCGGCAATGGTGAAGAGAAGAGGCTTGTGTCGCTGGCGACACAAGAAGGGGAAGGGAGGAAGAAGATGAAGGTCAAAGTGATGCGATGATGTCCAGCTCGATCATCCTTGCGGCGCCTCTCTATGATCTATATCATTCCCTCCAATCAGTTGGGTTTCTAGCATATCCACTTCCCATATCCATCAAGTTTGTGTCCAAGTTATCGGATCTCAGCTGGGTCTGGGCTTCCTTTTTGGGCTTGTTCTATTCTCTTTTTTTTTTCCCTTCCAGTGGCCCAAATACCCAATTGGATCTGTTTCTCACTTTTTTTTTAATCTTTAGGCTGAGGTAGAAGCCCATATCCACAGCTCCCTTTCTTAAAATCTATCATGGGCCTTCTGCTCCATTTCTTTTCTTTTCTTTGGGCTTGCCTTTTATTTATTTTTTATTGTCTTTCTTTCCACTTGGTCCAATAAATTGAACCTCCAAAATTCTTAATTTCCTTCTTTAATACCTATAATGCAAAATTAAGCATACGGTAGCATCAAAAATTCAAGGGACAATATAAAAAATGATAATTAATGAATTTTGACCATTTTTCCCTTAATTCCCATTGATTCAAAATAATTGTCCCTAACCAAAATTAATGCTTAATAATGCAATAATGTCCCAGAAAATACATTAAAATCCCAAATTAATCATGGAAAATTCATATAAAAATATAGTTCAATGAGTGGCCACTCGAGTAAATTGTTGCAATTCTTGGCTGAGAGCTACCGAAAGATTTTTGACCTGGTTACTCGAGTAATGCCTTTTCTTATGTGTTACTCGAGTGGCTACTCGAGTAATGGTTCATATAACTTTACAGATTACTCGAGTAGCCCCTCGAGTAACTTCTTCCAAATTTTGACAGTGCCTCAAAAAACATTTTCTTTCAACCTTACTCGAGTGCCTACTCGAGTAATAGTGTTCCTTACTCGAGTGGTCATTCGAGTAAACATGGACAAAAACTGCCAGTGATGTTCTTCCTTTGCCCTTTCTCTCAAATCTTCTTCATTACTCCAGTGCTTACTTTAAGTAATATTTTGTCTGTCATTTATTTACTTTGTTCAAATTCATTTGTGATCATATCCTCTTTTATCATTAGTCCAATCTTTGTTATCATCGAAATATATGGGATCTAACAGCTTACTAATGACGGATTGAATCTTAACTTATTAAATATAGTTTTAATGTCTCCTTCATGATTGAGTTTTAATTAATGTTCTTAATGCTTTTGATTGATTGGACACCTTTTGAATGATTTCAATATGCATGTTGAGACTGGAAGGAGATGCATGTGTATAGATCTTATAATTAAAACCATGACTTGCATATGAAATAGGAATATATTCATATGAGTTGTGTAGTCTTACTAAGTTCCATAAATCTTAATGCATAATTAATTACTTAAATTCATATAGGAATATATTGGATTAGCAATTAATTATATAATTGCTTGACCTTGGAAAAGGCTAGTAATTAAATTAGGGAAACTCGACTATCAATCATGTGAAATAAATTGAGCTAGAATAGATAAGTGATTCAATCCAGAATTTGTTAAGTGAAATATGACCCCTAGAGCTTTTTATCATATTTGCTTTCATATTATTTGCACTCATATTTAGTCATTTTATTTTGTTATCTCAACCACCAACTACTCGATCGATTAAATAGAACTAAAATTACCCATTTTGGTACTTAGTGATCAATCCTCGTGGGAACGACACGCTACTCACTTCTGTATTACTTGGTTATGACAGTGTACACTTACAATTTTTAATGGATCATTTACACTCATAACAAGTTTTTGGCGCTGTTGCCATGGATTGTTGTCATTAATATCAATACCAAGTAATTTTAATACTAATTTAGTCTTCATGAAAAAATTTCAAATTTTTTTTTTTTAAAAATGGATTGCTCACAGCATTCATTTGGTTTAATTAGTGATAAATTGTCATATCTTGGGTCTTTTTCTGGAATGCATGTGGATGGAATGAGACATGAAAATATAAATGCTGGTTGGATTGAAAATTCTTTTCCTTATAATTGTTTGTCTTGTACTTATTGTGGAGAGTGTCGTTCTTATGAGCATTGTCCATATAGCAATACCAGTTATTATATGAGAGATGATTTCAATATGAACCAAACTTGTTTTGATCATTCCTTTTATCCTGGTGGAATTTTAGAGCAATAATAGTCTTTGGATCCATATGTCAGGTATTCTCCTAATCCTCCTATATTCTCTTATCCATATATTAAAGAACAAACTCTTGAGTATAAGGAAAAGTCTGATTTAGAAAGAATATGTGAGGAGTTTGTGGAATCAACAGAGAAATTTAGTAGAGAGCGAAAGGAAATTGCCACTAGAGTTGAGTTAAGTGTCCAAAATATTGAAATATATGTGAGTCAAATTGTTTTGTCACTTGAAACTCTTAGGCAAGACAATTCTTTAAGCATGATGACAACTTCTTTTGTTGATGATAAATTTTGTGATGAATTTGAGGAGGTAGAATTGAATGAAACTTTAGCTCTTGTGGAATGTGATAAGGAACTTGAAATCACTTTTGGAGAGAACAATGGATGTCCAATTGAGGTTCTAACTGTGGAGCCTAATCTTTGTGACTTTTATGTTGAAACTAATATGGATATTCCAAAAGTTGTTGTTCATGTTTCTCCTGTTGAAGTGTTGACTCTTACTGATGAAAGTCAAGTGGATTTTGTGGGATGCTCTAAAATTTTGGAAGCTCCTAAATCTGTTTGCAAATATATGCATGTTGTGCTTTATTTGAATTTAGTAAATAATTATACTCTAAAATTGTCTATAATTGAAGAAGCACAATTAATTACCTTGAATGATCAACTTTTGTGTATGAACCATTGTTGCTTGAAAAGAAATGAAGACAAGGTAATCCTGGTGTTTGATACTTTTGATTAGTAGTTTGTGTTTGGGAAGTCTGGCTGAAGACTATAAATTTAGCGCTGCTTGGGAGGCAACCCAAGATTTGGTTGGATGTTTTGTTGTGATTTTGTAGGACTTTTGGTAGCTCATGATGATGCATTCCACTTTGGTGGTTACAATCAAGAAAATTTAAAGGAGTATAATGACGGTGTACTCAACACTTTGCAATCTGTCGTCACGTTTGAGGAACCAACAAGTAAGTCTTCCTTCTCGTAATTATTTTTTAAAAAATAAAATTTAAAAAATTTAAAAATTTAAAAAAAAATTTAGTTTGGTCTTTGCTAGATAAAGACGTTAAAGATGGGCGGCTATTTGGGAGACAACCCAAAACTTCTTTCCTACTCTCTCATTTTTCTTTCTCACTCACCGAAACACACTGCACTGGGTTGAGAATTTTAGTTTTCATCAGTTTCATTTTAAGTTACCATGGAGGAATCTCTTACAAAGCTTAAGAACAGGTTCCCCACTCTTACCAAAGATGTGCTCAGGAAGATCTATAACAATCGACTTGAAATGATGAAGATATTCAAGCGTTTGGCCTTTCCTGTGGACATACGTTTGATCATTTAAGCTAAGGTACATTTGGCATGTGAGATTCATAAATCATTTGTTAAACCTTTTCCAAGAATGGGAAGAAGTTCTTACTCCAAAAAGAGAAGAGCTAAACGAATGAATGTCTGCCATAAACGTACAAGGTGGAATTGTGATCAGCGCAGTAGGAGTAAAGGAATGGTTTCTATAAATCAAGAAGATAAAATTAAATTTATAAAGGATAGACTGAGTAAGGAGTCACTGGATGATATCATTCAAACTCTTGAGACGCATCCGAATGATGATGTTCATCGTATTCTTCTTAATGTGGCATACATATACAACAGAGAAAAAGAGTGCTATTGTCTTGGGAATCTGACGTTAAAAGACCCTGTTTGCCAGTTTATAAGAAAACTGGATGGGAAGCAAATCTTCGATTCATAGAAAGCGTTTAAGCCATTATTAGACGTAAAACCAAAGGAAGATGTGAGCCAAAATCACAACTAATGTACATAATCATGCTTTTGTCTAATCGTCTTATCTTTTTCTGTAACTTTTGTCTAATCTATCTTATCTTTTTAGCAGCTTTTGTCTATTATGTCTGATCTTCTCAGTAACTTTTGACTTTCTTTCCCCTTTTTCTTCACGTAAATTATGCTGGTAATTCGTGTCAAAAGTTTTTCAAAATTTTTTGAAAAATGTGTGTTTTGTATGATTTTGTTGTCGCAAATAATATGATAACAAAATGGAGAAATTTCATTAAATTAACAATGTTCAAAGTACAATGATTGGCCTTTTGGGCACAATTTCCAACATCCTCCCACTTGCCCTAGATACAATCATTAATTGGCCTAATTCCTATTGTCCTAACATGACGCTCATGCTTTGCCTGTGCAAGCGACTTAGTAAGAGGATTAGGAACATTGTCTTCTCCTGCTACTTTGCATATCTTTATATCACCTCTATCATTGATTTCTCTAATATGATGAAATCGCCTGAGTATATGCTTGATCCTTTGATGTGACCTGGGCTCCTTGGCCTATGCAATAGCACCGCTATTGTCACAAAACAAATTTATTGGATTTGAGATGGTAGGCACCACCCCTAGTTCAGTAATGAACTTTTTGATCCAAATGGCTTCTTTAGTTGTATCTGATGCTGCTATATACTCAGCTTCTGTTGTAGAATCTACTACAGTGCTCTGCTTGGAGCTCTTCCAGCTTACTGCTCCACCATTCAGGAGGAATGCGTATCCAGATTGTGATTTAATGTCATCTTGGTTAGTTTGGTAACTTGCATCTGTGTAATCGGTTACACAAAGCTCATCATCCAATTCACCATAGACCAAAAATAGGTCCTTAGTCCTTCTTAAGTACTTTAAGATATTCTTAACCGTAGTCCAATGACCCTTACCAATATCTTGTTGATATCTGCTGGTCATGCTTAAGGAAAATGAGACATTTGGTTGAGTACATAGCATGACATACATGATGGATCCAATGGCCGAGGCATATGGAACCTTACTCATGCAATCTCACTGATCAGGTGTAGTATGACATAGATCCTTACTAAGATGGATGCCATGAGACATAGTCATGTATCCCCTTTTTGAATCCTGCATATTGAACCTATGCATTATCTTGTCTATGTATGTGCTCTGACTTAGGCCTATTAGTCTTTTGGATCTATCCCTATAAATCCTAATCCCTAGGATATAGGTGGCTTCACCTAAGTCTTTCATTGAAAAGGACTTTCCTAACCAAGACTTGATACTCTGCAAGGTAGGAATGTCGTTCCCAATGAGTAGGATGTCATCTACATAAAGCACTAGAAATACAACTATGCTCCTACTAACCTTCTTGTAAACACAAGGTTCATTGATGTTTTGAACGAATCTAAACTCTTTGACTACTTCATCAAAATGATGATTCCAACTCCAAGATGCTTGCTTCAATCCATAAATGGATCTTTGAAGCTTGCAAACTTTACCAGAGTCCTCTGGACACATAAAACCTTCAGGTTGTGTCATGTACACATCCTCAAGGAGTTTTCCATTAAGGAAGGCTGTTTTGACGTCCATCTGCCATATTTCATAGTTATAATATGTTGCAATGGCAAGAAGGATTCTAATTGATTTGACCATTATAATTGGGAAAAAGGTTTCATCATAGTCTATATCATGAGTTTGAGTGAATCCTTTTGCAACCAGTTGTGCCTTGAAGACATTTACATTGCCATCCATGTCAGTTTTCTCCTTGAAAATCAATTTGTACCCAATGGTTTTTACACCTTCAGGTGGATCGACTAAGGTGCATACCTGATTGTCGTACATGGATTACATTTCAGACTTCATGGGTTTTAGCCATTTCTCAGAGTTTGGTCCCACTATGGCTTCTCGATAGGTGGTTGGCTCATTTTGCTCAATGAGCAACACATCACGGCTATTAGTAATAAAAAATCCATATCTCTGAGGCTAATGCCGTATCCTATCAGATCTTCGTAGACCTTGTATTACTTGAGGAGGCTCAGCAACTTGTTGTGAGTTTTCTCTAATTTCCATATATGGCTCTATACTATCTTGTGACTCTCGAACTTCTTCGAGATGTACCTTGCTCCCACTAGCTGTTTTAGAGACAAACTCTCTTTCTAGAAACTTACCATTTTAAATAACAAGCACTTTGTTATTGGTGGGATAGTAGACATAGTATCCTTTCATTTCTTTATGATACCCCACGAAAAGGCACTTTGAGGATCTGGGCGCTAATTTATCAGACGCTTGTTGCTTAACATATACCTCACATCCCTAAATCTTGAGAAAAGATAAACTTGGTTTCTTTCCAGTCCATATCTCATATGGTGTCTTTTCAATTACCTTAGATGGAACACGATTTAGTGTGAATGCAGCTGTCTCTAGAGCATGTCCCCAAAAGGATGGTAGAAGATCTATGTGACTCATCATAGATCGAACCATATCTAATAGTGTTCGATTCCTCCGTTCAGAAACGCATTCTATTGTGGTGTTCCTGGAGGAGTCATTTGTGAGATTATCCCACAACTCCTAAGATGGTCAATAAAGTCTTGGCTCAAATATTCACCACCTCGATCAGATCGAAGCACTTTAATTGTTTTGCCAAGTTAGTTTTGTACTTCATTTTGGAATATTTTGAGCATTTCAAAAGATTCAGATTTATGTTTCATTAGATAGATATAGTCATATCTAATATAGTCGTCTATAAATGTAATGAAGTAGACAAACATGTAACCCCTTGTCTTAATTAGCGTAATTAAGATTCTATAATGCATAATAAAATGGATTAGAGACCGCCGGATAATTTAAAACTCATTTAAAATTCCCTCCTTGTAATAGGGATTTCACGAAAATTTCAAAACTTCTTTTCTATCTTGGTCTCAAGTTCAAACATCGAATATAATTTCCTGTGCAGTTATATCAAAGTATACAACTTAATTCCTAGAAACCCCTGGGTTTCATCTATGTATAGATCTATAGGGTCCACTATGTATTCAAAAACCACTTACAACTCAAAAATATCATACAGTTATCCTTATTCAAAATGAAAAATCAACATAACCCAAATCAAATGTCCCTACAGGGTCCTAGCTGCTCCTGGTCGTAAACTTTTCCTTGGAGCCACTTGCCCTGTCTGAAATGTTAGTCAATGGAAATAATGAGATTCAAGAGAATCATAGTAGTAACAAACCATTCATACCACACGTAATCACATAGCATCTAAGCAAATCACCACTCAACAGCAGCAACACAAGTCACACTCCACCCTCATCCCCTTTTACCGCCGGGAAGGCACACCATCCTAACCCGAACCGTTGTTAGCTACTCAGGGAACTAGTGGT
Source organism: Inga oerstediana (assembly GCA_963210345.1). Lineage (NCBI taxonomy): Eukaryota > Viridiplantae > Streptophyta > Magnoliopsida > Fabales > Fabaceae > Inga > Inga oerstediana. The sequence continues at coordinate 69,787,889 of OY723403.1, forward strand.
ATGACAGTGCATACAAATAGCCTTACGGCTCACACATAGCCTTTCGGCCTACGTAATCACAAATATCACACCCTATCATCATCCCCTTTTACCATCGAGAAGGCTCACTGACCTTATTCGAACCGTTGTTAGCAACTCAGGGACTATTGGCATGGTTGTGCATACACATATCCACAAACATAGCAGCATCCGAAACCATCACAAATAAATGATACAAAACACATACAATGTATCACATATGGTATAAAAGAAAGAGTCACTACCTTGTTCTTTCTAGACATTCTTCGGCATCGAGGGCTTACGAGGGCGGCAAATGTCAAATCCTATAAACCAAATTTGGGACAACCGATCAATCTCTTTTCCAAGTTCTTAATTTTATAGTACTTTAAGTTGGTATTCATGTAAACTCTTTAAGTGGCTATTTAATGCCTAAATAAATGCCTAAAGGGTTAGGAGAAACTACCTCAAAGATGCCATTTTAGAAAGCAAAACGCTAATTTTTAAATGGCTCACTAGAGTGAAGATGGCTTCACTCGAGTGATGATGGACTTGCACTTGGGTGAAGGTGGCACATACTAGCGAGTGTTTGACAGAGAGCACCACTAATGACTTGAAAGTGCTCATAACACTCGAGCGTAATGGCCTGCACTCGAGTGATGACCTCAAATTCACTCGAGTTCCCAAAATGAAACACCCAAAAGTGTTTGCCTGAGAGCACACCCAACTTAGAAGAGAAAGCTCACTCGAGTACTACCCCTGCCACTCAAGTGAGAACATAACACTTGCGAGTTTTAGATCATACTCTTGGAATTTAGTATGTGAGTGCTTGACCGAGAGCAACCCTTAGCATGAACATACACTTGCACTGCTCACTCGAGTGATGACCTATATCACTCGCGGATTGGGAAGTGCACTCATGCTTCCCACCAGAAAACCCAAGAAAAATGCAGAAAGAAAAGGGAATTTATGTTGCTGCACTCGAGTGAGACCCTCACTCACTCGAGTGACATTCATCAGAACCCAGAAATGCAGTAACTGACAACTTTCCAGATTTACCAAAACTGATCCCAATGGCTAAAAGACTTATACCAAAACTCATTCTCACCCAAAATTCCATAAGGAACTTATTGGTAACCTTAAAACACCCAAATTAACATCAAAATGACATACTCCACATTTCCAACTACATTGCAACCAAAATTACCTAATGATGAAACCTTTACTTTTCAAATCCAAACCAAAACCATTGACACTAATACACAATTTGGCATCTATTCCACCACATTATACTACCCAGTCCATGCATTTCAAAATTAAGCCAAAATCAAGGAAAAATCACAAAATCTCAAAACCAACCCAATGACTACAATAAATATGCTAAAAGGTATCAAATACTTACTTCTCCAACTTGCCAAGATCAAATCCTTGGTTTCCCCAACTTTCAAATTTCCACAAGTTCTCAAACTCCACAAATCAAAAATCTAAAAACATAGGAATGAAGCTCTTAACACTATGAACATGATTAATGAAGAACACTTGAGCATTTAAAAGCATTTTGCAAGACAAAATCTCACCTTTGCACTTTCTCTTTTCGCCTTCAATCCACCGAAAATGGAGGCTAAGGAGAGAAAATGAGATGAGAATAATGATGACATATTTTGTCCCTTTTTCCATGCTTATTCACCGACTTGAAGGGAGAGAGGGAAGAGAAAATTGAACTTTGAAGTTTGACCTCATCCAATGGTTCACAACTTGCCACATGTAATAATCTCATTCTTCCTTCCATAAACTCATATAAACTTATCTACACTAGATTCCGCCCCATTAGTCATTCAAGAGTCAATCCTAGCCATGGATTTTGAGTTACCTATGAGTTTCCTCTTTGGTAACTAACAATTGGTCGGTAAATTTACTATTTTTCCCTTGATTATACTAAGACATATTGAACTATCATCAAACACATTTTACATCACAATACACCTCATATACTTCAAAAATGTTTAACTAATATTAATTACATCACTTGTGAGGTCATTAGCCCTTAATTACAATTTAGGATATTACATAACCTCCTCTGGAAGCTGTATTTAATGGTCTACATACATCTGTATATATGAGGCCCAATAATTCAGTGGCCCTCTCACTGTACCCAGTAAAAGGTGCCTTTGTCATCTTTCCTAATAAGCAAGATTTGCATGTATCATATGATTCAAAATCAAATGAGTTAAGAAATCTATCTTGATGGAGTATTGGAAATGCGTTTCTCATTTATATGGCCTAGATGACAATGTCATAGGTAGGTTGGATTCAAATCATTTAATTTTATCCTTTTGGTAGTTACGTTATAAATGTTCCCATTATTAGGATGTTCCAAATTTAATATATAATGACCAACATGCAAATCACCATCGGCATAGAAAATGGCATTACGATAAATAGAACATTTACCTTTCCTAGTAATGGAAGTATAACCTTCCTTATCCAAATAAGAAAGAGAAACAATGTTACTACTCAAAGTAGGAACATAATAGTAATTGTTCAAAACTAACAAAAGCCCACTGGGCATAACTAATTCATAAGTGCCTACGTTTAAAGCAACAACTCTTGCATTGTTTCCAACTCGTAGGTCCATCTCCCCCTTCTTCAGCTTTCTACTATCCTTTAGACCCTGCACATTTGTACAAATATGAGAACCAGATGCAGTATCTAATACCCATACAGAGGAAGTAGAAAAATAAATGTCTATAACATAAATACCTGAAACAATAGCCCCGCTATCCTTCTTGTTCTTTTTCAGATCTTCTAGGTAGAGTTTGTAATTCCTCTTCTAATGATCAGGTTCATTACAAAAGTAACAGACTCCTTCCTTTAGAGGCATTGCCTTCTTGGGTGCAGGCTTGGTTTCGGGCTTGTTTGACTCTTTGGTCTTACCACTTGAGCCATTACCCTTCCATTTGCCCTTCCCTTTCTTTTTCATACCCTTTCCTTTCTGAACCATCAAAACAGTACTGGGCTTTTTCTTAATGCTATGTTCAACAGTTTTAAGCATCCCATGCAGTTCAGAAATTGATTTCTCCATGTTGTTCATATTGTAGTTCATAACAAGCTGGTCATAACTCTCTAGGAGTGAGTTCAGGATCAAATCCGTAGCTAACTCCTGGCTCATAGGAAATCCAAGCCTCTCAAGGTGATCAATATAGCCTTTCATCTTTAACACATTAGTACTAATTGATGCACCTTCAGCCATCTTGCAGGAATGTAAGGCCTTTGTGGCCTCATACCTTTCTTGCCTTGCCTGTTGCTGGAACATTTCCTTGAGATGGATAATCATCTCATGAGCCTCCATTAGTTCCTCCATTAGTTCCAGATCTCTTTGGAGCTTTGTAACCATTGTGGCAAGCATCAGGCAACCTACATCCACAGAGTCATCCTTATGCTTCATGTAAGCATCTCTCTGAGCTCTTGGAGCATTGGCTGCTGGCTCCTCAGGAATGGGTTGATCTAGGATATAAGCCTTTCTTTCCTACTTGAGAACAATTCTCAATTTCCTGAACTAGTCAAGAAAGTCTGTTCCATTAAGTTTGTCCTTCTCAAGAATCGATCGCAATGATAGTATAATAGTATTACTAGTCGATATGATTCTACAATTAAAATATGCAAAGTTAGTTAGTAATCTCCCACTAAATTAACAACCCTCAAAATAATTAGTGGGCTAAGATCCATATTGGCTTAAAATTAAATCCGCTTTGGCAAGATGCTTAAATTCAAGTTATTTAGGTAGGTAATCTATTTACCAATTACATCACATGTAACTCTTAGATCTTTATAGGATCGATCATCATATGATCTGGCATGTTTAATTTCATCTAATGCCTTGAGATTCAAAACCGTTTTGTTATTCTCAATTAATCAAAATAATAATGAATATTATGAGCAGCACCATTACTCATGCTTGTCTCATCAAGATAACTCAAGTGCATCCACTTTGGTGGTTTCCACAATTGAGCGATCTAGGTTTTGACAAGTATTCATTAATTGACGGCATTATGACTTAAGATTTGATTCAGAGGGCTCAATTAATTAGTCTTGTTTATATGAATGCAATCGTGGTCATGTCTCATATAGAAAAATACATATAAATGTAAAAGTATTCATGCAATGATCTAATCAAAAGCATAATTTAAATGTGACACAACATGGCTTACCTAACCTAAAATCCTCCCAAGCCAATTAGAGGACTTCTCTAAATAAGAAAAGAAATACATTGAGAGAAACCTTGTTTAAACATTCGAGGGGAGTAAGATGAGAAGAGAATGTACATCGAGAGTATTTAGTGGAAGGCATAGCACGCATGTCGTATTTAAATATTACAACCCTTTGAAAAATTGTAAAGGCATGTTGTTTACCATACCCAAACAAGTATGAAAAATAAACCACAAAAAGAATTCATACAATATGAAAAGCAATAAATGTTGTGATTATATTATATTGCGCTACGAACAGGTAGTTACGGTGGTCCCGCTAGCCGGTTAGCGGGCGGGGTCAAGGGGCAGCGCCCCTGAAGCCTTTTGAAAAAGGCAAATTCCTTTTAAAGGAAATATTTGAAAATTCAAAAATTTAAAATTTTGAACCCAATTTTTTTTTGAAAGATTCGTTTAGTCCAGTTCTAAAGGGATTTTAGCCCAGTTTCAAAAATAACAGCCCAGAACGCTTCTGATCCGGATTGTCTTCCCCATAGTTTCGGATCCCTAATACCTGAATAGAGACCCTAACGTGTCCGTACGCCATGATCTTCAACCTATTCGAAACCTAAATGATCAATTATTCTTCGGATCAAATCCAGAACAGAATTCGTAATGCCAGTGGTGGAATTGAAATATAAACATATCGCATATAATCGAAACTATTTCACCAGATCACATAAACATACAGCACAAAATCACATAGGTTCGACTTTCTCAAAACCGAAACATAAATAAGATACATATTTGATCATCTTCTTATAAGCATACATATATATATCCTACATATTTCACATATATAAGACATAAACTCAATTTACACGCACAATTGACCTGGCTCTGATGCCACTGTTAGGATTGGCAGGCACAACGGAAGAATTTTAAAAATTTTTTTCGATCCTAATCGAGGATCTATCAACGGCATTTAAACCGAGTTAGAAGGATTCGTACCTTTTCAACTTAGGGTTTTCACGATCCCTAGGAGCCAACACCTCAGGTCTGCTCCCTCTACTGGTATCCACACGATGTTCTCCAACAAAGACTGCGTGCTAGCGCCTCCAAATGTCTCATAGGGTTTCCCTTGCGGCTCTGAATTCTCATACGTGTATGAGTATATATGCTCTATTAAGTTTATAACCTATGAGGGCTATATTAGAATTTCAAAATTAATCTTCATTAATTTTGAAATTAATTAACAATTAATTATCTTGATGAGCTAATTAAATAAATTCAGTTTAAATTAAATCTGTCCAACAATTTTAATTTAACCTATTTATTTAATCCAAATAAAGAGCCATTAGATTTAAGTTATCTTCATAAATTAAATCTGAGATACTATATCTCTATCATGTTAGTTATTAAATTTAATATATCTTAATAGATTAAATTTAAAACTAACACAATATAACAATATCATATAATACACACACACACACACATATAAGATATGTATTTCGAAAATATATATTTATATAATATTATTAACGAATTTTATATTATATATAAATATAAAATTCGTCCACCCTAAATTAAACATTATCTTGTATTGGGCTATTCTTGTGTGCGACCCTGTAGGCTTATATGAAGTTGGCAGTGGGCCAATAACTGTACTAACGCAAAAGTTGCAAGCGGCCTCTAGCAAGACATTACGACTACCCAATTCATATGAGGATCGTTAACACGATGCAACCTATCATACAACCATGTCACGTCCCTTTTGTCACACGATATATCGGTCAAGGATAAGGGATTGATAATGTCATCCTCATGTTCCTAACCATTACTTTCTCGATTCCTAAGTAGCCTGACAATAGAAATGGAAACTCTTTTCCATCATAGTATGGCCATATATTTCTCAGACTCACTCATTGAGGGGCCTAATAATATCTCTCTACTAATGTGAGGGACAAATTCCATCTTGATCATTCATATTCCTCTGCATGAAAAACCACCAAGCCCGATTATAGCCTTTATCATCAGCCAGTTAAAAGTGACTTTTGACTAGTTCAAAGCTTAGCAACTCTCATATAGGAATCCATGCTGACCTCAGGTCTAAGGGCATTATGACTTGGTTATACATGAGAAAAGCTTATGACTTGATCTATGTAGCTTTCTCATAGTGGGTCGGTCCAACACCTTGTACTCTTACAAGTACGTAAGACTTTGATTCATATCTCTATATCTTATCAAAAGTCATACTGGTCTTGTTTCATCTTTGCTCCCGCATAGATGACCGACCAGGGACATTTTAGGATAATCTTTATGATTTATCCAAGGATACAATTATCACAGTTAACATGCAAATAATATGATAACAGAATAGAGAAATTTCATTAAATTAATAATGTTCAAAGTACAATGATTAGCCCTTTAAGCATAATTTCTAATAACTTGTTGCCACCGTCTTGCTCAAGATTCTCCACTCAAAGTGTTGAATGTGCATGGTTGTACGAAGTTGCCAAATGGCTTTCCAATCAGAAGCACCAATAATACAGGAGGGGTCGATAGGGGGTGATACCTTCGCTTGCCTATAACCCAATTTCACCGTATATCTACTATTCGGAGCAGGTAGCCAGATGAGTTTATCGCTAATGACATTATTAGGAAGAGGTATTCGATAAATTGTTGAAAGAACTTCCTCAGAAACCAAATTACAAATGGGGGATAGATTCCATACACCATAGCAATTAAATCGCTTCTTAGGCCATTGTTAACCATGTACTCTATTGAATTGGCAGGTTTCTCAAGAAAAATGATATTTGGAACCCAAGGATCATCCCATATCTTAATTGCTAACCCAGTACCTACATTCCAAAGTAAATCCTTTTGCAAAAAGTCTTTCCCCTCAAGAATGCTCGACCAATACCATGATGCCTTGTATCCCTTAGTTACAGTCGTGAATACGTCCTGTGAAAAAGACACACTTTTAAGAAATCTAACCCACAAGGCATTTGGACTGTGCATAAGTCTCCAAGCTATTTTTGCAAGCAAAGCATCATTCATGACAACAAAATCTCTAAAACCCAAACCACATTCAGATTTGTCCTTTTTAAGAATATCCCTCGCCTTCCAATGGGTTTTTCCTTGTGGATGCATAACCGTCCCATAAAAAATTCTAGATAATATTGTTTAGCTCCTTACTTGTTTTTAAGGGAAATTTAAAGCAATTCATAGTGTAAATAGGGATAGCATTAATAACATATTTGATCATCCCCTCCCTTCTAGCATAAGATAAAGCCGATCGACACCAGCCTTGTACCTTATTTTGAACTCTCTCTTGAATACAAGATAATGCCTGGTGTTGGATATGATTAGTTTTGATGATGTCAAATATAGATGTAAAGTGATAAGAGCAAAAAGTTTATATAATGTATTTCTTTGACTAATTACTATATTTAATGTTACATATTTTGTAGATTAATCAACCAAAGAATGAAGAAGATTGAATTAATGAAAATGAACAAGAGGAAGAAGAAGGAAGAAATTGAAAATAGTCAAGGAGATGCTTACTTTGGTTATGGAGAATTATTATCAAGAGGAAAACCAAGAAGAAAGATATTGAAGAATGAAGAACTTGGAAGATCTATCATGAATATCAAAATTCAAGTTGTTAGATGTGATATTGGAGGTTTTTATAATGATACCGGAGGTTTCTATGATCAAATGATGGTTGGAATAGGTTAATACGAAGCTAAGATGACTTATATATGAGTTTTGGCACTTCTAGAGGTGTTATGCTCGAGCACAGGAAGAACACACTCGAGCACAGATGGATTCACTCGAGCACGGGGTGTATACTCTGTTCTACTCTGTTTTACGTTCAGCCTGAGCGAGGTCTGGTATTTTGATCATATCTCTCAAACCACACGTCGGATTGACCCGAAACCAGTGGCATATGAAAGAGAACTCACAACACGTAAAGTTGGCACCAGGATCACATTGAAATAAGATCAAATGATGGAGATATGATCTGTGGAAGAAGACAGTGAAATCACCGTCACTTTTCTACACAGGTTCGGTATTTTGCACGTAACTTACAAAATACTCATCGGATTGAGACGAGACCAGTGCCAAATGAAAGTAGACTCAAAGAGCTTTCCATAGATAGGTAATTTACCTAATTTGAACGTATATTCTAGGAGGTATGCCTTCTGGAAGTTGATGCTTGTGCAGACTAGCGAAATATACACTCTTTCGATCATAACTTGCAGAATACAAGGAGTTTGGAGCTGATTCTTGTTGCATTGGAATGCATTTGGCAATACCTTTCTTATGATACATCATTTGAATCAAATAAACAAAATTTTTCTAAAGTGGCCCCACATCACCCGCGAGTGTAAAAACTGACTCTCTGAAAAAGTTGTGCGAGTAATGTCCAGAAGCAGTTGAAACGTGAAGGAAATTTCATCACTCGAGCACTAGGATCCATGCTCGAGCATTGGATGATTTCTCACTCGAGCACATGGAAGTTTTGACGTGGAAGTGATAACCCGAGAAGAAGTTTGTACGTGGAAGCATGAAACTCACTCGAGCATGACTGGTTGTGCTCGAGTGATTCGAAAATTCACTCGAGCAGATGCGAGTGAAGTGCAGCGAGTGCTTGCCCGAGAGGAAGTCAGAACGTGGAAATATGAACTGCACTCGAGTGAGGCATATTGCACTCGAACGTGGTAGAATGCACAAACAAAACAGAGCCTCACAACCATCAATCCAAACATGGTTAAACGTTATACAATCATTATATTTTCACTTGTTATTGTTTCTAAACATTATCTAACATATATTTCAAGTGTAAAACAGGAGATTAAATATTTGGGTTGTATCTTCAAGAACGGAGGTCACAGCGAATATCTTCACTCAACGTGATGAGTCACAGAAGCCAGAAAATCATCTTTTGACCAATGATCCAACATACCCATGACTAATACTTCATCATATTAGTGATTAAGTATTTTACAGTGTGAAACAGGAAATTTAACGGTGAGCTTACAGATTCAAATGAAAGAGTCAAGAATGGCGGGCGACATCATTACACATCGAGCATCAGCTACCTACCACGAAAAGTAACTGACCCACCATGAGAGAATGTTTGGAAACTCAAACGAATTCATCCCGCTCCACAATGTGATGTACAGCTCAAAATGAGACATGCGGCTCCTCAACGTGACGCTCTGCTTTGCAACGGAAATCTCATGGTAGCTTGTTTTTCAAATATGCTCAACGGACAAAATGACTCCAACGGATGAATGCTCACAACGGTCATCATCTTCATCAACTATAAATAAGAAAGCACTCAAAGTCGATAGTAGATAGAGAAAACAGTGCAACGACACCAACATGCGAATAACATGAATCCTCTGCTTCTACCCAAACTCTCTCTGTTTTCCAGTTTCAGTATTACTTATCATTGAGAGAGTGATTATTTGTATTGTACTTCAGTGAGCATTATATCCACTCTGTGAGAGAGTATGTAAACACTTTCAACTATATTTCTGAGTTGATCTCAAGGTAGAGGGACCTTGAGAGGGTTGATTTTCTTACGGGGAAGCAGTAGAGAGAATTGCCAGTAAGACATTCTGCTCGTAAGACTTACAAGGTGCAAGCAGTAGAGAACGTTACTGCTCATAAGACTTACAGGGGTGTAAGCAGGAGAGAACGTTGCTGCTCGTAAGACTTGCATGAGTAAGCAGGAGAGGAAGATCTTCGGGATTGCTCTGCTCGTAAGACTTGCCGTAAGGGGGAGTATTTCAGTAAGAGATTTGTAAAAGGTTTCACAAGTACCCGGCTAAACTTGTGGGATTGTAAAGGCTTTTCTTGTGCCCGGATTAAACAAGAAGATAGTGGATTTGAAAATCTCAGGAGGAGCCTGAGGACTGGACTAGGCCATCACAGATTGGACCGAACCAGGATAAATCACAGTTTGCATATTCTCCTCCCTAAACTCTTATATTTCCAGCATATATTATTTAATTTAACTGTTGATTTATAAACCTTCATACTTACCGCTTTCGTTAAGATACGAAAAGATTTCTAAAGTTCTTAAGTTTTTATTATACACCCAATTCACCCCCCTCTTGGGTGATAGCCGGTTCTAACACCTGGTACTTTGTTTTGCCCCAGATACTAGGAATGCTGAGGTATTTATCAGGATCAAAGTATCACCAATGCCCAGAATCTATCCCGCATGAGCTCTAACATCTGCTAGTGTATTCTCAAAAAAATAGATACTTGATTTGTCTAGATTTACAAGCTTGTCATCAGATGCCCTACAATAACATTTCAAGAGCTAGGCAAGCATATGACAGTTATGTTCACTGGTGTTCATGAAAAGCAAGGCTATCATTGGCAAAGAAATAGTGAGAAAGATCTGGGCAAGAATTACTATGTTTGATCCCTTTAAGTGTTTTATGCTATTATACCTTGGTAATCATAATATTAAGCACTTCAACCATGAGGATGAATAAGAGATAGATGATCACCCTGACATAAACCCCTTCTAGCTTAAAGGTACTAATCTTTTCCCCTAAAACACAGATTTAATCTTTCCAAGCTAACACATCGTATAATTAGATTCACCCATTCAGGACATGAACCAAACTTCAATAGACAATTTTCAGAAAGTCCCACTCTACCCCATCATAGGCCTTGCTCATATCATTTTTAAGGTGAATTCAAACATGCTACATGTTTTTTTCTCTTCAAATAATGATACACTACATGGGCAATAATGATATTATCATGAATTGCTCTCCCCAAAATAAAAGCACTCTCCTTCTTAGATATACAGTCATTAAGATACAGACTCATGCAGTTGGCAATAAGTTTAGAGATAATTTTATAAGAGAAATTACATAGCCCAATAGGATGAAATGTAGAAACATGTTCAAGCTTATCAAGTTTCAGAATCAGAGTAATGTTTGTATCATTAATCTCATGAAGCATAAAATTATGAATAAAAAATCTTTAACAATTGAGCAAACTTGATTCCCAATCTCTAGCCATGCAGACTAGTAGAATTTTTTGGAGAGACCATCAGTACTAGGAGGCTAGAAACCCTAAGACCAAATGCTACAACCTAGATTTCCTTATCTGTGACAGACTAGAATAGTCTTTGATTCATTTGACTAGTTACCCGTGGCTCAACATCTTGGAGAGCATCATCTAAAGATCTCATGTAACATCTCAACACCTCACTCCCGATATTGTTCACTTTGGGGCCCAATCACCTCTCACGGCTTTAAAACACATTGAGAGGGGAAGGTATCCAGACCCTTATAAGGCATCTTTCATTCCCTCCCCAGCTAATGTGGGACATAAGACTCTAAGGCCTTTAAGTGTTATGTCCCACATTGGCTGGGGAGGCCTAAAGTTAGGTGGAGTTCTGGCACCAACAACCCCACCAACGACCATACATTAGAGCTTTGGCAACCTTGTCAGTGGTAAGTCACCAAAGCTCCGTTAGCCTAATAAATTTTTTGAATTGTCAAACATGAAGTAGTAAACATGGTACCTCTTGCAACTATTTTTTAATAACTACTTTTGTTTTAATATTTACTAATTTGGGTTTTTTATTCATTATTTTGGTTGGTTGCCATCAAAGTTCCTATTCCATTTTTTGATTTTCCAAAACAAGAGTAGTTAATAGCAAAACTAGAGTGGTAAATAGCGAAGAATGAGTAAGTATTAGGAAATAGTCAACAAGAGAGCCTGTATTTACTACTTTTGTTTTGCTATTAACTACTTTGGTTTTCTTATTTCCTATTACTACTTTTGTTTTGAAAATTTAAAAATATGTTAGGCTACTAGAGCTTTGGCGCCGATAAAGTTGCTAGAGCTCTGGTGATCAGTTGCTGCCTGCCAATGAGAGGTTCTTAAGGGTTAACCTTTTTTTAAAAAAAAAACTCAGGGCAATGATGTCTTTTTACAATATTTTAAAATTTCAAATTAGTCCATTAGAACTGATTTGGGATTATTGAAATTCAGCACCTTGATTTGTTCTTTTAATGTTTCTAGGGTGTTTTTGTGCCATTTTCCTTATCTTTTTTTATGTTTCTTAAATAGTTTGTCTTACTTATATTACATAATTCAACAAGTTTTTACTTAATCCCATAAATTATGGAAAATTCCAGAAACATGTGCTACAGATATCAATGTTTCAAATCAATTTTGTTTACTACACTTCATTAGGACACTTGAAGAGAAAATGATAACATGTTTTAATAAAAATTCTTGATTTGAAATTTTCAAATTCTAAAAGTATTTAATTAAAATTTTCTCCATAAATTGCCTACCCCTCATATTTCCTTTTTATTTTCCTTCATAAATTGTTCCACCCTATTCCAAAATACAACTAAAAAAATATTATTATTTATCTTTATGTGAAAAAATCCTTTGAAAATAAATATCCTTAATTATAAGCTTTACAGCCCATTTGGTTTAACCCCATTGCATGCCTACAATGGTAATCATGATTGCATTATCAAGGGAAGAGTGTTTGGTTGCTCTTTAACATAGTAATAGGGTTTACTATGGTAATGATGTTTACTAAAAAATTGGTAATCCTCATTCATACCTCCCCCTATGAATCATTATTACTATATTATTGCATGGTTAAAAAAGTCCAATTTACCCTTTAGTTTCTTGTCTCTTTGTTTTACTTATCTTATTTCAATTGCCACATCATGCTATAATTGCCACCGCCTCCTCCTCCTCCTCCTCCTCCTCCACCGCCGTCACCTCCACTCGCTGCCGCCACCACTACACCCCCACTGCTGTCACCTCTACCCCCTGCCTCCGCTACTATCTTCTCCTCTTCCACTGCTGCAGCCGCCACCCCGACAGTTGCCATCTCCGCTCGCCCACCATCACCACACACTACCTCTACTGCGGCCGCCACCTGCCCACAGCCACTGCCACCTCTGCCGCCACCCCCTCCACCCCCATCATTGTCGCTGCCAATACCTCTTCCTCCTCCATCTCCTCCGCCACCAGCTCTTAACTATTTTCTACAAAGATTATATCAAAGGTAAAATAGACTTTGTGCAATATATTAATTTTAAATAATTGTTAAAATCTTAACTCATTGCACCTTGCTTAAAAATCAAACCAAATATTACCCCTATAATTAATATTGCATTGCATTACTATTGTATCGCATTGCACTGCACTATACTGCAGGGTATAATGGAATTGAACCAAATGAGCTCTTAATCTTGTGATTTATTGTAAAACTTTTAGTTAGCCCCCGGCCATGGAAAAAATTTTATTTTAGTCAACCTCAAAAAATTTCTGAAACTTCACTGCACCCTTTAATTCAAAATGAAATTAAGTTTTGTGGGTGAAATGACAATGATGCCATTGCTTTAGTTTTTGAATCCTCATTTGTCTTGTGAATGCCTTTATTTGTCTTGGAAATGACCAAAATATTTTTAACTGACTAGGTTTTTTTGAATCCTTTTATTTATCTTGTAAATATCTTTATTTGTTTTATGAATTCTTTTATTTATCTTATGAATTTCCTTTTTTCTCTTGTAAATGGCCTAAATGTTCATGTTAAGTCTTTGGTTTCTTTTTAATTTCTTTATTTGTATTGTAAATGCCCTTATTTGTCTTGTAACTGACCTTATTTATCTTGTAAATGCTCTTATGAAAAAAAAATGCAATGGCATTATTTTCTTTTCACCCATAAACTATTTAATTTCATTTTGGTCTAGGGCTGTGGTGAAATTTCGTAATGTTTTAGGATTAAATGAAATAAAATCTCTTCCATGGGGATGATTAAAATTTTCCCTTTTATAATTTTGAGCTCAATTGTTGACTTTTTTGTTAGTAGAAATTTAAAACTAAATTTTGGATAAGTCTCCATCACATCAATTATACTCTTAAAATCTTGTAAAACTCAATTCGTTAAGAAATGAGTTGATTCGGGTTTATCATTCATAAATGAATCATTATACAATATAAGTTATAGTTGTAGTTGTAGTAATAACTCAATTAATAATAACACAATAACTTCCTTTTTCATATTCCTTAGAATATCCCGTCAATTCCAGATTAATATTGTGTATATCCCAGTTAATGTACATAAAATAATGTCCCAATAAATTTTTTTAGATTTCCTAGAATCTCTAATGCATTCGAAAAATCATAAAGTTATGATGTTTTTAAAAAAATTCATCTCTAATGATATTTAGTTGACCATCCTACCGCTTCTTTGACAATACAAATTGTTGCATGGCGTCTATTTAATATCAATTAATTTACAATTTGGTTTATTATTGAAAAATTATATTGTGTTTAATAACTTCTATTATTTTATAAATGCTTATAGAGATTTGTTGCATTATATTTAACTTCAATCTCTTACCTCCACTTCAGGTGATGTAATTGTTTTGGTAAGATTAGGTGATGTAATTTATTTCTAGAGTTAAGGGTCTATTTTGCTCTGGAAGTTGTCATGGTAGAGCAAGTTTGCCATGAAAGTTTTTCGACATCTAATGTTGTACCGAAAGTTTTCAAATCATAGCAATTTTGTAGGCTGTTATCACAATTAAGTTTGACTTATAGTTGACAAAATATGCTGAGCTGATAATCCACATTTCATCCATGTCATCTTTATTAATGTACAAATTTTCCCTCACTTAGGAGTAATATTGCCCCGAAAGTTTCCAAATCGAAGTATGTCGCATTGACAATTAGCTGGGTTAAGTTTGCTTGTTCGTTAATCAAATATGTTGAGCTAGTAGTGTGAACAACATTGAAGAAAAAGTTATATATGGAGGAGGAGCTCACATTTGCTAGAGAATAATTAAGAAAAAAAATTCAATCACTAGATGCATAACACACTAAGGATGATTGTCGAGAACAAGGCTATTGAAAAATTTCTACCGCTATACCCCCGTGATGCCAAGATAGGCAAGTACCTCTTTGATTTTCTCTTTATCGGACAAAATGTTTTCGCCTTTTTGATTTTCTCTTCATCACACAAGATGTTTCCACCTCTTTGATTGTCTCTAATCCTTCAAATAGGATGCATTTTTTTAAAAAAAGAATTTACTTATTTTTAAATCTAACTTTGAAAATAATGAAGTGGGTGACACATGGACTTGCCAAATAAGCATATTTGGTCAACTAACGGGTAAATTTGACCTGGATAATAGCCAAGGTGAAATTACTCTAATTTGGAAATTTCTAGGGCAATATTGCTCCTGAGTAAAAACTTTCAAGGCAAATTTGCACCTAAATCCAAAACAAAAATAATGTGGATAACACATGGACTACCAACTCAGCATATTTGGTCAACTAACAGTTAACTTTAACTAGGATAATGGCCAAAGAAAAATTGCTATGATTTAGAAACTCTCTGGGTGACAATGCACCTCGAAAAACTTTCATGACAAAATTACTCAATCGTGATAATTTTTAGGGCAAAATAGACCCTTAACCCTTTATTTCTATGTATTTGATTGCATTATATTTTAACGTGATTTTTTCTTTAGGTGGGGGGTTCAAAGGTTTCTTTCAAATTTACTTTGAATTATATTTATCTATGCAACGAATAGGGTGTAAATGTTTGTTTATATATATATATATGTGTGTGTGTGTGTGTGTTGTAGACTTGTAATAAGTTTTTGCTTGAATAAATCTAATTAAATATGTCTTCATTTTTTTTGGCCAAAAATATGTCTTCATTTATCTCATCATAGAAAGTATGTCTTCATTTAGGTAAGAACAATATATATAATTATTGCGATTCAATACCGGAGCAAAGCAAAAAGTCAAGGTATCATGTATAAGAAATCCCATGATTTTCCCCTTCGGAACCCGTCCTCTTTCTTTCCCATCCTCTTCTATCATTTTCCTTTTCTATCCATAAGATCAACATTTAAATGATTCAGATTTATTTTTATACAAAATATTATTATTTTTCTTTATTATTGTATTAAATTATTCATATCAGAATTTAGTAATTTGTATTTACTTATGAATTAACTTTCTTTTTATAATTTAACATTTCAATATTAATTTTATAAAAAAATCAAATCTGAGCCATTTAAATATTGATTTGATAGTTAAAAAGAGAGAAGAGAATAGGAAAGAAAAAGGAGGGATTCCGGACTGAAGCCTATATAGCTGCAATAGATGAATTTTATTTTGTTTTACTTCCATGTTTAAAAAAATATGTGCTCAATTTGTTGTTATATCCAAAATAATAATAAAAAATAATTTGAAAAACCCAAAAAGTTATAAAACTATTAAAAGAAGTTGAAAAATTAGGTATGGATCCCAATAATGTAACTTGCAACCAGACAGAATAATATAACTCGTTATAAATCTTATATTTTATATTAATTATTATAGGTCAACATTTTGAAGTAAGGCATGCTATGAGATAGATTTTGCCTTGAAGGCTTTTGGTAGTTACAATAATTAATTTTCAGATAAAAAAGAATTTTATGATTTTCTAGGTAGCTCTGTGATATTGAATAATGAATAGTATTAAGTCAAATTCCGATTATTTTCAGATTTAACTCTGCCAAAAACATTTTTTTTTTCATTTACTTGAGACCTTGTATTTAATATTAAAATAGTTCGAAGTATAAAATAATCATGTAAAAAGAGTCAATATTTATTTATTTTTTGTAACTCAGGTGATTTGAACCCTTAACTTCTATTCACATGGAATATCCTATTATGCTACGTTGAGTTATTAGTCTTCTACATCCAATTTTCTTAAATGGCACCCATTTTTAATTATAATTATTTTAATTGTGAGTTGCACATAATTTAATAAATAAATTCCCCACTTCATTCATATCTCATAAATAATATTCCCTTTTATCCTAAATATAAGAACTAGTAGGAAGGGTTTCTCTCACCTTAAATATAATATCTTAATTCACTTTATTTCCCAAATTCATAATTTTTTCTTATGTTCTCCCTAAAAATTGCACATATTAAAGGTGATTTTATCAATAGAGTAATTTCTGATGCAAATGATTAAGAGGGTTCATTTTAGGAAAAACAAACACAAATTGTTTATAAGTAAATAACTTAACTAATTTTTTCAATCTCTAAAAATTAAATAAGTTATCTAGTTCCTACGTTATGACATATGGGGGTAGCTCATAAATAATACTCTCTCAGCTCCAATATATAAGCAATTTTCTCTCACATAGGATTGGTTCTATACATAAACAACAATTTGAATCTATCTAAAAATTTAATACATTTTTTTTTTCATTTTTACCCTTAGATAATTAGATATTTTTCTCATATTATTTTCCGACTCATTCTCTATCTTCTCTTTTCCCATTCATTCTCTCTTACTCATAATTTTTAAAAATAAGGTATACTTTAAAAAATATTTCTCTTACACATTTATTAGAGTTCAAGTGCAAATTTAGCAACCAACTATTTTCAAGTGCAAAAGTAGACATAATCAATTCATTTGGTAGCACTTATAGCAATGCTGTTAACCCAAGTTAACTTTTGTTACTTTTTGCATTGTGGGTCCCACCAGTTTTCTCACTCTATTATTTTAATATATTTATAGAAAGGTTGAGGTGCAAAATTAGCAATAAACTGTTGCCCTATAAGTATCCAATATAATTACTTTTCATAAGAGTATTTATAAAATAAATATGGGCATTTACATTAACGCCTTTACTTTATTTTTTTCATAAGAACATTTACAAGACAAATATGGGTATTTACATGAGAAATAAAAGGATTTAAAAGAATTCAAAGAGTTACAAAATTTTGGTCATTCACATATTTGACTTTTACAATTTTTTTTTTTTTACTGCACTCCCTTGGGACAAACTAAAATTAAGTTTTGTTAATGGAAAGACAAGAATGTCCTTACTTTATTTTTTGGCTAAAGTATACTTTTGGTCCTTTAAATTTAGAAGAAGTTTCATTTTAGTCCTTTAACTTTCAAAAGTGTGTTTTTAGTCCTTTTAAGTTAACATCGTTAACTTCATTAACGTAAACTGTTGAATAAGCAATTTTAAAATGTGACATGCCCAAATTTTAATTCTATAATATAATTACTTTTATATTGCATTTTAAAATTAACCTTCTGAAAAGACATGTTATTCTAAATTTGCTGACTCAGTATTTTCTATTAATGAAGTTAACTGTGTTAATTTAAAAGGACTAAAAAACACATTTATTAAAGTTAAAGGTTTATGGTTCCTTGACAACGAATTCGACATGTCTTTTTTCCACCATTCCTACTTCTTTCTCTTCTCAAGGCATATAACCTACTGCCTTTAAACAAGCATGGATATCTTCTTCTACCAGTAAAGGATCGTTAGAGAACTCAATTTCATCAACAACATTTAATTGGTTTTCATGGCTTGTAAAAGGATTGGCGTTGATAGTGGAGTTGTCGTTCCTCTTCAATTGAATGTGATTAGAATCAATTAAGTCTAATACATTCCTCTTGAATGTTGCACAGTCTTCTATTGAGTATCCCGGGGTGCCTATATGGAATTCACATAAGGCATTAGAGTCATACCAAGCGGGGAATGACAATTGAAGCTGTTTGTAAGTACGTGGCTCTAAGAGATGAGATTCCAAAAGTTGGCGATATAGCTCAGTATTTGTCATGCCAGAATCTGGCCATTACCGACTATCTCATTACTGCCAATTCCTTCATCCTCCAGCTTGACCTTGCCTATTTTGTGTTGAATCATTCTTCGTTTGTCAAAACCCATCATTACCACCTTAATGCATTGTTTGGGGTTATCTAGTGGTTTGGATGAAGATAACATCGCCTTCCTTCTTCTTCTCGTTGTTCCCCTTTTTGGTACTACTCTCACTTTGAAGAATCCTACCGTCGCGTATGTCAGCATCGATTCGCTCACCAATCTCAATCAAACTAGAAAAATCAGTGATGTGTGTCCCAACCATATACCTGTAGTATGGTTCTTGTAAAGTACGAATGAAATAAGAGCCGAGATCAGATGGTATAAGGGGAGGTTGAACTTGTGCTGCGACCAACCTCTATCTTTGGGCATAATCTTTGAAAGCTTCAATGACTTTCTTGCTCATTGACTTCAGTTGTTCCCTGGTGGGGGCAGTGTTAAGATTAAACCTGTATTGTTTCATGAATACATCAGTCAGATCTCTCCATTTCTTTATCTTTGTTTGATCAAGTTGCATGTACCATTATAGTGATGGCCCTATCAAGCTTTCATGGAAGAATAGTAGCAAAAAGTTTTCGTCTTGTGACTATATAAGCATCTTGGTGTAATAAGCCTTAAGATGGTATATTGGATTTCCCGTACCATTGTATTTATCAAAGTATGGCATCTTAAATTTTTTGGGAATCAAAACATGTGGTTCAAAGCATAAATCTTTTAAATCAAGTGAACCCTAAGTGCTTGGTCCTTGAAGGGCCTTTAGTTGGTCTTTCACTTCACCTAACTCTTCCTTCCATCCCTCCTTTTCAGTTGATAGGGAGGGAATGTTGAAAGTGTATGTTGAATCTTCACCTGGATGTTCCTCCTTAGTGCTTAGAATTTGAGGATTCTCTTTACTCTGAGGCTCTCTGTCGTTTTTTTATTTCTCGCCATTTTCTGGTATACTTATCTCAGTATTTTTCTATGGATCAAATGTTCCTGACTCTTTCTCATTATTTTGGGTTTGAAGAGCTATTTTCAAGGTGGAAATCATTTCTTTCAAACCTGCCGTTTATACCTCCATATATGACATCTGATGTTTCATATTAGATTCAACTTCACCGAGAGTGGTTGCCATCTGATGACTACTTGAGCACGTGTTGTATGAATGCGCAGGGGGTAGCTGGTTAGGACATTTAAACGGAGCAATATTATATCACCTACTTAGAAATGAACAAAATATCATTAGTTTATTTGAACTCACAATTTCAAGCAGGCATAGCTAGTTATCCATGGTGTATTGGCATAAAGGTATTCTGGCACAAGTATCCTCTAACTTCCTCAGGGAATCTATTATTCCACAGGGAGAACTAGAGTTGATCATTAGATAGGAGGGACACTGAGTCCCGTCCTAGCCAAGATCTTATCATTAACCATAGTGATAAGCATGTAATACACCTTTCCTATAGGAACTTAATTTAAACCTGGTTCTTGTGCCATTTAACCTTTGTGCCAATGTTATTCTCTGGAAATTCTTATATTTCATCATATTTTTCTTATATATTTGTGGTTTTAAACTAAAATTGTGCATAAACTTTATACATATGAAGGAAAATGTGATGTGTTGAAAATACTTGAAAAAGTGCAAATTTTGAGCTAGATGTATAGGGTTTTAGATTAAATTGAAGAAAATTTGGAAAGCTCATAAAATCCTTCTCTTTGTAGGAGGATGATGACAAGAAATGGAAGCTTACATGGATCCTTGAGGTGGAGAAAAGAAGAACAAAAGCCAAAAAGGAAGATCAAAGTAGCTTGAAGGTGTCCCCGGTTGCTTTTGCTACGCCTTAGCGAAGCAAAAGCGAAAACACATAAAAAATAGGCCCTTCTGACCGCGTACGCTGTGGGTTCGCTATAGCGAAGTGAAAGCAAAGTCGCGATACTGCAACTGTGTGTTTTGAAAAACTGATGCTTCATCTGGCTTTTTAACCTAATGGGAGCACCGAAATGAAGGTGTTCTACACAAGGAAGAGCTCAAGAACCACAAGGAGGCTTCTTGGAGAGCTTGAGGAGGATTTTGGTGCTTCTTGGAGGAGATTCTTGGAGAAAATCAAGATTTTCTTCTCTTTTTCTGGTTTCCCCCCTCTTTTCTTCTCATTTGCTGATATAGTCATGATTTTTATGTTGAGATGTTGGTTTGTATTGATTATGAGTGGCTAAAACTCTCATTTAGGATTACTTCTACTCATTGTATGGATTAAAACTACTATATTTTCTTGCTTTTGCTAGTTGTTGAGAATATATGTTGATTTTTCTCTATGCTTAATTACTATCTTGTGCTTGATCACCACATGATTAGTTTAGTTCAATTGAATGATGCTTGAGAGAGCTATTTTAGTTGTAGAACTTGAGAAAAATCATGTTAAACTTGAAGTTTAGGGATTAAATGGATGGTTTGTTGTTAGAATAGAGATATATCTAATAACCTAGCATAGTCTAATGAAGAATTGATTTGGGAAAGATGATTTTCATTAATGATAGACAAGAGATTGAACATTGTTAATGAAGATTAAAAATCAATCTTGACTTGAGAGAGCTTGATTGATGATCTTAGAATCTTTGACTAGCATGTGAACTCACACAACTAGCATAAGTGAATCAATTGCATAGTTTTATGAAATACAACGAGGAAGAAGTAATCCTAAGCCTTTAAACCTTGAAGTAGAATCAATTTTACAATCACCTTTATTTTACCCTATTGTTTTTAGCATATTTTCTTAATTAACATACTCAATTCCAAATGATTCCATTCAACCTAGTTAAGAACATAATTACAATAATTAGCTCACTTTCGTCATAGTCCTTGTGGTAACGATCTTTACTTATCACTTTATTACTTGCGACCCGTGCGCTTGCGGAAGTTAAACGGCGAACATCCAAATTTTTAGTTATTGGATAACTTGCTTGTCATTTATTAAAGAAAATAGAAGGAAAAGTCATAAAGTATTTCCGAATGCATGCTATGCAGATGATTACATGTGCTTTCTAGCCTTGATATGGGTGATGGACATTGAGAAAAAGAACTTCACCTCCTCAAGAGATCCAATACCCCATAGGGAGAATGAAGTGCCCATTAACCTATGAATGGCCCAAGCTATTACACGACTAAGGGTTTTGTTAAATGTTTATTATGTCTAAGGCCCATATCAAATGAAGCTAAATGCTAATGGATGATGCAAGGATACCTCATGAGACATGAAAGAGTGATGACTTATACTTCAAATTTTGATATGGGTGATGGACATTAAGAAAAAGAACTTCACCTCCTCAAGAGATCTATTACCTCATAGGGAGAATGAAGTGCCCATTAACCTGCGAATGGCCTAAGCCATCACATAGCTAAGGGTTTTAAAAATGATAATTATGTCCAAGGCCCATATCAAATGAAGCTAAAATACTAATGAATGATATAATGATACCTCATGAGTTCTAAAGGATTATCTCTCATTGAGATGTTTTCTAACATGATTGATGTGATGATATCATGGTCTTTTAGGGTCATAGACCTTAGACTAAGGTTAGCTATCTAATGCATACATCGTCCTTGTGATATATCTTTATGTGGAGTGATGCTAGATACATACTCAGGCGAAGTGACAATTAGTCACTTGATCCTAGGGGTTTCATTGATTATGCATTGATGACAATAAAGATGTTCAACAATAAATAAATATATGCCCTCCAGTATCCTCTTTTAGGAATAACCCTAGTTGGGGGATGTCTACTGTAATACCCCAAATTTTGAGACTCGAGGCTAGAGAATAAGCCTGAAATAAGTGGATTGTTAAGCCCCGGTTTAGCAAGATCCCAAATTGTGATTAAGGGTTAATGACTCCAAAAGTGGATGTGGTTAGTGATAAATAACCCTTTTGAAGATTATGATGTGATTTGGCACTCGAATGTGATTCGTAAGTGTTGTGAGCAGCGCCGAAACCCTGTATTTGAGTTTAATTATGGATTAACATCTAAATTAACTTAAAATAGAGGAAGGGTGTATAATGTGGTGATATGGAATGATAAGATGAGTTTGGTTGTGATTTAGTGAGAATTGATATAATTAGGAGCAAAACAGTAAAGTTACCGACCAATTGGTCAGTTACCGAAAAGGAAACTGATTGGTAACTTCAAGATCAATGGTTGAGATTGATTTGTGTAGAGATCAAGGGGCGGAATCAATTGTATGTGTGTGTATGTGAGCTCATGGAAGATGGATTAGGTGTGTGACACATGACACTTTTTGGACCCTTGGATCTGGGTCAAAAGTTTAACACTCTTTCTCTCTTCTCTCCCTTATTTGGACGTTTTTAGGCTCTCCAAAATCTGCATTCACTTCATCATCTTCATCTCATCTTCACTCTCTCTCTTATGCCCCATTGACGCCAAGCTTGAAGGAGGAAAGAGAAAAGGAAAGGTGAGGTTTTAGCCTTGTAGATGTCCTCTAATGTTTAAATCCTCTTCATTAATCTTGTTCGTAGTGATGAGAGCTTCATCTCTATGGTTTTAGATTTGTGAAAGGAGGTGTTTGGGAGCTTGAGGAAAATTAGAAAGATAAAGAATCAAGGAATTGGTTTGGGAAAGAGGAAGAGGTGAGTATTTGAAGCCTTTTGGATCTATGTTTTGTGACTTGTGGTTGAGTTTTGTGAATTGTGAATTTTGCCCTGATTTTGGTGTAATTATGAAATTGGTGATTTGGTTTGAATTGGGTTGTGTTTTGTGTTGAAAATGATGTCATGTTGTGTTTTGTGGTCATTGGAATTGATTTGGGAATTTGAGATGGAAAGTTGTGCAATGTTGAGTTGAAATGTGATATTGTGTGACATGTTGTAATTCATTGTGAAACATGTCAAATTAATGTGAATTTGGTTTATTTGATGTTTCCAATGGATTCCTTGTGAAATTTTGTGTGAGAATGATGTTTGATGTGAAAATGGGACCATTGGAAGCAAAGATGCAAAATCTGAAATTCTGTCCAGTGAATCTCTATTCTGGGCAGTCCTTTTTTTGTTGCCTTTTTGAATGGGTAAATGATGTCAGAAAATTATGAAACTTTCCAATCTTGAATTTCACATCTTAAGCTTCAAAATGGATATATAATTTGTGTCATTTCATTTTGTGAACTGGGATTTATGTTTGCCCAAAGTTTGAGGTTGAAACTGGGTTTGATTCTGGAGCATTGTGGATATTTGTGTAATTCTGTATTTATGTGGTTATGTACAGCCTTGATTCATATTTTTACTATGAATATGACTTAAATATCTTTCATTTGGCTTTAGGATCACCTCGTTTCAATTTTTCTAGAATTAATAATGAATTTTTGAAGTTTCCTTTGCTGCAGCAGAAAATCTTGGCTGCAGCGCAAAAGTTTCTGTGTGCATTTTGGCCGCAGCCAGAAATGCTTGGCTGCAGCCAAAAACCTTCTGTGTGCATTTTGGCTACAGCCAGAGGATTCTTGGCTACAGCCAACCCCCATTTTCAGCATTTTGTGATTTTGAAAGGTGATTTCCAACCTAGTACTTCCCAATCCTTTAGGCTTTTATTGAGCTTATTATAGCCATCTAAAGGGTGTGAATGGTAACCAACCTTAAGTGATATGAAAGTAAGGATTTGGAATTGATATTGACCCTATGTCCTTGATTTGGTTATAGGGTTGGATATTTGCTCGGATCGCGAGTAGCCGATGCTGGAGCATACGTGGAAAGAATAAAGTAGGGAACTTACCTCTCTTGTATTCTTTGATATTTGTGTTGGTGTATTGATGCATGTATTTCTTTGCTTGATTATGTGAAACATATATGAATGATTGTAGCTCTGTTTCTATTTATGCTATGGCCATGAGTGTGTTGTTGAAACATTGAGCACGCAGATATGTCATTGTGTGAGCATGAGTTATGTATTGCATGCATGCTATGCATTAAACACTTATCTTACATGCATATTGGTATTTGTTTCCTACTGAGATTCTCTCGAATCTCACCCTCCCCTACCAACATTTCAAACAGGGTAGGTGGACTGAGGATGGAGCAAACAACCAAGGGCGGTGAGGATTTCCTTTGGGAAGAGCGTTTGGTAGTTGGTTATCATTATAGTTGGGATGTGTATTTGTATATTTGGATGAGTATTTGAGTATGTATTCGAATAGGTTTGTGTAATCCCTATTTGAGGAGTTGTATGGGCTAATGCGCCGTATGATTGTTTAGCGAAGATATGAGACTCGGGATTACCAGGATGATTATGTTGTGTACTTTGATATTGGTATAAATGTGATTTATCTTCGCATAGTAATTGTATTTGAAATTTGAATATGAGACCAGGTTAATTATATTTCAAAAGGTATTTGTGAAAACCCTATCGTGAAGATGGGATTTTGAAATAGTTTTGTTTCTTATTAGTCTCTATTTCACTTTAATCGCGTATTTCGGATATAATTACAGAGGGGGTTACATCTACCCTAAGAAAGGTAGGTACTAATTAATTGGGTCGGTTGATAATTTCCACTAATAGGTGCAATAGTTTCAAAGTAGTTTTAATTCTCACAAATAAATGCCTCCTAACTGCCCCCATCATAAAGATGAAGACCCCATTTAACAAAATTGACATTGAGGGGGTTTTGAAAATCCCACAGGGATCAACCTCGCCAAATGAGTAATAGCTAGGATGAAGTCTTCACAGTAACCTTAGGGGGTTCTGAAAACCCCACAGGGAGACCGTTAGAAACTTCCACTCACCTAAGGAACTCACAGACACAGGTATAGGGCCCAAAATGTGTGTGAGGATAATAGTGTATGTGTTCAGTGTGTGTGGAGAGCATACCAACCTATGGGCCTAGGTTCTACCCAACCCTCATATGCTAAACATATCACAAGATAGATAGAAAAGAAAAACAAAGAAACAAATAGATGAATAAGGAATTTAATAAAATAAAACAAATATTCACAAAAAAATAAATAAAAAAAAGGTAATTAAAATAAGATAAAGGCCATATTATTTTTAAATACTTAACTTAAATGGCCTTGACTCTTAAAAGGTCCCTAGTGGAGTCGTTAAGCTGTAGCGTCCGAAATTTGGAAAACATGGAGCCGCCACCAAAATTTTAAAATAGGATAATTTTGAAAATCTTTTTTGAAAATGAAACTGGTTTACAAAAGCCATTTAATGTTCAATAGTCAATTGTGTATGGGGAAGGTGTTAGGCACCCCAAAATACCCATTCAAAAGAATGATTACCCTAAGTTAATTATTTAAAAATATTATGGCCTTTAATCTTATGATAATTACCCAAATAAAAAAAGAGAGTATTTACAAAAATAAATGAAATGAAAACTAAAGAAAAAATGAACATTTATTTAAAAAAAAGAAAATAAGAAAAAAAATATATATTTACAAGGTTGGACTTGACTTAGGATGAAAGCCTAGGGCCTACGTATCTTTTAGAAGGATCAAAGCCCACGTAGTTCGGGGTAAAAAAGCGTGTCACTTTGTTGGTGTTTTTTAGAAAAAATGTTTATTTAATTTATTTGAGAAAAATATTTTTTTCGTTTGGTTTGTGTTTTTTATTTTTTCCAAAAGTATTTTCTTTATTTTCTTGTAAAAGAGAGGTTTTCCATTTTATTTTCATTTATCAAAATGTGTCAAAATATTTTTTTTCTTTTTTTTTTTGTTTTTGAAAGAGGACCTAATAAATGGATAAAGAAAAAAGTGTAAGCGGCAAGCTTCACCCAAGAGAGGGGTGAATTGGGTGATGTTATAAATTTTTCGTTTGAGATGGTGATATGTAAATATAGTGGATAGAGTAGAGTAGAGAAGATTTGAACACAGAGAGTTATACTGGTTCGGCCTAACAACAATGCCTACGTCTAGTCCTCAGAGATCAAGACCTACTGAGCTTTTCACACTATCTCCAAGATTCAATGGGCTCTCAGAACGCCACAAGACAACAATCGTCCTTGAATGGACTACGAGCAGAAATATTCTCTCGACAAGAAACTTCTCTCCCCCTTACGACAAGTCTTATGTGCAGAGAAACAACCTATGACTCTTCTCACTTGCTTATGTATACAAGACTTATGAGCATCAACGTTTTCTTCTGCTTACACCACTGTAAGTCTTATGAACAACAACGTTCTCTCCTGCTTGTATCTTATAAGGCTTATGAGTGAAAGATACTACAAGGAATTCTCTCAACTGCTTCTCTCGTAAGGAATAACTACCCTCTCAAGATCCCAATACCTTGAGATTACACAAACATAGAATTTTGAGTTTGTATGAGGACTCTCTTACAGAGTAAATGAATAAACACTAAAGATCAAAGTGTATACAGAGAAAACAGATGAATAACAGAGAATTGATATGAGCTTGTGAATTCTTGTGCTACGTTGTTCTCTGCGTATGTGAATCTTGGTACCTTCATTCTCCTTGAATTTCTGTATATATAGAGCCTCCTCAGTTTTTGCCCGTTTGAACATTCAATATTGGAGGAGCGGGTCTTTTGAAAATATTGGCAGGCACGTGCATGTTGAAAATGGAATAAACTGAGTGCGGTAGGTGCCAGCGTGTTTATAATCATCTTGTCTGACGTTGTATCACTTTTCTCATGTGGCTCAATTCAAACGTTCATATTCCTGTATCATCCTCTTAAAACATTCAAAACAATGTTAAACAAAGATAAAAAGAAATGATGATATGAATTAATAACAATAAACTATATTCGTAATGAACGTTGTGAAACTTATCATATTCTGTGGTCAACAGGGCATCACTTCGAGCATGAAAGGCTCACCTCGAGTGATCTCCTATTTTCCTTCATATACCTCTGTTATCGGGTTGTGCTTGCATGGAAAATCAGAGAGAAAATATCTTCACTCGCGGGTGAAGATAGGTCTCACTCGAGCACAAAATCTCTGCTCGAGTGATCTTTGCACTTTACACTGGGAATGCCTTCTCGGGTCATCACTCGCATACCATTTTGACAAGAGTGAGAATTTGCACTCGCGGGTGATGTGGACCCTCACTCGAGCACACTTACCTCTGCTCGAGTGAGAAGCATATTCTCAAGGAATATGCTCTCTAAACCATCACTCGCACCAGAATTTCAGAGGGATAGAATTTTCACTCGCGAGTGATTTTGGCCCTCACTTGAGCACACTTACCTCTGCTCGAGTGAGAAGCATATTCTCAAGGAATATGCTCTCTTGAAGAAGCACTCGCAACTGAATTGGAGAGGGATGGAAATATTACTCGCAAGCATGAACGGTCACTCCAAGCATGGATAGGTGTGCTCGAGCACACTTGTACTTTTCTGAACTTCAAGACTCTCGGCCAAGTACTCGCAGTGCCTTTCTCGAGTGAATGATGGAAGCATGCTATAACTTGCTCTCGGCCAAGCACTCGCATGCCCTTGCTCGAGTGAATATAGGAAGCACACCATTACTTGCTCTCGGCCAAGCACTCGCATGCCCTTGCTCGAGTGAATATAGGAAGCATGCCGTTGCTTGCTCTCGGCCAAGCACTCGCATGCCCTCACTCGCATACGTGCTCGAGTGAGAATGACTTCTCTTCTCGAGTGCATACCTTATGCTTCGAGTGATCCATTGATTACAAAGGGAGAATGTCTCTCGGGTACTCACTTCCTGGCTTTCTCTCACACCTGCTCGAGTACAGAAGTGATTTGTGCTCGAGTGCAGATTTCCTGCTCGAGCACTCAAGTGCAATTTCACAGCAGATATCAGCAAACTTCAAATATGCATTTGGTAACTTGGAATTTTTTCTTAACCTTCTAAAAACATATTTTACACATAATTGAATTATTGTTATCATCAAAACTTGGGATCTAACATTCTCCCCCTTTTTGATGATGACAAAACTCTTTGTGATGAAGGTTTAAAAGAAATTAAATGAAATTGAAAAGTTTTGAAATTTCTTCAAAGTTGCCAAAATGCATATCAAGTTTAAGTTCCAAATTCAAGTTTTCCTGCAATGTTTCCTCTGGATACTTAACAGCCAAGATAAGTATAGTATGAAGTATATAGCTTAACAAGAGCTTAATAACTTGAAACATTGAAATTTTGATAATGAAAAACTTGAACCATGTCATTAACTTTAACAAACTTGAACAACACAAGATAACTTCAAAATAGTAAAATGACATACATATCAAATCCTACCCAATACAGAAAACTACCCAAACACCCATATACACCCTACAGCCTACAGAAAGCTCAGAAGACATCACACATCCTTCTCCCCCGTTTTGTCAACATCAGAAGGGGGTTCTGGAGGTGGAACAAAAGATATCATGGCAGTGAGAGGGTCAATGGGCTGGTCAGGAGGAGATGGTGGTTGTGGTACAAATGTAACATCTATATTAGACTCAGGATCAGTGAAAAGTACATGAGTCTCTGAATGAGGGGGTGAGGTATGAGTGGTCTCTGGAGGCACCCCGGAAGATGAGGAGGGAAAATGTGAATGCAGGAAAGTTTCCATATTAGTGATCCTCTGAGACATCTCATCTTGTGTTTTGAACATCAGTTCAAAGTTGAGATTGGCCTGGTCTACCAATTTAATGACTTGTGTTTCCATTTTCTCCACAAGCTTTTCATACTCAGTTACTAGCTCCTTCTTCAAACTTGATACAGCATGATTAATAACCTCAGTCAAATGATTGGACAGAGAGGCATTGAAAAAGGAAGGAGGAGGAATAGGCCCTTGTGCAGATGATTGTGCCTCATCTCCTCTGGATGGAGTGGCTTCCCTCTTTGATGTGGCTTTGGTCCGACTCACTGGAAGATTGATACCCATGTGAGTTAACTGAGTCTTTCCAAACCTTGAGATGAGCACCCTTTCTTTTCCTTCCAAATACCAGATTTTGTTTTTCATCAAGATGAAGGAAACAAGTTGAGGGTAAGGTATGGTTGTGGATCTTGTCGAAGAAAAACGAAACCTTCTCATCTCACTAAAAATGATCTCCCCTACATTCCTTTGTTGCAACCAATGAAGCCAGAAGATAGTAATCCTTTTGTGCAAAGTGGGTAAAATTTTTGGATTTATTGACTATGCTCCGGGAATAAATGTAATGGAGGATTCTGTGATTATCAGGCATGTCAATAGGTTTGAAAGTGAGGGGGCCAATTGGATCTTTTGGTCTCAAAATGTTAAAAGTTTCATTGGCAGAGAATAAGGGTGGATAAGTAGGAGGTGCCACATAACCAAGTAAATCATTAATGATTTTGGCAGAAATCATAATGAATTTCCCTCTAATGGTTGTAGATACAGCTTCTTCAATCAAATCACCGGATCTAGACATGATATTATGAGTTTTCATGTTTGAATAAAATGTCTTTACAACAGTGGGGGAATATGGCATATGAATATTTAGCCAGGGAGCATAGTACTGAAGGTAAGGGTACAAGTCCAAATGACAATTCTTTTTCAGATAATCCAAATCAACATATACTACTGGACAGAAATGCCTATGTTTGAATTCATCATCATATACCTTCTGTGATAAGGCCTTAAGCTCTGTCACATTGAATCCCTCAGGAGGGCTAGTGAGTTGGTCATCCACTGGTGCTTGAGAGGCAGAAGGTGCTCCAGAAGCAGAAGCACTTGGGTGCTTGACTTGATGTGAACTTGAGACACCAGCTTGAGATGTAATCTTCCCAACTATCTTGTCCAATTTGGATTTTTCTATTGCTTCCCTGAGTTGTTTACTGAAAGTATCCCCAGAAGAAGAAGATGATTGGGGTTGCTCTGAATCCTTCTTCTTTCCCTTTCCTTGTACTTCTTTGGATTGAGACCGGGTGATTATGGGTTCCTTGAAGACCACACCTTTTGATTTCTTTTGAGGAGGTTGGTCTTTCTTGGAAACTTGAGGTTTTGGATGAGGTTTCTTAGCGGGAGTTCTCTTTTTGGTCTTAGGCTTTGGAGGAGGTGAAGGTGAGGGTGAGTTTTTGGGAGATGGAGGAGTAAGTTCAGGAGTTCCAGATTCACTGGCAGCAGAGTGAGTGGAAGAAGGAGAATGAGACTTTTGAGGAATAGAGGGTAACTTTGTTCTTGCCATTTGAAAAATGGAAGAGAAACAAGAACTCTTGTTTTTGAAAGAAGAAAAAAAATAGAGATACACGAAGAAGAAATTAGGGCACAAGTGAAGAATGCAGAAAACAAGAATCACCTCTTATAGAAGATTGAGAGGTTGTAACGTCGATTTGAAGCAGAAAGACGTGATTAAATGATGAGAGAACGGTTGAAGATGAAGAGTTGTGACTTTCGAGTGAGAGAGCACTTCGAGTGAGAGGAGGAAGTGCGACGTTCTGAGCTCCCCAGTAACTGATATAAGTGACAGTGCTCGAGCATGATCCCTAGTGCTCGAGTGATGTTCATACTGTGCTCGAGAGTGTTCTATCTGTGCTCGAGTGATGCTCTGGAAAAAATAAAGAAACAAGTAAACGTACCTGGATTGTTGATTCCTGACATATTTTGCATCTTTGTACTCAAATCCTCCAAGATCATTTGAGTAACCATGATTTGGAAGGCTTTTGCACAGAGATTCTTCTTCCTCACTCGAGCAGGCATTCCTCACCTCAAGCATGTTCATACCATGCTCGAGTGAGAATTCCTCACTCGCGAGTGAGCTCAATTCTCACTGTAGTTTATGATATATTCCCTTGGTGTTCTCAACTCCTCTGTTAACCTCTGTTCTTACTATAAGAGAACAGAGTATCATGAACAGTGCTGTGCTCGAGCAGAGCTTCTTGTGCTTCGAGTGACACAGCTCATCACTCGAGCATCACCCTCTGTGCTTCGAGTGAAAATCCTGCAAAAACAATTTTGACCTCTCCGATGCTAAAGTCAGTATGGTTATCATCAAAATAAACGTTTAATTAAACTTTTTAACAAGAAAACTTACAACTCATTGGGATTAACCATTCCCAATTCTCTTCGAATATAGAGGAATTGCTCTTTTGCAATTGGTTTTGTGAAAATATCCGCAAGTTGAAGATGAGTTGGTATGAATTCCACTTTGACATCTTTCTTTTGAACATGATCTCGAATGAAATGATGTCGAATGTCTATATGCTTGGTTCTTGAATGTTGTACAGGATTTTTTGCCAAGCTTATCGTGCTAGTATTATCACAATAGATTGGGATTTCTTTTAAATAAATTCCCAAATCTTGAAGTTGTTGTTTTAACCATAGCACTTGTGAACAGCAGCTTGCCACAGCTATATATTCAACTTCAGTCGAAGATAATGAAACTGTGTTCTGCTTCTTGCTGAACCATGACACTAGAGAACCACCGAGAAATTGACATTGTCCACTGGTACTCTTTCTGTCAGTTTTATATCCACCGTGATCTGAATCTGAATATGCCATTAAATACTCGTTCCCTCTCTTTGGATACCAAAGTCCAAGCTCTGAAGTATCTCCTAGATATTTGAAAATTCTTTTTACTGTCTCTGCATGAGATACTTTAGGATTGGATTGATACCTTGTACACATTCCTACACTGAACTGAATATCTGGCCTGCTTGCTGTAAGATAGAGTAATGAACCAATCATTCCTCTATACTTTGTGATGTTGAAGCTAGGTCCCTTTACATCAGCATCCAGCAATGTTGTAGAACTCATTGGAGTATCGGCTCCGTTAGCATTATCTAGACCATATTTCTTTAACAGCTCTTTCAAATACTTTGTCTGTGATATAAATATGCCATTCTTCTTTTGTTTGATCTGAAGTCCAAGAAAGAAGTTCAATTCTCCCATCATGGACATTTCAAATTCTCCCTGCATAATCTTAGAGAAATCTTGACACATAGATTCATTAGTAGCACCAAAAATAATATCATCAACATAAATTTGAACTATTAGGATATCATTTTTGTTATGTTTGATGAATAGAGTTGTATCAACTTTACCTCTGACAAAACCTTGATCAAGAAGAAATTTGCTTAGTCTTTCATACCAAGCTCTGGGTGCTTGTTTCAAACCATATAATGCTTTCTTAAGTTTGAAGACATAATCAGGTTTTGTTTCATCTTCAAAACCAGGAGGTTGTTCAACATAAACTTCCTCCATAATATAACCATTTAGAAAAGCGCTTTTTACATCCATTTGATAAAGTTTAAAACTTTTGATACAAGCAAAGGCTAAGAGTACTCGTATTGCTTCCAATCTTGCTACTGGAGCATATGTTTCCTCATAATCAATACCTTCTTCTTGATTATAGCCTTTGGCAACCAATCTTGCTTTATTTCTCACAATGATTGCAGATTCATCAAGTTTGTTTTTGAAAACCCATTTGGTCCCTATAACCGTATGGTCTTTAGGTCGAGGAACCAAATCCCAAACTTGATTTCTTTGAAATTGATTTAGTTCTTCTTGCATAGCAATCACCCAATCATTGTCAGATAAAGCTTCTTCTATATTAGAAGGTTCAATCTCAGAAATAAAAGCAGAAAATGTTACCTCATTGAGGATTCTATTTCTGGTTTTGACACCTTCATGAATATCTCCTATAACTTGATCAATTGGATGATCCTTCATATGTCTCCATGCTTTAGGTTGATCATGATCATCAACATCTTCCAAATTTTGAAGATCATTTGTTTCAAAATCATCCTGCTTTGAAATAGATTTGTTTTTCTTGATTGAATCCATTTCTTCTTCATCATTAAGTTTTGTCTGAGACTCAATTTCATCAAACACAACATGAATAGATTCTTCAATAGTACATGTTCTTTTATTGAAAATTCTATAAGCTTTACTTCTATTAGAATATCCTAGAAAAATACCTTCATCAGACTTTGAATCGAATTTACCTAAATTTTCTTTACCATTGTTGTGAATGAAACACTTACACCCGAAGATATGAAGATGAGCAATATTTGGCTTTCTTCCTTTGTAGAGTTCATATGGTGTCTTTCCAAGAGATTTGCGAATATATACTCTGTTTGAAATATAGCATGCAGTACTCATTGCATCTGCCCAGAACACTTGTGATATTTCTTTTTCATTAAGTAAAGCTCTTGCCATTTCTGTAAGCACTCTGTTCTTCCTTTCTACTACTCCATTTTGTTGAGGTGTTCTTGGAGCTGAGAAGTTGTGATCTATCCCCTCGTTGTTGCAGTAATCTTCAAACAATTGATTATCAAATTCTCCTCCATGATCTGTTCTAATAGAGACAATAGAAACACCTTTCTCATTTTGAACCTTTTTGGCAAACATAATAAATTCAGCAAAAGTTTCATCTTTTGAGGCAATGAATATAGTCCAAGCAAATCTAGTAAAATCATCTACAATTACTAATGTATATAAGTTTCCTCCAAAACTTTTTACTCTTGCAGGTCCTACTAAATCCATATGAAGTAATTGTAGAGGTTTTGAAGTAGAGATTTCATATTTTGTTTTAAAACAAGATTTAGTTTGTTTGCCTTTTTGACATGCTTCACAAATCATGTTATCTTTGAATTTTAGCTTGGGAAGGCCAACAACTAAATCTTTTCTGATCAATTTGTCAAGTTGATTCATATTGACATGAGCCAAACGCTTATGCCATAACCAACTTTCCTCTGATCGACTCAGAAAACAATTTTCAGAAGAATTTGAATTTAAATCAATTGTATAACAATTACCGTCCCTTTGAGCTCGGATTTTTGCCTTGATAGTTTCTTTGTTTAGAAGTAGATCTTTCTTACTGACTATCAAGCATTCTTTCGAGTCGAAAATCACCCAGTTATCTTTGTCAGTGCTTTGGCTCACGCTTAAGAGATTGTGGCATAATCCTTCAACATAATATACTCCGTTGATTTGAAAACCATCTGTTCTTCCCACTTCACCAATTCCAGCAATACGTCCGGATTGATTTCCTCCAAAAGTCACCTTTCCTCCTTCTCTAGGTTCAAACATGGTGAACTTATTTTTGTCACCAGTCATGTGTCTCGAACATCCACTATCGATATACCATTTGTTCGCTCGAGATGCTTTGAGACATACCTAGAATAAGATGATCAAGTTTTAGGTACCCACACTTTCTTGGGTCCTTTGTGGTTAGTATTTGGAATATGTGTCCCTTTCGGAACCCATTTATATGTTCCAATAATCTTTCCCTTTTTGAAATAACACGATGAAGTATAATGTCCTTTCCTATTACAAAAATTGCATGACACAAATGGATTTGATGTATGCACAGAATTCCTAAAATATTTAAGATAGTCTCTACTACTCTTCTTATTCTTATCATGCACAGCATTATATCCAATTCCAGATTTATCAAAGGAAACTTTCTGAGAACTTAAGATAACCTTGAGAGTTTCACTTCCTTTAGTAAATTTTTCAACAATCTTTGTTAAGTCTTCTATTTTCTTATCTTTCTCTTTACACATTTCATGTGATGATATGACATTACTTTCTAATTCTTTTACTTTCTTCTTATAACTAACCATTTCCTTAGCAACTTTAATAAACTCTGTATGCAATGCATTATATTCAGATAACAATTCATTATAAGAGGGTTCAGAGTCACTTACCTCAGAGTCTGATTCTTCTTCCTTAGCTACCAAACATAGATTGGCTACTTCGTCGTTGTCATCTTCTTCGTCTGACGAACTATCACCCCAAATAGATGATATATATGCTTTCTTTTTCTGCTTCTTTTTGTCTTTGTTCCTGAAGCATTCAGATTTGATGTGTCCTGGTTTCCCACATTCATAGCATACTATTTGGTGTTCTTTGTTTTCTTTCTTGCTTGGTCCACTTTGATAATTCTTGAAATTCCTTTGTCCTCTTCTGTAGAATTTCTTGAACTTTCTCACGATCATTCCCATTTCATCATCACTAGGAACATCTTCATTCTCGGAAGTTTCTTCTTCTTCTTTAATAGCTTTAAATGCAACTCCCTTTTTCTTTCTATCATCAACTTCTTCAAGTTCCTTTTTGAATCTCATCTTACCTTCATATTCGGAAAGACTACCAAAAAGAGCAGCCACGGATCTCATCGACTCTCCTTTGGCTTCTTCAATGGCTGTCACCTTTACTTCCCATTCTTTTGTAAGAATATTAAGAATCTTTCTTACCTGGGAATTTTGATCAAACGACTTTCCAAGAGCAGATAATTGATTAACAAGATGAGTATACCTTAGTTCAAATTCTGATATACTCTCTCCAGATTTCATACGAAATAAATCATACTCTGTTATTAAAGTATTGATCCTATTTTCTTTGATTCCAGATGTACCTTCGTGAGCAATTTCAAGGGCATCCCACATATCTTTGGCAGTAGGTAGAGTACATATACGAAAATATTCTTTTTGACTAAGAGCACTCTGTATCATTAAAATGGCTTTGCTATTTAACGTTACTAACCTCTTGTCATTTTCGTCAAACTCATCTGGAGTCTTTTTGACTGCTCTATCTTCGATTTTCTTTACTGGAACATAGTCACCATCTTGTATAACATTCCATAACCCATACTCGTTGGCCATCACGAACACTCTGAATTTGGCTTTCCAGAACGAAAAATGTTCTCCAGCAAAACCAGGAGGTCAAGTGATTGAAGCACCGTCTGGAAGGATATTTTCACCCATTGTTGCCATTGATAGGATCCTTCTCAAGCTGTTAGGCTCTTCGGAGAAGACGAGGCTCTGATACCAAATGTAAGCGGCAAGCTTCACCCAAGAGGGGGTGAATTGGGTGATGTTATAAATTTTTCGTTTGAGATGGTGATATGTAAATATAGTGGATAGAGTAGAGTAGAGAAGATTTGAACACAGAGAGTTATACTGGTTCGGCCTAACAACAATGCCTACGTTCAGTCCTCAGTGATCAAGACCTACTGAGCTTTTCACACTATCTCCAAGATTCAATGGGCTCTCAGAACGCCACAAGACAACAATCGTCCTTGAATGGACTACGAGCAGAAATATTCTCTCGACAAGAAACTTCTCTCCCCCTTACGACAAGTCTTATGTGCAGAGAAACAACCTATGACTCTTCTCACTTGCTTATGTATACAAGACTTATGAGCAGCAACGTTTTCTTCTGCTTACACCACTGTAAGTCTTATGAACAACAACGTTCTCTCCTGCTTGTATCTTATAAGGCTTATGAGTGAAAGATACTACAAGGAATTCTCTCAACTGCTTCTCTCGTAAGGAATAACTACCCTCTCAAGATCCCAATACCTTGAGATTACACAAACATAGAATTTTGAGTTTGTATGAGGACTCTCTTACAGAGTAAATGAATAAACACTGAAGATCAAAGTGTATATAGAGAAAACAGATGAATAACAGAGAATTGATATGAGCTTGTGAATTCTTGTGCTACGTTGTTCTCTGCGTATGTGAATCTTGGTACCTTCATTCTCCTTGAATTTCTGTATATATAGAGCCTCCTCAGTTTTTGCCCGTTTGAACATTCAATATTGGAGGAGCGGGTCTTTTGAAAATATTGGCAGGCACGTGCATGTTGAAAATGGAATAAACTGAGTGCGGTACGTGCCAGCGTGTTTATAATCATCTTGTCTGCCGTTGTATCACTTTTCTCATGTGGCTCAATTCAAACGTTCATATTCCTATATTATCCTCTTAAAACAGTCAAAACAATGTTAAACAAAGATAAAAAGAAATGATGATATGAATTAATAACAATAAACTATATTCGTAATGAACGTTGTGAAACTTATCATATTCTGTGGTCAACAGGGCATCACTTCGAGCATGAAAGGCTCACCTCGAGTGATCTCCTATTTTCCTTCATATACCTCTGTTATCGGGTTGTGCTTGCATGGAAAATCAGAGAGAAAATATCTTCACTCGCGGGTGAAGATAGGTCTCACTCGAGCACAAAATCTCTGCTCGAGTGATCTTTGCACTTTACACTGGGAATGCCTTCTCGGGTCATCACTCGCATACCATTTTGACAAGAGTGAGAATTTGCACTCGCGGGTGATGTGGACCCTCACTCGAGCACACTTACCTCTGCTCGAGTGAGAAGCATATTCTCAAGGAATATGCTCTCTAAACCATCACTCGCACCAGAATTTCAGAGGGATAGAATTTTCACTCGCGAGTGATTTTGGCCCTCACTCGAGCACACTTACCTCTGCTCGAGTGAGAAGCATATTCTCAAGGAATATGCTCTCTTGAAGAAGCACTCGCAACTGAATTGGAGAGGGATGGAAATATTACTCGCAAGCATGGACGGTCACTCCAAGCATGGATGGGTGTGCTCGAGCACACTTGTACTTTTCTGAACTTCAAGACTCTCGGCCAAGTACTCGCAGTGCCTTTCTCGAGTGAATGATGGAAGCATGCTATAACTTGCTCTCGGCCAAGCACTCGCATGCCCTTGCTCGAGTGAATATAGGAAGCACACCATTACTTGCTCTCGGCCAAGCACTCGCATGCCCTTGCTCGAGTGAATATAGGAAGCATGCCGTTGCTTGCTCTCGGCCAAGCACTCGCATGCCCTCACTCGCATACGTGCTCGAGTGAGAATGACTTCTCTTCTCGAGTGCATACCTTATGCTTCGAGTGATCCATTGATTACAAAGGGAGAATGTCTCTCGGGTACTCACTTCCTGGCTTTCTCTCACACCTGCTCGAGTACAGAAGTGATTTGTGCTCGAGTGCAGATTTCCTGCTCGAGCACTCCAGTGCAATTTCACAGCAGATATCAGCAAACTTCAAATATGCATTTGGTAACTTGGAATTTTTTCTTAACCTTCTAAAAACATATTTTACACATAATTGAATTATTGTTATCATCAAAACTTGGGATCTAACAAAAAGAAGAAAAAGTAGCACAAGTTAAACAAAAAGGAAGTTAAAGGTGAGGAGATTTATGCGTATATTTTATCCTTTGAACCCCGCTACAATAAGAGACAGGGTGATAGAACCACATAATAAACAAGAGACAAGTACAATTACATTATCTATATTCATTAAGCATGACACATAGTATTATAAGAAGACATGACAACACATACTTCTTGCCTAAATGCAATGCGTCTGGCAAGGATATATGAGATAATTCAATCGTACAATAAAAGCCAATCCACAAGACCACTAGATCCAGCAACTTAATGCATATTGGATGAGCATAAAAAATGAGCAAGGTCACAGTGCATCAATGAAGAGGTAAGCATAAAGAATGGGTAATGAAAGCATAAAGATGTAATCACAGTAAATTAAGTTACAAAGTGAAAGCAATAAGATCCCATGTATCATCAGAAATAAAAGAAAAAGATGAAAACTCAGCCATAAACCTTATCTCCTTGCTCTCCCAAAATTCTTGTGTATCTTACTTCAACCCTTACTACCCTATTTATGATCTCAAGGTAGGGTTTTCTTCATAAATGCTCATTCTTTTTTTAATTTTCATTTTTGATATTTTTTTTTTGTATTTTATGTTAAGTACTACCTAACTTGACCCAATCACCATTAATGGAGATTTTTTTTTATTTTCATCTTTTATTTTATTTGTTTTGTATTTTCTATTGATAAAACTTCCTAATTTGACCTAATCATCATTAGTGGAGATTTTTTTGTTTTTTATTTTTTTTATTATTCT
Organism: Inga oerstediana; assembly: GCA_963210345.1. Classification (NCBI taxonomy): domain Eukaryota; kingdom Viridiplantae; phylum Streptophyta; class Magnoliopsida; order Fabales; family Fabaceae; genus Inga; species Inga oerstediana. The sequence continues at coordinate 69,827,381 of OY723403.1, forward strand.
CCCCACAAGTAATTTCCTAATTTAAACCTATCAACATAAATGGGATTTCTTTATTTTTTATTTTTCATTTTTTTATTTATTATTTTCCCTTAATGAATGACAATGCTAATCATCATCAATAAGGGGATTTATATTAGTTTTCGTTTTTTTATTTTTTCCCTTTCAATGATAATTGTCAATCTGAACATCGATTATCATCAATAGGAGGATTTTCTTATTTTTTCTTATTTTAATTTGTTTTTGTTTTCCTTTCATTCTCCCCACAAAATTAGTTTCCTAATTTAAACCTATCAAAATAAATGAGATTTTTTGTATTTTCTATTGATAAAACTTCCTAACTTGACCTAATCACCATTAGTGGAGATTTTTTGTTTTAAATTTTTTTCTTATTGTCCCTACAAGTAATTTCCTAATTTAAACCTATCAACATAAATGGGATTTTTTTATTTTTTATTTTTCATTTTTCATTTATTATTCTCCCTTAATGAATGACAATGCCAACCATCATCAATGAGGGGATTTATTTTAATTTTCATTTTTTTTATTTTTTCCTTTTAATGATGATAGCGAATTTGGACACCGATTATTATCAATGGGAGGATTTTCTTATTTTTTCTTATCTTCATTTTTTTATTTTTTTCTTTCAATGATGATTGTCAATTTAGACACCAATCATCATCAATTATTTTTGTATTTTTGAGTGGGGCCCAGACAAAATAGGATGTTCATAATAGCTTTCGAATTAATTACAATAACGACAGGTTTTGCTGTATTCACAATGACGACAACTTTCATTATATTCATAATGGCGACAGCTTTCATTATATTCACAATGACGACAGCTTTCGCTATATTCAAAATAATAACAGCTTTCACCGTATCCATAATAACTATCACAGATCTATTTGTAGCAGCATCCGCATTCATCACAATTCAATGGTAAACACAAACATACAATGCATTATACATGATATAAGAGATAGAGTCACTAGCTTGTTCTTTTCATTCTTACTCGGATGCCCATTTCTTACGCTTAAGGCAGATATCAAATCCTATAAATCATAATCAAAGACGGTGAGTTATTCCCTATCCCAATTCTTAACTCCAAGACACTTAGGGTTGGTTATCATTTGAGACCTTTAGGTGGCAACTAGAAGCCTAGATAATGCCTAAAGGGTTGGGAAAAACTAGATAAAAAACCATCTTTCTAAAGTTTAAAACGTAGATTTTTGGGTATTGGCTGTGGCCAAGCCATTCTCTGGCTGTGACCAAGAGATGGTCAGAAAGATTTGGGCTGCGGCCAAGGTCAGGTCAGAAACTTTTTGGCTGTGGCCCAAAATGCCTGGCCGTGGCTAACAACTAGCTTATTTCCTAGCTAATTTCAAACGGCCATAACTTTTCTTACACATATTGAAATGACACAAACTTTATATCATTTTAAAGCTTGTAATGTCTACTACAGAACTGGAAAGCTTCACAAATTTTTGACAACATTTGCTATTTCAAAACACTATTGAAAGTAGCTTGCCTATACTGAATTTTTCATTGCCCAAACTTTCAATTTTCTATCAAATATTTCCAAAGGTCCAACATTCACATCCAACACTACTCCCACACAATTTTCACATAGAACCCATCAGAAACATCAAAACAACTAAATTCACATTGGATTTACATGTTCTATTTTGGCAAAATTCAACACAATCTCACAATTTTCCAAACTTCACATTCAAGTACCAAACCAATTTCATTTATCCAAAGGACACTACAAGACACTATTTCCAAAATCAAAACATCTTGAACCCTTCTAAACCCTATATACATCAAAATTAGTGCAAAATTCCAGAAATTAGAGTTCTCAACTAATGACCACACTATATATATATCAAAGAGTAGCATTTGCTCACTTCTTTCACTATCTCTAGCTTGTTCTTAGATTCTCCAACCTCTAGTTTTCCTTGAACTCACAAAACACCTTCTCTTGAAAATCTAAAACCATAGAAATGAATCTCTCATCAAGATTATCAAGATTAGAGAAGAGGTTTTTGGCACTAGAGGTCATATACATGGTTAAAATGGAAGAAGATGCACTCAACTTTCTTGATTTCTTCTTTCTCTTTCCTCATCTTTCTTGGTCGACAATGGCAGCTCAAGAGAGATATGAGATGGTGAATAATCAGATTTTTGCCTCCTACTATTCCTTTTAGCCGACTTTGAGGAGAGTCAGAAGAGAAAAGAGTGTGTTGAAATTTTGACTTGAACCTATGGTGTGATGTGTTGCCAAGTGTCATCATCTTAGAGCTTTTTCCAAAAATGCAAGCAACCATTAGTTAATCTATCTAATTCAATTAGCCATTTAGCCACACCACTTACTCTTTAGTTGATAATAAATTCCCTCTTCGGTAGCTAGCTAATTAGTTGATAAATTTCTTTCTTCCCTTTTTGCCCATGATTATGGCAATTTCTATTGAGTTACCATTTAACACATTATATCCATACACCCTACCCTTCTCTTTAATTCAATTTAAGCTTTGACAAATAATTAAGCTTAAATACAAGGTGTGGGTGCTATTTGCTGCTAATTCAGCCATAATTCACATTATATTCTCTGAAAGTGTTTGTTTAACATTAATTACATTCATTTTTGGAGTTATGAGCCCTTATATACACGTTGGGGCATTACAATTCTCCCCCTGTACAATAGATTTTGTTACAGAACTTGAGCCATAAACTCCAGATAACGCCTTTACATGTCATCTTCTGCTTGTCATGTTGCTTCTCTCTCAGACAGTCCGTTCCAGACCACTTTCACAAATGGTATGGTTCGGTGTCTGAGCTGCCTTTCTTGCCAATCAATAATTCATTCTAGCTCCACTGCATAAGTGAAGTTATCTTGCATATCGACATCTTCAGACTTAATAATGTGTGTTAGATCTGGTTGGTACTTCTTCAATTGTGAGACATGAAACATGTTATGGAGCCTGCTCAAGTTTAAGGGTAGGGCTATCTGGTATGCTATAGGTCTGATTCTCGTAAGAATCTCAAACAGACCAATGTAACATGGGCTTAACTTCTTTTGCTTTATCACTTTTCCGATTCCTGTGATGGGAGACACTCTTAAGAATACATGATCCTCGACTTTAAACTCTAGAGGTCTTCTTCTCTTACCAGTATAACTCTTTTGTCGGCTTTGCACTGTAAGGAGCCTCTTTTAGATGATTTTAATTTGCTTTGTGGTCTGATCAACAAGATATAGGCTATACAACCATCTCTCAGATAGCTCTATCCAGCATAAAGGTGATTGACACTTCTTCCCATATAGTTCTTCATACAGAGCCATCTGAATGCTCACATAACAGCTATTATTATAGGCGAACTCAGTAAGTAGAAGAAAGTAAGCCTATTTCCCTTTAAAGTCTTAAGACACATGCTCTCAGCATATCTTCTAGTGATTGAATGGTCTTTGCTGATTGTTCATCGGTCTATAGATGATAGGCCATGCTAACCTCACTTTTATACCTAGAGCTTTATGTAGAGCCCTCCAGAGTCTAAAAGTAAAATGAGGATCTCTATCAGAAATAATGCTCTTTGGTATGCCATGAAGTCTAACTTTTTCCTGAATATAGATTTCTGCCAGTTTGTCTGTATAAAATGCGCTGACTTCATAAATCAGTCAACAATCACCCAGATCACATCATAGTTTCTTATCCCAGGAAATCCCATAATGAAGTCCATAGGCATACTTTCCTACTTCCATTATGGAATCTCAGGATTCTGCAGTAATCTAGGTGACCTCTGGTGTTAAATCTTTACTTTTTGACAACTAAGACACCATACCACATACTTGGTCACATCACTCTTCAATCCCGACCACCAATACATAGACTCAAACCGTGGTATATTTTGGTCATTATGGGGTGAAGAGTATACCGACTCTTGTGTATATCATCTAGAATTTTCTCCCTTAAGTCAGCATTTACTGGAACACAAATTCTATTCTTGTAACGAACTAATCCACTAAGCGACAAAATATAATCATGAGTCTTGCCTCGTTCAATCATGGTCTGAATAGACTACACCCGATCATCTTGCTTTTAAGCCTCTTCAATCTCAAAAATCAAATCACTCTCCCCTTGGATAATACCACAGTTGGTACACAAAATATGGTTTAAGAGATCTAGATCCCGAAAATCTGTTATCAGTTTTAATTCTTGTATTATCATTGTTGCAACTAACACATCTTTCGACTAAGAGTATCTGCAATGATATTGGCCTTACTCAGATAATATTTGATCTTCAAGTTGTAGTCTTTCAGCAACTCAATCCACAGGCACTGTCTCATATTCAATTCTTTCTGTTCATACAAGTACTTGAGACTCTTGTAGTCACAGTATAATTCTAACATCACACCATACAGGTATTGTCACCATATCTTCAATGCAAACATAATCACCACAAGCTCTAGATCATAAGTGGGATAGTTCATTTTATGAGGCTTCAGCTATCAGGAGGTGTAGGCTACCACTCGTCCCTGGTACATAAAGGCACACCCTAACCCCTGCTTACTCACATCACTATACACAACATAGGTCAAGCTGGGATCGGGTATAATCAATACGGTGCCGTAGTCAACCTCACCTTCAGCTCAGTAAAATTCTGTTCACAATGTTCATCCCATTGAAACGATTAATCTTTTTGTGTGAGCTTGGTCCTCGGCAAGGTGATATGGGAGAAATTCTGAATAAATCTCCAATAATAACCAGCAAGACTCAAAAAACTCCGTAGCAACAGTTTCTGGCCTCTTCCAATTTAGTACTGCTTCTACTTTACTGGATCCACTGAGACCCTTTCTTGCCAGATAACATGGCTTAGAAACTTTACTTCCAAAAGCCAAAACTTGCACTTACTCAACTTGGCATAGAGATACTTTTCACGCAATATCTCCTGTACTATTCTCAAATGGTGCTCATGCTCTTCATTACTCTTAGAGTATATTAAAATGTCATCGATAAACAACACCACACAGTGATCTAGATTCTGTTGAAAGACATAATTCTTGTAATCCATTAATACAACAAGTGCATTAGTAAATCAAAAGTGTATTACTAGAAACTCATAGTGCCTATACCTCATCCTGAAAGCAATCTTCGGTATATCTTTTGCTTTCACTTGCAGCTGATGATAACTTGAACTTAGATCAATCTTCGAAAATACACAATAACCAAGCAATTGATCTAGAAGGTTATCAATTCTCAGAAGTAGATAATTGTTCTTGACAATTATCTTGTTGAATTCTCTATAATCCACACACAATCTCTGACTTCCATCTTTCTTCTTCACAAATAATACTGGAGCTCCCAATGGTGAGACACCGGGTCAAATAAACCCTTTATCAAGTAACTCTTTAATTTGTTTCTTTAGTTCTGCCATCTCGTTTGGGGCTATTCAATATGGGCCCTTTGATATAGAACTAGCTCCAGGCATAATTTCAATCAGAAATTCTACTTCCCTTTTCGAAAGCAATCCGCTAAGTGTTTCTTCTGTCTCTTTCTCATGAAAAAGAATACCATATACCCTTGGCACCCTTTCTTCATGCATTTCTCAACTTTGGGCATTGAGATGAAGTTCAAATTAGCATTTATTTCATTATTCCTCTATGGAGTAGGATAAACTATTCCTTTATTCCCACAATCCAATAACACATTATTCGCCGTCAACCAATCAAAACCTAGTATGACTTCTAATTGATCAAGCGGCAAACAAATCAAATCAACCGTGGACTCTTACCCCCTCAACAGTTATTACACAATTCAAACAAGCATCAGTAGCCATAGCCTTGACACCCATTAGCATTAATACTACTAAATCGAATGGCAGTTTAGGAACATGCATTCCCATGCGCTTCACATAGTTATAATCAACGAAGGAATTACTTGCACTCAAATCAAATAATGCTTGTAGTAAACTACCATTGAGAAGGATTTTACTTTGAATCAGGTCGGGGGACTTCCATTGTAGTACTTCCCTTACTGGGCTCACCACGACCACCACCTTTGGTTGGGTTCAAATCTCTCAAATTGCTCTATGTGTTTTGACACTCCTCCATAGCTTTGTTAAAGTCGGTGAACTGTAGGGAGGCCAAACTTTTCTTTATTTCCCACCTCAATCCTTGAATTAGCATGTCAAAGCTCCACTCTTCATCATCCATACGTCTAGATAGGAGGAGTATCAGGCTAGTCCAATGAGGCAAGATAGATAATCATCAAAGGTCTCTACATCACCTTATTTTATGGACAGGAATTCTAACTCTCTTTTTATCCTCCCAGACCTTGGAAAGTACTTATCATTAACCTGTTCCTGGAATAGCTCCTAGCTCAAAGGCTATTCTAAGTTCACAACGTCATGTCAATATTCCGTAACCACCTGTCGGCATCCCCCTCAAGTTTGTTGATGGCCAATCACGCCTTTACCTTGGTCTGGTAGTCTAGTACTTCAAAAATCTTCTCTGGTCAGATCAGCCAATCTTTAGCTAGTTGGGGATCAAACCTTCCCCTAAATATTGAAGGAAGATGCTTACAGAATTTAGAGACCCAGAATTATAGATATCTTTTATTTTGGAATGTCACTCCATGTGATTCCTGGTTTGGTTCAGTATGTGGGGGTGGCTCTGGAGGTTGGATCGATCCTTTAGCTGTTTCTTTATGGGTTGTCTCTTCCTGAGTCGACTGGACTCTGTCTTCATTACATTTTTCTTTCTCCTCTTGGAGTTCTCCCTTTAGTTCATTAATCATATCCCACTGCTCTATTAGCAAACCCATTATCTATTTTATGGGATCAGGTGGGTTGTCATGCATCTCTTCCACCTCTGGTTCTACACGTTAAATCTTTGGGTGAACCATTGTGTCTTTTTACTCTACACAAATGATTCACAACTTAAATATCACATTAAGTGTATACATATATTTTTTGCCTTAGTGATGGTAGATAACCCATGGTTGCTTGTTGTATACATATGAATGTTTATGCTATTTGTTGGTATTTGAGTTTTAAGCAATAGCTTGCAGTAAATTGCCATTGAGAAGGATTTTGCCTTGAATTAGGCCAGGGGACTTCTGGACTTCTTCATGTTGTTAGTACAAGCGTTTCACCCAAGAGGGGGGTGAATTGGGTGATACCAGAAATTTTGTTGCGTATAAGAAAAATGACATAATATTTAAACCAATTGAGAGCAAAGAGAAATATCACCAAGTGTACACCGGGAGTTATACTGGTTCGGCCACAACCACTTTGACCTACGTCCAGTCCTCAGAGTGTCTATGAGTGTTTCACTATATTCTCCAAGATTCAGTGGGTTCTTGGCACCTCAGTACACAGCAAGTTCCTTCACTTGGACACTCGCTCCCCCTTACACGTTGTATTCAAATCCCCAACTCAAGGTTCCACAATCTTAAGTTGTCTCAATAACAAATATTGAGTTTGTAATGAAAAAATCTCTCACAGAGAAAATATATAATCGCTGGAGTATAAAGAATGAGTATAAGAAAACAAAGCATTAAGAGTTTGTTGATTAGTGTATTCTCAGTTCTTGTGTGTTATTCTCTTTTCTTTGAATGCTCCATATATATAAATGATTTGTAATGTCCATTGGAATCAATTCAAACATGTCCGTTAGATTCACGCAATAACAGTTGACTATTCTTCGAATTTTGAAAACTATCCATTTGGGGTAGGTGGTAGGTAGCAGTAGGTGAGATCTAAGACTTTTATTTGACTTTTCACTTCTGGCAAGATCTTTCATTGTTTCTCTGCAAATGTTCTTAAAATACTAATACAATAAAGAGTTAATCATGTAGAAATCAATTTAATAAACATTCGATGAAAAGTATAATTTTTGGAATGCCTTACTCGAGTGGCTAATCGAGTAATTATGTCTGTTACTTGAGTAGTCTATCGAGTAACCCTATGAAAAATATAGCAGTGGATAACTCAACATGTTTCATAAGATATTACTTGGTAAGACATGGAATGAGATAGATTACAAACCTTAAAAATACCTTATTACTCGAGTGGCTACTCGAGTGGCCTTCCCTTTTCTTCACATCTTACTTGAGTAGTCCCTTGAGTAGATTACTCAATTACTCCCTCAAGTAATTGCATCAAATTCTTGGCCCATAGTTTGCATTCTAATTACTCGAGTAATGCTTCAAATAACTCGCAGATTACTTAGGTGGTCCCTCGAGTAAATCCTTTTTCTCACCTGGTTACTCGAGTGGCTACTCGAGTAAAGTGTCGTATTTCTGACCTGGTTACTTGAGTGATGCCTTTGCAAATCATGTTACTCGAGTGGCTACTCGAGTAATGGTCTATATAACTTTACAGATTACTCGAGTACTCCCTCGAGTAACTTTGTCTAAATTTTGGCAATACTTCACTGGATGAAATTCTCCTTGATTACTCGAGTGACTGCTCGAGTAATGGCTTCCCTTACTCGAGTGGCTCCTCGAGTAAGCCTTCACAAAATTTGTTTATTACTCCAGTGCTTACTTCAAGTAATGTTTAGCCACTTTGTTCAAATTCATTTGTTTGTTATCAAATCCTTTTATATCAATGATCTAATCTTTGTTTTCATCAAAACATATGGGATCTAACATTCTCCCCCTTTTTTATGATGACAAAACTTGGTGATTTTGAATAAAGTTTTTTAAAATTGAGTTTTCAAACATATACTTCTCAAATACTTTTCATATGAAATATTTGTTCAATGTAAACTTGAAAACTCTTTTGAACTAGCTTGTTAAAGATCTTTTCAAAGTTTTTGTTCTTATATTTACTTGTTTACCTTGTATACATAACTGAAAACACATTAGTCTCACAATGCAATATAATTTCAATGAAGTTTAACTTTAATGGCATAACAAATTGCATAAAGAAGAATTCAATACATAACTTAGAATTCAACGATAAAAGCTTAAAAACTTAAAAACGCCCAAAAGCCCTATACACCCAAATCCCAATCAACTCGGCCATTTATCACACAAAATCACTCAGGCTCTTCTCCCCCTTTTTGGCTTCATCATAAAGGTGGAATTAATCATGAGGAGGAGTAGGTGGCTTGGCTGCTGAGATAGGAGTGACAGGAAATGCCAATGATTCATATGAACCATCTGAACTGGAAGGATCTGAAGATGGTGGTTCAGGATCAGGAAGGTTCACTAGCGGTGTCTAAAGATCCTCTGGAGGATTCACTAGAGATGAAGGGTAAGGAACCAGAGAAGTAATTTCTACTTCCTTTGTAGCAACCGGTGAAGACTCAAGCACCTCCTCAGTGCGTGTAGGTAATGCAATGGAAGTAGGTATTGGCTTTGGCTAAATAGGCTGATGTGGATTATCAGTGGTGATGTGGATAGGCTTGGATGTGTTAGGGTCAGGCATAGAGAACAACACATTGATAGGTCCACTCTCAGAGGGTCTATGCTCAGTGGGTCTAGAGGGTCCTGGTTTAGGGACGGGTATGGGCTCAGGAATACCAGAAGGACTAGGAGTAGAGGATCCAGATGCCATAGCATCAAGTCTAGCAATAATGGATCTCAGAAGCTCACCCTGGGCACGTTGTTCAGCTAGCAACACTTCATGCCTCTTATCCATCTTCTCCACAAGTTGTCCTATCTTCTCATTCATATGGGTTACGAATTCCGCATTGGTATTCGCAATATCAATATGGAAACTCCTCAGGATGTTCTCCATGAACGTTTGCATTGTAGCACCAAAGAAGGATGGAGAAGATGTGTTGGCTGGAGCAGAAGACTGTGTGTCATCCATATAGCTTGTTGCTGTGTCAGTCTTCTTCTTTTTCTTGGGACTTGCTTCTAGAGGTGTCTTCAAAGAAATCTCAATATTCAACTTTCCAATTTGATTCCTTCCCACTGGTGCTAACCTCTTAATCAGCTCTATACTCTCCAAGTACCAAATCTTATTCTTCTTGAGGAATAAGGAAATAAGTTGAGGATAAGGTATTGGAGTAGTTGGTTTTCCCTTATACCTATACCTCTTGATCTCATTGAAGATATACTCACCCAAATCCTTTTGCTCTTTGAGAATCAATTAGGCGAATTTCCTGAAGTCTTTCTCAATGAAATGAGTGAAGTTATTGGATTTGTTCACCATGGCTCTAGAGTAGATATACCATAGGACTCTATGAAAATCACTCATATTACTCGGATTGAAGTTGAGAGGTCCCACTATCTCACCAAGTCTAAGGATAGAGAATATCTGGTTTAAATCAAGGTTAGGGTAATCATCATCAGGAGGATTTTCTATTCATAACCAGGTATTGATTCTGGAAGGTGAGATTAGAATTTTTTGTCCTCTAACCTTAAAAGTCATTTCTTCTTCCACAGACTTCCTAACGGGATCATTAATAGGTTTGAGGTTACATTAAAAATGTCTCACTACTTTGGTGTAAAATGGGAGTTTGACAAATAGCCAGGGCATATAGGAATCAAGATAGGGACTCAGATCGAATTTTAATACCTCTTGAAGCACCTTATAGTCAATGTAGTGCATCTTGCACACATTTCTTCTTGCAAAATGACTTAGGTACTTCTGAGATTCCTCAAGCTTGCTCAAGTTGAATCCCTTTGGTGGAAATGTGATTTCTTCATCCCTTTCTTCTGTTTGCTTTGAAGATTACCCTTTCTTTGCTTCCTTAGATTGGAACGCTTCTTCAAGCATGCCTACCATGACTTTGGTAAGCTTCTCACTAACCTTAGGCTTTTTCAGAGGCTTAGGAGTAAAGGTAGGTGTGTCGAATGAATTAGAGGAAGGAGGAGATGGTTCTTTTGCTATTTTTCCTTTTCCAAGGGGTGAACTCTTCTTAGATTGAGCTCTTGTAGCAATGGGCTCCTTAATCACAACCCCTTTCACCTTAGGCTTAGCTTGCGGCTTGGTCTTGGATTTTGGTTTCGGAGAAATTTTCCTCTTCTTAGTAGGAGGAGAGGAATGTGAATCAGAGGGTTGATATAGTTCAAAAGACTCAGGAGGAGTGCCAAGATTTAGAGATTTTGTCCTCACCATTGTGATTTTAGAAAATCAAATATTTCAGAGAAAAATAGAGACGAGGTCGTGAGTTTAGGGAAAATGATTTAGTGCAATCTGAGAGGTTTTTGAAGGTATAAATCACTGGGTTTTGACGATTAAGGGAAGAGAAAAGCATTTTGAAAAGTTTTTGTGAGAGCACTAGGAGAATCATTCGAGGAGATTTTGTGAGAAATGACCGAGTATCGAGTTGAAATAACCTAGAACCCAACATCACTCGAGGGCTTACTTGAGTGATCATCAGTATCACTCGGGTAGCTACTCAAGTGACCATATAAAAAATTTTAAAATATATCAAATTTGAGAGCGTACCTGGCATGAATAATATTGTAATTATCCATGTATATTCCCTTAATCATTTGATGACTCTTTAGAATAGATTTGAACTGAAACTCAGCTGATTTGAAATTTTGACCCAGGTTCACTCGAGGCCTTACTCGAGTAATGTTGAAGTTCACTCGAGGCCTTCCTCGGGTAAACTGTCTCCTCACCTTCTGACTGTTCATTTTCAACCGTTGTGCTGTTTTATTTGACATTAATGTTTCACTGGCACATTTCCAAGTTCATTACTCGAGTGGCTACTCGAGTAATGCATCTATTACTTCAAGGTGTCACTCTAGTAATGCTCATTACTTGAATTTCTCACTCCAGTAATGCTCATTACTTGAGGTTGTCACTCCAGTAATGTTGTCCTCTGTTAACCTCTGCTATTTATACTCCAAAATAGATTATTATGATCCTGTAAAACAAATTGCTAGAAACTCCGATGCTTAAGTTAGTCATCATCAAAACATCAATCAATAACATTATCTAACATTTTGTAAACACTAAATAACTTACAATTAATTAGGATTTACCATTCCCAATTCTCGTCTAATATATAAAAATTGTTCTTTTGCAAGAGGTTTTGTGAAGAAATTAGCTAGTTGAAGACAAGTTAGAAAGAATATCACTTTGACATCTTTCTTTTAGACATGATCTCTTATGAAGTGATGTCTAACATCAATATGCTTTATTCTGGAATGTTTAACGGGATTCTTTGCTAAGCTTATCGTGCTAGTGTTGTCACAGTATATTGGTATCTCTTTTAAATAAATACCAAGATCCTGGACTTCTTGCTTTAGCCATATTACTTGTGCACAACAACTTGATACTGCAATATACTCAGCTTCCGTTGACGAAAGAGACACTGTAGTTTGTTTCTTGCTAAACCATGTTACAAGTAAGCCTCCAAGAAATTGGCCTTGTCCACTCTTACTCTTTCTGTCCGTCTTGTATTCTCCATGATTAGAGTTTAAGTATGCAACTAGATATTCACTTCTTCCGTTGGGATACCAGAGACCTAATTCTAGCGTGTCAGCAAGATATCAGAAGATTCGTTTGACTGTTTCAGGATGTGACTCTTTTGGTGCTGATTGATATCTTGCACACATACCCATACTGAATTGAATGTCAGGCCTACTTGCAGTGAGATAGAGCAATGATCCAATCATTCCTCTATATTTTGTGATGTTGTAATCTTTTCCCTTGACATCCGCATCAAGCAATGTGATTGAGCTCATGGGTGTGTCCGTTCTATTTGCTTCATCCAATCCATACTTCAATAGCTCTTTCAAATATTTCGTTTAAGATATGAAAATCCCATTCTTTCATTGTTTGATTTGCAAACTGATAAAGAAATTTAATTCTCCCATCATTGACATCTCAAATTCCCCCTATATTATCTCAAAAAATTCTTTGCACATAGTTTCGTTAGTAGCACCGAAAACTATATCATCAACATATATTTGCACAATTAATATATTATCATGTTTTTGTTTTGTAACAAGTGTTGTATCAACTTTTCCTCGTACAAAACCTTGATCAATAAGAAATTTACTAAGCCTTTCATACAATGCTCTAAGAGCTTGTTTTAAATCGTACAAATCCTTTTTGAGTTTGAAAACGTGGTCTGGTTTGGTTATATCTTTGAAACCTGGAGGTTGATCTACATATACTTCTTCTATGATATAGCCATTTAAAAATACACTCTTTATATCCATTTGATAGAGTTTGAATCCTTTGATGCATATAAAGGCTAAGAGAACTTGTATAGCTTCCAATCTAGCTACTAGAGCATACGTTTCCTTATAATCAATTCCTTCTTCCTAATTATAGCCTTTGGCCACCAATCTTGCCTTGTTTCTAACAATAATTGTGGATTCATCAAGTTTGTTCTTGAATACCCATTTAGTGCCTATAATCGGATGATCCTTAGGTTGGGGTACCAAATCCCAAACTTGATTTCTTTCAAATTGGTTTAGTTCTTCATGCATTGCTATAACCCAATTATTGTTTGATAGGGCTTCGTCAATGTTAGAAGGTTAAATCTCAGAAATGAATGTAGAAAAACTAACTTCATTGAAAATTCTATTTCTAGTTTTGACTCCTTCATTCACATCTCCTATGACTTGATCTAGGGGATGACTCTTATTGTATCTCCAGGCTTTAGGTTGTTCTAGTGACTGATCTTCTCCCTTAGTTTGATCAACTTTTGGAATAAGAGATTTAGAAATAGATTGACCATTTTCTTGATTTAAAACAACTTCCTGCTCATCATTAATGGTTTTGTCAGAGGATTCAAGTTCATCAAATACAACGTGAATTGATTCTTCAACAACACATGTTCGTTTATTGAAAATTCTGTATGTTTTACTTCAGTTAGAATATCCTAGGAAAATTCCTTCATCTTTTCTAGAGTCAAATTTTCCTAAGTTATCTTTACCATTATTATGAATGAAACACTTACAACCGAAGATGTGTAAATGAGTAAGGTTCGGCTTCCTTCCTTTGTATAGCTCATATGGTGTCTTTCCAAGATTTGTTCTAATATAGACTCTGTTTGAAATATAGCATGTTGTGCTCATTGCATCGGCCCAGAAAACTTGAGACATGTTCTTTTCATTTAGTATTGCTCTAGCCATTTCAGTGAGCACTCTATTCTTACATTCCATGACTCCGTTTTGTTATGGTGTCCTTGGAGCAGAGAAATTGTGATCAATGCCATTAGTATCACAATAATCCTCAAAGGCTTGGTTTTTAAATTCTCCACCATGATCTGTCCTGATACCTGCAATGGACATACCTTTCTCATTTTGCACTTTCTTGGCAAAAACAATGAATTCTGCAAAGGTTTCATCCTTTGATGTTAGAAAAATAGTCCATGTAAATCTAGAGAAATCATCAACAATGACCAATGAATATAAGTTGCCACTGAGGCTTTTAACTCTTGCTAGACCAACTAAATCCATATGTATCAATTAAAGTGGTCGATTTGTTGTAATCTCATTTTTTTATTTGAAAGATGATTTAGTTTGTTTACCCTTTTGACATGCATCACAAATCAAATAGTTTTTAAAACTTACTTTGGGTAATCCAAGAACTAAATCCTTTTTTAGTAGTTTTCCTAGTTGGTGAATGTTGACATGAGCTAGTCTCTTATGCCATAACCAACTTTCATCAGCATTACTCAGAAAACAATTTTCAGAGTTATTTCTATTGATATCAAGTGTATAGCAGTTACCTTCCCTTTTTGCTCTGAGCTTTGTCTTGATATTTTTCTTATCAAGTTGTAAGTCTTTCTTGTTGACAATAAGACATTCTTCTAAATCAACTATTATCCAGTTGTCTTTATCTGTACTTTGACTTACGCTCAACAAATTATGACACAAACCTTCAACATAATATACATCTTTGACTTGTATTCCTTTGTCGTTTTTGATTTCACCAATTCCTACTATCTTTCCATATTGATTTCCTCCAAAATTTTACCTTTCTACCTTCCTTAGGTTGCAAGGTGGTAAAACTTTTGAAATCTCTGGTCATATGTCTAGAGCATCCACTGTCTATATACCACTTGTTGTTTTTGGATGCTTTAAGACATATTTTCAATCAAATACGATTAAGTCTTAGGTACCCACTTCTTTTTGGGTTCTTTTAGGTTAGTACAAAAGATTTTCGGAACATATGAACCTTTAGATGCCCATTTGTAGGTTCCTATCTTTCCTTTCTTCTTATGAATGCATGATGAAGTATAATGACCTTTTCTATTACAATGACTACAATATGCAAAAGGATTTGATGTATACACAGAATGCTGAAAATAGTTCAAGTATGATTTTCCTCCAGCTTTCTTTCTTCCTTTCCTTCTGTCTGATGTTGGATCATATCCAATTCTAGATCAATCATTCACAAATCGTTGAGCTTTTAAAATTACATTTAGCATTTCACTTCCTTTAGTGAATTTTTCAAGAGATTTAGTAAGATCAATGTTTTTCTTTTTCAAAGAAGTACAGTTTTCACAATCCTTTTCAAAATTCTCTTTAAGTTCTACTTCAAGAGCTTTGTTTTTCTTTTTGAAAACAACTAGTTCTTTGACTACTTTGATAAATTTAGAATGTAAAGCATTATATTCAAAAAGTAATTCATCATAGGTAGGGTCAGAATTAGTTACCTCTTCTTCTGTTTCCTCTCTAGCAACTAGACATATATTGGCTACTTCCTCTTTATCGCTTTCTTCGTCAGAAGAACTATCTCCCCATATGGCAGATACAAAGGCTTTCTTCTTGATGTAGAATTTTCCTTTTCTCTTTTCTTTATTCTTCTGAATCAGCTCTTGACATTCTGATTTGAAATGTCCTGGCTTTCCACATTCATAGCAGATGATGTGTTCTTTATTTCTTGTTCCTCCTTTCTGAAAGTTTTTGAATCCTTGGCCTTTCTTGTAGAACTTTCTGAATCATTTCATGATTAGGCCCATTTCATCATCATCAAGCTCTTTATCTTCATCTTGTTCTTCTTCTTTTGCTTTTAGTGCTAGACCTCTTTTCTTCTTGTCACCAATATCATCTAGTTCTCATTTGAACTTTAATTTGCTTTCATATTCAGAAAGACTTCCCAATAGAGAAGAAACCGATCACATTGATTCACCTTTTGCTTCCTCAATTGCAATGACTTTTGCCTCCCAGTCTTTAGAAAGAATATTTAAAATCTTTCGTACTTGGGTATGTTGATCATAGACTTTTCCAAGTACTACAAGTTGATTAACAAGGTGAGTATATCTAAGTTCAAATTCAGCTATGGACTCACCTGATTTCATTCGAAGTAAATCAAACTCAGTAACCAGAGTATTGATCCAGTTTTCTTTTATTCCTGAAGTTCCTTCGTGAGCTATTTCCAAGCTTTCCCATATTTCTTTAGCTGTTGGAAGTGTGTAGATTCTGAAGTACTCATTTTGACTCAAGGCACTTTGAATCATCAGAATTGCCTTGCTGTTGAGTGTGATGAGTTTGTTGTCATTCTCATTAAATTCTGCTAGTGTCTTGGGAACTCTTTGTGAATCTACAATCTTTTCAGGTTTGTAGTTTTCACTCTCAATCACATCCCATAGCCTATATTCAGTAGCCATTACGAAGACTCTGAACTTGCCTTTCCAGAATGAGAAATGTTTGCCATTGAACCTTAACAAGAAGACCTACACTCTGATACCTAATGTTAGCGCAAGCGTTTCACCTAAGAGGGGGTGAATTGAGTGATACCAGAAATTTCATTACGTATAAGAAAAATGACATAATATTTAAACCAGTTGAGAGCAAAGAGAAATATCACCGAAGTATACACCGGGAGTTGTACTGGTTCGGCCACAACCATTTTGACCTACGTCCAGTCCTTAGAGCGTCTCTGAGTGTTTCACTATACTCTCCAAGATTCAGTGGGTTCTTGGCACCTCAATACACAGCAAGTTCCTTCACTTGGACACTGCTCCCCCTTACACGTTGCACTCAAATCCCCAACTCAAGGTTCCACAACCTTAAGTTGTCTCAAAAACAAATATTGAGTTTGTAATGAAAAACTCTCTCACAGAGCAAATATATAATAACTAAAGTACAAAGAATGAGTATAAGAAAATAAAGCACTAAGAGTTTGTTGATCAGTGTAATCTCAGTTCTTGTGTCTTATTCTCTTTTCATTGAATGTTTCATATATATAGATGATTTGTAATGTCTGTTAGAAGCAATTCAAACATGTCCGTTAGAGTCGCACAGCAACGGTTGACTATTCTTCAAATTTTGAAAACTATCCGTTTGCGGTAGGTGGTAGGTAGCGGTAGGTGAGATATCGAACTTTTATTTGACTTTTCACTTCTGGCAAGATCTTTCATTGTTTCTCTACAAATGTTCTTAGAATACTAATACAATAAAGAGTTAATCATATAGAAATCAATTTATTAATCATTCGATGGAAAGTATAATTTCTGGACTGCCTTACTCGAGTGATCATGTCTGTTACTTGAGTAGTCTGTTGAGTAACCCTATCAAAAATATGGCAGTGGGTAACTCAACATGCTTCATAAGATATTACTTGGTAAGACATGGAGTGAGATAGATTACAAACCTTGAAAATACCTGATTACTCGAGTGGCCATGTCTTTCCTTGACAGGTTACGTGGGTGCTGACTCTGGTAATCTGGTTACTCGAGTGGCTACTCTAGTGGCCTTCCCTTTTCTTCATATCTTACTCGAGTGGTCCCTCGAGTAGATTTCAAATAACCTGGAAGATTACTCGATTACTCCCTCAAGTAATTACATCAAATTCTTGGCTGAGAGTTTGCTTTTTGATTACTCGAGTGGCACTCGAGTAATGCTTCAAATAACTCCACAGATTACTCAGGTGGTCCCTCTAGTAAATCCTTTTTCTCACCTGGTTACTCGAGTGGCAACTCGAGTAAAGTGTCGTATTTCTTGGCCGAGAGCTACTGGAAGATTTTTGACTTGGTTACTCAAGTTGCTACTCGTGTGATGCCTTTGTACTTCATGTTACTTGAGTGGCTACTCGAGTAATAGTCTATATAACTTTGTAGATTACTCGAGTACTCCCTCGAGTAACTTTATCCAAATTTTGGCAGTGCTTCACTGGATGAAATTCTCCTTGATTACTCGAGTGGCTACTTAAGTAATGGCTTCCCTTACTCGAGTGGCTACTCGAGTAATCCTTCACAAAATTTGTTTATTACTCTAGTGCTTACTTCAAGTAATGTTTAGCCACTTTGTTCAAATTAATTTGTTTGTTATCAAATCCTTTTATATCAATGATCCAATCTTTGTTATCATCAAAACATATGGGATATAACATATGTGTCATAGCGAACACCCTGGCCTAATTCCTAGGCCTTTGCTCTGTCGGTGGCCATTTGAACTCACTAACAATGTGTCATAACTGTTTGCAGTGATAATAGATCACTTGCCTCGAACATGTTTTGCCAGCATGTGCTCTCCAGTAATGAGAGTATGTCCATACTGTTGGGGGTTTCTTGTAATCCCTATCCCTAGATTCATAAGCTTTTTGTTGTCCCCTTTGGATGAGGATCCCTGGCCCTTCCGCTTCTAAGGAGTACTTCCCTTACTGGGCTCACCACGACTACCACCCTTGGTTGGGTTCAAATCTCTCAAATTGTTCTGTGCTATTTGGCACTTCTTCACAGCTTTGTTAAACTCAGTGAACTGTCGGGAGGCCAACCATTTCTTTATTTCCCGCCTCAATTCTTGGATTAGTATGTCAAAGCTCCACTACTCATCATCCATGCGTTATCAAAGGTCTCTACATCACCCTTTTTTATGGAAAGAAATTCTGACTTTTTTCTATCCTCACAAATCTTGGGAAGTACTTTTAGTTAAACTATTCCTAGAATAGCTCCTAGTTTAGAGGCTTATTCCAGGTTCGCAATGTCATGGTAATATTCCGCAACCATCTGTCCATATCCCTCTTAAGTTTGTAGATGGCCAATCATGCCTTCACCTCGTTCTGGTAGTCTAGTTGTAATGCCCCAAATTTTAATTAAGGACTAATGATTATTATTGAGAGTAATTTGTGTATTTAAAGTTGAATTATTATGTGTTTTATGGTAATTTCAGTAAATGTGCCATAATCAGGAAAAATTGTCAGTTAATTAGTCAATGATTAATGATGAAATTAATTACTAACTAAGAAAAAATGAGATGTATGACCAAGTGGCTAATGGAGTGGTTAAAGTAACTAAATTAGTTACTTACTTTATGGAAGCCAATAAAATATGGACATGTGTCAAAATGAGAAGAAGAGAGAGTGTGTAGAAAGTCAAATAAAGCATTTTTAAATGATTTTCTCTCTCTTCTCCCTCCTTGATTTCGGTTGAAGCTAGGTATGGGCATGTAGGCTCATTATTTCATCTTCTTTTTCACTTTTTTCTCTCTCCTTCCTTTCTCCATTTCCGGCAGCTATTGTTGAAGAAGAGAGAGGAAGAAAAGTTTGGTAAAAAGGCAAGAAGAATGACCTCAAATGCCAAAAGTTCCTCCATTAATCTTGTTCCTTGAAATGAGGGATTCATTTTGATGGTTCTAGATTGTTCATTGGTGTTGATTTGAGCTCTCAAGGAAATTTGGAGATTTGAAAATCAAGGAACCTCTTTGGAAAAGTTGAAGAGGTAAGTGAAACAAACCTTTCTATCTATGTTTTGTGCTAAATGATTAAGTTTGGAATTTTAAGAATTTTTGGCCTTATTTTTGAAAATTAGGGTCATTGGTAGTTTGGCATGATATGGTTATGAAGGTGGTGTCTTAAGATGAGTTTTGAATAGATAGAATTAGTTTGAGGTTAAAATGTGATGTTGGTGATTTTGGGATTTGGGTGTTTAATGTTGTTTAAAACCAAAGCATAATAATGGAATAGAAATTTGGTAGTTTTGATGGTTCCTTTGGATTGCTTGTGCAATTTTATGTGGGAGTAGCTTTGGTTTGGTTTTTAGGACCATTGGAAACACTTAGGTTAAGTTTAGGAAGTACTGTCAGTTTCTCTGTGAAATTGGATTCTGATAAGCATCACTCGAGTGAAGTGCTGCATCTTCTCTGTGTTCTTTCAGTTTTCTGATGCACTTTCATGTATAAAGGCAAAAGTGTTGCCTCACTTGCTAGTGTTACGGGTTCTCACTCGAGTAAATCTTGTCTTACTAGAGTGAAGGTGTATCTGACACTATGAACTTGTGTCTCAAGTTGTCACTTACGACCAACTTCTTAAAAGAGTGCCTTAGCACTCGTGGGTGTTAAGCCATCACTCGAGTTCTAAGGTTCATGCTAGAGTGATGTTCCCTCCTGAAAGATTCTTGTACTCTTAAGTGAGCACTTCCTGAACCTCAAGTGATTTGGTTTATGCTCGAGTGCAATGAGCAATTTTGGTTTTTGTCACTCCTTCCTGCTATCGGGTGATCACTTTTTGCACCTCACTTCCTAGAACTCGAGTAAGCATTTGGCTATTACTCGAATATGCTTTCAGGACTCGAGTACAAGTCTATTATCACTCGAGTGAGGCCTTCTTCACTCAAGTGAAACAATGAAAAATCAGTTCTTGAGGTTCCAAAAGGGGATCTTTGGGATAATTCTTCCAACCATTTAGGGCTTTTGTTAGACGCATCTATAGCTTCCTAAAGAACATAAATGATAAAGAATTTAAGTAATATGAAGTCATTTAAGTATTGGAAAAGAGTATAACACTTCATCCCTAATTGTGAATTATAAGATTTGACATTTGCCCTACTCGGGAGAGACCTGTGCCAGAGCACACCCGGAAGGACCAAGGTAGTGACTTTTCTCTCATGTTATGTATGATGCTTGGTAAGCATGACTTATCATTGTTTTGTGTGAAATCTTTTACATGAGGCCATACGAACATGTGTATATGTTATCAGCCGTACGGTATTACGGCATAAGCAGTTCAGTATGAGTAGTCGTAGGGGGTGATGGTTATCACATCTACCCTTGTCGTTGCATCTTCCATTGTAATTTTCGAGACTGCATTATGGAATCACGGATTCCTATTTGATTATCCGACCAGTATGGCTGTGTGTATGTGAAATATTTTATATGGATCTTACTGTGGTGATATATGTGATATGAACATGTAGTTGTTCAAGACAACGTCAGCACTTCAGCATGAGCAAACATAAGGGTGACGAAACTCATACCTGCCCTTGCTGCTGCAACTGCCGTTGTAGTTGCTATGTGTTGTGTGATAATTTGCTTTCATGCTTTGTGGTTGTGCATAATATGAGTGATTTGTTACTATGGGGATTACTTAGAATCTCACTCTCCTAAAAACATAATATTTGAACAGGGTCGAAGGATCTAAAGGAATGCGAGTGACGAAGAGTAGATCAAGCTCCGGTCTATGAGTCTATTTTGGATAAATTGGTTATCATACTTTTGTATTTTGGATATTTGTAGGGAAATAATTGTATATTAAAATTATTGGATAGTTTTGTGTAATCCTCTAGTTAAGGGAATATCAATTATGGGCATTTGTGCCTTGTAGACCCTTATTCAATTAATGGAACCCGAGTGTGTCAGGAATTTACTGTATACTCTGGTATTTATAAATGGAATCAAATTATACATGCCAATTGTGTAATTGAAGTATGAATATGAGACCATTGTTGAACAGGTTTAGTAAAGTTTTTGAAAACCCTGCCTTTTGGAAATTTACTTTTATTAAGTCCCAAACCATCTTATGGTCTCTAATTTCACATAATCACGTATTTATGAACCTAATCTCGGCCTTGATTATGAAGGGGATTACATTTATTGGTATCAGAGCTATAGTTCATGGCAAGGATAGAATTTGCTAGGATAGTTGCCTTAGTTGTTGCCTTAGTCATAAATGATGACTTAGGTCTGTTTGTTGTATTCACATGAGTATTTCTGCTAGTTATGGATATATGTAAGTATTATGGACTATATGTATACATTTGTTATGAAACTGACGTGGTGAATCATTTGTAAAGTTAAAGGACAACATGGTTCACCGTAGACTCAGACCGGACCCAAAGGTGAAGGAGTTGAATGACAACCCACCTGACCCTGTACAAGAGATAATGGGTCTAATCCGGGAACAAAGAGATATGATTGCTAAGCTAAGAAAGGAGCTCAGGCAGGAAAGAGCCAAGCGTATTGCTGAGAGGAGTCAATCCACTCAAGAAGAGACCCAAGAAGAAACCCAAGTGGGGACTTATCATGTGGAGACAGCCGAGGGGTCTAATTGGTTCTGAGAGACCCCATCTCTCAAGGTGCCAAATCAAGTGTCACACAGGGTACCGGTTCGTTAGGGAAGAGACTTGCAATTCTGGGTCTCAAAATTTTGCAAGCATCTACCTCCGGCGTTCAGAGGGAAATTTAAACCCCAAGCTGCTGAGGACAAGTTGAATCGATTAGAGAAGATCTTTGAATTCCTCAAATGTCCAACGGAAGTAAAGGTGAACCTGGCTGTGTATAAGCTAGAAGGGGATGTAGACTGGTGGTGGTGGAATATCGCCATGACATTGTGAAGTCAGAATGTATCACTGACTTGGGAGGTGTTTTAAGAGCAGTTCAATGAGAAGTACTTCCCTAAGTCGATGAGACTTGAGAAGGAATCCAAATTCCTAGCCATTAAGCAGGGTGATACGGAGAGCTTTGATGAGTACTTATCCTATTTTATCCGGCTATCTCGATAATCTTCCTACCTCTGACATAAAGATTATGAGGAGTGGAGTTCTGATATGCTTATTCGGGGGTTGAGGCATGGGTTAATGAAGAGATTGGTCACTCATCTATTTATCGACTTCAACAAAGTGGTAGAAGAATGCAGAATAACTGAGAATAATCTGAGAGATTTGTACCAGACTAAGGGTAGTGGCAGCCGTAATGAGCCTAACAAGGCAAATCTTCTCAGAAGCAGAAGGGGAAAGGGTCTGGGGGTAATACCAAGAAGTCCTATCAATCTGAGGGTTGTGGTGATCAAAGACCTTCAGTGGGACCAATATGCAATCAATGTAAAAAGTATCATTCGGGCAGAAACTGCATAGGGCATATGATTTGCTTTAATTGCAAATAGACAGGTCACATTTCTACTCTGTGCCCATGACAGTCAGCAGACCAAAGACCTAGGAATCAGAGTCATGTGTTCGCAATGACGTATGAGGAGGCTCACAAGTCGCCTGAATTGATCCAAGGTAAAATTCTTCTCGGTGGTAATGAGTTACAAGCTTTATTTGGTTCGGATGCAAGTCATTATTTTATTATCTATAACTGTGTAAAGTGCCTGGGTTTACATGTGCATAATTTGCCGTTTGATCTGGTTGTGTCGACGCCAATGGGTGTCAAGGCTGTGATGGCCGAAGCTTGTCTCAATTGTGTAATAGTCATTGAGGGACTTAAGTCTGTGGTTGATTTGATTTGTTTACCGCTTCAACAACTAGAAGTTATCTTGGGTTTTGATTGGCTGACAATAAATAATGTGCTACTTGATTGTAGTAATAAGAAGATAGTTTATTCTACTCTACAGAGGGATATTAACATGAATGCCATTTTGAACTTTCTCTCAATGGCTAAAGCCAAAAAATATCTTGATAAGGGATGCTAGGGGTATATGGTGTTCTTTTTAGTACAAGGAGAGATAGGAGAAACTCTAGAGAGTATACCCATGGTAAGAGAATTCCTCAAGATATTTCTAAACGATCTTAGCGGATTGCCTCCGGAAAGGGAAGTGTAGTTCCCAATTGAGATTGTGCTTGGAGCTGGTTTGATATCAAAGGCTCCATACCTTATGGCCCCGAATGAAATGGCGGAGTTGAAGAAGCAAATTGAAGAATTGCTTGAGAAAGGGTTCATCTGACCCAGTGTATCATCGTGGGGATCTCCGGTGTTGTTTGTGAAAAAGAAGGATGGGAGTTTACGGTTGTATATCGATTACAGGGAGTTGAATAAAGTTACTATTAAGAACAAGTATCCTCTCTTGAGAATTGATTACCTGTTAGATAAATTATCTAGGTCGTGTGTATTCTCCAAAATTGATCTAAGGTCGGTGTATCATCAGATGCGTGTGAAGGCAACGGATATTCCAAAGACTACTTTCAAAATAAGGTATGGGCACTATAAGTTCCTTGTGATGCCCTTCGGGTTGACTAATGCACCAACGGTATTCATGGATTATATGAACCGCGTCTTCCGACAGTATCTTGACCAGTTTGTGGTAGTATTTATCAACAACATTCTGATATACTCTAAGAGTAGAGAAGAGCACTAGCAGCATCTGAGAATTGTGTTAAGAATCTTGCGAGAAAAGCAACTCTATGCCAAGCTGAGCAAGTGTGAGTTTTAACTTACATAAGTGAAATTTCTTGGCCTTGTTATCTCATGTGAAGGGGTCTTGGTAGATCCCAGTAAGGTGGAAGCAGTACTTGATTGGAAAAGGCCAAAAATTGTTTCTGAGATTCACAGTTTTCTGGGTCTTGCTAGTTATTATCAGAGGTTCATTTAGAACTTCTCCCGGATTGCATTGCCGATGACCAAGCTCACGAGGAAGGATCAACCATTTTTGTAAGATAAATATTGTGAGAGAAGTTTCACTGAGCTGAAGGAGAGGTTGACTGCGGCACCAGTATTGATTATACCTGATCCGAGTGAGGCCTACGTCATGTACAGTGATGCGAGTAAGCAGGAGTTAGGGTGTGTCCTGATGCAGCAGGGAAGAGTGGTGGCTTATGCCTCCTGATAGCTGAAACCGTATGAGATAAACTACCCCACTCATAATCTAGAGCTTGTGGCAATAGTGTTTGTATTGAAAATTTGGCGTCATTACCTGTTTGGTGTGACAGTGGAACTGTACTGCGACTACAAGAGTCTTAAATAGCTTCCTAAAGAACATGAATGATAACCAATTTAAGTGATATGAAGTCATTTAAGTATTGGAAAAGAGTATAACCCTTCGTCCCTAATTGTGAATTATAGGATTTGACATTTGCCCTACTCGGGAGAGATCGGTGCTAGAGCACGCCCGGAAGGACCAAGGTAGTGACTTTTCTCTCATGTATGTATGGTGCTTGGTAAGCATGACTTATCATTGTTTTGTGTGAAAATCTTTAGCATGAGGCCGTTGAGAACATGTGTATATTTTATCAGCCGTAGAGCATTACAGCGTGAGCAGTTGTAGGGGGTGATTGTTATCACACCTAACCCTTCCATTGCATATATAGTTGTAATTGTTAAGGCTATGTTATGGAATTATGGATTCCTGTTTGATTATCTGGCCAGTATGGCTATACGTATGTGAAATAGTTTATATGGATCCCAGCTGTGGTGATATATGCAATATGAACATATGGTTAAATTCCTAGGCCATGTTATCTCACAAGAAGGGGTCTCTGTGGATCCCAGTAAGGTGGAAGCAGTACTGGATTGGAAGAAGCCAAAAACTGTTGCTGAGATACACAGTTTTCTGGGTCTTACTGATTACTACCAAAGATTCATCGAGAATTTCTCTCATATTGCCTTGCCAATGGCGAAGCTCATGAGGAAGGAACAACCATTTGTGTGGGATGAGCATTGTGAAAATTACTTTATGGAGCTGAAGGAGATGTTGACTACAACACCTGTGTTGATTATACCTAATCCCAGGTTGACTTTTGTTGTGTATAGTGATATGAGTAAGCAGGGATTAGGGTGTGTCCTTATGCAGCAGGGAAGTATGGTGGCCTATACCTCTTAATAGCTCAAACGTCATGAAATAAATTATCCCACCCATGATCTGGAGCTTGTGGCAATTGTGTTTGCTTTGAAAATTTGGTGGCATTATTTGTATACTGTGGCAGTAGAACTGTGCTGTGACCACAAGAATCTCAAATATCTATACAACAAGAAAGAATTGAATATAAGACAGTGTCGTTGGATGGAGTTGTTAAAAGACTACAACCTGGAAATCAAATACCATCTGGGTAAGGCAAATATAGTCGCTGATGCTCTTAGTCGAAAGATGGTGCTTGTAGCAGCAATAATGATACAAGAGGGGAAGTTAATAGAAGATTTTTGAGATTTAAATTTGTCAAACAGATTGTCTGTGCCAATTTCAATATTTCCTAAAGGGAAAGTGATTTGGGAGCTGAAATTGAAGAAGCTCAAAGACAAGATGATTGAGTACAAAGAATTCGAGCTAGAATCAAACGTGGAGAAGCTGAGGACTATGATTTGTCGCCTAGTAGATTGGTTCGTTATCAGAAGATAATTTGTGTACCACTTAAGGTGGAGTTAAGGCAAAAGATTCTTGATGAGGCACATAAGAGCCAGTATATTCTTTATCCTGGTATGAACAAAATGTATCATAATTTGAAATCTATATATTGGTGGATGGGATTAAAGAGTGGTGTGATGAAATATGTGGCTCGGTGTCTTACCTGCTAGAGGGTAAAGATCGAGTACCAGAGACCGCCAGGTTTGTTGCAGAGTCTTAAGATTCCGGAATGGAAATGGGAAAGTGTGACCATAGACCTTGTTGTGGGATTGCCCAGGATCAGGAACTATGATGCGATCTGGGTGATTATGGACTGGTTAATGAAGTCGGCACACTTCATACTGATCAATGCTAGTTACTCTCTGGATAAACTGGCAGAGATTTATATTCATGAGATCGTGAAGCTCCATAGCACACTGAAGAACATTATTTCTGACTAAGATCCCCGATTCACTTTGAGATTTTGGAGGGCCTTGCACAAGGCTTTAGGTACTCAGTTGAGATTCAGTACGGCCTATCATCCTCAGACAGATGGACAGTCATAGAGGACTATTCAGACCCTGGAGGATATGCTGCGAGCTTGTGTCCTAGACTTTAAAGGGAATTGGGATTACTTTCTTCTACTTACTGAGTTCGCCTTCAATAATAACTATCATATGAGCATCCAGATGGCTTTATATAAAGCGTTGTATGGGAGGAAGTGACAATCACCCTTGTGTTGGAATGAGTTATCTGAGAGGAAGTTGTATGGGCCAGAACTTGTTGATCAGACCTCAACACAGATTTTAAATCATTCAAAAGAGGCTCTTGCAGTATAAAGTCTATAGAAAAGTTAAGCTGACAAGAGGAGAATACCTCTAGAGTTTGAGGTTGTTGATCATGTGTTTTTTAGGGTGTCTCCAGTTACTGGCATCAGGGGAGCTATTAAGCGAAAGAAGCTAAGCCCAAGGTATATAGGTCCTTTTGATATTCTTTCGAGAATCGGGCTTGTTACTTATCAAGTAGCCTTACTCCCAAACTTGAGCAAGCTCTACGATGTGTTTCACGTTTCCCAACTGAAGAAGTACCAGCCAGATCCATCTCATATCATTGAGTATGAAGAGGTTGAACTACAAGAGAACTTCACCTATGCAATGGAGCTAGAACAGATTATTGATCAAGAAGAATGACAGCTCAAACACTGAAGAATTCCATATGTGAGGGTGATCTGGAAGGGGATGACTCAGAGAAAGGCAACTTGGGAAGCTGAAGCTGATATGCGGAGGCGTTATCTGGAGTTTATGGCTCAGTGACATGACAAATTTCGATGATGAAATTTATTTTTTGGGGGGGGGGGGAATTGTAATACCCCAAAAATAGGATTAAGGGTTAATGACTTCAAAAGTGGATGTAATTATTGTTGAATAAATACTTTTAAAGAATTTGATATGGAATTCGATCTGAATGTGTTTCAATCAATACCTGAACCCTGCATTTGAGCTTAAGTATGTGGTAAAGCTTAAAATGAATACTAATAGTAGGGGAGGGCACATGGTTGAGGTAAGTGAGTAATAAAATGTGTTTAGTGGTAATTTGAGTGAAATTGCTATAATCAAGGGCAAAATGGGAAAAAGGAAAGTTACCGACCAATTGGTCAGTTACCAAGGAGGAAACTCATTGGTAACTTAAAGATCAATGGTTAGGATTGATTGTCAATTGATCAAGAGGGAGGAATTGCATGTGTATGTGCTCATGGATAATATCCTAAAATTTGGACATGTGACATTGCATGAGCTTGGGATGATGGTCAAAGTTTCAAACTTTATTCCCTCTCTCCTCTCTCTCAAAGTCGGCCAAGAAGGCCTTTTAGAGTCCAAAAATTGATCTTCATCATTTTTATCTTCTCTCTCATTAGCCTCCATTGTCATCCTAAGCTAAGGAAGAAAGAGAAAGTGAATGGTGAGATTTTGGGTGGTTTAATGTCTTCTTTAGCTCAACTCATCTTTTATAATTTTGTTCATAGTGATGAGAGTTTCATTGCTATAGTTTTAGATTTTTGAAAGGTGGTGTTTGAGTACTTAAAGAAAAGTTTGAAGTTGAGGAATCAATAAATCAACCTTAGGAAGAGAAAGAGGTAAGAAAGAGCTCTCTAGTGACATATTCATTATGACCATTGGTTAAGTTTTGAAATTTGTGGATTTTGCCCTAATCTTCATGTGATTTTGAAATGAAGGAATTTCCTAGTATAGTGTATGGAAATGGTGTCATATTGTGTCTTTGTATCATTGGAATTGAATTGGAGATCTTGAAAGCCAAGTTGGTCATTTAGTGGTTTTAGATTTCAATGTGTTTGGAAGGGAAAATTTGGTTGTTTTGGTATTTTCAATGGGTTCCTTATGAAAATTTGTGTGGGAAAAAGTTCTGGTTGTTGATTTTAGGGGCTATTGGACACATTGGTTAAAATCTAGAAAATTCTGTCATATGCTTCGTTTTGGCTTCTGTTAAGCCTCACTCAAGTAATCTGGGGTCTCACTCGAGAGCAGAATCATGTTTACTCTTTTCCTTCAAGTTTCAGTTGCACTCCCATATTGAGAAAGTAGAAGTGCATAATCTCACTATCGAGTAATCTGGGTTCTTACTCAAGTGGATATGGTCTCACTCGAGTACCCGTACATTTGGCATTATGAACTCGCGTCTCGGGTTAACACTCGCAGCCCATTTTTCAAGAGTGTATCTTAACACCCGCAAGTGTTGTGCCATCACTTGAGTGCCAGAGCTAGTGCTCAAGTGCACTTCTCATTCTAGGGTTTTTCTTTTCTCTTGGGTAGTCACTTTTTGACCTCACTTTGTAGGACTCGGTTGAAGCATGAGGCTACCACTTGAGTGTTGAGTTCAGAACTCAAGTGCTGTGATCATTTTTTGTCTTAGTGGTTGCTCTCGGCCAAGCACTCATACGAGTGAGTCGCCATCACTCGAGTGCAAGTTGTCTCATTACTCAAGTGCATCATCTACCATTCGAGTGTATGAGTTAAAAATTAGTGTTTTCACTTCCAATAGGGGGTTTTGGTCAAGTTTTCCCAACCCTTTAGGCATGTGTCTAGGCTTCTAGTAGCCACCTAAAGAGTTCAAATGATATCCAACTTTAAGTGTTATGGAGTCAAGAACTTGGAAATGAGATTAATCTGTCGTCCTTGATTTGGTTTTTAGGATTTCATATTTGCCCTGCTCGTGAGCAATATGTGCGGGAGCACTATCAGAAAGAATAAGGTATTGATGTTTTTCCTTATGCTATATTTAATACATTGTATGTTTGATTTATCATTATTTGTGAACCCTACACATGCGAGCCAACGGTGTTTCTAATGGGAGGACTGTCCTTTCGAGGCGGTGGAGATATGGGGGATGAGAATATGTGAAAGACTAAAGGCTATTCGTGAATCCTTCACCTGCTGCCCATTGGTGGTTTAAGTGGGAGGACCGTGCCTTTGAGGCGGTGAAGATACGGGGGATGTGACTATGTGATTATGTGTATATGTGACAGCTTGTTTGCTATATTTTGTGATGCTGTGTTGCTTGATGATATCATTGCATGCTTTGTGATTATGTATGGTATGAGTGATTTGTTACTACTGAGATTCTTTTGAATCTCATTTTTTCCTTTAACTAGCCTTCAGATAGGGCAAGTGGCTCTAAGGGAAAAGAGACGACCAAGGGTGGATAGGACTCCTTAGGGAGCTTTAAATTTTGGTTGTTGGTTATCCATTTTGGTTCAGATTACTGTATATATATTTTGGGATGTAAATTTTGGCCTGATTTTGTGTAATCTCCTAAATAGGAATTTATAAACCCTTAATATATATATATATATGAAACCCAGGGTTGCCGGGAATTTTTGGCTGTACACTCTGATATATATGAATGTGATTTAACTGCACAGGGTAGTTATATTCGAAATGTGAATTAGAGACCAGGCTAAACCGATTTCAAAAGAAATTTGTAAAACCCTATCTCAAGGATGGGATTAAAAACAAAATTTTATCATCCGTTGGTCTCTAATTAATCTTAATTACGTATTTTTGAATCGTAATTACTATTTATAAGGTAAGGGGTTACAACACACATGACGTTTATTCACTATAACCATTATTTACTAAGTGGTATATATGCACGAATCTGTCATAGTACTTGTAGGGTCCCGTTCCATGAGAATGAGGGACAATAATTTATAGGCCTTTATTCATTAATACTTACACTAGCTAGGTTTGTAGAGGGGGAATGTGGGACAATGACACCTCCTAAGTTAGGCTTTTTAAGTAGGGGACCATAGTCTAGATATTCAACCCTATACCTTTAGTAGAGCACATCTCAAGTACTAGAGTAGCTTCATCGATCCAGTATGTGAATTAGACTGTGGATAAGCCTATGGCTCCAAGTCAGTGGAACAAGGCTAGACGGTGCAATAAGAGAGGTTACATGCATTGCATATTAACATGCATATGTCTGGTGACTTATAATGATATTAATGCTAATGATATTAATTGATAATGATGTAGTTATGTGTATGCTAATTTTGTGATTGCTTATATTTGGTTGGTTTATATATACATGGTTAAATTCTGGGTTACTGAGACATGGCGCTCACCCCATTCCTTAACTTTTTTCTAAGGGATAGACCAGATAAGTAGCAAGGGAAGGCATATGAAGAGTGAGCCCACTACTACAGAATTGGGATATAACCACCCCCAAGGACGTCCCAAATTTAAAATTGGGTGATTAAAAAGGGAGGCGGTGGCATTTTCATAATTATATGTATGCAAGGGAACCTTTAGGCGTCCCAAATTTGAATTTGGGACGTCTAAAGTGCTTCCAGGCGCGAAATATAAATTTTGAAAATTTTTTTAGCGCCAGGACCTGGGATTAGACGTCCCAAAATTATTTTGGGATGCCTAAACCCAGACTTTAGGCGTACCAAATCCATTTGGGACGCCTAAAGTGTCAGAAAATGGATTTGGGACGCCTAAAGTCTTGGTTTAGGCGTCCCAAAATCATTTGGGACGCCTAAAGGTGACTTTAGGAGTCCCAAATACCATTTGGGACGCCTAAAGGCGTCCCCAAGGCGCACGTCAGACACTTGTCTGACATGCGTCTTCTCAATCCATTTCCCCTCCTCACATGCGTCCATTCCCTCCTCCCTCTTTGTTTGACCCAAAAAAACTTTACTCTTCTTCCTCCTCCCCCCACCGTCGGCCTCTTTTCTTTCTTTCTTCAACTCCTCCCTTCTTCAACTACTCTTTCTTTCTTCAACTCCTCCCTCCTCCACCTGAAATCCATTGAAGGACGCACGCACCAGAGGCTACCCTTCTGCAACTTCACCTCCTCCACAGGTTTTTGCTCACCTCCACCTCCTTCCTTCCATTGTCGTCCCCACCACCGTGGTTCTTTGCTTTCTCCACCCTCCGGTATACCTCCCCACCGTGCATACACCTCTGATCTCCAACGTCTTCTCTACCTCTTCAGCACACATAGCACAGTGGGCGCCCCTTGATCATGTTAGTTTATTTTCTTCTTGCTTTTTTTTGTACAGAATGGTATATTATCTTTTTTAAATATACATTTACTTGAATAAATTAAAGTAAAACTTGCAATGTGAAAAGACTAGGCAATAGGAAATATCACGTTAATTGTGCTTATATATTGCTTATATTGAGATGGTTGAGATTGACCTGGTGTGTTTGGTGTGCTTATATTGCTTAAATTGTATTCGGGAACTCCACTATAATGGTTTATTTTATTTTTTAAATATAAATTTACTTGAATGAGTAGGGATTATTTTAATTTTAATCAAGGAAAAATTCCACATAAAGTTGCCTCAAATAGGAAAATTCTAAATTTGGTTGTTAAACTCAACAAATCCCTAATTAAGTTATTCATAACTTAGTTTTGTGTATATATTACCATAAATTAGTATATATAATAAAATAAAATATGATTTGTTTAAATTAAAGAAATTATTGTATTCCAAAGGAATTATGAAGAATAATTCAAGCTAAAACTAAAAAGAAAACCATAACCTCAAAAAAATTCTTTAATTTAATCTTATTATATTTATTTTATTATACATTAATGTTTATATACATATACTTATTAAAAAAATAAGTTACAAAGCACTGAAACCCTTTTAAGAGGAGAGAGGAGACTAGGAGGGGGCAATAAAGTTATTGATGCAACAACTATTACCGGTAGCTATTAGAGGCATAATGAACGAGAACTGTGTGTTTTTTCTGTTTTACTTCCAGCTTAGTTTATTTCGGTTTTATTGCAATTTATTTATGTTTCTGATGATGCTTTTTGTGTTAACAGGAATATGGACAACTCTAGTGATGACGAGAGGCGTAGAGATGACGAAAGCTCTAGCAATGACGAAAGGCCTAGAGATGAACCCCCTGCAAGAAGGAGGGTTAGAGGCTGTACAAAGATGGGAGCATTGGTTGCACGTCATGAACATCAACAGGAGAGGCTGCATATAGACTTCGATGACAATCTGAATCTAGTTGGTCTTGAGCAAGACCACTTCATTAGCTACATAGGGTTTTTGGGTCGAAGCAAAGTGCGCATTACCTGCGATAATTGGAGATTGGTTCCCCCAAAAACGAAAGACATGATTTAATAGTAACTTTTGGTATATAAGTTTTGATGCATTGTAGCTTTGTTCTTATTGTTTCAAATATAATAATCTTATGTTTTACCTTGCAGCAAACATACGATGTCCCAGACACCAGGGAGATGTATAAGCACTGGATGGATAAGGTTCATGTACGATGGAAAAGTTTCAAGAATAAGCTAACAGCACGGTACATTCGAGGGGCCCTTAAGGGTAAGGATCCATGTGCATGGTATACATATTTGTCTCCAGAGGACTGGAGGTTGTTTACGGCATCACGATCAGATCCTGAGTTTTTGGTAAGATTTCTGTCATCATGATATAGAACTTTTAATTTTCATATACTTTATATCGTTGATTTATTTTTTGTTGTTTTTCATTCATAGAAATTAAGTGCAGCAAATGTACAGAGGCAATCAGAGAATAAATATCAACATTACATGTCTCGTGGTGGATATCGGAAGCTTGAGCGGCAGATGATGCAAGAAGAGTTAGAGAAAATGAAGGAAGCAGCAGAATCTGATCCTAGCGTTGTTATCCAGCCACTGGCACTTCCTCCACATCACAAAAAATGGAAAGCATGGAGGATTAAGGCTGGGAAGTACATAAATCCGACTGTTGTTGAGGTTGCTGCGAGGATTGTAAGTAGTTATACTATAAGTACCTAATTTTTTATATATCGTGAGTGGTTTCGATACATTTATGATAAACTGTATGCTACAGGATGAACTGGACAAGCAGAGTAGCCAAGGTTTATTCAATCCAAGTAGACGGATGGACATCTTGTCAACAGCTATTGGGAAGGCAGATGACCTTGGTCGTGTTCGAGGAGAGACACGGGGAGTTAGTGCCGCGAGGTATTTTGGACGAGACCTATGTTATTCGTAACAAGCTGAACCTAGTAAGGACGTTGTAGCCAAGATTCGAGAGGAACTCAAACGAGAGATCGAGGCCAACCTTCACGACAAGCTCCGACAAGAGCTGTTGCCAGAGCTTCAACCTGAAATGGCAAAGATGTTTGAAGCGCAAAGGGCAAGGGACGAGCATAGAACTCAGGAATCCCCGGCCTTCAATAGCACCAAAGGAAGTTACAACCCTCTGGAGGAACCACTTGGCGACCCTTCTCCCACTCCAGTGTCGGGAGACCCTTGCACCCTTTATTTGGATGATCCACTGTTGCGTGTTGTTGCTGATGCTCTCGTTCACACACGTGCTACCACCCACTATCATCAGCAAATTCTGGAGGATTTTCGTAGGGTGAATGTGACGAGTGTTAGAAAGGGGGAAGAAGGTACAGACATCCCTGTTCCTAATCCAGAGGTTGGCACGTTAGGTCAAGTGATAGGATCTTTCATCCTTTGGCCTCACAATCTTATTGGTTCAGACGCAACACCTCCAATGGTAGGAATTACCTTACTATTACTGAAAATCTATTGGCATCCTAATAACAATTTGTTTTTTGATGTTCTAAAAGGATGACGAAGCTGCGAGGAAATGGCTCTATTTAGCACGGCTGCAACAGGATCTACAAGGGCATTAAACAGATTGACTTGAAGATGCCTCCAAGGATTGTGGGCCAATTGGAGTATCCCTACACGATTAACAATACAGATCTCAAGCAGTTTATCAGGTTGGAGGAGATAGATGCAGGCTGGGTGAAATTTGCAATCCGGTAAGTTTTTTTTTTCAATTTTCCCATAGAATTCATTTAGTGGTTTTTTGATTTCATATATTCAATAATTCATTCCTTATTTTAATTCTATTATAGCACCTTCCACGTCTCTGCACAAACATGGAAAGATGTGATTGGTATGGATTCTTATGTCCTGCGAATACGACAAGGGATATTTGTACTGTGGCGCATAGGACTCACTATGTCGGCTACGTAATGGGACAGACCAAACTTCGTTGTTATCTAGCACCCATTGTTCAACGGTTCGTATTTACATTTTGTCAATTTAAGAAGTTTAATAAATAATTGTCTTCTCATCTAACTTCATTTTAATGTGTACATGTTGTTAAAGTTACCACTGGAGTTTATGTGTTATATGTCCCCGCCGCAACGTAGTCTATTGGTTTGATCCCTTGAGTAAAAAGCCAGACAAAGATACAAAATCTGTCTTCGACACGTAAGTTATTCTGTTTATATTTCATTGACTCTTAAAAAAATGAATAGTTCTAATTTCTGTTCATTTTGATTTTCATGATAGTGCTTGTCAAACATATAGAGTCCTAGGTGGGTCACGCGAGGGTACAGTTGTTAAAAAGCCAAAGTGGTTTTATCCGATAGTAAGTACATTCGATCCTAGCTAATTGTTTCATTGACGGTCCTTTTAGACATACCTTTATTGATTTTAACAACCAATTGCATCCCTTTGATTTAAAGTGCCCTCAGCAACCTGGCAACACTGAATGCGGATATTATCTTATACTTTATATGTATAACATCACTCAAAGTGGAATTACTAGCGATTTTGAAAAGGTAATCGCTTCTTCATTCTCAAATGATAATATTTTTGGTGTTCTAATCAAAATGCTAATTAATTCATTTGACTGAGATTCATTTCATCAAAGCTTACTTTCTAATTTTTAGATTTTTGATAATGAAGATGCCTACCTACGTGAAGACCTTGATTTGATTAGAGATCTTTTGGCTGGACATCTTCTTCAACATATAAAGCAGTAAACTTTTTATTTTATATCAGTTTGTAGTTGTGTGATGACAGCGTTTTGACACTTTCTGGTTGTTATTGTTGATATATATAGTAGTAGGTTGTATAAGTTGTTATTGTATGTATATATAGTAAAGATTGTAGTGTTGGATGTCCTTACCAGTTTGTAACGGACAGTGTGGTTTATGAATCCATCTTCTATTCTGTTTCTGCAGTTTGAATTCGCTGGATAATACAGAATGTAAATTATGGTATAAAAAAAACCTAACCTTTAGACGTCCCAAATTAAGAATTGGGATGTCTAAAGTCCCCCCGGTGGGACTTTAGACGTCCCAAATGACAATTTGGGACATCTAAAGTCTCACTTTAGACGTCCCTTTTATTTGGGACGTCTTTTCTTACAACTTACTACGCCCCCAGCATATACGTCCCCCCGTTTTGGGACGTTAAAGGTGCCAAATTTGGGACGTTATAACCCCTCTTTGTAGTAGTGGCCCTTGAGGCTCTTATGCTCCTCAAGCACATAATATATAATTGCCATGAATTAGAAATTATGTTTAAAAATAATCCGGTTAATATTGCAGATATACCTTAGTTCACACTTGTTAGGAAAGTGTTATTTGGGCTTTGTATAGGCTAGGACAAAGTTCCCATGCTTTTATATTGTTTAAATTACTGAAAGTTAAGTTTATAGGCCTTAAGTTAGGGTGTTACAGTTTTTCCTTATATAGTATTATTTATGGTTTTGTTTTGCATATACTTTAAATTGAATGTGAACTTATAATTTTTTTTTTGCTTGGACTAGGTGGAAGGCTGGTTGTAGGCCTTCTATAGGGGTTGATAGGACCTTCCTTAAAGGAAATTCTAGATGTATTATGCTTAAAAACATAAACTGGATTAGAAGGATTTTTTTGTACCCAATAGCTTTTGCAATTACACAAAAAGAGAACTGTAACACCCTTGTTACATTATTGTTCTGATGAGTTTTGCGTAGTGAATCTAAACCACTAAGTGATATTTCTTGGTAAACAATTTCAAATCCTAACTCTAATATAGGATTAGATCCTGCACTTGAAGGGGTTTTCTGAACAATTTAAAACTTTTTGAAGATTATTCACTGTGGTTCCCTACTCATTGTGACTCATCTTTCCTTCATTCTCTTTATTATCTTAATCAGATTGATGCTTTGCTCATTTTTATGTGTGGAAGATTTCTTAACTAATGGGCTCGTACCGTGTGATTACCCATTCCTAATTCAATTATCGCGCTTGGATAATTAATTTATCCGTTATGCTGGTTATACAGTTATCCATTGCAAATGTATTAATTTACATAATGGACTAGTGCATGAATAATTCTTCTCTTCTATATTGTAACTTTTTCCCTAGCACAGTGTCTTGTACTCATCTTCTGTGCTCAGTTGCCTAAATGGTTGGTGGGGGAGGGTGAGATTCGGGGGAATCTCAGTAGCAAATATTACAAACAATACATGTAAGATGAGTGTTGGTGCATGATATGCTTGCCTTATATAGGCTCATGTTTACATAATGATATTCTGCATGCTCAATGTTTCATGCAACATACTTATATTCACAACAAAAACAGAAAAAGAGCTTCATTCATTCATACATGATTCACATAATCAAGTAAAGCAATATGGCAAATCAATACGCAGCATAAACATCACATACATACAAGTAAGTTAACTATCTTTTTGTCTTCGAGTTCCCTTTTTGGTACCTTTTCTTCCAACCCCTGAAGTTGCTTCCATTCTCTCTTCTTTGTCATCTTATGGCCCTGGATAAATAGCCATATTATTAGAAACATGACAAATAAATGTCCAATGGGCTACTTTAGCCTCTAGGACGTGTCTATATTCTTTGGGCCCATACTTGTCCCAAATTTTAATAACCCAATACACCTTAGTTAGTCAACCTTAAAGTTAACACATTAGGCCCAATGAGTATTTAATAGGCCCATTCTAACTTTATGGGCTTTACTTAACAATTGAAGTTCAAATTAATTAACAAATGTCATAACCTTTTTATTTCTGCACAATTTCCAAAAGTTGGTAGAATTTTCAAGAAACTTTGAAAATTCATATCTTTTTTATAAATATCCAAATTAAGTGGTTTAAAATTCAATGTGTCACTTATTAAGTCTATTTTAAGATAAAAATACTTCCCACTGCCACTTGCCTATGCAACATTCCTAGTTTCCAAATTTAGTCTTACTGCCAGAAAATTTTTCCAGTTTTACTAATCTGAACTCTAAAATTCATAACTTAATCTCTAGAACTCCAAATGGGTTGGTTTTAGGTTTTATAAAAAGTTATTTAAGTCCACTTTCAATGAAAAATATTATAGAGTCCCAATTATAACCAAATAGTTCCCAGAAATTTGTCAACTCAGACTATTACAGATTTCATTCCAGATTCAAGGCCAAACTTTGAAAAATCATAACTAAATCTAGAAAAGTCCAATTGCAGTAGTTCAAAGTCCTATGTAACCCTCATTAAGTTAAATTTGATGAACAATTTTTATCCACTACCAATTACAGGGATAAATTTCCCAGATCTTTTAACAACACAACTGGTCTAGAAAACGTTCCAAATTCAATGCCTAACTTAAAAAATTCATATCTCATAATCTACAAACACAAATAACACCTATTATATATCAAATTAAATCTTATCATGTCTACTTTAATTCTTGAATGTTTCATGCCCATTGGAAAACATTTGGTCAATTAAAACTCATCACAAACTGACTGCCTCCAAAAAACGAAATCTGGCAATACTTGAGCATAACTTCCAAAATCATCATAAATCATCATTTAACCCTAAACAAATGGTTAAACCATGATTAAACCTCACCCTTATGAAAACTCATCCAAACAACAAATCAATTGATTCAAATGGAAGCCTACACTTACCTCTACATATTTTGCACAACCGGTTCAAAAATCCGGTAATATTCCAGCTACTGAGATGGCACTAAACACCTCTAAATGAAAATTCAAAACTGTAGAAATGAAGCTTAGGATGAGTAGAAGTTTACTGAAGGCTTCGTGGGCCAGAAACGGCCATTCAGGGTTGGAATCGACTTTGGAGCTCTTGAACTTTTACTACTCACTCTCCTTTTCTCTTCTTTTTATTTTCATGGAATTTTTCTCTTCTTTTCTCTTCTTCTTGGTCCTTGGATGAAATCATAAAGGAGGATGGAGGGTGGAGATTTAATCTTGCCTTTGATAGCTTCTTAGTGTGACATGTGTCCACCTAGCAACTTGTTTTTCTCTTTCTTCTCTCTCCATGCATCACTTTTATATTAGGGGAAAGGAGAGACCTAACAATTTCCCCTGACTCCTAGATCGGTGTTCAAGAAAGTCAAGTACTTGACCAAACCGAGGATCAGCGAATTCCCCAGACTCACACTCCGGGAATGCCAACACAAAAGGCATAAAGGACACTTGTCACCTCATTTGGCCAACACAAAAGTGGATTTGTACTTTGTCAGCATTAAGGGACACATGTCAAGCTCTTGTTTAGCCAACACAAAAGTTATGCCATCATGAGTCATCATTGCTTTCTTTATTAAAGTTACTTTAATAAATTACTTTATTTGTCCAGCTCGTCGACGACGGAATTGTACGGTGACGGTCTAGCTTGCTAGCCGGCGAGAGAGAAGAAGAAGACGAAGGTGAAGTTGTGATTGGTGGAGGAAGGTCTAGCGCTCTGTGATTTCGTGCGTGTCTACGGCTTTGTATATAATTCCCCTCCTTTTTGCCCTACAGCTGATTCACGTCTAACTTAGTCCATAAAGAGTAAAACACAGTGTTTTAAATGGGATTGAACTGTCATTTTTCAAATTCGAGAGACTAAAGTTTCTTTTTCCAAATTTGAGCCCCAAATTGCCATTTTTCTGATTTAATCTAAATTTCAAGTATCCACAATTAAAAACAATTAAACCAACATAAAGAATTATCAAAAAAATCAATGATTAAGTGTAATTATAATTATTTTGACAATTTTTCCATTTTTAGTCTTAATTTAATCTATTTACTCTTAATTTCAATTTATCTCAAGAAAGACATTTTAGCTCAATAGTTATGACAAAATCCTTAATTAAAGTATAAAATTCACTACTACAAAATAAGGATTTAGTGGCACCCCTCCTATGGCCCTTCTTTAAAGAAGCACCATAGATAATTGTTTAACAAAAAAAACTCAAGTTAAGAAGCTACGACACTTCCTATAATATGTGTCATTGCTTGGATTAGGCTTATGTGGCACTTTTTTTTTTTTGGTTAAGCCCAGACCGTATCTTTTTTTTTTTTGGTTAACCACCCTTGGCTGGCGCTTGGTGGGCCAAGGGCCGGAGCTTTAAGCCAACTATTGTTTGTAAGGAAATATAAGTCTGACTGTAAGTGTCATGCCCTAAAAATTTAGGGGTGACCGGCATGAAATGTGGGTAAACTCACATTCCTTAAGCCTAAAACTTATAAACGAATATTAAAAACTACTCATATCATCATTAACAAAATCATAACTACTTAACTAGTACAATAATCTTAAGCACACTTAAATTATGTTAAATTCATATACAGTAGCATACCTCATATAATCAAAACATTATGTCTCTTGAAGAAATTTTGGCAATACCTCCCCCATAAATTTGACTTCCCAAAAATTCTAATATGAGCTGAATTTTCATAACAACATTAGGAACTCCACTCCACCACAACATATACACACAAAAATATTTCAAAATACAAGGGAAGATAGGGATCCTGCCTATAGGCTACGTGGAGCACCTAAACAAGATCTACCAACATGTACAAAAGAGCTTAAGGCTTAACATTGAATTAGGAACTATTCAAATGATGATGTGATCAACTTCACTTTGGCCAAATGGACCTTAATGATCACCAAAAGGAACATGACCAGCTGCACTATCTGAGGCAAAAAAATTTCTGGTGAATAACGTCCCATTTATATAATAACAATATGACAATCAATTACAATTTCTATATCATATGATCATGGATAAAAATAAAATTCTATATAGGATGATCAATCAAATAATTTGAAATACATAATTCATTGTTTTGTTTAACAAAACCAGTTTAAAACACTAAATCTCAAATCTCATCTATTCGTAGGACTTTTACAGAACGGATAACAAGCATGGACACATAGTCCACGAGAGTAACTAACCAAGTGCAGCTCAAGATTACGAAAACAAGCATGGACACTCAGTCCACGAGGGTAAGTAACCAAGCATGGCTCGAAGCCATGAAAGAAGTGCAGGTATAAGGCCCACAAATAACAAGCGGGAGAACGAATCCCACGAATATCAAGTGTGAGTGCTGTGCCCACAAAAGTCAAGCGAGCTCGAGGTTAACCATGGTGCACCAAGGAGTAACAGTACTGCTGTTAGTAACCAGCGTTCTATACCCAATCCTCTCTAAAATGTTTTCGAGCATGCTTAAGGCCATTTTATCAAAGCAATGAACAGTTTTTCTTGAAATATCATGATAACTCGTATCAAATATGACATAATATAATGCCCTAGCATGAAAGTTCACAAATCATATTTCAAAACATTCCTTCAAAATCAATATGTTGACGAAACCCCTCCCAAGTAATGAAACTCGCATAAAAACATTTCAAAATGCAAGACTATCTCAACATGAGAATTTATGAAAGGTATATCTAAACTTCTCTTATCTTTTCCATGCATAGTCAAGAATTATACTATTAATGAATAGAAGGAATAATAATAACAATATATACAATCATCAATCCTTACTCATTTCAATATAAACAAGAAACTAAATAATTATAATAAACTGTTCTTGATAATACCATGCTTAGAATAAGGGAATTGATATAAAAATATAACAAGTGGGACGCTATTCTTTATAATGGGACGCTATTCACTCACCTGGTGCATTCCCGAAATATAATTCACTCTTTCCAAAAACTTCCCAAGACATTCACCCTTGTAGTCTCCTAACCACCTAACCAATAGAACAATATATATTATCACTTCAATATAATTCTTTTACTTAATTTATTCTCAAGATTGCAACATCCATCCCTAACTCAAGATAATTTTACTGATCATTTTCTTTATTCAATTGCATAGCCACACATTCATACTTGTGAATTTAATCTGATTAAGTTCTTTCACCCTGTAATAAAAGTATATGAATTGTGTAACTCTCAATTGTGTAATTCTATTCACAGGAAGATACAATATATATATATACAAAGAGTGAGGAGCCTGGGTATTAATTGCTCCTAAATGAGGGGATCGTAACAGTCAATCAATCCCGCTAATTATGCTAATTAATCTAACAATAATGATAGAATATTTCCTTAACACTCCCCCTCAAGTTGGAGCATATATGCTAATCATGCCCAACTTGTTACAAAGATACTCAACCCGTATCCCAGTCAACGCTTTTGTTAGAAGGTCTGCTAGTTGGTCGTCCGATCGCACATGTCCTGTAGATACAACATTTTCTTTGATCTTGTCCCGAATGAAGTGACAGTCGATCTCAATGTGCTTCGTCCGGTCATGGAACACAGAATTTGATGCTATATGAAGCGCTGCTTTATTGTCACACCAAAGCTTTGCAGGTAATGTCGTGACAATGCCAATTTCCTTCATGAGCTGAAGTACCCATACAATTTCTTGTACGGATTGTGACATAGCTCTGTATTCTGCCTCTACGCTTGATTTAGATGCCACCCCTTGTTTCTTACTCCTCCAAGATATCAGGTTACCACCAACAAACACACAGTAACCCGTAGTGGATCGTCTCGTGGCCTTGGATCCTGCATGATCCACATCACAGAAACACTCAACTTTAGTGTGCCCAAAATCCGAATGGAGAATGCCCCGACCTGGGGATCCTTTCAGATAGTGCAAGATATGTTCTAAGGCTTCCCACTATGCCACTGTTGAAGATGCCATGAATTGACTAAGTACACTAACCAAGAAGGTTATATCTGGACGAGTCACTGTTAGATAATTCAGCTTTCCAACCAATCTTCTCTATCTCTCAGGATATGCAAATGGCTTCAGGTTCTCTGGATCAATTTTCTTTTTCAAGTCATCAGGAAGTTCATCAAACATACTATCATTAAAGTCCAGGTATGGATTTGGAATCATGGGAAGGCTACTTGGTGCAGCTCCAAGCTTCCCAGTTTCCTTCAGGAGGTCGAGAACATACTTCCTCTGAGTCAACAGATTGCCTTTCTTGTTTCTCATAACTTCAATACCCAGAAAGTACTTCAATAGTCCTAAGTCTTTGGTCTGGAAGTGGAGGTTGAGAAAAACTTTAAGCTCAGAAATGCCAGAAGTGTTACTCCTTGTGATTATAATGTCGACAACATATACAACCAGAAGAATCATACCTGCATCGGTCTTCTGATGGAACACAGAATGATCACTCTTGCTTTGACTCAATCCGAACTTCTCAACCACGTTACAAAATCTATCAAACCAGGCACGTGGATTCTGTTTCAGACCGTACAATGACTTTCTGATATAGCACACTTTCCCACACTCCCCCTGAGC
The DNA here is from genome assembly GCA_963210345.1 of Inga oerstediana. Classification (NCBI taxonomy): domain Eukaryota; kingdom Viridiplantae; phylum Streptophyta; class Magnoliopsida; order Fabales; family Fabaceae; genus Inga; species Inga oerstediana. The sequence goes on from OY723403.1 coordinate 69,870,481, forward strand.
AACAAAACCAGGAGGTTGCTCCATATAAACTTCCTCAAGAAGGTCACCATTCAAAAATGCATTCTTAACATCCAACTGATGCAAATCCCAACGATAAGTGGCAGCTAGAGAGACGAGGAGACGGACTGAAGTGAGCTTAGTGACCGGGGAGAAAGTCTCAGAGTAATCAATGCCATAAGTCTGAGCATACCCTTTAGCAACAAGCTGAGCTTTTTGTCGTTCCAAGGAACCATCAGCTTTAGTCTTAACCACAAATACCCATTTACACCCAATGGCCTTCTTCCCAGAAGGCATATCAACAAGAGTCCAGGTACCAGCCTTTTCAAGGGCCATCATTTCTTCTTCCATCGTAGCACGCCAACCAGGATGAGCTAAGGCTTGGAGAAGGGAGGTAAGGGTGGTTATGGACTCAAGGGTGGCCACAAGGGAAGAGGAAACAGGGGACAATTGCTGGTAAGACACAAAGTTTGATATAGGATACGTGTACTCAACATAGCATTTAGGAGGACAATAGGGGTGGATACCTTTTCTGAGGGCAATAGGGAGGTCATTAGACGGGTCAATGGCAGAATCAGGCATAACGGTATCAAGGGCAGGAGTGGGAGGGTTTGGAGTTGCAGGAATAGAATCCAACGGTTAAGCATCTACTGACAGAGGCTCAGAATTGGTGGGATCAGTCTCAGTGATGATATCAGGAACCGGAACAGCAGCCTGAACTGGTAGGACACGATAAACCAAGAAATCATCCGTCTGATCAATGACCGAGGAAGACATAGATGATTGAAGACTTGAAGAAAGAAGAAGTCTCATGGAAGGTGACATCAGTGGACACAAGATAACGACGAAGATAAGGAGAGTAACAACAATAACCTCTCTGGACTCTAGAATAACCAAGGAAGACACACTTTAAAAACTTGGGATCAAGTTTACTGACACTCGGACGAACATCCCGAACAAAACAAATGCAACTAAAGATTTTCGGATCAACAGGGAAGAGTTTAGTAGTGGGGAACAAAACAGAATAGGGAATGCCCCCATTAAGAATAGCCGAAGGCATGCGATTGATAAGAAAACATGCAGTAGACACGGCATCAGCCCAAAACGGTGTCGGAACACTAGAATGAAACATAAGAGCTCGAGCAGTTTCTAAAAGGTGTCGATTCTTTCTTTCGGCAACACCATTTTGAGCAGGGGTATCGACACATGAGGATTGGTGAAGAATACCATGACTATGCATGTAATCAGAAAAAGGGGCGGAAAAATATTCTCTCGCATTATCACTTCGAAGGATTTTGACAGGAGTATTGAACTGAGTTTGAATTTCAGCACAGAAGTTTTGAAAATGAGTAAACAATTCAGAGCGCTGTTTCATTAAATAGAGCCAAGATGTTGCGGAAAAATCATCAACAAAAGTGACAAAATAACGATAACCAGTCTGAGATAAAACTGAACAAGGACACCAAACATCAGAATGTACTAACTCAAAGGGGGACGCAGCCCGTTTATTGACTCGAGGTGCCAAATGAACATGATGGTGTTTGGCAAACTGACACGACTCACAATCCAAAGCAGATACAGAAGAAAAATGAGGATATAACCTCTTTAGAGACGAAATTGACATATGACCAAGATGACAATGAACTTCAAAGGGAGATAACCCACCAGAACAGGCAACGGAACGTGGCACCTGATCATCCAGAATGTAGTGTCCACCAGATTCATAACCTCTACCAATAATACGCTTCGTCGACAGATCCTGGATCAAACATGGTCAGGAAAGAGTGAGATAAAGCAGTTCAAATGATGAGTCAATTTACTGGGAGATAGAAGATTAAAGGTGAGATCAGGAATATCAAGAACAAAAGATAGTGAAATAGAGGGGGTGGGGTTAATAGTGCCTGATCTAACTACACGGACGGGGAACCATTGGCAACGTAGATAGAAGATGGGTTAGCATAGGTGGCATACGACGAAAATAAACGATGGTTACCTGTCATGTGGTCGGTAGCACAAGAATCAATGACCCACTTCGAGGAAGTGATAGCAAGACTAGAGGGCAGAGTACCTGTAGATAAGGCCACGGCAGAGGGCGAACCAGGGTCAGGCTGATTAGAGGTCTAGACAACATGAGCAAAACCACGCTGCTGATCACGCTGCTGTTTATTTTGCAATTTTCGACAATTTTTCTTGATATGGCCAGGTTCCTTGCAATAATGACAGATAATACCGCCAGAAGTCATACTCGAGGCACTGGAACCCTGTTTGGAGCCAGAATTCCTATTGTCAAAGGGGCCCCGACTGGCCAAAGCACTCGTATTGGGATCAACAGAAGGGTGGGTTACACCATCAGCGCGAAGGATGCGAGCGAACACATCTTCGAGCGATGGGAGCTCCTGACTAGACAGGATTTGAGAGCGGATGGTCTCATAAGATGGATCAAGGGCTTCGAGAAAACCAATGATGGCCTGTAGTTCCAGATTTTTAATGCGAGTCTCAAGATCTGCTTGTGGCGACATGAGAACTTTCATTTCCTCATACAATCGTTTATAATCCAAAAAGAAGTCCTTCAATGGACGACCCTGCTGCTGAGAGCGATAAAAACCTTTACAAACTTCGTGAATCCGAGTAAGGCTCCTTTTACCAGAAAAGATAAATTCTAGATAACCCATTATTTCCTTAACCGTAGTACAATGACTCAATGAAGACAAGATCCGGGGTTTAATAGAATTTCTAATATGAAACAAGATTCTAGCATTAGCTCTTTTCCAAGCAACCAGTTTTTCTTTGTCACTAGGGGGTTCATCAGTTAAATGTTCTTCCTTCTCAATACCCATAATATAGATCTTAATAGTAGTGCTCCAATCACTATAATTAGTCCAGTTCAATTATGAGAAAGTAATCTTAGCCGACATGGGTAACATTTCAAGAGCCTTAGGGTCAGCCATAGAATCCAGAACCGAATAAAAAAAAGTCCAACAAATGAGAAAATCTCCAAATTCGGACACAAACAATACCAAACAGTACCCAAAACAGTACCAAATAGTCCAAACAGTGCGAAACAGTACCACAAAACAGTGCGTAACAGTATAAACGTCCAAACAGTGCAAAACAGTAACGAAACAGTGTAACAGTACCGAAACAGTGTCTCGCTACAATACCGCTACAGGATCGATGAACAGTGACGAAACAGCACCGCTACAGGGATCTATGAACAGTGACGCGCTACAGGGCTGATGAACAGTGACGAGATACAGCTCTCCGATGAACAGCGCCGCTACAGTACTCCGATGAACAGTACCGCCGCCAATGAACAGTGTCACACCGAAAAAAAAAAATTTCAGAAAACCCTACGCTCTGATACCATGTAATAAAAGTATATGAATTGTGTAACTCTCAATTGTTCAATTCTATTCAGAGGAAGATACAATATATATATATACAAAGAGTGAGGAGCCTGGGTATTAATTGCTCCTAAATGAGGGGATCGTAACGGTCAATCAATCCCGCTAATTATGCTTATTGATCTAACAATAATGATAGAATATTTTCTTAACACACCCAATATTTCACACTTTATATACCACCCAAATACTTAAAAAAAGAGTAATAATACCATCTAATCATACCTATTCCATTAGCAAAAATGGTTTTCTTAAAATTTCCCCGATTCCACAATTTAGTTAATAACATTTCCATCATTACAGGTTTAAATTCTTCTCTCAAGCATTTTATCAAACACCTTATGTGCACTCCATTTTACAAGCTTCAAGAATAATCTTTGTTTATGTTTTTTTTTTATAAAATTACAACCCCAACTACAAATCCAATCTTAAGTAATTACCAAACCATTAGACATCACAAACCAATTACCAATTGGAGGAATAAACATCCTTTCCAAACAAAAAAACGAAAGAACAATTTAAAGAAGGCAAAGCAATATTCTCTACTCAATCATAAATTCAAGCATTGTGGAAATCAAAAGAGGAGGAAGATATTCATACATACCATGTATAATAAACGCACAATCAAAGAAAAGAAGTGAAGAAGCAAACTGTCCCCACCCTCACACAGCAACGCCACAGAACAGAGAAGGAAGAAGCAAACATAACAGCAATGAAAGAATCGAGTATCAATACGAGGAAAGGTGAAGAAGAAAGTCGAACAGTCCTAAAATCCTCCCTCCTTGTTTCTGCTGCAAATATGTTGACTGGATGGGAGGAAAAAAAAAATAGAGGAAGCAAGGTCCAGCGATGTTGAACAGAGGAAGAAGGAGAGAACAGTTGATGAAGATAATGGTCGAGCACACAAGCCACATACATGGAGAGCAGATGAGAAAGATGGAAGAATAGCCTTGGGATTTTCGATTTCTCACAGTTTCTTGAAGCTTCCTCGTCTCTCCATTCACCGCAAAAATAAGAGAGGGAAAGCATAGAAATATCTATCAAGGGTTATTCTTCTTTTTTTTAACAATAAAAAATAAAATTACCCTTTATGGTAGAAAAAGGATTTGAATCCAAAACACAATGATGAGAAGTAACACAAATTTCATTAGACTACTATTCAAATTTAAAACATATTTAAAACAAACAAAACGCATAATTACAATATTAATTAAGAATGAAACAATCATTTAATTCTAATTTTGTGACCATGACAATTTCTTTCTCCTTTCTTTTTTTTTATTTGCATCACTAATTGATTAATTATTGGTGATCATGGGTTCTTTACGAATTCAATTAACTACTTGATTGTTATTATTAGTTTTTTTTAAAATAAATTTCTGGGTTATTAAATTAAGTCTTTTTTTTTTTTTGAATACAGAAGCTTTCATCAATTGCCACTATGGTTTTTTTTTTTTAAGTTTAAAATTTGTCATAAATCTTTACTTATAGTTTTATGTGTGCTTATATTTTTTTTAGGTATTAGGTTGATGTTACCACTCTCTCTTGAACTTCCTATACATTATAAGTTTTTTAAGTTTTAAGCTTACAAATATAATTTTATTAGTTGTTATTTGTTTAATTTGTTCAATGTCTTTTATATTTAACTTATTATTTAAAATTATTTTTTTAAAAAAATATTTTCTATATGCCTACTTGTGTGAAAAAACGTTGAAAAAGTCTTACCAAAAACAAAAAAATTTAAAAAAGTCTTATTACAAAAAAAAGTTGAAAAAGGTAGCCTTTAATGGCACTTCCTTAAGAAAATGTCATTAAAGGCTTAATATACTTTTTAAGGTCTTTATTTTAAGACTTTCTCATTGCTTTTTTTGTAAGACTTTTTCAACATTTTCTCAGGCGAATAGGCATATAGAAAATATTTTTTTAAAAAAAATAATTTTAAGTAATAAGTTAAATATTAAAGACATTGTGCAAATTAATTAAACAAGTAACAACTTATAAAACTATATTTGTAAGCTTAAAAATTAAAAAACTTATAATGTATAGAAAGTTTAAGAGAGAGTTATAACTTCAAGCTAATATTTGAAAAAAAAAAATTATAAGCACACAGAAAACTATAAGTGAAGATTCTTGACAGATTTTAAACTTAAAAAAAAAATCATAGTGCCAATTAACAAAAGCTTCTGTATCAAAAAAGAAAAGACTTACAGTCAGACTTATATTTTCATGCAAACAATAGTTGACTTATAGCTCCAACACTCGCCCCACCAAGCGTCGGGCAAAGGTGGTTAACCCGAAAAAAAAAAACAGATACGATATGGGCTTAACCAAAAAAAAAACAAAGAAAGAAAGAAAATTGAATAGCCTTTAATGGCACTTCCTTGAGAAAGTGTCATTAAAGGCTTAATATAGTTTTTCAACGTTCTTTTTTTAAGACTTTCTCAATGTTTTTTTTTGTAAGACTTTTTCAACATTTTCTCAAGCAAGTAGGTATATAAAAAATATTTTTTTTAAAAAAATAATTTTAAGTAATAATTTAAATATAAAAGACATTGAGAAAATTAATTAAACAAGTAACAACTTATAAAATTATATTTATAAGCTTAAAAATTAAAAAACTTATAATGTATAGGAAGTTTAAGATAGAGTTGTAACTTCAAGCTAATACCTGGAAAAAAATTATAAACACACATAAAACTATAAGTAAAGCACACAAGTAACAACTTATAAAATTATATTTATAAGCTTAAAAATTAAAAAACTTATAATGTATAGGAAGTTTAAGAAAGAGTTGTAACTTCAAGCTAATACCTAGAAAAAAATTATAAACACACATAAAACTATAAGTAAAGATTCATGACAGATTTTAAACTTTAAAAACAAAACCATAGTGCCAATTGACGAAAGCTTCTGTATTTAAAAAAAAAAACTTACAGTCACACTTATATTTTCCTACAAATAATAGCTCACTTACAACTTCGGCGCTTTCCCCACCAAACGCCTGCCAAGGATGGTTAACCCAAAAAAAAAAAACAAATACGATCTAGGCTTAACAAAAAAAACAAAGAAAGAAAATTTAATAGCCTTTAATGGCACTTCCTTGAGAAAGTGCCATTAAAGGCTTAATACACTTTTTCAACATCTTTTGTTTTTAAGACTTTCTCAACCTTTTTTTTTTGTAAGACTTTCTCAACGTTTTTTTAAGACTTTTTTAATATTTTCTCAAGCAAGTAGGTATATAAAAAATAGTTTTTTTAAAAAAATAATTTTAAGTAATAAGTTAAATATAAAAGACAGTGAGCAAATTAATTAAAAAAGTAACAACTAATAAAATTATATTTGTAAGCTTAAAAATTAAAAAACTTATAACGTATAGGAAGTTTAAAAGAGAGTTATAACTTCAAGCAAATACTTGGAAAGAAATTATAAGCACACATTAGAATATAAGTTAAGATTCATGACATATTTTAAATTTAAAAAAAGAAAAGAAAAGAAAATCATAGTGTCAATTGACAAAAGTTTCTGTAATAAAAAAAGTCTTACAAACAATAGTGCATTTAATGACACTTTCTCAAGGAAGTGTCATTAAATGCATACGATTTAATACCTTTAATGGCACTTCCTTGAGAAAGTGCCATTAAAGGCTTAAAACACTATTTCAACATCTTTTTTTTTTTTGCAAGACTTTCTCAACTTTTTTTTTTTTGTAAGACTTTTTCAACATTTTCTCAAGCAAGGGGCATATAGAAAATATTTTTTTTTTAAAAATAATTTTTAAGTAATAAGTTCAATATAAAAGACATTGAAAAAATTAATTAAACAAGTAACAATTAATAAAATTATATTTGTAAACTTAAAAATTAAAAACCTTATAATGTATAGGAAATTTAAGAGAAAGTTATAACTTCAGCAAATATTTAGAAAAAAATTATAAGCACACATAAAAATATAAGTTAAGATTCATGACAGATTTTAAACTTAAAAAAAAGAAAAAAAAAGAAAATCATAATGACAATTGACGAAAGCTTCTGTATTAAAAAAAGTTTTGCAAACAATAGTGCCTTTAATGACACTTTATAAAGAAGGTGTCATTAAAGGCATATAATATATGCCTTTAATGGCACTATGCCTTTAATTAGGGGTGTGCATTCGGTGTTCGGTTTGGTTTTCGGTGATAATCGAAATAACCGAACAACCGAATTTACATAATTTTACAAACCGAACTGAAACCGAAATGTTGATATAACCGAAACCAAAATGACCGACTAATATCAGTTCGGTTTTTGATGTAGTTCGGTTATTGGGCCTTGTGGCCTTTTTTTCCCTACAAGCCTAGCTAATGCCAGAAAACTACAAGCCTGCAACCCAAACAAAAATTCTAATAATTATAGACCAGCTTTACGCAATAAAACTAGAGGTGATTTTAAAATTTCAGCAACAAGCATTTAGTACTTGTTTTTTACACAATCAAACTCATGTATTAGACCTTGGCTTGATGGTCTTTCTTTTTCCAAGTCTAGCTGGCACAGGTTCATTAGTCTCAGCAGCAACATGTTTCTTTGTCTGAGTAGCACCACCAGCAATTTGAGTATTGGGGCCACCTTCAGTTGTTTGTTCTGCCATATTTTTTAATCCTATTATTGAAAAAAAAACATAAAATTATTAGTACTTTGAGATCATGGCTGAACATTGAAACAAAAGCATTGTATACAGAAATGGCTGAACATAGAAACAAAAGCATTGTAAATAGAAATAGCTGAACACAGACACGAAAGCATTGTACACAGAAATGGAGAAAGAAAGGGAGAAGGATGGAGAAAAGAAACAGGATAGGAGAGTGTGTGAAAGGGAGAGGGAAGTTGAAAAGGAGAGGGGGAGGAGAGGTAGAGAGAGGGGGAAGTGTAGGGAGGTTGATAGTGAGCATAGTGATGATGATTCCAGGGATAGAGAAAGAAAGCGGCACAGGAAAGATGATGATGATCACAAGGGTAGACAGCAGGAGAAGAGTGTCAGCAAGTCAAGTAGGCAAACTGAGAATAATGAGGAGAGCCCAAGGAAAAAGAGTGATGAAGTACCCAAGTTTGGAAAGGCCTGGACACTTGAAGGGGAATCTAATGATGAAGAAGGAACCACTACAAGGAAGCCAAATACAGCTATGGATGTCGATGAAGATGACAAACCTTTGGATATAGAACCTGAGGATTCTAGCAGATGTTAGTAATGGACCTGCTACATCTAATTTACCAGATAAAGCTAATGATTGTCATGCAGATGAGGAAATTATTCTATTGAAAAGCTGAATAGTGTTGTGGCTCCTGAATCTTCTAATTAGATTACTGACTCAATTGAACACAGACACAAAAATAAGAAAGCATTGTACACAGAAATTGTTGAACACAAAAACAAAAGCATTGTACACAGAAGGAAAAATGAAATGAGGGCTAAAAATAGTATTAGTGGTATCCCAACAGGGTGGGGTTTATCAGAAGAGATTAAATGTGACCTCAAGGCAAAATGAAATGAAGCTACTTGTTACAGAATCACCAACACCAAAATTAGCCCATGCTAGAACAGAATCAGCAACACCAGAATTAACCTAACAAAAGGACAAACAAAATGAAGCTAGAATAGAATCAGCAACACCAGAACTAACCCAACAGAAGGAAAAATGAAATGAAGCTCAACCAATTCCTAACACATAGAACCCTCACAAAAATACCAATACCGTCTCTTTGCACAACCATTTCCCAACACATCATTTCCCCTTTTCTTTCTCAATCATTTAAGTTCTCTTCATTACATTTATATCTTTGATAATCCCTTACCTTACTTCGATTCAAGAGATGTTTGGTTTTGAGTTCATGATTAATTTTGACATGTACATGGGCATTTGGATATATTTCATTCATTTTATACAGAAATGAACACGAGTGAAAAAAAATTGACTTCCATGTCCAGTGGAGTGCGCATATAAAGGAAGAATTTCCCCCCGAAAGGTACCTTCTTTATTACAAAAAAGTGAAAAAAATTTCCACATTCCAGATAGAAGTAAACACAACAAGTGAGAAAGGTGCCTTCTTTCCCTAAAGGTACCATTTTTATTCAAAAAAGTAAACAAATTTCGTCATAGCAGATTAGCAGTGCTAACAGAAACAATCAAACCAAGCAAAACAATGACTTCCAGAGATTAAAGCTAGAGGAGCAAGAGATTAACACTTACTAGAAACTGAAGCCTCGAGGGTTGAAGATCGACAGACGGTGACACTTCCACTACCGTTAAGGTGATGTTGTTGAGGGTTAGGGCAACTGGACTCTCCTCGACTCACAGCGATTCTTCCACAGTTCCACCAAGCACCGACGGTGAGGTTTGTTCTTCCACCCTTTACCGTCGAGACTCGAGAGGAGATGAGGACGGAGAGTTGGGGGGAGAGGAGGACTGGAGGATGGAGAGTCAAGACGAGAGGAGGCTGGGAGGACGGAGGATGGATGATGGAGCCTAAGAGGAGACAAAGGCCATGGACGACTGAATGAAGGTGAGAGTGAGAGGAAGAGGAGCGACCGAGTGCCAGAGTGAGTGAGTGATTGAAGAACTAATTTCAAGTTTAGGGAATAATTTTTTAATCCTATTATTGAAAAATATCTGCTTGATTTAGTCAATAATATAAGTTTTTATTCAAAATTATGTCAGTAGGTTAGGGACTCAGGGATTAGGTTACTTTCCTTATTTCTTAGACACTTGGACTGGGGGACAGTACGATGTGGACATTCGACAAGACAATGTATAACACTGACTTTTTTTTCTATTACAACCAAAACAGACTTATTAAGCTTGGGCTAAATTAAAAAGGAAAAGGGCTTTAAGTCTGGGCCTGCTTTCATATAGTTAGGTTCAAAAAAAAGGTTATGTATAACAAATTTCGGTTTTACGGTTTTAACCGAAATTTTTTTACTAAAACAGCACTGAAAACCAAGAAACCAAAAAACCCAAAATAATTAACCGATCCCAACCGATTAACAGAAAAAACCGAACCGAAAACACCGAATTAGGTTCGGTTCAGTTCGGTCTTCGGTTTTGGTTTGCTTTTGCTCACCCCTACCTTTAATGGCACTCCCTTGAAAAAGCACCATAGCTTCTCCCACGCTATATAATTTTCACAGCCCGCCACTTTCAATTTCATTTTCATCTTCCAGCGTTCTCTCTAGCTCCTCTATTTTCCAGACCTCCATTGCAGTACAAAGCTTCCTCTCTCACTTGTTTTTTTTTCTTCTTGTCTCGGCCTTCTTCAAAAGCTCCCTAGCATGTAACTGTTTTATTTTCAACATTTGGTCCACATTTTTTTTAGTTAAAATCTCTCATTAATCTTACATGTGTGCTCATAATTTTATTTTTAGGTATTTATGTGAAGTTTCAACTGTGTCTTCTTGAACTTCCTACATATTGTAAGTTCTTTAATTTGTAAGCTTAGAAATATAATAATATTTAGTTTAATCCTTCGTAGAAGTAAATTGTATGGCCCAAGTTTAAACAAGTTAAATGCTGGAATTTTTTTATGCTTGATACATGAAAACACAATATTGCAAAAGATACGTACTATGTTATTTCATTTTGCTGTAGATTGTATTGTAAATTGCTGTGAATTTTGGATTGTAAATGGAGATTTGCATTAGGAGAATAAAATAAATACGATTTTTTTTTAAAAAAAACAAATTTCCTATGGCGCTTCTCCAAGGAAGTCACGAGTAGAAAATTGACTTTTTAGACCGGTTAAAAAAGACGTTTTAGACCGGTTGTGAATTAGGTTTTGTTATAGCAGGTCTAAAAAGTCTATTATTTTTTAGATAGGTTGTTGCGACCGGTCTTAAAACTCATACTTTTATGACCGGTTGTTCCTAAAACCGGTCTTAAAGGTCACCTTGAAGATCTGTTCTGCCTACAACCATTCTTAAAGGTCAGACCTTTTAAGACCGGTTGTTCCTAAAACCGGTCTTAAAGGTCACCTTTAAGATCTGTTCTGCCTACAACCGTTCTTAAAGGTCAAACCTTCTAAGACTGGTTGTGCCTACAACCGGTCTTAAAGGTTCTATTTTTTTAAAAAAAAAAAAGTCCCTTTTATATATATACACGCAGTAGATGCTCCAATTTCAACAGCAGTACAGAACAATCACATATTTCAATTTCAATATTCAAAAGCAGCAGTCTATAATAGCAACAAATTTTCATACAAGCCAGTCACACATTGATGATTCATTTGCAGCACTTTAAGTACAATATGGAAAATATGGCAGCAAGTAATGTAAACTTCATTGGCTCAATTTCGGCACAAATGCACTTGTAGTTTCAGTCCCTAACTCAACAGATTGGGAAAGTATTTCACATATTTAATTTACTATGATAGCTTTCCAAAGACTCAATTTTGTTCCAACAAGGTAAATGAAGTGAAAATGCACATTTTCACTAAGTTTTAAACAACATCCACTTCAAACAGAGGCTAGAGACAGCGAAAAACTAGGAATGAGTTCAGACAATGTTAACAGCAGACCAGTGCAATAGAATGTGTAGCAAAACTCAGATGAAGATAATGCTTGACCTAACCCAACCTGCAGAAACAAAAAGCAAATAAGAAATTAATATCAAATGCACAGAAAATGCCAAACAGATTTGTTCAATTTCAGTAAAGGCTTCATAATGATGTAGAAATTTATTTAAATCCCAGACTTTAGGAAACTATGCATGACAACTTAATGCACAACATTGACAGTAATTCCAGTTACAGTAGAGTGCAAGCAAATTTGTCAAGAATTTAGCCAAAAGTAATGACCAACCTTAGTTTAGCACTAAATAATACCAACAGTGCAATTAGACAGTAAGGAGGACCAAATGATAGCAGTAATGAATCTTGAAGCAACAGAGAACAATACAAAATGCAACGGATGAAATGGAGTGCATGTATTTTTCTATCTATATGCAACTCCCTAAGTATAAAGTAAGTAACAGATTGCACAGAAGCAACATAACAGATTTCGCAAAAGCAATGACAGCAGCAAGATTAACAACAAGTACAAATAAAGGTGTAAGCCAGGTGACTTTAAATAAACTTCTAACAAATGGTAATTAGTGTAGAACAAGGTTCAAGATCAAATGTCACAATTTAAGTAACAAGCTAAAATCAGATTCTAGGAACTCCAAATTCACTCCATTTCTTGCAATTTCAATGTGCAACATGAAGTTGTCTAAAACTAAAAACATGAAGGAATGTCCAAACAGACGAATTTGCTCAGAAATGGATGCAAAACTTTAAAATGACAACGGCAGCAATAAAATTCAAGTATTGATACAAGAAACAGCAGAAATTCCTCAATTTTACAAAATATAAAGGAAAGAAAAATTACAAAGGTCAGTCCCTCAAATCCCATGCCTCCTGTATCACCCATATCATAGAAATTGTCCTACACAGATACATAAACCTTGTTAGCAATACATATGAGAACAATGTACAATGTAACATGGGATTCAAAAACTCACTATTTTTGTAATAGCTCATAGATTAATTCAGCATAACATGTGAGAATGAAATCAATATCTTCTTTAGGAAAGGGATCAGCAAGATCAAACATCTATAACACCAAAACCAGATGAAACATTAACTTAGTAACTTAAAAACAATAAAGTAATACAAAAGTTCTGAAATATAAATTTACCTCTTGAGTAAAATCAGTCGTGCCTAGAGTGATAGTATTCTAAATGTGTCTCAAAACATAAAAACCACATAAGTTGGACCTCTGTGGTTGCCTACGGCTCTGAGAAAAAACATGATATCATTAAAACAAATATAAAGGCATGGCTTGTTATATTCTTTAAACAAATCAATATGTACTAACCTTTGGCATGATCCATGTATGGTCCTTTAAGTCACGAACATGCTTACCACAAGCAGTGTGTAGGAATGTCCGCATAGCCCTATGATCATCACAATCACAAAAGTTATTGGTTTTACACAAATTCCATAAACTTTGCACGCAAAAGGTAATAATGCAAGAAAACTAACGAGTTCATGGTTTTTTTCAAATCATTCCCTGGTTTGAAGTGGAGGAAACATAAGAGGATGACAGTGTAACTACTCTTGCATAGAAGAACCAACTGCCAATGATCACTGAAAAAAAGAGAAGAAAATAAAGCAAACATAAAACATTATATAAATTATAAAATATCAGTTTGTTTGTTACCCATACACATATGGAGCCAAGAAACACTCAGTTCTAGTTTCACTAAGCCTCTCTGATAAGTATCTATGTCTGATAGCAGTAGTAGTCCCTTTCTCTTGGATGTGATGGGGGCATAAGATTCCAAACTTTTTGCTTTTGCCAGAGGAGACTAACCTACGATGTATATACCTACAATAATGCAAGTAAATAAATCAAAGGTAAATAGTGAAACTTTTAAAGTATTTACTTTGAATTGCAAAAGATACTTACATTAAGAATAGTTGGACAATCCCAATCGTAAGATTTTGTCTAGGAGCTACCAGCTACATCAAATCATCCCTCTCAAGATAGCATGTCACCACTGACTGTCCAATAACTAAATCTGTAGGCCAATCTCTTGTTTTAAAGGATGTATCATATGCCATCAGAATCACTTGTTGCATGATATTCAATGGAGGCTGTGAAACTTCTTGCTGAGTGAAGGGAGCTAGACTTAGTAAGGCTTTGATCGGACTTTCCTCAGCTCGAATAGAAACAAGGTTCGTTGGCCACAAGATAAACGTACCCAGGACATCGGTTACGATCTTGAATTCATCAGAAGGGATAGGGACAGGTGCATCTGCAATGATCACCTCATCAACTGACACTCGGACTTGATCAGCTTCCATTTGTTGGTGGTGGACAGTTGATCCCAGGTTATACACACTACCCCATGCAACTAACCGTCTCAGAGGATCCTCGACAAAAATATCACAAGGCTCAGTAAGTTCTCTTGCAGGACCCTCTGATGATTGCCTGATGTTGCAACAACTCCCTTTAGTGCTCTGCTTATTAGGATCAATCGATTGTGGCTGGGGAGTACTAGTATCTTATCTTGAGCTCATAAATACTATCATTTCCTCTTTCATCTTGCTTAACCGGGTCTCTAATAGTGTATCAAATGATGCTTCAGTCTCAGCCTTTGCTTCTGCTCTTACAGTGGCCAACATAGTCTCCAATTCCTCCCTAGTCATGATGTTTGAGGAATGGCGTACAGGGGCTCCAATGTAATCCCGTATCCCCACCCCTCCCCCAACTCCCCTAACACAGCCTCGATGCTCATGTTTGCCAGTAGCAACAGTTAGAATATCATTCCTGCCCTCTGACTTAAAAGATCCCTCAACTTGTTTTTTTTAAGTTCCTCCTGTAAGATAATACAAAATAACAAACATAAGTAATGAAGTATGTTTCTTATGTAATTAATAATAGCAACGATATATACTTACAATTCTTTCACCTACTATATGAGATTGTTTACTTGTATAAGACCCACTCCTCTTTTAGTGGGCAAACAACCATTTTTCTTTGCGACGAATTGGAGATGGTGGAGAAAGAAGAACAGAAGGATCGGATTGAGACGCATCTTCCAATCTCTTTTGTTTGGCCGCTAACAAGTCGCTTTTAGTCTTTACATAACCCACACGAGACATTGTATAAAGGCAATCATTCTTTCTACCACTCTCTTGTGCTTTTTACCTTTTTGCCTGTGAATAAGAAATTATACAAAAGGAAAGTGTTATAATGAATGAAGATAATTGCTAAGTAAATAAAATGAAAAATAAGTCAACTAACCAAAGATTTTGGAGTAGTCCAAAGCCTAACAAATGCTTGTCAAGTTGCTTGATCAAGAAATGTATATGTGTCGCACGGATTAGGACGAGGCTGACCATCTTTCACCTCGATATGAATGTAATTGTTGGCCAGATTTGTCTTAAACTTTCTCTAGCACTCATAACAATACGTCATTGTCTTGTTGTACAAGATCTCACTCTGAGGAATGTCGTAAGTGAGCTGGAATGCATGCATTAAAGGAGTAAGTGACAAATTTGTGACATATTTGATAATAATTAATTACATACAGAAGAGAATTGTATTCCTAAATAGTATCCCAAATACGTTGCTTCACCTTTTCATCAACATTTCTCCACTCCTCTATCAAGATGCTCGGCCTGTTGCATGGAAAGAGGCCGACAAAACTCTTATATCGGCTTGCATTAGGCCCGATTGGAATCCAATATCTATCAAACTCAATCGGTATCTTTTGGCCTGCACTCCAACTGAGGAAAACTTCTGTCAACCATGTGCCACGTCTACCCCTCCTACAGACTGTCTACTAGGCTCATTGTGACCCTGGATCTGAGCATTGCTAGGCTCACCCTGATTAACACTAGCTGGCTGACTCTACTGAGCACTAGTTGGCTGACTCTCCTGAGCACCAGGTGGCTAACTCAAAGGTGTAGTAGGTGGCTGATCCTCTGCATTAGGATGCTGGGGATTCGTCATTTGCCTGTAATGACAACAAAGAAAGATAAATCCTAAGCTATGACATGAGAAGACTATATCGATAAAATAACTAAACATATTCTTCATATATAAATCATAATCATAATTACTTTAGCTAGTTAACTTCAAAGTTGTATCATAAAGAGATATCCTCCCATACTCCCTTGTGATGATCATTTCTTATGCCATGCGCATTATCTGCTTCATCTTCTTCGTTCAATTCTGGTAAACCCCTGGAAAAAGAAGGAGTCTCAAGAAGATCATAATTTGAGCGACTTTTCTCATCAATATACAATATGCAATCATTAGGGCAAGCATGGATCTTTTTATACTTTATCCCTAGAGGACACAATATTTTCTTAGCATTATAGTATCGACAAGGCAACACATTATCATCAGGAAGCATGTCTTTAAAGCTGGCCTCAAGCGTTTCTGAAAAACTCTTCTCGCTCCATCCATGTCGTGCTTTCAAGCTTACCAATTTCAATACAGCTTTCAGCAATTGGTATTTCTTACACCCTAGGTACAACTGCTTCTTAGCATCACTGCACATGTTACCATATGCATGTGATTGTTCAAAAGTCTCTTCTCGTACATCACGAATAATATCCTTTATCCGATCATCTAGATCTGTGTCATTATCATCACAAGTCACTTCCCCCTGTTGAGATGCACTTGGCATTTCTAATTGTTCACCATGCCATACCTATACTACATACGTCTTACAAAACCCTTCACAAATTAAATGTGTATATATATCTGCAGCACTTAATCGCTTCTCATTCAAACATTTTACACAAGGGCAATAAAACATCCCACTATTATCATCGGCATTTCTTTTTGCAAAGTCTAAAAATCCCCTCACTCCAACATCATATTCAACACTCATCCGTTTAGCTTGTATCCAACTACGATCCATACATTCCAACACCTTTTTTTTGTTTTCTACTTTTTCCCTTGGAAAAGGCAAGAGTATGATGAGAGCATGCAATCATTACACTGTTTGGCCACAAATTTATATGAATGGGGTTGAAGAAGTTAGATCTCAACCCCATTCATGCATATTGAATGTGTGATGACAAGAGTTGGCAACATTGCTCTTATAATTAATATTCTAATAGATTAATTAAAGGCACGTATTCACTAAACTAATATTAAAGGAACACGAACCCATGTCGCATTGCCCTCGTACGTATCCCTCCATTATATATATGCTCATAAAAAAGCAATAATGATTAATATAGCACCCGGATCATTACCTATATGATATATTCCTATCCTTCCCAATTATTTATGTTCCTATATTTTATTCATCATAATGGGTCCAAAAGTAGTACACAAAAACTTAAAACAAGTTTTTTAATAAAATAACTATAAATGGTCCCACTGATCCAGCACTTGCAAGCAAATAATTAGATTAATGTAACTAATCATATTGAAGAATCATGCCTTATGACTTAGCCCCTAATGTTTATGGATATAATTATAGAAACTAAACACTTGTTAATAGTGTAGTGACTACCACGAAGAGACAGCAGTGTTGGTTTATAATTCCCTCATAATAATTATAATTTAACTTCTCTGTTATAATCATTTTCTATCACACTCGCACTTCAAGGCCAAAAAACAGTCAAATTAACTGCAAATGTTAAATTTAAGGTAAGGCACTATCATTGGCATTCAATAAATTCACTAATTACATAGTAGTTTGTAATACACTAAACCAAATCCTGCCTGAATAGCTATTCAGGTTTCACCAAAACTTCTGCTCATGCAATCGTTGCCAGAACTAAGAAAGATTTTTGTGAGAGGGTTTTAAACACGAAACACACCAGAAAATTTATATTAAGCTACTGTTTAGTTGATCCCCTTGCTAGCCTAGACCGATGACCAAATCTGGAGGTAACAGCTTCTATATATTAATTATAGAAGGGGAAATATAGAGTATGATGAAGCATACCTGAAAAAAGAGGATGAAGACTAAGACGTCCCAGAAATGAAATGAATAACGGATGACAGCACCCATGACGACAACCACAAGCAACTGAAGCAATGTTTGACAGTGACCGAAGAGCGACGACGGACTCGATTCAGAATGGGATCAGGTAAGGGATGGGGAGTCGACGGCTGAGGAGAGAAAAGATTGGGATCAAAGTAGCTAGGTAGATTTAGAATGGAAGGGATTTCAGAATGGAAGAGAGGGCAGGAGTGTGAGGTGCGGCGCGAAAATAATATTGGGGAAGACCTTTTAGACCGGTTAATAGGCTAACCGGTCTAAAAAAAGGTTTTTAAGACCGGTTTCCTAACAACTGGTCTTAAAAGTGGACTTTTAAAACCAGTTGTTAGGAGAACCGGTCTAAAAAAGATTTTTAAGACCGGTTCCCTAACAACCGGTCTTAAAAGTGGACTTTTAAGACCGGTTGTTAGGAGAACCGATCTTAAAAACATTTTCTTTTAGACCGGTTATCCTATTAACCGGTCTAAAATAAATATCTTTTAGATCGGTTCTGTCAGTAATCGGTCTAAAAAATAAAAGGCTTAATTTTTTTAGACCGGTTAGTGTAGAACCGGTCTAAATAATATTTTTTAGGCCGGTTAATATAATAACCGGTCTCCCAACTTATTTATAATTGCGAAAATGCCACTATGAATTTCTTTTAGACCTCATCCATTACCATCGGTCTAAATGTGCCGATCTAAAACATCTTTTTTGTACTAGTGAGTGTCATTGGAAGTCATTGACTTCCTATGGCACTTCCCTGGAAAAGCACTATAAGAAGTGCCACTTTCCTATAACGCTCCCCCAGAAAGCGCCATAACTTTATAATTAAAAAAGTTTTAAATAATCAAGCTACGGAGCTTCCATATATTCAAGAAGCGCCATAGCTTGTTTTAATGGCGCTGGAAGTTATGGTGCTTCCCAAACATCATAGTAGTGTTCTTTAAATTAAGCGCTACAACTTGTGTTTTTTGTAGTAGTGAATATATAATAAAAATAGGGATTTTCCATCCACACATCATAATATTTAAATTTAATTTGCAAATAAATTGGCACAATTTCAAAATAATCAATAATCACTTTTTGGTCTATTTGGCTTAATACATCACCCATGAACACAATCTCAAATAATAATGTCTTTCTCACAAATTAATCACAATAAATTTAAATTTAAACACTAATCAAAATCAAAATAAATATCATATAGCCTATGGGCTTACAATTATTTCTTTTAGCTTTACAATTTGGTCATATTTCTCCATAGCTTATTATTGTTTTAAGCATCACAACTACTTTTGATATTTTTCACAATATCTCATGGTCTTTTTAGCTTCACAACATTTTGATCTTTATTTTCAACAAATTGATAAATATTAGTCTATGTGACTTCTGGTCATATTATACCATTTTTTTTCTATCCATGTGACTTCTAGTCATAGTGTAACATTTGCTCATAATTTTAATGACCTTAGAAATGTTATTATTTTCATGACTATGTTTCAAATGCCAAGACAAAATATTATTACCTTTTAACTATTATTTTTACCAATACAATGTGATCATGTTTATTTTCACTCTTATAAACATGTTCTTTGCTTTCAATAACACAGTCAATTTTTCCAAATATCGGTCTTGAGGACCATAGAAAAAATCTTGCAAAGCTGAAGAGATTTTTTTTTGTTTAGCTATATATTAGAACCTTCAGCCTTTAAGGCTTTGATATTTGTAACAATTAAGTCATCAAAATACCAAAATTTTTCTTGCCAATTATGCCATTTAATGAAACCAATAGTGTTTTTTATATATAAGAACTATTATAAAAGTGATGAGACTTCTAGTCTTCTTACAAATATCTAATTTGTTATATATTTGCATATTCTATTTATGGACTTTATCATAATTATTGAGCTTAAAATGCCATTATTGTGATTAAAAGTAAACGCATTGAATTAGAACTAAAGAGGAAAAAATTATCAAAATAATTGCAATACTCTTAATCATTGATTTTTGAGAATATTAATTTGGTGTTGGTTTAATTGTTTTTAATTGTAGGTTTTTGGAAAAATGGATTAAAACTGAAAATGACAGTTTGAGGCTCAAATTTTAAAAATAATTGTTTAGTGCAAACAATTTAAAAAAGGACAGTTTAGTCCATACGAAACTACCACTTAAATTAGGTAAGAATTCACACTACAAATAAACAATGAATTTCTGACAGAATGTAGAGTTTCCAACGGAATTGATTCTGTCGGTAATAATAGCGAGACAAATAAATTCCCTCGCAAACTTATTTTTTATTTTTTAAACTTTAAAAAACCACGTGGCATCTCCTGCAACTGCCCCCTCATTGCCGCAGCGGCGCGTGCCAGCTCTAGTGGCGTCCACCTTGTCGCCGGCGCCTAGATCCACCATGTGTCGCAACTTCGCTCCGCTACATGTTGCAACCTCTTTTTTCTTGAAAATGCAACTCAACTTGCCCCTCCTTTGGTTCGAACACACGACCTCGTCCATACCTACGTGATGCCTTACCGGATGGACTCGACTGTTTTTGAGTTCTATTATTATACAGTTATATATATAATCTTATTATACATAATCAATTATTTATAAATGTATATTTTTTTCTTATATATAAATGTAATAGTAATATAAAATAAGATTATATATTCTTATAATTTTTAATATAAATTAACTTAAAATTAAAAAATTTTACATCTTAAATAAATTTCATATATGACTATATTTTTTTCTAATTTCTAAAATTAATTTTTTATTAACATTAATTAATAAATAATAAATAATTATTAACTAATATTTTTTTACTAATATTAATTAATAACTAATAAATTTTATTTTTTATAAATAAATTTTTATATGACCATTTTGCCTCTACAGGGACCAAAATCAATGATTGAAAATTAAAATTATTTTAGAAATTAGAAAATAAATATTAAAAAATTAAACTAAAAATATTAATTAATCAATATTAAATTTTATAAAAATCATTTTTTAAAATTAAATTTAATTAAAAAATAATACTTTTTAAATTTTACCACGGAATTTCTGGCTGAATTGAATTCCGCCGGAAATTGCGAGGGTATTTGTGACAGAATTCAATTCCGTCGCAAATTTTCGCTTGAAATTCTGGCAAAAATTTGAGACAGAATTATTCCGTTGAAAATTCCGTAGCAAAAGACAAAATTTGCTATAGAAAAAATTCCGTCTGAAACTTTTTCGACAGATTTCCACCAGAATTTGCCATGGAAAATTTTTCCGTGGCAAATTCCGTCGGAAATTTGATGTTTGTTTTGTAGTGTCATACCAGTTTCATCGACCTCGTGACTGAAAATAGCACTGCGGGGACTCTTCTTCTTGAACCAAACCTTAGCTTCCTCTCATACTCGACCTTGCTTGCTCTCACCTCCCACTTCATCTTGCTCCCTCCACCCTCTGTCCTCACTGACGACCTTGGCTTCATCTTCACCACCTTATTTCGTCACTGGCAAGGTATCAGATCATATTACAAAGTAGAGTGGCGGAAGAGAGCTTCTTGACCAAATCAAACCTTCACTATCTCACCTTCTGTGTCCTCTCTCTGTCTCTTTACCTCCGAGAACCATCGTCATCATCTTCACTCACCATCACAGTTGACCTGAAGTTTCAAACCAGAACAGAGCGTCATGAGCTACAACAACTAGGGAGCTTGACCATCGTTTCCTCCTATCTTCAACATCCACCACCTCCTTCCACCTTCATCTTCCTCTCTTTTCATATAAAATTTGATTTTCTGGTGATATTTCTCATGGTTGTTCAAATTAGATTGTAGTTTTTCTTGGTGTTCTTTTTATGGCTAACAGTGGCTAAAGTCTCTCAATCCCTTGTAGTAAGTGGTAATGGCATGAACTTGGAGGGGAGTTTTGGCTCTTCCATTCCTTTTTCCTACATTGTATTTATGATTCCTAAGTCTTAGTATGAATTTTATAGTGTTAAATTGCTTTATTTTGATATATTTAGAGATTTTTTGTAGCTTTAACCTTAGTCAGATACTTGACATTATGTTTAATTAACTTATTTATCACTTCTTTATGCTGGTTAGTAATTGAATTGATGATTTTCTAAACATTTTGTGTTAATTTCAAGGTAGCTTGATAAGTGGATCAATGGTGTCTTGCTTTTGCATTGGTTTTATTGAATATGACTTTATTAATTGTGTTTAGCATTGGGTTTTAGTATTATTAATCTTGATTTTTCATATAGGTAGCCATTGTTTAATTAAGATTATTGAGAAAATTAAGTGGTAATGTGAGATGACTCAGTTATTGGATTAAAAGCTAAATACAATTTTTAAGTTCATTTAATTGCTAGAATGTTTAATCAACTTAATTTAGAGAGATTAATATGTAAGGTGGCTTAGTATTAATCAATCTAAGTTAGGCATAGTCTAAGGAGTGGCCCTTAGAGTCTTTTGAAGCTAGCGTGATTAATCCTCCATAATTATTTGAAGTGAGGATTGCTTGCGCTATCGCTATGAAGAATTGCTCATTCCATTATTGATCTTCTTGCTTCTCTCATTTCATTAATTCCACCATCATTCCATTTCATATTTTAAAGAAAAATTCCAAAAAGAATTAGTTTAGAATAGTTAAGTTTTCATTTGCGAAAAGTAGTTGATAATTAGAAGATCAAATCCTTGTTATTGTTTTTATGCCAATCATCACATTTAGTTATTAGGTAATTAATAAAAGACCCCTAAGAGACGATCCATAATTACACCCTATATTGTAATCCATGGTTATTTTTTGAAGTATTTACTAAGGCATAAGCCGACACGTTCCTTCATCATCTAATCACAAAATTAAGAATATTATGATTTATGGCTTCTGAACTTTCAATAAAATTAAAATATTGTAAAATAAATTAAGTAAATTTAAATTCATAATCAAATATAAATAATAGAAAAAGCCCATGATCATATAGATCATATTATATAATCATATAAAATAGGGAGAATTACATTCAGGTCCCAAGGAAGAAGAGAAATGAAGAAATGGTCCCATGGAGTTGTCAATACAGGCTCCTGGAGTTGTTAATGAGTTGTCAATACAGGCTCATGGAATTGTTAATGGGACCATTTTTTCATTTTGCAATCTACAGGGATCATTTCTTCATTTTTGCTCTTCCATGGGACCTAAATGTAATTCTCCCTATAAAATACTATTATGTATTAATGTAATAATAAAAAATGAAAATAAAAGATTTACATAATGAAATAACAATAATGTAGCAATATAAATAAACGAAATATAAATAAAATGACAATAAAACAAGATGAAATAAAAAAACATAAATGATAGAATATAACATAAAATGTAAATAAAATAAAAAAACTATAAATGTTAAATAACTAAATAAACAAATGAAACATAAATAAAATGAAATAACATAATATAACAACATAAAATGTAAAAAATACCATAATATAAAATAAAGAAATATAAATATTGCATAATAAGATATTCTCAAAAAATGATAAATTAAAAAAAATTGCGAAGGAGAATAGAATAACAATAATCTCCAATCTTAGCTATAGAACCTGATGTATAAAATAATTAGTAAAAGAGTCTCTTTAATTTCATATAATGACTTAAATCATCCCAGATAAATCAAATAGATATACGGTAAAAGAAGGTAGGAGAAATCATTAAACCAATGATGAGAAAAATATACCTTCTTTAAAGCTTTGTGATAATAACGTGTTATGAAAATAAGAAAAGTACAAGAAATTGATATGAGGGAGATATAGAAGATTGAGAGAAAGTTGGAGAATATATATGAATGAGCTCTCATTCACTTCATTCTTGGTATCAATATATTGCACATAGCCTCTACCCTCTATATGCCTCTAACCTATACACAAGGTTACAAGGAAATAAAGATGAGCATAATGATTTTTAATCATAAAAAATTCCCACAAACCATTCATTAGGGAAGTTATAGGTTGAGAGCACTTAATACATAGAATCCTAAGAGTTAGAGGTTATGAACATTAACTCATATAATTTATAACACTTATCTTTTTTTAACTGCTAATCCTATCTTGTCATCTTGTACGAAGTTATCTTCTAGTAGCATTTTTACATAATAAAAATAATAACAATAAGAGCTTTAGATTTAAATTTCTACAGATCGCTAAAAAAAAACTAAACCTATTCCCCCCCCCCCCCAATTTGCCCTAACTTATTTCTCCATACAACAATTGGAAAAAAAACAAAGGGGAAAAAAGAAGAAAAGAAGAGTCTAAAGTGAATATGGTTGAATAGGCTTGTGGGGTTTGATTGTCTCCTAAACGATTACCATCAAAACTCAAAAGTGAATCGTCCAACAACAAGGAATCTTTCATCAAAAGCTCTAATTTCATATTTTTGCCAACCTTTTAGTACAGATATTGCTCATTTTCCTTCAGCACTTTTATGGTTATTTGCTCTTCTCCTGGATTCTCCCAAATGTTCCTCTTCACTGATCTGCTCCCTTTTTTATCACTCTCTCCATTTTTAGATGAACTGAATCGAGTATTGTGTGCACTGTGCATATATATGTAGATAAAATATGAGAAAGTAATTATTTTTATTTTTTTTAATTATACTCTTAATTTTATTCATTTAACTTATTTCATTTAAAATTTAATTGTCAATAATTGTGAATTATTAATTAGTATTTATTATTATATATTTTTAATTGTAAGGCATTGTTACCATTCCGCCGTTTAGTACTCCTAATTAAGCGGAATATCTACAACCACAAATGATAACTATCAATTTATTTTAAGGATTAGCATAATTTTTTAAAAACTGCTAAATTAAACAGTGTTAAACGACATAGTGATTATTTGATGTGCACAAAAGTGACACTGTCTAGTAGTAATGTAGTATAAATAGAAGGTAGATAGATATACGTAGCAGTGTGACTTGAGTGATCAAGTGTTTGATCGCTTGCCTTGGCTGATGCGTTAGGCATACTTGGTGAGATCGTCCGCGGATGGCTTCCTCAACTAGTCCTAATCTCAATTCCTTCATTGGTACAGCAAATCGGCCCTCTACCAAGCAATAGCTCTATAAATGAAGCTATGCCTTAACAACCTGAGACATTAATATTTGGTTGAAGTTATCAACGTGTCTCAAAACCCTTATAGTGCATATTTGGGAGTCAGTATAGGAACCCCCAACCGGACTTTTCTCAAATCCTACAAATTCCTCAAACAGAATCCTAAACACGTTAATAATCTCTTCAATTACAAAATAATGTTATAACTTCATACACATGTATGTCAGATTACACAATACATAGAATGTGATGATTAGAGCTCTGGCTATGAGTTATAAATGTTGAAGGAATACTCTTGGATTAAAACTAGTCTTTAAAGAATAATGATATCAGAATCAGTTAAGTTGATGGCAAGGCTGGCATGTTCTCAGCATTGACAAAAATATAGTAGGAATTGCATTTTCTTTTTCGTTGGTAATTGTAGAAGCTGCACTTCTTCATTTGAGTGATTTATATGTTTTTGAATTTGATTGGATAGTTGAACTGTACAAATTAATTAAATTGCTTGAGTTTTTTCATAATACTCAAGCACTTTGTATAGATAGAAATACTGAAGGGTTGGTTGATTTATTTTCTGCTCAGACAGAACAGAGCTTTTGTTTTTTTGAAAAAAATTTCCTTAATTTGGGTGATTTTTTTTTTATTTTTTAAATTAAGTTTGCATATATTTATTAGATTGCTTAATTTTGACAATATACTCCCCAAATTTCTCTGATTTTTTTGTATGCTTACACCCAGTTACTCATTTTCCCCTTAATTGAACCATATTTTTATGTAATATTTCATAATTAAATTGGGATTTTTAATGGATTTTATGGGACATTATCCCATTATTAAGCATTAATTTTGGTTAGAGACAATTGTTTTGAATTAATGGTAATTAGGGGTAAAAAAATCACAATTTATTAATTATTTTTATACAATTGTTCCTTAAACTTTTGATGCTACCTTGTGCTTAATTTTGCATTGTAGGTGTTAAAGAAGAAATTGAGGATTTTGGAGGTTCAAATTAATTATTTAGAAGGAATTGGGCTAATATTGAGATTTGAGAGGAGCTGTGGGTGACTTGAGGCAAGAGAAGAGACAAGGCCTACAATAATTTTTCGAACTGGGCTGGAAAATAAGATAATAAAGCAAGCCCAATATATATATATATATATAAAAAGAAACAGATCCAGTGGTATTTGGGCTGCTGAAAGAAAGACAAAAAACAAAAAAATAGAGACAGAAACGCAGCTGGGCAGGGGAGCATGGAATGATCTGAGATTTGGGAAATGGAGGATCCGAATCATCTGGTGGATATGGGATTTGGATATAGGAAAAAGCCCAAAACACACACAGACCAGAGAGTGACTGGAGAAACAGAAAGAGAGGACCGGTGGACAGGCGATTCGGACATACAGGACCCGAGAGGGAAGGGAAGCTGAGAGCGAGACGAGAACTTGAAGAGCGCCGCTGGAAAGCAGAGAGGGAGATCGGAGAATGAAAGAAAAAGGAGAGAGAGAGAGCAGGAGGAGCGGCTGCAACACTGAGATAGGGAAACCGAAAACAGAGAGCTGGAGGCCGTGAGTGAGCTCGATATCACAGCCGAGAGTGTGAGGAGATCTGGACAGAGAGAGAGCTTGAGGGAGACGGAGTTAAGCTGGGAGTCTGAGACACCTGAGCCACCGTGGAGCTGCAGTTCATCAACGTCATCCTTTCTCTTTACTTCACCAACACCACATCTCTTAGTTTCCTTCACTACCTCCGTCAAGCTTCGCCTACCACCACCGTCGTCCCTCTGTCTTCTTCCTCCACTAACCACCATCCCCGACCCTTCTTGATCTCTGTCCAGCACCATCATCATTCCTTCCATATACCCTCTAGCTTCGGTTTATTCTCATTCTCCAAGAGACCCACAGTTTCTGTTTCTTTTCCTATTCAATTCCACTTTGTCTTCATTCATACATTTTGGATAGTAGCTTCTCCATGGTTTTCAAGGCTGTTTGTGAGATAATTTTGAATTGGGCTGTGACAGTAGCTATGAGAGGCTGATCCTTTTGCTTCTTGTTGGTGATGGAAATTTGTGGCTTGAGCACTTGTGCTTATATAGGGGAGTTCTTTGATTCAATCTTATGCTTAGACTATATATTTGATTTCCTTGTTTAGATTAATTATTTTATAGTTTTAAGACTTGGATTGCTGTTATGTATCCATGTGAGTTGATCATTGTAGTTTTAATTGGATGATGTATCTTGATGTTCATTTTGATATATATCTTTTGATGTACTTGATGAAATTATGCTTGCTATCATGTTATTGATTGGTAATCATAGTTGATTTTAGCTCTTGAATGGTTCATTAGAACATTCAATTTGAGAAGAACAATTTACATCACTTCAATTTTAATTACACATTAAATAGGTTTAAACAATATTTCAAGAAGTACTAGTTAACTATATTTGTAGGAGCTACTATTAATTGGGAATATTGGACTTAAATGTTATCTTGAGATTGTTCTTGAGACTTAATGAAATTTGAACTCCTATGATTTGTTTAGCAAGGATTGCCACTTTCTTCATCACCAAGATTCATTTCATTATATTATCCTTTTTTAATCCAAATCATTTCTTCATTATTTTCCAAAATACAAAAAAAAAATTAGGAATAGTTTTATTTTCATAAATTTTAATTTCTAGAAAAATTAATTTCAGAAATCCCTTTTCTAACCATGTTTATTGCACTTAGTTTTTCCTAGGGTAGTCAAAATAAATGGCTCCTTGATAAGAAAAAGATCCCGAGTTGTTTGCACTATATTGCATTTAATTCGTGGTAATTTGTGATTTGACCCGAGGCGGCCAAGGTCTTGTCAAATCACCCCTATTAATTCTGCATAATACAATATAAATAAAATAAGTTGTTATAAAATATACAATCGGTGGTTAATAATAAGATTCTTATCCTTAATGGCCTGTTATAAGATGATCCGGATGATTGTAGAATTCTTTCTTGAATAGAATGTCAGCACTGAATTTATGTTTCTTGTCATATGCAATATTTTCATATTTCATGATAAATGATAATGTTACTATTACCCTGTTTTCTTTCCTGGAACTATCTGTCTACTGTCTTCTCCTGAAGCAAGATATGGTCTCCTTGTCAGTTGAGTAGCTAACTTTGATTTCTACTTCAATTCAATTAAGGGACCAAAAAGAAGAAGCATCTATAAGAATTTTACGAGTTCACTATGCTAGATTATTCTTCTGAATTGTTCCCGTGATAGATCATATGAATTGTTTGGATTGTTTTATGATCCCTAAGTTACTGTTTGGAGTAGGTTGTATGTCATATTTGATATACGAAATTGAGGTAACTAAAAGGACAATAGCATGTAACTTGATATTTGTATGCTTAATCAATCTACAATGCTATTTAAAAAATTAAACTAGCAATTGTTGTTCATGAGTGTTAATTGTATTATGCGAACCTAATTTGTTGATTGAGTTCTGAAATCAAGCTTGATGTTGACTCAAAAATCCAAAAAATACTTGAATTAGCCTGACCATTGGGGTACTAACCACTACCTTAGTTCATTTAATGCATAACCATAAGTCATACGAGATCTGAATCATTCCAAGGATGTTTTAATGCCTTTTGACAGGCATCAATATTGGCGTTTGTTGTGCTGTTCAAGTTGAAGGTTGGGTTAGGTTAATTTTTTCCCTGTTGATATCAAATTAATTCAACAATGTTTGTGCAGTAGAAATTTTTTTTAATTGTTATTTGAAGTTTATATAATATAATTTTCTCCTACAAATTCCTCAAGCAGAATCCCGAACATGTTAATAATCTGTTAAATTATAAAATAATGTGACAACTTCTTACACATGTCAGATTATACAATACACAGAAAGTGACAATTAGGGTCTGTTTGGTGTGAGGGATTTGGAGGGGAAGGGAGGGGAGGAAAAATTTGTATGAGTAGAATTTTAAAAGATTGAAGAAGTGGGGTAGTAAAATTTTAATAAAGAGAATATATAAGATAAAAGAGTAAGAAAAATTAATTAAAAATTTTTAACCCCATTTCTCTAATTTTTTTAAATTCAACTCAAAAAAATTTTCCCTCCGCTTACTTCTCCTCCCCTCCCCTCATACCAAACAATCCCTTAGAGATCCCTATAGTTCAAATGGCAAGAGAGAATCTCACACCTAGTGTACATGACATATTGAATCAGATGTAAGCTAAACTAAAGAGAAAACTATTGCTTCCTTTATTCTTCTGCATAGCTTCCTCAGTATACTTCATAATTTTGCACACTTCAATGAGGAGTTCTTTCAAATAGGTTGCATGAACAGTGACTCTTAATTTTTTTTAAAAAAACCATATGGATGATCAGTTGGTTTAAGAGAAAAATGAAAAGCAGAAATTAGTGACTTATAATAACACTGAAGCCAGAGACAATACAGAGAGAAATGGCAATCGCAGTACTTGAGAGAGCAAGCTTACCCAAGTGACCCACCATCATCAACGAAATAATTTGCAGAAAGAACAGCAACCATAGGTCCTGATAAGTAACTAACAACTTTCAATACTTGACCAAACACATCCCATTTACAGGTCTTAATTGTGGTCATCACTGATAGTGTGATGTCGATAGTGAAAAGGTGGCAACTTCAAAAATTAAAAACATAGAAAAACAAAAATAAGAAAACAGCTGAAAGTTGTTTTTGTTTTTTTTTTAAAACAAATTATTGAAAACAACTTCACAAACAAGTTTTTGTTGTTTTTCTGTTTATCAAAAAAAAAAAAACTGTTTTTTAAAAAACTAAATCAAACAAGACCTAAAATTTCCATTATTTTTTTTAACGTGATTGTTTATAATATAAAACAAGTTATATCTCCCGTGCGTTGTACAGGAAGTATTGTCCTTCGATGTGTTAATTGTGACAATAATATATACATAGACATTATATGTGGAATAGTATGATTATCAAAATATGTTGAGAGGATGATGAACATGTGGTGTCGATCCTAAAGTTAAATAGCATTAATTTGATTATCATTGTGAAAAAAATGTCCGAATTGTTTTTGGAAATGAAGGGGAAAATTTAATAGTTTTGAAACGTAGTGAAATCAAAATATTCAAACTTGCCAATATAAAAAACTCAAAAAACAACAACTATATCAAACTCAATGTCAATTGGATGATCTGAAAGAACATCTATAAACGCTCTTTGAGCCTAGAGGGATGCCTTGATCCTGGTGAGGCTCTAATATCCTATTCACCTAAACTTTTTGTCATCCAAAAAAAGAACTCATATTGAATTGGTTGTCTTGTTGTCAAATTCAACCTCTGATATATTCCAAAAACTTTTGATGATCATGAAAATTACATGATTATCTTGAACTGCTTAGATCAAATTTGATTCCCCTAAACCCCCCCCCCCCCCCCAAAAAAGCTTCAAAACTTGGTTTTAAATTATACCTAGAACCTCTCCTAATCATTTTCTCCTTTTCTTCTCCTTATCTTATTTTCACATTTGGATTGAAATTTTGAAACTTGAAATATTATTATTTGATACCTTATGAAAATAATATAAAATTTAAAAGTATACTATTAAAATTTGTTGTGGACATTTTACAACTAATAGACTACCTAAAAATGGGAAAAAGAATATTCTTATAAAATACTGAATCTCAATCATTCATTTTTCAATCCAATGATTGGGATGAAATAAGGAGACAAAGGAAAGAATAGAGAATCAAAATCCATTGTAATCCCTTATTTCCTTACAAAAATCTCCTTTCTTATGAGATGTCAATTGATGTAATGAAACACATGGAATGGCAAAACGGTTTAAGTTTGTTCCTTTTTTTAACTTTTATTATATATATAATTTTATATTCGGCATATCTAACTTAATTAGTTGTGTGTGTGTGTGTGTTAATTATGAAAAAAGTCAAAATGTAAGTACAATAGTTATAGTTTCTTGGGTCGTGCCCTTGTAATAAGAAATAACTAGTTTTGACGAAAACAATTCAGAGGATCAATGTTTACATATCAGGTGATTGATGAAATATTCAATGCAATTTTGAAATTTCTATCAATCTTGTTTTTTTTTTCAGAAATTATATTAATAATATTACAGATGTAATCAACATGCACTCATAATGTTTTTACTCTTGTGTCACAAAGCATCCAAGAGAATATGCGTGGACTAATGTACAAATTAAAATATCTTGCTTTCGCCAAGAAAATTTTCTTGTTTGGCGTACTAAGATTAGTAAAATAATTAAACTGATTAATGTTTGTAATTTGAATTTGTAACTTAAAATATCTTAGTTATTATTTCTAGTTCCTAATTAATGGTTTGTTGCCTTTGTCAGTAAGGTCAATCAATCATGGATCAAGTTTTGAGGAAATTAGGATATAATGGCAATTAGGAAATTTCAGAAACTACAAAAGAATTTTTAAATATGATTGTCTAACCAATCAAATATGAACAAATATAAATTATGTAAATTAGGAAATATTTTAAATTAGTCATTAATATTATGTATATTTTTATTAGTGGATCTCGAACAACCGATTTTCACTAAGAAATATTTTTAACAGACAACCAGACAGTGACCATCTTATGCAATCCAAAAGTCTGTGTAGAAAATAGATAGTTAAAAAAAATGCTAGGTAGATAGTGAATATACATCAACAACAGAAACATAGCCTTAATCTGTGCATCTGTCAAAAACCAAATATCGGGATAAATTTTTAAGTAAGAGATCTTACTCAATAACCTCACTGAGCCTCCTCTTCGGTCTTCATCTTCCTCTTTTAATGGGGGTCCAAACAACTTAATCTACCCTTTTCACTCGTGCCTCCAATAGCTTTCTTTATACATGCATAAACCACCTCAAACGATTTTTTAGGTAGATGGTGAATATATTGCCCAAAAAAAAATCTAGTCATACTTATAGTGAAAAACTCGCTTACTCCCTATATTATGCATCAAGTTAAAAACCTGTCTTTCGTTCACAGCCGCTTGCATGTACTGACACACTTTTAACACTTAAGTTACCATAGAGAATGAAAGCTCAACATCTGATCTCTATTGATCATATAATGTTTGGTTGCTAGGTATCATGCCAACAGGATGCTGGACTTCTCCGCCCCAGGTGCATGGGATTATCTTTTCTTTTAATTCATGATTTACTTGTTCATTATTGATTAGATAGTGCGTGGGAATTTAGTAAAATGTGCTTCCTTGATCAAATGGATATCAAAATTTGGACACTCATTTGGACTAGTGGATATTATATCCCAAAAGCTCTATCATAATGTCAAAATGAGTTTTTTTTTTTCCTTGTGTTTTTAAATATGTTGTTGAATGATAAGGGTTCCATGGCCTGCTTTTCCAGATGAAATCGGCATTTTTATTTTTTTCCAATGCCTCTACAGAATTTACTTTTTGATCATATATCACATTTAGTGGAAGTGCTGCAAGATCTGAACTAGGTGCTGCTTTTTATATTTCTGGTAATCTCGCTTGATAGTCCTTTAATAGCGTATTCTACTTGAGTGAAAAGTGATTTAACCATAATTTTATATATTTTTAATTAATTAAATAGGGACTCTTAATGTATTTTCCAGGGCATTATCGCATGATTAAGCACTTATTTTAATTAGAGGCATTTGTATTGAATTAATTGTAATAAAAGGATAAAATTGCCATAATTATTAAATATTTATACATATGATCTCTTGAATTTTTAATACTACCTTATGCTTAATTTTTGCATTGCAGGTGCTTTGGGTCACAATTGATGATTTTTGGAGTCTGAATACAAGGAAAATTATAGAAAAGGACCACAGCAAATTACAGAAAAGTACCCATCAGCTTTTTCATGAGGAAAATTTATTGGAGAAAATTACAGAACAATACCCAAGCCACAAATTCAACATTCAAACCGACAGAAAAATAAAATCTGGCAGGTTTTGTCATGTGCACTTCTGGAAGACGTAGAAATTATATGCACGCGCATATCACGGAAAGATTTGTGTTGCAGCTTGGTTTCAGACTGTACCTAACATGGTTGGTGAAGGGAAATGGACAGTGTCAATCTCACTATATATACCCCCATCTTCACCACCATGAGAGCATCCCGACTGCAACTGCAGCTCTTCCTTCTTCAAATTTTCCGTTTCCATTTTCTTTTGCCGAGGTACTACAGAACGGGGAGTTGAAGTAAGAACGAGGTCACCACTTACACCACTGACCTCTTCCCTTCATCACCACCATTCACCTTTACCAGCCTCTGCACCTTCCTTACCACCACGTTCTTCATTTTCATCACCACACCATCATCTTGTTCACAGTCCAGCAGCTCCTTCATCCCAACCACCATCACTTTCGGTCTTCTCCACCAAAAGCCATAAAAAACTACAAGTGTAGCACCCTCATCTCCTCTCTGTGATATTTTAGAAAGTTTTGCATTTTCCGGCGAACTATTCCAGTTTTCCGGCCCCCACTTCCGGCGAAGCTTGATTTTTTTGTGAAACATTTTCTCCTCCGTTGTGTCTTATTTTCTTCCTACCATCGTCCTTTCATCATGCAAATACCGCATCATCATTTTCCATCGGTTTTTCTGTGACTCCCGTGTTGTTTCCAATTTTCCGGCGAAGTTCTGCAATTTCTGGCCCCCACTTCCGGCGAACTATTCTAATTTTCCCACCCCCACTTCCGGCAAACCTCACCTCTGGCAGTCTGTACCCTTTGTTTCTCATTGCTGCCATTATTCTATCTTGTAAAGCATCATCAACTTAGTTGCAACCGAGAAAGGGAACTGAGAACGCGAAGCAGAAACGCGAAACTGTGCTTCATATATCAATATGTACGCTGACATCACCAATATGCATGCTGACATCATCAATGGCATATCTTTGTTCATGCATGCACGTGAAAACTGAATTCAGGGGAGTTTTGTTTTTATTTTTCTTATTCAAATATTTTGTTTGATTATTGTTGGAACAATGTGTGATTAAATTTGTGTTGTGGGATTTATATATATACTTTGCCTATGATTTAAATTAATTTGAGTGGTGTGTTTATTTATATATTTAATTAAATTGTATTTTCTTTTATTTTTTTTATTATTTTTTTTAACAAGAAAAACCCAAAAATCAATTTTCCCTTGTTTTATTGAATTTGTTTTTACATGACATTTAGCATTACCTAGGATTCAATTAAAGGCTCCTTGAGAAAAGAGAGACGACCCGAGTATTGCATTATACTGCAATTCTTGGATTAAAAATCTTGTATTTGACCCCAAGACGCAAAGATACGGTCAAATCAATGGCGCCGTTGCCGGGGAGTCATTTTTGACTCCATGGTTAACTAAGTGTCAATTGAGAAATTGATTTGGGGTTGCCTGTGTGAGCTTCTTGATTTTTACAATAGTTTCATACCATTTCCATATTTTTCAAAAAAAAAAAAAAAATTTCTGTCTGTTTTATTTTTTTTCCACAAATAGGTGCATTTAGATCCTTACCACTACATTCATACTCATCATTGCATTTTCATTCTATTTCGTTAAGTTCATTCTGTGTCTTGCATTTAGCTGTGTTGAGTGGTTTGAATTTAATTAGTAGTTTAATTCAAAAAAAAAAAAAACTTTCATTCCCTTTTAGTGGCTTCATTTTGAATAACTTGTTTTTATTGTAATTCTCGTTCATTAGTGATATGATTTTGGCATTTAAATATTTACATAAACTTGCATTTTTTTTCTTTGTAGTTTTTCCCCCTTAAAATTTGTGTGCAAAATAGTTTTGGTATTTCATTAATCCATTGTTTTCTTATTTTTTTCTTTTGTATGTCTAATCAATCTGAAAAGACATTAGATCATTCTTCTAATTTTGAATTGTTCATTGACTTAAGTGATTGTGCTTCTCAAGGTACCACTATGGCAAATAATGGTGAAGGACAAAGGAGAAGAACTATTAGGGATGTGACAAGATCAGACGTCACTATTGATCCTTTTAGTGCCGCATGCCCTAACCTTAATGTCAATTTCGAGCTTAAGGGACCTTTGCTTGCTTCACTACCTCGTTTTCATGGACTTGAGAAGGAAAATCCTTACAACCATCTCAATGCATTACACGTGGCTTGCTCAAATATGAAGCCTGTCGGTGCTCGCCTAGAAGATGTACAACTGAAGGTGTTCTACTTCACCTTGGAAGGGAAGGCGAAAGAGTGGTATATGATGCTACCAAGTCAGGTTAATGACGCTCTTCATTCATGGGGAAATCTGAAAAAAGCCTTCTTGGAAAAATACTTTCCCGCTGCAAGGATTGCTGAGCTCAAGAAGGAGATTTACTCTATCAAACAAGACCCCTCAGAGTCTTTTTATGAGTATTGGAGCCGCTTTCAGGAGCTTTTGGCTAAGTGCCCACACCATCAAATCAGCAATGAGCAATTAATCCAATACTTTCATGATGGTCTTTTACCTAATGAAAAGGGTATTCTAGATGCTTCAGCTGGGGGTTCCTTAGAAGATTGCACTGCAGAGGAAGCATGGGCTCAAATTAAAATGAGAGCTCAAAACACTCAACAATACAATGTAAGAGAGATCAGAAGTGTCTGTGATATCGGATCTAACCAAAGGATGATCGCACTTGAGTCTAAAATGGATACACTCACTTCGCAGCTTTCTCTCGTCACCACTGAACTTCAACATCTGAGTACCCAACAAGCAACTCATTTTCCTACTTCACAAGCTCTTGTTGCACCCAGTTGCGATAATTGTAGTTCAGCGATGCACATTACAAGTCTATGCCCTAATCCTCATGAGGAAGTCAATGCTATGTATCAAGGAAGGCCTAACCAACAAAGATGGGACTCTAACACCACCACCTACAATGAAAACAGAAGACCTAATCCTAATTTTGGTTGGAGGAATCAAGAAGGTTCATCTTATCAAGTCCAATCATATGGGTCAAATCGTGGACAAATGGTGCCTATTCAAGAGTCCAAAGGCGATGAAACCAATCAATTACTGAAGAGCTTGGCTGCTCGAATTGCTAGCATTGATAATCGGATGATGGAAGAAAAAGCTTTGAATCAGGGTCAATTCTCTTCTATCAACGCATCTCTACAAAAGCTACACAATGACAGGGCAAGTGACAGTACTCAAATGGCTCATATGTACAAGAAGTTTGAAGAGTTGGAGTTGAAAAACAACACAGTTCAATCTCATTTAACCCAATTCTCCAATTCCTTGAGTGATGTGCATGCTAAGACTGGTGGGTCTATTCCTTCAAACACCGTCATCAATCCTAAGTCCCTAAATGCTATTGAACTGAGAAGTGGTAAAAAGGTACACTTTCCTGAAGAGATCGACAATGAAGTAGATGAGGAGATAGAAGTTGAAAGTCCATCTTTGAGCCTAATGAAGTTTCCAAATCCTGAAAGCTCCAAAGAGAAGGCTATTCTTGAAAGGAAGAAGGACAAAACAGTTGAACAACCTCAAGTAGAACAACAACCACTTCTGAGAGAGGTTGGATTCAAGGAAAGAAGAACTTTTGAGGAAGGTAAGACAAGCGAGCATGGCACCTTATCCAACGCTAATGGTAAAGAGGTAAAAATTTCTCAACTCCCTTTCCCTAAAGCTTACTTTCAAGGCAAGAAAATGCATGATGAACAAACTGAGAAAGAAATGTATGACTTGTTTAGTAAGCTATATATCAATGTTCCTTTCTTCCAATTGGTCAAGTCTATGCCCAGTTATTGCAAATTCCTTAAAGACCTTTGTACAAATAAGAGGAAATTCAAGCCTAATGAGAGAGTTCAAGTTAGCTCTAATGTGTCTGCCCTATTCAAACCTCAAATCCCTGATAAATGCAAGGATCCTGGCTCATTCACTGTACCTTGTACCATAGGTAATGTAAATGTGGCCCAAGCCTTGTTAGACTTAGGTGCAGCCATTAATGTCATGCCTAGTTCCATTTTTAAGTCTCTTGGAGTCAAGGAACTTAAGAGAACTACTGTGGTTCTCCAACTAGCTGATAAAAGCATTAGGCAACCGCAAGGTATCATTGAAGATTTACTTGTCAAAGTCAAGGATTTAGTTTTTCCAGCCGATTTCTATGTGTTAGACATGTCTCAAGAACCTAGTGAATCCACCCTTATCTTAGGGAGACCCTTTATGATGACAGCCAGTACCTTGATAGACATGAAACATGGTTCAATTACCATGGAAGTGGGTAACCATAAGCTAAGTTTCAATATGTATGAAGCCATGAAACACCCTTTTGAAGATTGCTCTTTATTAGGTGTAAATTCAATTGACTTAGCATTTGATGATATGGTTAATGAATGTGACCTCAACTTGCACACTGATAATTGTGATCTTAATTGTGGCATTGCATTGGATTCATGTGATGATAAAAGCTCTCCTCCTTCTTCTGTTGATAATTTTGATTCACAGGGGAGTAATATTTCTAACCTTAACTCATCAATGGTTGATTGTTAGTTATCTTCCCTAAGTGATTTTTCTCTTACTTCTCTTGATTCATGGGAACGTAACTCATTTGATAATTCATGCTTTAGTGATGATGCTTGTGAGGAAGGTATTCTTGCTAATGTTTTAGGTCATAAACCAGCTGAAGAGTCTAAATGTGAGGTTGGTAATCAAGACATGGACACTTTTCATGAGATAGCCCTTACGCCAATCAAGACCTCCTCTTGTGTGACTCATTTTGATGCTAAACGCAATATGGTTAAAGGGCCACTTCTTAACTCATCATCTAAGCCTCGAACAAAGATTACTCCTCATACCCTACGATTTTTGAATGAACTAATCACTTCTTGTGAAGTAGGTATGAAGGAAGCTGCTTTCCCCAAGCCTGTTGCTGCTGTAGACCGACTGAATGTTGGTTCAACACTTGGGAAGACCAATGCTCAATTGGTAGAATCTACGGAGTCTAGCACAAGTCATGCATCTCATAAGTCTGAAAAAGGGAGTATTTTCACTACCCTTAATCTTCCTACACTAATTCCCTCTATTGTTCAACCTCCTGAATTAGAGCTTAAACCTCTCCCCCCTAATTTGAAATATGCTTTCCTTGCTGCTAATGGGAAATTGCCTGTGATTATTTCAAATTCTTTGTCTGTAAGTGAGGAGGAGAGACTGCTTGATGTTTTAAGTAAAAATCAAAAAGCTCTAGGTTGGACTTTAGCTGACATTCCTGGAATCAATCCTGCTATTTGTACCCATCGGATCCTCTTGCATGAGGAATCCAAACCTCTTAGGCAGCCTCAACGGCGACTCAACCCCCTGATTCTAGATGTGGTCAAGAAAGAAGTGACAAAATTATTGAGTGCGGGTATCATCTACCCAATTTCTAATAGTGAATGGGTTAGTCCAGTACAGGTTGTACCTAAGAAGAGTGGGATCACTGTGATAAAAAATGAAAATAATGAATTGATACCTACCAGGGTGCAAAATGCTTGGTGAGTATGCATAGATTACAGGAAATTGAATGAAGCCTCTAGGAAAGATCATTTTCCCTTGCCTTTCATTGATCAGATGCTTGAAAGGTTGGCAGGTAAGAGTCACTATTGTTTTTTAGATGGTTATTCAGGATATTTTCAGATCCCAGTGGCTCCGGAAGATCAAGAAAAGACCACCTTTACTTGTCCATTTGGAACCTATGCGTATAGGAGAATGCCGTTCGGATTGTGCAATGCACCTGTCACTTTCCAACGTTGTATGATGTCACTATTCAGTGATTTCCTAGAAAATTGTATGGAAGTTTTTATGGATGATTTTACAGTGTATGGAAATTCATTTGATACTTGTTTAAATAGTTTGGATAAGGTTCTTGCTAGATGCATTGAGAAAAATTTAATTTTGAATTATGAGAAGTGCCATTTCATGGTTGATCATGGAATAGTACTTGGTCACTTGATATCTAGCAAGGGCATTGAAGTTGATAGAGCTAAAATTGAGGTAATTTCCTCCTTGCCCTACCCCACTAATGTTAAAACGCTTCGTTCTTTCTTAGGGCATGTGGGTTTTTACCGACGATTCATAAAAGATTTCAGCAAGATAGCTCTACCATTATCCAAATTATTGCAAAAGAATGTTGATTTCATCTTTGATGATTTATGTAAACAAGCATTTGATGAATTAAAATCACACTTGATTTCGCCCCCTATTCTGAGTGCACCAGATTGGACCTTACCTTTTGAACTAGCATGCGATGCCTCCAATTGTGCTGTGGGGGTCATGCTAGGGCAAAAGCATAACAAGTTGTTCCATGTGATTGCTTACGCATCCAAAACCCTGGATAGTGCACAAAGGAATTATACTACCACTGAAAAAGAACTGTTTGCTGTGATATTTGCATTAGATAAGTTCAGACAATATTTAATCAATTCTAAAGTGGTTGTGTATACAGATCATGCAGCTGTGAAGTTTCTCTTCACCAAGCCTCAGTCCAAGCCAAGGCTTATTAGATGGATGTTACTGCTACAAGAGTTCGACATTAGCATTAAGGATAGGCCTGGAACTACAAACCTTGGAGCGGATCACTTGAGTAGACTACCGGATGGCACAAGGGGAGTACTTGACTCTGATCTTGTTTGTGATAACTTTCCTGATGCATCCCTAATGTCTATATCTGTTTATGTTCCTTGGTTTGCTAGTCTTGTCAACTATATCGTGACCGGTCTCATCCCTGAGCATATGTCTTCCTTTCAGGCTCAGAAACTTAGACGAGAAGCTGAACACTACATTTGGGATGAGCCCTATTTGTGGAGACTATGCAATGATCAAGTTATTAGGAGATGTGTTCCAGAGACTGAAACTAAGGACATACTGTCCGCTTGCCACTCTATGATTT
Source organism: Inga oerstediana (assembly GCA_963210345.1). Lineage (NCBI taxonomy): Eukaryota > Viridiplantae > Streptophyta > Magnoliopsida > Fabales > Fabaceae > Inga > Inga oerstediana. Next base: position 69,910,386 of record OY723403.1, read on the forward strand.
GTGGTGGACACTTTAGTGCCAAGAAGACATCTAGGAAAGTATTAGATGCTGGGTTTTACTGGCCCACCCTTTTCAAGGATTCATACTCATATTGTAAGGCATGTGATAAATGCCAAAGATTTGGGGGGCTAGGAAAACGGCACGAGATGCCACAACAACCTATGCTTTTTTGTGAGATATTTGATGTATGGGGTATAGACTTTATGGGCCCTTTTCCACCCTCATCAGGCTATAGCTATATCTTGTTAGCTGTGGATTACCTCTCTAGATGGGTCGAAGCTATTCCTACTAGGAAGGATGATGCCCAAACGGTTTCCAAGTTTCTTAAGTCTTATATCTTTTGTAGATTTGGAGTACCGCGGGCTATAGTAAGTGATAGAGGAACCCACTTTTGCAATAAGGTTATTAATAACTTACTTGCTAAGCTTGGGGTGACTCACAAAACTTCTACCCCTTACCATCCATAAACAAATGGGCAAGCAGAAGTATCCAACCGAGAGATCAAACAGATTCTAGAAAAGATAGTCAAGCCTTCAAGGAAGGATTGGAGCTTAAGGTTGGAGGAAGCACTATGGGCCTATAGAACTGCTTTTAAGACACCAATAGGAATGTCTCCTTACCGACTTATCCATGGAAAGGCTTGTCATATTCCGGTGGAATTGGAGCACAAAACCTATTGGGCTGTGAAAATGTGCAACATGGATATAGAAGAGACAGGCTGGGAAAGGAAATTGCAACTACAAGAACTTGAAGAAATGCGACTAGATGCTTATGAGAGCTCTCGCATTTACAAAGAGAAGACCAAGTTGTTGCATGATAAGAAGATCTTGAGAAAAGATTTCAAAGTAGGTGACCGTGTGCTGTTGTACAAGGCCCAATTCAAGTTGTTAAGTGGGAAGCTTAAAGATAAATGGTATGGGCCTTTCACCGTCACCAAAGTGCATTCATTTGGCATGGTAGAGCTACTTGATGAGACTACTGGAAAAGAGTTCCAAGTCAGTGGACACCTGCTCAAGCTCTACTGTGATTCAACATTAAAGCCTACTTGAGGCCAGGTTGCTTCTTCTCCTTTCACTATCTTTTGCTTTCAATGATCTTTCATCAGTTATTATGTATGCTTTATTGATTGCTTGAGATAAGTGTGGGGGGAGGGCATTCCAGTAGAAGTAGTGTAGTTTAAAAAAAAAAAAAAATTTGTGTGTTTTGTTTTTTGTTTTTTTCTTTTGTTCTTCCTTTGTGTGTGCACTTAATTACCATTGTTCCTTGACTTTCAACCTGCTTTACACATTGAGGACAATGTGTTGATTAAGTGTGGGGGAGGAAAATACATTTTGAATCCCAATGGTTGATTTTAAATGTGAAAATACCTTAAACTAGAAAATTTTTCAAAACTTTTTCAAGAATGACTTGCTTTGAAGTATGACATAAATGGTAAAGGGTCGCATTTACCATTTTGGACATGTAATTTGCAAGAAATTGTTTTTTGAGCTTCCATGAGATCTAGTTTTGGCAAATTTTTTTTTTAAAAAAACCATATTTTGTTTTCAAGTGAATGGGAAAAGAAATGAACCCACAATTGGATTCTTGTTTACTCCTTGTAAAAAAAAAAAAGTATATAGTTAAAAAAAAAAATTTGTATGATTAGTGTGTTTAATATTTGAGCATGATTATAATTGATTGCAATGTTTTGATTAATTGTGTTTGTAAGGTTAGCACTAGAAGTTAAGTGGATGTTTTGTGGTTAGTTTCCTATGCAATTAATTATGTTAGAAGAAGCATTAGACAAAAACCTTGTTGGAAGATTATTTGGACCTTAAATTCTTTCCATGTGTGCATGTTCACTTTATTTTCATCTTCTAGAACTTGTTTTAACTCTTCTTCAAAACGGCACACTAGTAGAAAAATGACTTTTAAGACCGGTTAAAAATGACTTTTTAGACCGGTTCTGTATTAGGTCTTGATACAGCCGGTCTTAAAAGTCTGTTATTTTTTAGACCGGTTGTACCCACAACCGGTCTAAAAACTCCACATTTAAGACCGGTTGTGGGAGCAACCGGTCTTAAATATGAGACATTTAAGACCGGTTGCTCCCGCAACCGGTCTTAAATGTCTCATCTTTAAGACCGGTTGTATTACAACCGGTCTTAAAGATGAGACATTTAAGACCGGTTGTACCACAACCGGTCTTAAAGATGAGACATTTAAGACCGGTTGCTCCCACAACCGGTCTTAAATGTCTCATCTTTAAGACCGGTTGTACTTAAATGTCTCATATTTAAGACCGGTTGCTCCCACAACCGGTCTTAAAGTACTTTTTAAGACCGGTTGTGACTACAACCGGTCTTAAAGCTTCATTTTTTTTTTTAAAAACGTCCCTTTTATTATATGTACACGCACAGAATGCTCCAATTTTAAACAGCAATACATAATAATCACCATCCCATCTTTCCCATGCATTCATTGAACTCGCCTAGTTATGGGTGGAAAAATACCAAACTAAGATTAAGAAATGTCATAAAACACACATCACGTGTGTGTGTGTTATGGTAAGTCACTAAAATTTTCAGCATTTCCAAATCTCATCTCAGAAAGTTCAAACTATTTTGTGATTTTGCAGAAGTGCAGGCAAAGCCATTGAAGCAGAAGAACAACTAAGTGCAAAGTATAGTAATCAACAAGTTTGCATACAAAACTGCAAATTCTAGTCAACTAAAGGCTTATTACTAAACACCAGGCAGTCCAGCGTTTCTTGTCCTCCCAAAAAATCCACCTGCAAGAATCATATACTTGTAAGCAATTTGATGGACAGAAATTTCTCTGAACTCAATCACTCATACATATACAACACCTCAACATTCTCCATAATCTCCAATCACATCCCTATATATAAGCTAGGTATATGCAATTAACAATCACCAAATGACAACAGTAAAACAAAACCTGATTCATTCATACCATAACTAGAACAACATCAGACCAGCGTTATCATAATAAATTACAATAATGTACAATGAACTTTGGATTCAAAAACTCACTATTTTTGTAATAGCTCATGGATGAATTCAGCACAACATGTGCGAATGAAATCAATATCTTCTTCAGGAAAGGGATCAGCAAGATCAAACATCTGTAACACCAAAACCAGACGAAACATTGACTTAGTAACTTAAAAACAATAAAGTAATTAAAACAAAAGTTCAGAAATATAAATTTACCTCTTGAGTAAAATCAGTCGTGCCTAGAGTGATAATATTGTAAATGTGTCTCAAAACATAAAAACCACATAAGTTGGACCCCTTTGGTTGCCGACGGCTCTGAGAAAAAACATGATATCATTAAAACAAATATAAAGGCATGTCTTATTACATTCTTTAAACAAATCCATATGTACTAACCTTTGGTATGATCCATGTAGGGTCCTTTAAGTCACGAACATGCTTACCACAAGCACTGTGTAGGAATGTCCGCATAGCCCTATGATCATCACAATGACAAAGGTTATTGGTTTTACACAAATTCCATAAACTTTGCATACAAAAGGTAAGAATGCAAGAAAACTAACGAATTAATGGTCTTTTTCAAATCATTCCCTGGTTTGAAGTGGAGGGAACATAAGAGGATGACAGTGTAACTACTCTTGCATAGAAGAAGCAACTGCCAATGATCACTGAAAAAAACAGAAGAATATTAATAAGCAAACATAAAACATTATATAAATTATAAAATATCAATTTGTTTCTTACCTATGCACATATGGAGCCAAGAAACACTCGGTTCCAGTTTCACTAAGCCTCTGTGACAAGTATGTATGTCTAGTAGCAGCAGTGGTCCCTTTCTCTTGGATGTGATGGGGGCATAAGAATCCAAATTTTTCGCTTTTGCCAGAGGAGACCAACCTACGATGCATGTACCTACAATAACGTAAGCACATAAATAAAAGGTAAACGGTGAAACTTTTAAAATATTTACTTTGAATTGCAGAAGCTACTTACATTAAGAACAGTTGGACAATCGCAATCGTAAGATTTTGTCCAGGAGCTACCAGGGACAGCAAATCATCCCTCTCAAGATAGCATGTCACTCCTAACTGTCCAACAAATGAATTCGTAGGCCACTCTCTTGTTTTGAATGATGTATCAAAAGCCATCAGAATCACTTGCTGCATGATATTCAATGGAGGCTGTGAAACTTCTTGCTGATCAGTGAAGGGAGCTGGACTTGGTGGGGCTTTGATCGGACTTGGTGGTGGGCCTTTGATCGGACTATCCTCGGCTCGACCAGAAACAAGGTTCGTTGGCCACAAGATGAATGTGCCCAAGACATCGCTAACGACCTTGAATTCATCAGAAGGGATAGGGACAGGTGCATCCGCAATAATCACCTCGTCAACTGACACCCAGACTTGATCACCTTCCATTTGTCGGTGGTGGACAGTTGATCCCAGGTTATGCACACTACCCCGTGCAACTAACCGTCTCAGAGGATCCTCGACAAAAAGATCACAAAGCCCAGTAATTTGCGGGTTAGGACCCTCTGATGACTGCCCGATGTTGCAACAACTACCTTTAGTGCTCTGCTTATTAGGATCAATCGATTGTGGAGGGGGAGCACTGGTATCTTGTCTTGAGCTCATAAACACTATCATTTCCTCTTTCATCTTGCTCAACCGGGTCTCTAAAAGTGCATCAAAAGATGCTTCAGCCTCGGCCTTTGCTTCTGCTCTTACAATGGCCAACATATTCTCCAATTCCTCCCTAGTCACGATGTTTGAGGAATAGTATACGGGGGCTCCAAAGTAATCCCGTATCCCTACCCCTCCTCCAACTCCCCTGACACGGCCTGGATGCTCGTGTTTGCCAGTAGCAACTGTGAGGATGTCATTCCTGCCCTCCGACGTAAAAGATCCCTCAACTTGTTGTTTTCTAAGTTCATCCTGTAACATAATACAAAATAACAAACGTAAGTAATAATGTACGTTTCTTATGTAATTAATTACAATAACGTTATATACTTACAATTCTTTCACCAACTATACGAGATTTTTCACTCGTATAAGTCCCACTCCTCTTTTGGTGGGCAAATTGCCATTTTTCTTCTCGACGAATCGGAGATGGCGGAGAAAGAAGAACAGAAGGATCGGATTGAGATGCTTCTTCCAATCTCTTCCGTTTGGCCTCCAACAAGTCTCTTTCAGCCTTTGCATAACCCCCACGAGACATTGTATGAGGGCAATCATTCTTTCTACCACTCTCTTGTGCTTTTTGCCTTTTTGCCTGCGAATAAGAAATAATACAAAAGGAAAGTGTTATAATCAATTAAGATAATTGCTAAGTAAATAAAATAAAAAATAAGTCAACTAACCAAAGATTCAGGAGTAGTCCGAAGCCTAACAAATTCTTCCCAAGTCGCTTGATCAAGAAATGTATACGTGCTGCACGGATTAGGACGAGGCTGACCATCTTGCACCTCAATATGAATGTAATTGTTGGTCAGACTTGTCTTAAACTTGCTCCAGCGCTCATAACAATACGTCATCGTCTTGTTGTACAAGATCTCACTCTGAGGAACGTCGTAGGTGAGCTGAAATGCATGCATTGAAGGAGTAAGTGACAAATGAAGTGACATTTGATAATAATTAATTACATACAGAAGAGAATTGTATACCTGAATAGTGTCCCAAATATGCTGCTTCACCTTTGGATCGACATTTCTCCACTCCTCTATCAAGATGCTCGGCTTGTTACGTGCAAGGAGGCCGACGAAACTCCTATATTGTTGTGCATTAGGCCCGATTGGTTTCCAATGTCTATCAAACTCAATCGGTATCTTTTCGCCTGCACTCCGACTGAGGGAAACATCTGTCAACCGTGTGCCACGTCTACCCCTCCGTACAGACTGGCTACTGCGCTCAGTATGACCCTGGCTCGGAGCATTGCTAGGCTCGCCCTGGTTAACACTAGCTGGCTGACTCTGCTGAGCACTACGTGACTGACTCTCCTGAGCAGTACGTGGCTGACTCAGAGGTGGAGGAGGTGGCTGATCCTCTGCACTAGGACGCTGGGGATCCGTCATTTGCCTGTAACGACAATAAAGAAAGATAAATCCTAAGCGTTGACATGTGAAGACTATATCGATAAAATAACTAAACATATTCTTCAGATAATAAACATAATCATAATTACTTTAGTTAGTTAAGGTCAAAGTAGTATCATAAAGAGATATCCTCCCATATTCCCTCATGATGATCATTTCTTGTGCCGTGCGCATTATCTGCTTCATCTTCTTCGTTCAGTTCTGGTAGACCCCTGGAAAAAGAAGGAGTCTCAAGAAGATCATAATTTGAGTGACTTTTCTCGTCAATATCAACGACCCTTTTTCCTTGGAGAGCTACAGACCAAAGTAGTATCATAAAGAGATTCAGCCACTAATACAACACCACTGTTCTGGACGGTGCTCTTATCATCTAGGGACTTCGTGTAAAAGGTATAACCATTGATCACAAATGAAGTCCAACTTATGACATCAACTTCAGGACCACGTGCTAACCAATTTATTGTATCAGAAACACATTCTTCTCCGTCAACCTTTTGTTTGAACCAATGTGCGAAAGTTCTGTTATGCTCCCTGATTAACCTTTGTTCGCTCATTCGACTATTTTGTTTCCGTACAATTTCTTTATGGGCATTCATGTAATATTGAACTTCATCAACATTGTTCAAGATGTACAGGTGGACTTGTTGCAATTCATCAGCATCTATGCTCTTTACTGTTGCCCCGCGTCTACCCCCTTCTTGATCATGACACTTAGGAAGGCCAATATGTCGTACATTTGACAAATACTGTTGACAAAATTCCATAGCTTCTTCAGAAACATATTTTTGAACAATAGATGCTTCAGGCCGATTGGGGTTCTTCACATACCCTTTTAGTATTTTCATGGTTCTTTCGATCGGGTACATCCACCGGAAATAGATAGGGCCACACAACTTTATCTCCCTCACTAGATGAACAACCAAGTGTACCATGATATCAAAAAAGGACGGAAGAAAAAGCTTCTCAAGCTGGCATAAGATAATGTATCCTTCATTTTCCAATTCCTCCAATCTTTCCGTGTCAATGACTTTACAACAAATGGCATTGAAGAAGAAACAAAGTCTAGTCAATATGTGTTGAAGATCATATTCGGCAATGCCTCGAATAGCTACTGGGAGTAGTTGTTGCATTAAGACATGACAATCATGAGACTTTAGCCCTATTAACTTCAAGTCTTTCATCGATACAAGCTTTTTAAAATTTGAACAATACCCTGAGGGAACTTTAGCGCCATGTAAACACTCACAAAAGCTTCTTTTCTCAACCTTAGACAAAGTATGAGCAGCTGGAGGACAAAATGTTCTATTACCGTATGGCCTTGGATGTAAATCTTCTCGTATTCCCATTTCTTGCAAGTCTAATCTTGCCTTCACGCCATCCTTAGAACTTCCCTGTATGTTGAGCAGTGTCCCAACAATACTATCACATACGTTCTTCTCCACATGCATGAAATCAATACAGTGTCTGACGTCAAGATTGCGCCAATATGGAAGATCGAAGAAGACGGACCTTTTTTTCCATATATTTTTCTCATTTCTACTCTTTGATGACTTACCAAACATAGTATTGATATTTTTCACCTTTTCATAAATTTTCTCCCCAGTCAATGCCTCTGGAGCATCTTCAAACTCTTGGCCACCGAAAAAAGCTTTTTTTAATCTACGATAAGGGTGGCTTCATCTTAGAAATCGCCTATGCCCAAGGTAAACCGTCTTTCTTCCATGTTGAAGTTGATGGTAGCATGTGCCTTCTTCACATATCGGACAAGCTTTGTGGCCTTTAACGCTATATCCTGACAAGTTCCCATATGCAGGGAAGTCATTTATAGTACAAAAGATCATTGCTCGCATATTAAAAGTCTCCTTCTTGTTCGCATCAAAAACATCGACACCTTGTTCCCACAACTCTTTCAAGTCTTCGATCAAGGGTTCTAGGTAAACATCTATGTCATTTCCGGGTTGCTTTGGTCCCGAAATCAACATAGACAACATAATGTACTTTCGTTTCATACATAACAAAGGAGATAAGTTGTAAATTACCAACAGAACAGGCCATGAACTATGTATACTGCTTAGGCTACCATAAGGATTCATACCATCTGTGCTAAGCCCAAGCCTGAGATTCCTAGGTTCTTCACCGAAGGTAGGAAATAATTGATCGATTTTTTTCCATTGAGAAGAATCAGCTGGATGTCGCAGCTTTCCATCAGAAATCCGCTCATCTGCATGCCATCTCAAATTTTTGGCATCAATTTCATTAGCAAACAGGCGCTTGAACCTTGGAATGATTGGAAGATACCACAACACTTTTGCAGGGCCCTTATTTGATTTATACCTTGGAGTTTCACATATCGGACATTGCTCCTTCTCTTCATGATCTTTTCTATACAATATGCAATCATTAGGGCAAGCATGGATCTTTTTATACTTCATCCCTAGTGGACACAGTATTTTCTTAGCATCATAGTATCGACAAGGCAACACATTATCATCAGGAAGCATATCTTTAAAGGCCTCAAGTGTTTCTGAAAAACTCTTGTCGCTCCATCCATGCCGTGCTTTCAAACTTACCAATTTCAATACAGCATTCAGCAATTGGTATTTTTTACACCCCGGGTACAACGGCTTCTCAGCATCACTGCACATATTACCATATGCATGTGATTGTTCAAAAGCCTCTTCTCCTACATCACGAATAATGTCCTCTATCCGATCATCCATATCCGTGTCATTATCATCACAAGTCACTTCCCCCTGTTGAGATGCACTTGGCATTTCTAATTGTTCACCATGCCATACCCATACTACATACGTCTTACAAAACCCTTCACAAATTAAATGTGTATATATATCTGCAGCACTTAATCGCTTCTCATTCAAACATTTTACACAAGGGCAATAAAACATCCCACTATCATCATCGGCATTTCTTTTTGCAAAGTCTAAAAAACCCCTCACCCCAATATCATATTCAACACTCGTCCGTTTAGCTTGTATCCAACTACGATCCATATATTCCAACACCTTTTTTTTGTTTTCTACTTTTTCCCCTGGAAAAGGTAGGAGTATGATGAGAATGGGTCATCTTTTTTCTTTAAGCATAAACAAGAGTGTTGACTTTTTTACTTATTTGAAAAGAAGTGCATGTCACTAAGTTAATGGGGGACCATTTGCATGGCTTCCTACAATTCCAACCTTATAAAGAAAAATTCACTAAACGCATATATATCCTAATTACCCCGTCGTGTTTGGAAAGGTATAAACAATAGAGTAATATATTTATGTATCGTGAGGCTTGCTGTGATTTTAAGGTGGTGTTTATTTCGAGTTGTTGTGATGTCTTTGGGAGATCGATGCATGGAAGCAATAGATACACGCAGAGTCATCCCCATTTAACAATATATGTTAAGAATGTGTAATGTGTTTGATTTAGTGTCACAATGAAACAGCATTTGATTTTGATGATCATCTCATGGGAAGGCACAACCCATTAATTAATTATTAGCTTTTTATTGACTTGTTGGCTCTGGTTTATGGCTTGTTTAATGAGTTGGTAGAGCTCATATTGTATATGATACTTCTTCAAAATCTATTCGCACAAATATGGTGTCTAAAACTTGTGGCAGAGATTTGATATTTTTTTATTTTGGACAAAGCTCACTGTAGAGAGAAACCTTGACGCAGGGTAAGGTTATTTTTCCCCTGGAAGAGGAATACCGTCATATTCCTCTTTTAGTCGTGACCCACAAGAAGAAAGCAAGGACCTGTTTGAGCTTGAGAAATTTTATAAACTGGTATGATTTTTAAGAGGAAGGTAGATGTTGTTAAATTAATTTATGCTTTCATCTATTTCTAGAAAGCTCAAATGATGCAGTCATTCTTGCATGGTATAGTTTCTTGTGTGCTTCTTTCTGTTTACTGGGGACATTACTTTTTGTTCATCTGAATCAAATCGAGGCTATCCTCAACCTGAACAGTTTAGGGTTGTTTTGTCGGTTTTTATTTGAACTTAAAGGATCAAAGATGTTCCACATTAACTTCTTTATACCAACTATTCCACTGACTCTTGTCATGAAATAGTGATTAATTGTAGATTATTCTACTCAGTTTGCTCAAGTGTGAGGGATCTTGAGATTTCACTTCAACGATTAGTGAATACATGAGCTGCGTATGCTTCGGATATTCCTCTGAAAAACACCTAATTATATGCTATTTTTACTATCTTCTTGGTAGTCCAGTTTCTAGCTTGACATAATTCAAAACCTACTAAACTTGCACTCACATTTTGTCAAGTTTGCACCTTTTTTAATTCGTTTGTCTTAATCAAAAGATTAGGACAAACCCAAAGAAAATTACAGGCCAAAAATAGGAAAAACATATAGCTAGCAATAAAGCTTATGGCCCTATCCGGAGGTTCTGTTTTCTGCAAATTGCAGTGAAAAGCATAGTGTGTCTTATTCAATGCCAAGATGAAGAAACATAAACAATGGAGACTAGTGCACCGAAACATAAACAATTAGAGTTCATAAGTAATGTCTTCAATTTCTCCTTTCAAACATTTTATCAAACACCTAATGTGCATTCACATTCAACAATATAGAACAGAGTAGGAACATAACGGTGTTTTCTCAGAACAGAGGAGGAACGTACCTCAAAAAATAGATTGAAGACGAAGATTTCCCAGAAATGCAGTGAGGACAGCACCCACGAGCAGCTGAAGCAATGTATGAGGTATGTTCGACGACAGCACCCACGACAGTACAGCGGCCGAAGAGCGACGACGGACTCGATTCAGAATGGGATTAGGTAACGGACGGGGACTCGCTCTGAGGAAAGAAAAGATTGGGAACAAACTTGCTTGGGTGATTCAGAATGGAAGGGACCGATTTCAGATTGGAAAAGGCGCGGGAGTGTGAGCTGAGGCACGGCTAGGAAGTAAATTGGGAATTTTTTTTAAGACCGGTTAAGAGGATAACCGGTCTTAAAACTGGACTTTTAAGACCGGTTAAGAGGATAACCGGTCTTAAAAGTGGACTTTTAAGACCGGTTCCTAACAACCGGTCTTAAAAGTGGACTTTTAAGACCGGTTATCCTCTTAACCGGTCTTAAAAAAAAAATTTTTTTGACCGGTTATCCTCTTAACCGGCCTAAAAAAAATATATTTTAGACCGGTTCTCTTAGAACCAGTCTAAAAAATAAAATCCCTAATTTTTTTAGACCGGTTAGAAAGGAACCGGTCTAAATAATATTTTTTAGACCGGTTATTATAATAACCGGTCTCCCAACTTGTTTATAATAACGAAAATGCCACCGCGCATTTCTTTTAGACCTGTATCCTCTACAACCGGTCTAAATAGGCCGGTCTAAAACACCTTTTTTGTACTAGTGGCATTTGCATTAGTGTGATGAAAATGAAAGAGGCATTCATTTTAAACCCATTCACCAAAACACAAACCCTTATTTGTCACCTTTTTGTTACCCATTTTGAGCCATTCCTATGTTGTATGCAAGTCATTTATTCATAGTGTTCATGGTATTCTGAAATCAAAGTAAATTGCCAATAGACAATTGAGCAATTTGAAATGCAAAAAAAAAAAAAAGGTAGTTAAAAAAAAAAAGAGAAGAAGGTGAATAAAAGGCATTTGTTCGTGAATTAATAAAAGAATTGGCAATAGTTATTAAAGTTAATTAGTTACTATGAACTTGTTCAATAATTTTGACTTGTATATCAACTATTTATTTTCTTCATTCCATTCAGCCTTCATCCATCATTACAACCCTTTGAAGTCCTCTTGATTTATTACATTAATTGCTATTAGTAGTGGAGATGTTAGAGTTGTTACAAGCCTATCACTACTACAGAATTATGATATAACCACCCCAATGGACGTCCCAATTTTAAAATTGGGTGGTTAAAAAGGAAGGCGGTGGCATTTTCGTAATTATATGTACGTAGAGAAACCTTTAGACGTCCCAAATTTGAATTTGGGACGCCTAAAGTAGAGTTTAGACGTCCCAAATTTTATTTGGGACGCCTAAAGATTTTCACTGGCGCGAAAAAAATAAATTAAAAAAATTTAACTTACTTTAGACGTCCCAAATGGGATTTGGGACGCCTAAAGTATTGACTTTAGGCGTCCCAAATGCCATTTGGGACGCCTAAAGTCTTACTTTAGGCGTCCCAAATGGCATTTGGGACGCCTAAAGTCAAGACTTTAGGAGTCCCAAAAAAATTTGGGACTCCTAAAGTCACTTTAGGAGTCCCAAATGGCATTTGGGACTCCTAAAGTCATGTCAGAAATTCTGACATGCGCAAGACTTTTCTTCCCTTTTCAAAGTTATAAGTTATAAGATAATTTTAATATATTTAATTTATTTATTTTAAAATTTTTCAATAGAAGATCGTAGTTCACGCAATATTGATGTGTGATATATTGACAACTTATTTAAATTTGAATTTCTTCTGGTAAAAATATGAAATATATTCTTTGTCCAATTTAAAAAGGGAAAATAATTATTCAATAATTGATAATATTGCTTGATGATCATAAAAATGTCCAAATACTTGTTCATTAAATTATAGTTTAATTATAAACAATTATTGCTATTTTCTTCTTGGAGTCCCAACTATAAACATGAATACGAAACACACTAGAGTCATCAAAATCATTATCACTTTTGATCATTTCAAAGATGCAAACATCTCCTACTTTTAAACCATATTCTTTCGCTATTTTCTTCCATTCTCCGGTAACTCTCACTTCTTTTCTATCAAGTCCACGTTTGAGCACTAGTATCTCGACATTCCGAATTTCTTGGGATATTTGAAACTTGATCCTTTTGTTTAGTATATCCTTCATGTCTTCTCTGAGAAAATCTGTGGGTATACACTGTAGGAACAAATTAAACATTAATGCATATTTAAATAAAAAAGGACAGTAACTTATCATACTCCCTTATATCCTTAATGTAAAACTTATTTAGCTAATTTGATTAGATTAAGAAAGCTAGCTGAATTAGTTAATATGTCTCTTTTTTTTCGTAATTATGTGTACGTAGAGAAACCTTTAGATGTCCCAAATTTGAATTTGGGACGCCTAAAGTAGAGTTTAGACGTCCCAAATTTTATTTGGGACGCCTAAAGATTTTCACTGGCGCGAAAAAAATAAAGTAAAAAAATTTAACTGACTTTAGGCGTCCCAAATGGCATTTGGGACTCCTAAAGTCATGTCAGAAATTCTGACATGCGCAAGACTTTTCTTCCCTTTTCTTCATTCCTATGTCAGAAACCCATCCCTCCTTTTCCATCTTTCCCATCCCCCATGACTTCTCTTCCCTTTTTTCTTTCATTCCCGTGACTTCGTCTTCTCTATCTACACCATGAGTATACTTTTTCATTATTTTCTTTTCTTCATTACACTTCGTCTTCCTCTCTTCCTTTTCTTCATTCTCTTTTCCTCTACCTCTTTCCATTCTCATAGCACCTTCTTTGCTCTCACCCTCCGGCGAACGCCTCCTCCACCTTTTTTCCCCCCTCCGGCGTAGACCTCCCACTTTCATCATTGCTTTCAGCCTTCGGCGTACCTCTCCTCTCCACTGTGCATAAACAACTCCTCCAACGTCTTCTCTCCACCTTGGAAGCACATAGATACCGTTGGTGCCCTCTCCCCTACTTTCATCAGGTTTATTTTTTTTAAATATAAATTTACATGAAGAATTAAGTTAAACTTGCAATGTGAAATTATTATAATGCTTTCAATTTATTTACATGATTCTAGTTATTGGAGTGTTTTTCCCTTGATTGTTTTTTTTTTCCAGAATCATAAACTAGTTGTTAGTAGTTATGCAATACTAATAATGTTTTTGTTTTATACGTTTGGAGCTTGGAAATAGAGGGAAATACATATGTATATTTAGTTTGATGAAATGAACAACAATTAGTTTATAGTTGTTAGTGACAAACATTTTGACACTTTCTGGTTGTTGTTATACATATATAATATTAGGTTGTATGAGTTGTTGTTATTATACATATATATATATATAGTAAAAAGATTGCAATGCTAGATGTCTTTATCATTTTGTAAGGGATATTTTGTAGTTTATGAATCCATCTTCAATTCTGTTTCTGCAATTTTAATTTGCTGGGTAATGAAGAATATAAATAATAATTTTAAAAAAATAAAAATTTTTAATGTCCCAAATTAAGAATTGGGATGTCTAAAGTCCCCCTGTGGAGGACTTTAGACGTCCCAAATTGAGATTTGGGAGGTCTAAAGTCCTCCACGGGGGGACTTTAGACCTCCCAAATTAAGAATTGGGACGTCTAAAGTCAGGACTTTAGACGTCCCAATTCTTAATTTGAGACGTCTAAAGTCAGGACTTTAGACGTCCCAATTCTTAATTTGAGACGTCTAAAGTCCTGACTTTAGACGTCCCATTTTTTTTGGGACGTCTTTTCTTAAAACATACTACGCCCCCTACATAGACGTCCCCCAGTTTTTGGACGTTAAAAGTGCCAAAATAGGGACGTTAAAACCCTTTTTTGTAGTAGTGTATGGTAAGTTGTTCATTGAGTGAACTAGAGTGAAATTATCCCAATGAGGTGAGATGAGTGAAACAATAATACCCTGAGAGTCTCTTGTGCTTCATCTAATATTTTGTGTAGTTGACTAATTTCTTTGCATCAATTAACAATAACTAATGTTGACTTGAAGAATGTGATTAATTGATCTATTGCTTTCTAATTATGAAATTGCTCACTTTTTAATGTGTCAATAATTTGGATTTGAAGTCTTGTACTCAATTTCCTTTGTTCAGGAGTACAAAGGTCTAAGTGTGGGGGAATTGATTTAACCATAATTTTATATATTTTTAATTAATTAAATAGGGACTCTTAATGTATTTTCCAGGGCATTATCGCATGATTAAGCCCTTATTTTAATTAGAGGCATTTGTATTGAATTAATTGTAATAAAAGGATAAAATTGCCATAATTATTAAATATTTATACATATGATCTCTTGAACTTTTAATACTACCTTATGCTTAATTTTTGCATTGCAGGTGCTTTGGGTCACAATTGGTGATTTTTGGAGTCTGAATACAAGGAAAATTATAGAAAAGGACCACAACAAATTACAGAAAAGTACCCATCAGCTTTTTCATGAGGAAAATTTATTGGAGAAAATTACAGAACAATACCCAAGCCACAAATTCAACATTCAAACCGACAGAAAAATAAAATCTGGCAGGTTTTGTCATGTGCACTTCTGGAAGACGTAGAAATTATATGCACGCGCATATCACGGAAAGATTTGTGTTGCAGCTTGGTTTCAGACTGTACCTAACATGGTTGGTGAAGGGAAATGGACAGTGTCAATCTCACTATATATACCCCCATCTTCACCACCATGAGAGCATCCCGACTGCAACTGCAGCTCTTCCTTCTTCAAATTTTCCGTTTCCATTTTCTTTTGCCGAGGTACTACAGAACGGGGAGTTGAAGTAAGAACGAGGTCACCACTTACACCACTGACCTCTTCCCTTCATCACCACCATTCACCTTTACCAGCCTCTGCACCTTCCTTACCACCACGTTCTTCATTTTCATCACCACACCATCATCTTGTTCACAGTCCAGCAGCTCCTTCATCCCAACCACCATCACTTTCGGTCTTCTCCACCAAAAGCCATCAAAAACTACAAGTGCAGCACCCTCATCTCCTCTCTGTGATATTTTAGAAAGTTTTGCATTTTCCGGCGAACTATTCCAGTTTTCCGGCCCCCACTTCCGGCGAAGCTTGATTTTTTTGTGAAACATTTTCTCCTCCGTTGTGTCTTATTTTCTTCCTACCATCGTCCTTTCATCATGCAAATACCGCATCATCATTTTCCATCGGTTTTTCTGTGACTCCCGTGTTGTTTCCAATTTTCCGGCGAAGTTCTGCAATTTCCGGCCCCCACTTCCGGCGAACTATTCTAATTTTCCCACCCCTACTTCCGGCAAACCTCACCTCTGGCAGTCTGTACCCTTTGTTTCTCATTGCTGCCATTATTCTATCTTGTAAAGCATCATCAACTTAGTTGCAACCGAGAAAGGGAACTGAGAACGCGAAGCAGAAACGCGAAACTGTGCTTCATATATCAATATGTACGCTGACATCACCAATATGCATGCTGACATCATCAATGGCATATCTTTGTTCATGCATGCACGTGAAAACTGAATTCAGGGGAGTTTTGTTTTTATTTTTCTTATTCAAATATTTTGTTTGATTATTGTTGGAACAATGTGTGATTAAATTTGTGTTGTGGGATTTATATATATACTTTGCCTATGATTTAAATTAATTTGAGTGGTGTGTTTATTTATATATTTAATTAAATTGTATTTTCTTTTATTTTTTTTATTATTTTTTTTAACAAGAAAAACCCAAAAATCAATTTTCCCTTGTTTTATTGAATTTGTTTTTACATGACATTTAGCATTACCTAGGATTCAATTAAAGGCTCCTTGAGAAAAGAGAGACGACCCGAGTATTGCATTATACTGCAATTCTTGGATTAAAAATCTTGTATTTGACCCCAAGACGCAAAGATACGGTCAAATCAAAAAGATGATGATTTCTTTTTGAAACTAAGCCGTGCTTCCTATTTTTGGAAGGTTGTTGAGGTTTTTGGGTGTCGCTTCATGATTTTTTTAGAGGGCAGTCTATCTTAAATTAACACATTGTATCTTGCTTGATTGAACCACTTAATTGGATCTGAAGTTTGTCATATCTCATATTGAAACTCTTCCAGGATGGGAAGGAGAAATACTTGATGTAATATTTTCTGGCAATGGGAGTGTGACTGTGGTGTACGGTGTTACTGTGTATGGATCTGATGATTCGGTGGGTTTTCCCCCTTTTCAGTGTACTATTTATCTATTTTAAATCTTCACTTGATGGCATGCTACAATTTTACACCCTTCAACTTTGCCCATTTGAACATTATTTTCCTTCTCTCGAGCAGTAGCAATCAACCTGCCTTAAGCTTGCTTTATGTGCTTTGTCTTTCAAGGTTACCAAAAGCATGATCCTTGTAGGAAGTGATGTGACTCTAAACAAAGTGGAATCAGATGACTGAGTTTGAGTTTGAGGAGCATTAGATCCATCGTTTTGTTCTATAAATGAAGCTATGCCTAAATAACCTAAGACATTCATAGTTGGTTGAATTTATCAAAATGTCTCAAAACCCGTATAGTGCATATTTGGGAGTCTGTATAGGGACCCCCAACCGGACTGTTCTCAAATCCTACAAGTTCCTCAAACAAAATCCCAAATACTTTAATAATCTCTTAAACTATAAAATAACGTGACAACTTCATACACATGTCAGATTACACAATACACAGAATGTGATGATTAGAGGTCTGGTGTGAGTCGTAAATGTTGAAGGAATAATTTTGAGTTAAAACTAGTCTTTAAAGAATAATGATATCGGAATCAGTTGATGGGATGGTGGCATGTTCTCAGCATTGACAAAAATATAGTAGGAATTGCATTTTCTTTTGGTAATTTTAGAAGCTGCATTTCTTTATTTGAGTGATTTACATGTTTTTAAATTTGACTGGAGTTGAACTGTATAAATTAATTAAATTGATTGAGTTTTTTCATAATACAAAAGCACTTTGTATAGACAGAAATATTGAAGGGATGATTGACATGTTTTCTTTTCAGACATAACACAGTTTGTTTTTTGAAACAATTTTCCTTAATTTGGGTGATTTGTATATTTTTTAAATTAAGTTTGCATAGATTTATTAGATTGCTTAATTTTGCCATTATACTCCGCCGGTTTCTCTGATTTTTTTTTGTATGCTTCCACTTGGTTACTTATTTTCCCCTGTTAATTCTGCATAATACAGTCTAAATAAAATAAGTTGTTATAAAGTATGCAGTTGGTGATTAATAATAATATTCTTATCCTTAATGGCCTGTTATAAGGTGATCCGGATGATAGTAGAATTCTTTCTTGAATAGAATTTCGGTATTTAATTTATGTTTCCTATAAAATGCAATATTTTCATATTTCATGATAAATGATAATGTTACTGTTACCGTTTTCTTTCCTGGAACTATCTATAGACTGTTTTCTCCTGAAGCAAGATATGGCTTCCTTGTCACATGAGTAGCTAACTTTGATTTCTACTTCAATTCAATCAAGGGGCCAAAAACAAGTGTCTATAAAAATTTTGAGTTCACTATTCTGGATTATTCTTCTGAATCCTTGTTCTCATGATAGATCATATGAATTGTTTGGATTGTTTCATAAGCTCTAGATTGTGCACAATCTAACGATCAAGTTATGTTTCAATAATATTTCTTATATCTCGCTCTCTTCACAAACATCCGAATAAATAATGGTCAATGATTGAAAATAGATCTAACTATGATGGAACAAACTTGGCAAATATTTTGCAGAAACAAGCTCCTCCCTAGAGTGTTGGTCTATTGTAGAAAATACACACTTAGGCGAAAAAAGAAAGCAGCTGTACATTGTACTCTCAAGAGGCACAGACTCTCCTACCTCGACTCAATATTTCGCATGCCCCTTCTACAGCCATCTCACATCCAAGTTCCATCTCCCTTCTTTGATCAACTCTGCCACGTGCATTTCCTTATCTACAAAAAATCCAGTTGTCAGAAACAAGCTCCTCCCTAGAGTGTAGGTCTATTGTAGAAATTACTGTTGCTTGCTTACCATTTCCAATGTTCCCAGTATGCTAGCCCAAGAGGACCTCCCACCCTTACTTGCTTTCAAAAAATCATCATTGGGATGATACAATCCTCTAATCATTTGTACCCATAGCGCATTAGGATTATTACTTATTCTCCAAGCCGTTTTTGGAAGCAAGGCTAGGTTAAAGTCATCAAAATCTCTAAAACCCAGACCTCCTTCATATTTCATCCTCGTCATTTCTCTCCAAGCCTTCCAATGTATCTTATTTCTTTCCACCCCTTTCTCCACTAGAAGTTTGAGATTAAACTGTCTAGCTCTTTGCAAGTCTTCTTTAGAAATTTAAAGCAACCCATAGGATATAGTGGCACTGCATTAGCAATAGTCTTGATGAGTGTTTCTTTTCTAGCTTGAGTAAGGAACTTCTGCTTCTACTTTTGCACTTTCACCATCATCTTCTCTCTAACAAATGCAAGTGCTTCAGCCTTTGTTCTCCCTCATGGGACAGGCAGGCCTAAATACTTACCAGGCTCACTACTGTGTTTAACTTCCAACCACTTACAGACTTCATTCCTTGCCTCATCTGACATATTTGCTGAGAAATAAATCCCAGATTTCTCCAAATTAGCTTGGTATCGTGAACCTTGCCATAAATCTAAAAATTCCTCCTCAAGTAGTGGAATGAATAAGTAGGGTGATAGTGATATATAAATTTAGTAAAGAGTTAAAAATTAGTTAGTTTGTTAGTTGTTGGGATATAGCCATTAGGCTAATGACAGTTGTTAGAGTTGTTAGTTAGAGAATTAGATTGATGGCCATTGGATTAGTTAGAAGGGCTATGTATAAGCCTATAAATAAGAGAGTCTGTTCCCGATTGTATATTCTCTTCAGACTTAAGATGATGGAATGATAATGTGTTCTTTCTGTTCTCTATCTCTTCTTCTCTCTAATCCCTCTCTAATTATTCTTCTTCAACCCTCAATCTTCTTCTCTTCTACCCAAATTCCCAATTTCTAAAGATTCATATTACAAGAATCGATTAGATAGTGGATCAGCTGACCTTACTCCTCTCCTTGGAATCACCTCTGCAACCCTCTTACCAGAAAGCATGATTGGATACTTAACAGTTCGAACACATATCATCACTTTAGAGACCCATTTCTGAGCAAAACCCAATTTCAGCATCACAGCTTCCAAACAATCCCACTCCAGTCTTTCCATATGCTTTACTCTTTTTTTTTTTTTTGGCCAAAACTTTCATATGCCTTAATCATGTCCATTTTGAGTGCAAATTCATGTTTCCTCTTTTCCTTCCTTCGTTCCAAATAATGGAATCCTTCATGAGTTATCACAATATTATCATGAATCATTCTGCCTTCCACAAATGCACATTGATTTTTTGAAACAATTTTTGGCATTCAAGCTTTCATTCTATTTGTCAGCACTTTGGAAATCACTATAAAGCTGAAATTGCAAAGACTAGTGGGTCTATATTGGGTAACAAATTCAGGTTTTCCACCTTTGGAATCATAACAAGATCAGTAGAGTTGATAGGCATTAGATTTACATCTTCCTCCATGAAACTCCTCACCGTCTCATATATCTTCATCCCTACCTTTTCCCAAGAGAAATGAATCAAATGATAAATGTGGCCAGAGAAACCGTGTGGTTCAAGAGCCTTCTGTCCTCTCATTTGAAAACAAGCGTTCTTCAGACTATCTGCATCAGTCACCATACAATCAACAAAACTTAGAGCCTCAGATAAATATCTAATTTCTGAACAAGAGAATAAATATTGGTATGAATGTGTAAAAGAATTTACTATTTCCAATTCATTCTCAATCCAGGATCCATCTTCTTGCGTCGATCTAAGTATCTTTTTTCTGGCTCTTCTCTCAATTGTAGACAAATGGAAGAATCTGTTATTGTCATCACCTTCTCTTAACCGTTTAACCCTTGATCTTTGCTGCCAATACTTATCTTTCCACCTCCATACCTTCTCCATCTCGTTTATGATTCTTTCGTTCTCTAATCTATTATCTGCAGAAATAATTCCTCCATTACAGCACTACAACAGAAATCTCAAGTGTTCATTTCTTTTACTATTGTTTTGAAAAGCTCTTTTACTCCATCTCTTCAGGCTTGATCTACAACCTCATCATAACAAGTCACCTTGGCTATATGACTTACAAACTCTTCGCAAACTTTAACTAAACATTTTCAGGATTAGCTTGTTCAATTGCCTCTCTTTTCAGCTTCATCCTTCTCACTCTACCTTTCATCTCATCAAGTTATATATTGTAACTTGTAAGCCAATACAATAGGTAAAACCTTCTCATCTTTATCATTATCTGAAGGAATTTCTATAGAATATGCACATTTCTTTGTCACAGAATATGCATGTAGCCCTTCCATTGGAATTCATACACATGGATTTTTGGTAGAGAATGGGGATGTATGCTTAGTAGGGAACTTTTTTTGGAATTGCCGACAGGACAATCTCTTATGATAGAGTCTGTGATGTATTGCTAAGCTATTAAAGTACTTCACTAATATCTGGAGAATTGTATATTTGGATCCCTGCATTACTGTATGGAATGGGCTGTATGTCATATTTGATATACGAAATTGAGGTATCTAAAAGGGCAATAGCATATAACTTGATAATTGTATGCTTACTCAATCTACAAATCTATTTAACAAACCAAACAAGCAATTGTTGTTCATGAGTGTTAACTGTAGTGTCCTCACGTAATCATTCAAAAAATAGTTGAATTAGCCTGACCATTTCATGAACGCACAACCATAAGTCATACGAGATCTGAATCATTCCAAGGATGTTTTAATGCCTTTTGATGGGCATCAATACTTACATTTGTTGTGTTGTTCAGGTTAAAGGTCTAATTTTTTCCCTGTTGATATCAAATTGATTTAACAATGTTTGTGTAGCATAAATTTTTTTTTATTGTAATTTGAAGTTTATATAATATAATTTTGGGAAAATGACAGGAAAAGAATTTTGAAATTGCAAAATTCCAAATCAGGTATTTTCCCAAAAACGGAGTTGTGAATTGCTTATCAAATTTCAATATTCTCTTATCAACTCTTGTTAACAACCTTGATTTGAGATTTTACAATTTCAAAATTCTTTTTTCTGTCATTTTAACATTATTAAACACATATTATATATATGGTTGTGTTTAAATAGTGCATTAGCATGTATATATCTATAACAATAGGCATGTGGTATGCTTTGCGGAAAATACAGAGCACAGTTGGATTTTTTTTTTTTTTCACTTTTGGTCTACGAATAAAATGTGATTGATATGCATTTTATTTATATATATGAATAGGCACATCATGAGTCAACAGGGACAGTGTACCCTAGTGACGGCCCTATTGGAGATCCGGTGGCAGCCGCTGAGGAATTAGCTTTCTGCAAAGCTTGTGCTCAAGTTGGTCTTGGCTTGTATTTATATCGTGAAGATTAACCCTATGTGTGGATGGAAAGAAAATTAGGGAGGAAAGAATAGTAGCAAGGAAAACTCTAAAAAATAGTAAATTCGTTTACTGTTTGGGGGAATTTTCCTTCTTAGCTTCTCCTTCCCCCTATTTCCCCCTCACTTTTCCCTTCCTCCAAACATAGGATAAATGGCCGGACAATTTACCTTTGCGAAATTTGCTTCTGTTTGAAAGGTTAAGATATTAGGGTTGCTGCAAAAGTTATGGATATGACTAAATGTAACTAGAAAGCAAGGGTCATGTATTAAATACTCATCACTTGTATATGGTAACTACGGGAATGTAGAAGCCGCTGATGTTATGTTGGGACCTGATGTTTACACGGAATGGATTATTGTTGCTTAAGCACATTGTTGTGTGCTCCTCATCCTCCTCTTCAAGTTTTACGGGACTTAAATTTGATATGGAAAGACAATGGCTGTTAGAGAACAAATGCAGCAAATGAAGTTCCTTCTGAAGTCGAAGTTGGTTGGCACAATAAATTTGTAAACATTATTAATATCCAATACTTTAGAACATGCCATACTTTACGTAGGGGTGAGCATTTGTTATTTTGGTTCGGTTTTTGGTGAAAACAAAAAAAAGAAAAACCAAAAAACAGAATGAAGTTAATTTTGAATACAGAACCAAAACTGATTAACCTAATTAACTGAAACTGAATTAACTGCAATATTTTGGTTCAGTTAATAACTGAATTGACTTAATGTGTTTTATTTATTATCTAAAAATTACAATATATTTAAATAAATTTTGTAGAAAGATCATTTTTTATCCTCAAGATTAGATTTAGGGGGAAAATATATAAAATAAATTAAATAGATTTAAAATATCTATAGACTTTATCTAATATACTTCAAAATATACATCTATTTAATTATACAAGTATGAACTTATCAAATAGTATCTATTAAATACAAATATGTTATACATATTTCAGTTTTTTTTTTTTTGTTTGAACCAAATTTTGTTTCCAATAACCCAATCGAACACTAAAAATCAAAATTTTCAAAAAATAAAAAGCAAATATATAACCAAAAACTGAATTGAGTTCGGTTCAGTTTAGATTTCAATTTTGGTTCTAATTTGCTCACCCCTACTTTATGGATATTTATTGTCATATTTGATTGTTTTGAATCGTTAAGTATGTTGGCATCATTGGTACTCAGTTTTATACTTGACATCTATAGTTGGCAAATAAGTAGTGAAAAATTTGACAGTTAAACAACAAAAAGCATCAAAAGTAATAAGGTCATAAAATTGGTTTAGGAGGTTTATTTTAATAATTATCAAGTATGTTTCAATTAATTGATGGTTAAAATGTAAGAACATCAAATAATAATGTATTACTTTTGATCATTTTTGTTGTTTTGGAGCGGTGCAACTTGGGTGATATCCTCTACGTGGAGCCCTTTTTTTTATTCCTCAGTTAATAAAGTGATGCAAGTTGCAAGGAGATGATATTTATGATTAAATGATTAATTAACTCTAAATTATTATTTTTTATTTTAATTTATAATAGGCACAAATAATTAAAGAAAACAAAGAAAATAGATATTTGCGTTATCATTCACTAAAAGCCCGTTTGGTTGTGGAAGTGTTATTCGAGGAGAGGAAGGCGAGTGGATTGGGGGATACATTTGCAAGTTGATTTCAGTTCCCTCAACCATAGCAGAAATCATTGCCATAATTCAGAGACTTCAGATATGCCGGAACAGAGGATTCAGGAATGTTATACTATCTACTAACTCTATTGAAGCTATCGTCTTGTTAACGAGGGGTTGTGATTTCAACCATCCTTTCTATGATATTGTTAGTGATGCCAGGATGTGGTTATCTAAAATCTGGCAGGTGCTGATTTGTCATATACCTAGGGACAACAATACTCTTGCGGACTATTTAGCTAAGTCTGCCCATAATATTGTGGGGAATTTTGTTTTTCTTGATTATCTACCACCTTCTCACTAGGAGGTGGTCGATGATGAAAGATGATGATCCCTTTATAGGATCCTTGATTGTATTTCGCTTTAGGTGCTAGTGATTTCCAGTTTCTATTCAAAAAAAAAAAAAAGCCCTTTTGGTTCCGCTACATTGTAGATGTGCAAATGTAATTTTCATTACATTACCATAGAGGGCCCATTTGGTTGGGGTAAGCAGAAGGGAACATAAAGAGGAATTTAACTAAGGGTAATTTAGTAATTTCATATTTATTTTTATTCATTTTGATTTAAAAATAAGTTTATTGCCAACCTTCTTAATATCATGATAAAGATTGCATTGCATTACAAATTAAACCTGTAACTGAACCAAATAGACTCTGAGGCCTAATATCAACGTCAAACAATCGTTCAAGTCTTAATTATCTTGATTAATAATCTTTCCTAGGATTTTAGCAAACAATTACCTTTCAAGAAATTATCAAAGAACCACTCAATGTGTATTTCATTATTGAATTAATATTAACAGTTCCTTTTTCCATATATTAGAGAAGTAATTCAATATACAACTTTCATAATCACAAAAGAAAATATGAACAATTAAACTCAGATATAGGAAATTAAAAAAATTCATAAAAACCATATAAGAAATACAAATGTTCACTTATACAGAATATCTAAATGGGGTTGCGATACTAATGACCTCTAGAGATGTTGTAGATAAGGATACAGATTACTTGTTTGTAGGGAATGATAGGTTCATATAAACAATGCTCGTCGAGAGAATAACTCTTTGGCTCATCAGCTTGATAAGTACTCTCATAGGATTACAGGGAAGTTTGTGTCTTTGATCACTGCCCATCTTTTCATCAGGAGATGGATGATGAAAGAGGCTAGCCTTTTTTGGTCCTCTTGATCTATTGATTGTGAATGTTTATTAATGGTATTAAGCTTTTCACTCAAACAAAATATCCAAACGGAATTCCAAGTTTAAAATTAAAGATATCCAATCATAAATCTAAATAATAAAATACATTAAATTGATAAAAGATTGAATCTAATAACTCTCCTAATGAAGCATGGGATTTCAAGCCACATTTGTAACATTCCAAATTTCAGTCACCAAAATTCCTTATATTAAAGGGAATAAAATGGGCGAAATAAAGAGTATGTGGAATGATAAAACAAGGAAATTGGTGGGCACACACAACATGAGTATGTTTAGAATACAATAAACATTTGAATTTGCTGCCAGTGAGTTTCCCTGTGTAGCAATCTTGTAATGTGACATTTTTAAATAGGCATATGATGTCTAATGCCTGTGAAAGTTTCCAGAATAAAACTAGACTTATATATATCAAGCTTTAATTTGATAGATTATATAAGTCATTTGGAGCTGCATACAAAGAGTTATGAATTTTTGAAGTTAACTCAGTGAAACTGGCTACTTTCTGGGACAACGTCCAAAGATTTAAATTATGGGAATGTTGACCTTTCAGTTTGCTAAAGGCTATATTTTTCCTTAATACTAGACTCAATAAGGGTTAAGTAGCCTTTGAAAGCACCTCAAATGGATGCCTATAAATAAATATATAAATTTTCAAAGTTAGGTGAAAATGTTGCCAATTTTAGATGAAAATTACAAAATGTAAGGGCAAAATGATAATTTTCCGTATTAAGCAAAAGAAAAATATTTCCACTAGATTATTCACTTATTTTCATCCAAAAGGAGATAAAGGAATGGAAAAATAATTTATTGGGATTTATATGTGAATTTGGAACAATTTTGATATGAGGTCAACATAGAAAAAGAAAAGATGACAAAGGGGTCAAATATTGCAACTCACAATAATACATGTGGAGGAGAAAAATTATGCTGATTAAATAGCAAATATTACTTCCTCTTGAGACACAATTTCGGCCAAGTATATAGCCAAGAGAAAAGATAATGATTCACTAGAAATTTGCATGTGTCTAATTATAATAAAATAGAATAAAGAAAGGAGGTGGATGAAGATGAATATGTATGAAGACTCTTCTCTTTCCTTGGCCTTATTTTCGGCCAGCACTTCATTAGCAAGAGAGAGAGTGTGTGTCATACAAAAAGGGGAGCTCAAGAACAAGCAAGAGTTAAGGTTCTAGAAAAATCCAAGGTAAGATGATGAAAATCCAAGTGTTCTTGTATGCTAGTTCATGGAAAACCTCTTCTAACCTCTATATCTTCATGCATATGGCTTGTTGCAAGCAAAATCAAGAGGTTAAAGAGAGCGAGCAGTCAGTTAGGGAGAGAAAGTGGAGTAATAAGAAGGTAATCTTAAGAACCTTGATTATCTTGTTGATTCTTGATGATTGTTGATGTTGTTGTTGGTTTGGTGGCTTGTTTTTGCTTGGTTTTGATTTTGGGAAGACCAAACCCTATAATTGGAGGTGCTGCCAAAATCACTCTAATCATGTGTAATTAGTGTTTAATGGGTTAAACATGTGATTAGAGGTGTAAAGAAGGTGTTAAGTTGATTGGAAACAAGAAACATTAATTTCCCTAATTATCCATTAAATTCGTCCAGCTACTGTTTACCCTGGGTTAGAGTTGGAAATTTTGTAATTTTGATTATTCCATTGAATTTAGAAGGGAAAATTGTGTGGGAATATGTATGTTCATGATTTTTGGTTGTTTGTATATAAATTTGGAATTTATTGAAGCATAAAGTACATGTTGTTTGCTTGTTTCATTGGAGGCAGCATTATTGTACAGTGAATTTCATTAGTCAAACCTAGTCTAAATGCTATGAAACTTTCCAGGATTAAAGTAGAAATGTAGAGCTTTAATTTGATAGGTGGTTCATAATTTTTGGACTTATATACTAAAAGATATGGTTTTTTTGAAGTTGTGCCTTGTTTCTGGAATGTAATCTGGAACAGGAGAGGTTTTGCGAATTTCTGGGCAAAATGTGATAAGATTGACCAGCTTTGGGTATTATTCCATGAAAATAGACTTAAAGATCCTCACCTATGCTTTAGAATAAGTCAAATTGGATTTTTCTATAATTACTTATGATTTTCCAAAGTCAATTGAAAATCCTGCCAATTTTTGGAGAACTATGAAACTATACTGTGCAGAACTGTACTATGCAAAAATTGCTGAACTGTGATAGATAACTAACAAAATGAGTTTAAAAGAGTTTAAAGTAGTACCTGAATGGGTCTTAACTCAATTCTTGTACATTTAGAATTTTTGGACATATCAATAGCAAAGCTGGATCAAAGGTATTGAACAGACAATAGAGCAGGAAAGGGCAATTTCTGGTAGTAACTCTATCTTTCATACATTATATAAATGTTTATGTTTATGTGATATATATGATGAATATTGTTTTGCCGAGTAAGGCAATTGCGTGAGGAGGCACATTTACATGGTTGTGAGTAAGAACCCAACCGGGGTGTTTATGGATAGTGGGGAAGTAGTCTTGACTCATATGCACATGCTGGGTTGTTTTGTATTATTGTTATATTGCATTACATGGTGTATGACATATTTATCTATCATATTTTATATGATTGATAACTTGTTACTACTGAGATTATCTCGAATCTCACCCTCTCCATAAATGTATAAAGTTTGCAGAAGCAGAAAAATGGCTCTGAGGGCATGATTGTATTTACCGGCAATTGAAGGTTTCAGTCAAGATCAAGTGAAGACGTTGGTTATCTGAAGAGCTTTTAATATTTCAAGGTCTGTAATAATATGTACATGACCCTATTGGGAATTTTTGTAATATAATCCAGCCTAATGTATTAATATATCAATATATTTATGTTATTCCTGTATACCCTTTAAACTGTGCAATTGCTACCCTGATTAATGTCAATAATAAGTGGTATGTAAGGAAGGGTGTTACAACATTATCCCTCCTAAAGAATCAAAAAGTCATGGATAGAGAAGGAAAGATAAATGATTGGTGAGTCTGAATGGTGAGTGGGAAGGGTGACATTGGAACAACGAACCTACTACTACAAGACACTTAGCCATAAGACCGTTACGCAACAAAAGGAAACAATTACCCCAGATATACCATAGGGAAGAAAAAAAAGATTTAACCGGCATTTAAAAACATGACCATGGTAGATAAAAGAGCTTTGTTAGAACACTAGGATTCCTACCATGATTATTGTAAAATTGTAAAACTCAATTTCAGCACGTTATCTATGATAGAAAAGGGGGGAAAAAAACCATTGAAAACATATCATGGATAAAAGGATTCATCGATAGTTTGATACCGTCTCAAGCAATACATCACATTAAAAGCCATGTTAGATGAGCCCGCACACATCTCATTAATAGCACATTCATTGTGTACAGTAATAACTAGCTACTTGTGATTGAGGTTTTAAGTTTTTGCTGGGAAGAAATATTACTCTGGAATTTTTTTAGGTTTAATATTGCCCCATAAATGTTAAAATAGAGCAATGTTGCCCTTTTGTGTTAAAAACTTAACAGTCAACGTCAATTATTTAACTATTAATGTTATTTTTTTTAATAATATGGCAACATTGCTACACTTTAAAGATTTCTTTGAATTCAAGGCAAATTTAATAAGTTAACTACCATTTCTTAGTTGAGATGAATTAATTGAAGTGATTTATATTACAGACCGAGGGTATTGTTGAATTTAAGCTTGCAGAATCTTCCATTCAAACTCCTACTTCACAAAACCCTCAAACCGCTCCAACATACTGCGCTTGATGTCGTTACTGTCACAATGTCATATGTCGTTGTTCTTGAAATTAAACTATTCTTTTTTATAAACACTTGAAACTATTCTCAAGGCCACTCATCATCTTCATAATACAATCAACTACTCTACATGACTCATCAGCAACACTTGAAGGCCACCATGAAGAAACTCAATAATTCTGTAACTCCAAATAAAACAACCTCCAGCAGTCCAGCTCAGTTGTGGAAGCGTATAATATTCGAAGGTAGTAGCCATTAACATATTCAATTGGATAATCTGCTCGTAAAGGACAGTTTTGCACTGTGCCCTTGTTGGTAATAAATAAATTTAGGCACAGTCAAGAAATGCAAGCGGCATAAGATAAAAAAATTTTAAAAATATAATAGTAAAATTTTACAATGTTGATGTATTTGTGATTATATTTGTTTGCTGATTCTTCGGCATGTTCGAATTTGGATTAATTGTGATTTGAGATGTTTTATGTAAAATAATTTCAGGTCAGTACTAAATTGTCGCATTGGTTATTTTATTAAATTTAATTATTGACATCTTTATTTAATCAAAACTAATAACAAATCACTATTTGTTTTGAAAAAAACATATAAGTCCCAACTAAAGAACTTATTAAGTCCCTCAAATTTACAAAAATACCGCTAAGTCTGCCTTTTAAAATTGAAAAAATTAGAGTAAAGTACCTAAAAAAAATAATATTTATTGAAAATGACCATATAAATGGTAATTACTTAAAAAGGACTAGATGCTGAAATATTAGAATAAAAAGACTAAATTATCCCTTGCCAAATTTCCTGTCTTCTCTCAAACCTGACTATTAATAGTAAATAGAAACTAATTCAAATAACCTCATTTTCCAATCTTCCAGTTCCAAATAACATTCTTGGCCGGGGGACTTCCTATTCCTCCCAGTAACATTCTTTTTTGGGAAGATTGATTATTTAATCTTCATAGTTTCACCGAGTTTGTAACTTAGTCCTTATAATTTAACTCGTTGCAACTCACTTCCTGAAGTTTGTGGTTTAATAATTTGGTCCTTGCTGTTGAAGTGTCAAAGGAGACCATGCCGATGTGTCTGCATTATATGTGGCATCCTTGTCAGTGCACCCCTCCTTTTCTTCATTCTCTTTCCCTCCCCCCCTCTCTCTCTCAACCATGGCTTCTCCATTTACTTACACCTTCAATTAATGTGGTTGGATCAGACCCCAAACCCTTCGTCGAGATGACTTTACCTTGTAAGGATCGGGCTTCTTCGATCTATCCTTAATCTCTAAATACCCATCTGGGTGTTTCACGGTCAGATCGCCGAAGTGAAACCACCCATTTGCGAAAGCTTCTTCATTTGCCTTAAGGTTCTTCTAGTACCCTTCCATCACCATGCATGTTTCCTCTCATCACCACCTCACCTATTGCGGAGCCGTCGGCAGAGACGGGGTTCATGGTCTTGGAGGGACGGCGTCAAGGCCTTCCAAGCCGATGTAGCAAATGCCTTGCTGGGCGTTGAGTCAGGCTTGGGCTTCGGCGGGGAGTGAATCCCTCTCGCGCTTCCACGCGCACAAGGTGGAAGGGCCGAGGGTGTCAGAGAGGCCGTATGTGTGGTTGACTCGGAAGCCTCTCTCAGAGATGGCGCAAAGGCAGGGAAATTATTGTTTGGTTCGGTGGAGCGCTACCAATAGCTTTGAGCACTACTGGCGCTATACAGAAATGAGTCACTTTGTTCTCTATACGGGGAGAGTTTGAACAAAAGGCGTAACCTTGTAGTTAGAAAAGATAGTGTATGAATGAATAATCTGAAGCACTGAATTGTATAGTGCTCAGGTGCTATTGTATTTGTACTGCTCAATACAATATTCTAGAAATACACAGCTGTAACAAAATCTTAACAGACCCTATAGCAATCATAACAAATCCTATAGCAATCCTACACGTATACACAGATGACACCTACAGAATATTCTATATACAATGTACAAGTATACCCTTTTCATTTACACAAAACTAATTATAATTTAACTCTTGTAATGCTAGCTACCAGTGAAATACTTGTAAGCATAAAGACGGAGATACAATTGAACGCCTCAACTCAACTAAGCTTGGCAGGTGAAATGAAGCTTTGAATGATGAAGAGAGTGAGACAAAGATAACAAGAATACGAAAAGAAGAAAAAGCATTAAAGAAAGGGAGGCGAGAGAGAGAGAGAGAAGCACTGCGATAGACAACCGCAAGGATGGAGGTGGTGGGGTTGGGATCTGATCCGACGACTTTAAAGGTGTAAGGACGTGGAGAAGACATGGTTGAGAGGAGCCGGGGGGATGAAGGATGCCACATATGTAGACACATCAGCACCATCTCAATTTTCTCACTAACAATAAGGAGCAAATTATTAAGCGATGAAACTTGAGTTGCGATGAGTTAAACTATAAGAACTGAGTTATAGATTTGATAAGACTATAAGGATTAAATAATTAATTTTTCCTTCTTTTTTGTTGAGCTTAATTTTTTATGTCTCATTTTTAAATTTTATTTTTTATTTTTTGGCAATCTATTAGATATATTTGACATATTTTTACCTTTGTTGTTGTTTCCCACAATCAATACATTGTTTCTGCGTGTTAATAAGGGGGGAAAAACAGTAAGAATCTTGTGTTCCTCTCTGATTCTACAATTGTAATTCATGTGAATTATTGTAATTAATTTTGATAGTATAATAGTAAGAACATTACATCTGGATATTGATTAATTAAAATGGTATCTGCACTTGAAAAACCTTCCCTTAGGGTCTGTTTGGTTGGAGGGGAGGGGATGAAAAATGAACCCCTCCCCTTGTTTGGTATGAAAAGTAAGAGGGGAGGGGCCCCAAAAAAGGGGCTCCAAATCCCTCCCACTCCCTCAAATTGGCTCCCTCCAAATTGGGGGGTTTTGGAGGGAGCCAAAAATTTGAGACTGTTTTACCCCCATAATCTTTTCATATTCCTAATTATACCCTATAAGTCTTCAATAAAAATATAACTTCTTTTATCATCTCCAGTGTTTCACGCTTGTGTGTGTTTTTTTCCAACCTTGTAGTTCAACCAAATCATCAGTATAAATATCTCCAGCGGAATGAATGGTGATTAAAATATAATTTTGGTGATGATATTTTCGCAGGTGAATTCGACTGTAAAATGTTATCCATAAATCTTTGTTTTTTTTTACCAGAGTTATCCATAAATCCATAATACAAGTGTGAGTGCATGACATCTATTTTTTATTTTTTTTTTTGCAACTCCTCTGCATTGTTTCTCAATAGAAGGAATTTTTCATTTAATTTAATATGATAATTACTGGAATATTCATATAATAAGAAATTAAGTTGAGGGAAATTGAAAACTATTTCTATTTTATATCTTCATCTTTTTTTTATAAATTATATAATTCATATTGAGGTGTAAACTAATTTAAATAATTTATATAAGGAAAAATATATAAACTAAAGTTTAAGGATAAAATGGTAAATTAAATATTTTCTTCCCTCCCCTCCCCTCTTAAACCAAACAAATGATCATTAAAAAAACCTTTCCCTTCCTCCCCCTCCAACCAAACCAAACAAGGTAATTCTCCCTCCTCCCATTCCATCCCCTCCCATCCATCCCCTCCCATCCCATCCCCTCCCTTTAAACCAAACAGGCCCTTACTGTCGAAATGGTAAGAACACGGAAGAAGAGGCGCGGGAAATAACACATGGGCAATTTAGACTTTTTAATCTTATATTTTAGCATCTGGTCCTTCTAAATAATTACCTTTTTATGGTCCTTCCTAATAAATATTATTTTTCTTTAGTCCTTTATTCTAATTTGCCCTTTAAAATTTGAATTAAGTTGTCAACTTGTCATCTAGTATACCCAATCAAATTAACTACAGCTTTATGGCTATATAGATTATCAGAAGCCAATAATCACCTCTTCCTCATTCTCCTTTTCTTTTATCTCTACCCTTAGATTTAAAAATGGATAGTTCATATTTATAATTTATGCATTATAGGAAAAAAAAAGAGGAAAATGCGGTGAGTGCAATGAGTATTGACTGTTTAAGGCAATTAAGAAGACATTCAGATTTTAGAAGAAATTTAATTCAACCCAATTAATTCGGAATCATATATGAGAAATTAGAAATGTTGATTCACTGCAGAGGAGTGTGAAAGTATGAATCTTCTTTCCAAGCCCTTTCAGATTTCCTACAGATACAGATATAGCAAGAATCAATAGAGAATAAAAATAATTAAAATAATCGTGAGAATAGCTATTTTTTCGTCCATAAACTCACAAATTATGGTTTAATTAAGGAGAGAAATCCAAAATAGAAAAGTTTCCCACAGGGAGTGGCTACAGAGTGAAGGGGGGGCATTGAACTTCTTCTATGGTGTTCACAGTAACGTCTGCAGTAATTTGGGACCTTGAATAATCACACACACACACACATTTATATATCTGGGATATGGGATATGTATTGTTACTGTTGAATCAGAAAAATGGAGGTATGTCTCAAACAAAAAAGAAAAATGGCGAACAGAAATCGAGGAGAAAGGGAGCACGTAGGATTTCATGGGGGAGCATATTTTGTCATTAAAACACAAATTATTTGTTTTAGTGACATGAGACAGAGGAAGAAGAAGAAGATTGCATAATACTAATTCTGAAGCATCACGGGGAGAAAGATATATACTATAGGATTAGCAGGAATGTGAAATTAGAGTTTTTGGTGAATGATTACAGTGAAAGGATTAAAAAAAAAGGAGCAAGTGGCAAAAATGTGAAATTAGTATTCTTCTTTGATGCTAAGATTGAGAGGCTGCATATAAATCAAACACCAAAGGGGTTGAACATATGCAACATTTATGTCACACCCCGAAAGTTAACGAGTGACCGGCAAATGTAAGAAAACTCACATCCTATAAGCCTATAATATATAAAATTATATAAATATATATACACACACATATTGAACTGAATATACACTTCTTAATTATATTTACCTTAACAAAAGTAATAAGCTTTTTATAGAAACTTCGATAGTCTCCACTGTAAATGGGACCTCTTGAAATGTCTACAACCACATTACAACTGTAATATCCCAAAATTCATACACCAAAGATTCAATGTGTATTTATTCAACAAATAGAATCAAGGGTGAATTTTGGAGAATTTGATTATGCTGCTAGTGAAAATTTCCTATGAGGCAGTGAGTTTCTCATGTAGTTTTTGATGACCAAATGATGTTCAAGAATTGTGAAATTTTTCAAAATGAAAGTAGACATTCCAAGCTTTGATTTGATAAATCATATGAGTTATTTTAACCTGTACACTAAGAGTTATGAATTTCTGAAGTTTACCCAATGAAACTGGCTACTTTATGGGACAGCGTCCAAAGATTTAAATTCTGGGAATGTTGAGTGTTAACTCATAGAAATCAAGAGTATTCTAGCACATTTTCTTCTCTTTTCACTTATTTTTGGGTTCAAATTGTGCATATAAAGAGATTATAGAAGAAAATGTGATAGGATATAATCAAAATCAAACTTTTATCAAAATCATGAGTTAAATGCAATTAGTTTTGGTTAATTATGAAGTTGAAGAGCTCATGAAGTCTTCCTCCTTGTAGGTGGAAGATGACAAGTTGTAAAAGCTCACAAAGATCATGGGAAGATGTGAAAGGAAGAGAAGAATGCAAGAGGAAGATGAAGAATGACACTATGAAGGAGAAGCTTGCAATTGCTTTGGAAATGTTGTAGCCAAGGCAATGCAAAACTACCTCAAAAGATGGCCCTTCTGTCTGCCTGTTGGCCGTGAAATCCGCTGTAGCCAATGTCATAGCGAAACCACCTGAAAAAGCCTTACTTTTGTCTGATGACAATTCGCTTTGGCATTCGCTGTAGCGAACTCACGGCGAACGCGCGAAACTGATG
Organism: Inga oerstediana; assembly: GCA_963210345.1. Lineage (NCBI taxonomy): Eukaryota > Viridiplantae > Streptophyta > Magnoliopsida > Fabales > Fabaceae > Inga > Inga oerstediana. Next base: position 69,945,343 of record OY723403.1, read on the forward strand.
CTGTGCGTTTTGAAAATTGAAGCAGAAAAACTAGTATAAAGGCATGGGCTAGGTCAAAAATCAGTAGTTCTGGACTCCTTGAACATAGTGGCTGCTAGGGTTTGGCATTTTGAAGAGCTTGGAGCTTGAGATTGGGTTGTGAAAGGATTTGGAGCCTCAATTCTTGGGTTTTTCTTGTTCTTCTCTCCATTTTCTTTATTTTGCTGATATAGATGATGATTGTGTGCTGAGATTTTGGCATATATTGATCATAAGTAGCTAGAACTCCTAATTAGGATTACTTTTACCCTTTGTATGGATTGAAACTATTGGATTATCTTGCTTTTGTTGGTTAATGATTATATGTGCTGATTTTTCTCTATCCTTAATGCTATCTTGTGCTTGATCACCATATGATTAGAGTTGTTCAATTGGAAGATGCTTGATAGAGCTATTTTGATTGTAGAACTTGAGAAAAATCTTGCTAGACTTGAAGTTTAGGGATTAAATGGATGGTTTGTTGTTAGAATAGAGATATATCTAACAACCTAGCATAGTCAAGAGAAGGCTTGCTTTGGAAAGATAATTTTCATTAATTGTAAACAAGAGATTGAATATTTTTAATGAGGATTAAAAATCAATCTTGACTTGAGAGAGCTTGATTGATGATTTTAGAACCTTTGACTGGCATATAGACTCATTTAATCAACATTAGTGGATATTTGCATAGTTTTATGAAATACAATGGGGAAGAAGTAATCCTAAGTTAATATCTCTTGAAGTTAGACCCAATTTCCCAATATTCATTGTTTTCCTTTGTTATTTTTATCAAACTTCTTTATTTGATCAATTTCAAATGATTCCAGTCAACCTAATTAAGAACATGGTTAAATTAGTTAACTCGCTTTTGTCATAGTCCTCGTAGGAACAATCTTGACTTATCACTTTATTACTTGCGACCCGTACGCTTGTGGAAGCTAAATGGCGAATAAGTTTTTGGTGCCGTTGCTGGGGACTATTGACGAAAGTCTTTTGAGTTAATTAGTGTAATTATGTGATTAATTACGCTTGAGTTTTTTTTTTCTTTTCTCTTTGTTTTCTTTCGTTTTGTTTCTAGTCTTAGGTTGTTTAGTTGGTTTTGTTAATTTTGTGTTTTTTTTTAATCTTAAACTTTGTTTATGGATTATCCTTCATGGACCAATGGGGCAAGTGGTGGATATGAGAATGAAAATGATCATCACAATTCTTATTATGACTATTACATTTGTTGTGATTATTGTGGAGATTATCACTTGAGAGGGCCATGTCCCCATACCTTAACATTGGAGTATATAAAGAATGATTTTGCTAGAGCTCATTTTGATTTTCATGATAATACTTGTAGCCTTGGATGGAATCATGAACAACCATTGTCCTGGGATCAAAATTGTTCTTTTCCGTCATATGTGTCATACCCTCATATATCACATACTTCTCATGTTGATGAAACTACCTCCACTGATGAGGAGGAGCCTACAACAAAGGATTTGCTTCTACGTCTCTTAGATGGTCAAAATAAATTCTTGAGAATTTTTCAAAAAGAGAAAGTTAATGATTATACCCAAAATGGAGAATTTCAAGTGGATGAAATGATTTATAATCTTGAGCATTTGAAACAAAAAGAAGTTTTCAATGATACATCAAAAGATTCCTTCTCAAAAAGATGAGGTCTCAAGTGAAACATTGACCATGGGGAATGAGGATGTAATACCCCGAATTTTGATACTCGAGGCTAGAGAATAAGCCTGAGATTAGTGGATTGCTAAGCCCCGTTTAGCAAGATCCCAAATTGTGATTAGGGGTTAATGACTACAAAAGTGGACGTGGTTAGTGATTAATGAACCCTTTTAGAGAATATAAAGTGGATTGTAGTCGCTTGTGTTATGAGCAACGCCAAAACCCTGTATTTGAGTTCAATTGTGGATTAACATCCAAATTAACTTAGAATAGAGGGAATAATTGAATGGGGTATTGTGATGGAAATGGTGTCATGTTGTGGTATTTAATCATTGGAATTGATTTAAATTGGATTGGACACATTGGTTGCAAAACTAGAAATGTTGTCCAGTGTGAATTCTGTCTGGGCAGTCTTCTCGTGTGGACGTTTTTAATAGGCAAATGATGTCAGAAAATTATGAAACTTTCCAGTCTTAAATTTCACATCCAAAGCTTCAAAATGGACATATAATTTGTGCCATTTCATGTTGGGAACTAGGAGATATGACTGTCCAAAGTTTGAGGTCGAAAATGAACTCTGTTTTGGGGCAGTGATGACATTTGTGTAATTCTGGAATTTTGTGGTGATTTCTAGTATTGGTAAATATTTTTCCTATAAAGAGGACTTAAATACCTTTCATTTGGCTTTGGAATCACCTCATTTCGATGTTTCTAGAATTAGTTATGATTTTTCAAAGTTTGGGCAGAAAATCTGCCAGAAAATCCGAAAATGGTAATTATGACATCATCTCAATAAAAGATGACATCATCATAAGATATGTTATTAAACGGTTTTTTCCCTTCTTCCTCCTCATTTCTGACGCTGAGAACAGCTGAAATAGAGAGAGAGCATATGGGATCTTTAGAGAGAGCAAGAGGAAGAAATCTCGTAAGGTAAGCCGATTTCTCCGACGATCTAGCTCCTAACGCGTATAACTCCGATCCTAAGCTACTCCTTTATGTTCTTTAAGGTTTGGAAGCTCCTCTTTTGGTGCTTTGAAGTTAGGGTTTTCAGCCACAAGAAGGAAAAGCTAGTGGGAGCTTGAGGTAACTTCCAAACTCTTGTGTATTGACTATTCTGGCTGCTGTGGACAATTTAATCGGTGAAATTTCGCCGGATTGTCATTGGTTTCAAAAATGGAAAATGGGTGTGTGGGGCTGTTATGCTGCCCAAATTGGTACTAAATGGTAGTTGTAACCTAATGGAATAGTCAATAAAGTGGTTAGGAGTAGAAAGGAACGCGTTTACGGAGCCGAAATCGTAAAACCCCAATTTTTCCCGGAGAACATGTATATTTCGGTCAAGGCTGTAAATGGGTCTTAGAGTTGGATTTTCAATGATTTGATCATTCCATTGAGTTCAGGAACGAAAATTAGGTGGGGTTACAGTTGGTCACTTTTTCAAAAAAGGCCGAAAAAGCATAATTACGAAAACGCCCTCGAAACCCTAAAAGTGGGGCTGTCAAGGGTAATTTTGTAATTGACATTGAATTTGATAATTCCGAGTCCGGAAATGGATTCCTTGGGCGAAAATATGTAAGAATAGCCCATGTCAAAATTTCAAGAAAAGTACAGCCGGACCGGGTACGGCGGGGCCGGGCTGGGTCCTCGGGGGTATTTTAGTAAATTTTCAATATAGCCTCATATAACCCCCAGAAACACTATGGAAGTGTCTAAATGGTACATTTGACATTGTAGGATCGAATATGGAGCCCCAAGCTGTTTGCACGTAGATCGAGGCACGCGTTTCAAGGCGAAAATGGGTTAAGGTAGGGGACTTGCCTTACTTGCATGTATTTGATATCTTTGCTTGTGTAGTGATGTATGTGATTGCTCTACTTGATTGTGTAGAGCATATTTGAATAAATGAAGCTCTATTATTGTTTTACTGTGGCCATAGTTTTGTTACATGAAATATTGAGCATACAGAAATGTCATTATGTGGCATGCATCTAGATAAAGCTAACATGTCATACACATAGCATCTATCATGCATGCATTATGGTATCTGTTTCCTACTGAGATTCTCTCGAATCTCATTCCTTCCTATGACTAACCTTTCAGACAGGGCATGTGGCTCAAAGGAGAAGAGGCCGACCCGGAGCACTTAGGACCCTTAGGGGTATAGTTGATTTTGGAATGTTGGTTATATCTTTTGAATTCGGGATTACTGTATAATCTGAAATATGAATAGTATATTCAATTTTGGATGTAATCCCCTAATGGATACTTAAACCTCAGGTTATATATGTATAGAATCTGGGAGTTGCCGGGGAATTGGTTTTACACTCTGTCATACGTGAATGTAGATAAACTGCACAGGTGATTATATTCAAATTTTGAAATGGAGACCAGGAACAGGAAAGAGATTTTGAATGATTTTGTGAAAACCCTACCACAAAGTAGGAGATTGAAACGAGTTTAAGTTATCCGAAGGTCTCTAATCTACTTTAATTATTTAATATCGAATTATAATCACATGATTAAAGGCAGGGTGTTACATTTTGGTATCAGAGCTGCAGTTCCTGGCAAAGATGGGAATTTGTTAGGATAGTAGCAGTAGTTGCTACCTTAAGTCATAAGAGATGACTTTGTTTGTTATGGTATACACATTAAGGTCCCTATTTTTTGTGGATATATGATATTTATAGACTATGTGTGTACATTATTTGGTTATTCTGTAGTGGAGAATCATTGTAGAATTGAAAGATACAGTGGTTCGCCTGAGAATTGATGTGTAGACCCAGAGATGGAAGAAAATTGTTTCCCATGAATGCGACATTGAGTTTCTAGGTGTTATGTCCAACCTAGATATTGGGTAAGAAACCTAAGGTAGTATGATGTTATATGTAGTGATGTCATACTGAGCTTGTATGTTTAAAGGCCTTAAGACCTAGGGGACCGGTGTGCCCTAGGCTGGCAATGATATTTGGATTTGTGTTGGAGTTGATGATGCTCCATGAAACGAGGGAAGTGGTTTCCCGATTCAATTGAGGTTAAGACTTTGAGAACTAAATTGGATTGTGATCCATGGATCAGACTCAATAGCTGGGCTGATTCTTAGGAGCTTGACTTGACCTGGATGGTCCGTGGTACCAGGATGTGGTACTAGATTGGCATTGAAATGTGTATCAGGTATCCTGAGGTTGCTAGCGTTAATCTACCACAGGGAAAAGTGATTCTACAGAGAATTTGAACTTGAAAGAGTTACCTACGAGGATTCGGAGTGGAGAAGGCAACCTACAGGGAGTTCTGATCGGAGAGGGCTACCTACGGTGACGTCTGATCGGAGAGGCTATTTGTGTGTTTATCACTTGCGGCCCACTGGGGGTGTGTATGGCACACAGTGGGAGGACCGTGCCTTCAGGGCGGTGGAGATACGGGGGATATGTGAGTCCTGGGTGAAATGTGAGTAACCCAGCTGCCTGCCAGGCTCAGTGTAAGGGCCGGCCAGCGGAGCCCTGGTACGTAGTTGACCAGGAGGGTGGGCACTCTGAAGGGGTGTGACAATATAAAAAAAATTGTGACAGCCACCGTGACGACAAACCCTAGTGTGCAGCTGCCGTGACGACGAACCTTAGTGTGCACTCGCCATGACGTTGAATCGTAGAATAGAGCTCTGGGAACGTTGGGAGTATGGGATCTCAACGAAGTGCTGGTTGTGGCTTTGATTGATTCAAGTTGAATTAGGCCAAGGTCTGATGCAGATGAATATATGTTGTGAATGTTGTCAGTTGTGGTGGGAGATTCCTATGGAACTCCTGTTAAATCAACTTGACATTGTTAAAGCACCGATGAGGAGATTGACCTCAGAGTGTGCAGCGGAAGCATGAGAATGTGATATGCTTGAGAATTGTGTTGAGCATAAGCTCGAGGTTACCGTGAGAATGATGTGTTAACCATGGCTTCGGGAGGTAAAACTTCGAAGTCCAGATTATTTTGTGAGAAGGGGTCTTGAAGGATCCCAGTACGAAAGAGTTTGCTGTGAGAAAGGCATTTGTAGATGAATATACCCAGTTCCAGCTTGTCGTGATTGTGTATTGTGAGTCTCTCACCTGCAGCCGCATGGGGTGTTTCCTATGGCGGAGGACCGTTCCACTGGAGCGGTAGTTACGGGGGATTGACTAATTGTGAGCCGCGAGGCTATGTATATGCACTGCCACGCCAATAGTCCCTGAGTCGCTAGCAACGGTTCGGGTAAAGACTGTGTGTCTTCCCAGCGGTAAAAGGGGATGAGGATGGAGTGTGATTGTGAATCTGTGATAGTTGTGAACAAGCTGAGATTGAGGTGTGTCGTAGCAGAGCAGAGCTAGTTTAGCTAATGGCGAATTCGACTACATGATCGGGGATTCTTGTTTGTGAGGGCAATTACCCCGGCATGGCCAGCCTGGCTAGCCACCACGTTGGTTGCACTAGTGTTGACCCGAGGCCAAAAGGCGGTGCGTAAAATTAGAGTCTGCAATGTACGTTTGATAAGGAAGTGGATTTTCTTGTGAGTCCTGGGTGAAAGGTGAGTAACCCAGCTGCCTGCCAGTTCCGATCAGGGGACGGCCATCGTAGCCCTGGTACGTAGTTGACCAGGGGGTGGGCACTCTGAAGGGGTGTGACAATAATATCGTGTTGATACCCAAAAGTCCCGGTTACCACTAGCGGAGTCACTGGTGGGTGTACGGGTGAGGGCGACACTATGAAAGTTGATACAGAAGTAATATTGTGTTGATACCCAAAAGTCCCGGTTACCACTAGCGGAGTCACTGGTGGGTGTACGGGTGAGGGCGACACCATGAAAGTTGATACAGATGTGATATTGTTGTGAATTCCCAAAAGTCCCGGTTACCACTAGTGGAGTTACTGGTGGGTGTACGGGTGAGGGTAAAGCTGTGAAAGTGGATATAGCGAAAGCTGAATGTTTGTGTATACAGCTGAGGCTGTCATTTGATGTATTGAGGTTGTGGTGTTTTGGGGTTACTCCCGGAAGGAGTAACTAGTTTGAGTTAAGCAGAGTGGTGGCCTATGCCGCCCAACTGCCAAGATCTTATGATATGGCTCATAAGTTAGAGCCTCCAGATATCGAGATGCACTAGCCACTCATGAATTAGGGGGCTTGCGATGATTGTGGTTATGTTATGATGGTTTTGTGGCAATCGTATGTGGAAGGGATTGCATCTGTTTGGCAAAAAAAAAATGGTAATTTGGTTTGTGTGGCAATCGTGAAATGGGCCGATTGCAATTTGGGGCAATTAAGTTGCATTCATTGTTTGAGATTCTTTCGAGAATCTAAATTGTGGTGCACCAGTTGTCTGGGTGGTCTAGAGGGCACTATTCCAATGTGAAATGAATTGTGAAACGAAAGTTGTTGTGAAGAAGCATCCGTAGTTTGTGGATTAAGTGGTTCGACAAATTTCGAGGACGAAATTTATTGAACGGGGGGAGAAATGTAATACCCCGAATTTTGATACTCGAGGCTAGAGAATAAGCCTGAGATTAGTGGATTGCTAAGCCCCGTTTAGCAAGATCCTAAATTGTGATTAGGGGTTAATGACTACAAAAGTGGACGTGGTTAGTGATTAATGAACCCTTTTAGAGAATATAAAGTGGATTGTAGTCGCTTGTGTTATGAGCAACGCCAAAACCCTGTATTTGAGTTCAATTGTGGATTAACATCCAAATTAACTTAGAATAGAGGGAATAATTGAATGGGGTATTGTGATGGAAATGGTGTCATGTTGTGGTATTTAATCATTGGAATTGATTTAAATTGGATTGGACACATTGGTTGCAAAACTAGAAATGTTGTCCAGTGTGAATTCTGTCTGGGCAGTCTTCTCGTGTGGACGTTTTTAATAGGCAAATGATGTCAGAAAATTATGAAACTTTCCAGTCTTAAAGTTCACATCCAAAGCTTCAAAATGAACATATAATTTGTGCCATTTCATGTTGGGAACTAGGAGATATGACTGTCCAAAGTTTGAGGTCGAAAATGGACTCTGTTTTGGGGCAGTGATGACATTTGTGTAATTCTGGAATTTTGTGGTGATTTCTAGTATTGGTAAATATTTTTCCTATAAAGAGGACTTAAATACCTTTCATTTGGCTTTGGAATCACCTCATTTCGATGTTTCTAGAATTAGTTATGATTTTTCAAAGTTTGGGCAGAAAATCTGCCAGAAAATCCGAAAATGGTAATTATGACATCATCTCAATAAAAGATGACATCATCATAAGATATGTTATTAAACGGTTTTTTCCCTTCTTCCTCCTCATTTCTGACGCTGAGAACAGCTGAAATAGAGAGAGAGCATATGGGATCTTTAGAGAGAGCAAGAGGAAGAAATCTCGTAAGGTAAGCCGATTTCTCCGACGATCTAGCTCCTAACGCGTATAACTCCGATCCTAAGCTACTCCTTTATGTTCTTTAAGGTTTGGAAGCTCCTCTTTTGGTGCTTTGAAGTTAGGGTTTTCAGCCACAAGAAGGAAAAGCTAGTGGGAGCTTGAGGTAACTTCCAAACTCTTGTGTATTGACTATTCTGGCTGCTGTGGACAATTTAATCGGTGAAATTTCGCCGGATTGTCATTGGTTTCAAAAATGGAAAATGGGTGTGTGGGGCTGTTATGCTGCCCAAATTGATACTAAATGGTAGTTCTAACCTAATGGAATAGTCAATAAAGTGGTTAGGAGTAGAAAGGAACGCGTTTACGGAGCCGAAATCGTAAAACCCCAATTTTTCCCGGAGAACATGTATATTTCGGCCAAGGCTGTAAATGGGTCTTAGAGTTGGATTTTCAATGATTTGATCATTCCATTGAGTTCAGGAGCGAAAATTAGGTGGGGTTACAGTTGGTAACTTTTTCAAAAAAGGCCGAAAAGGCATAATTACGAAAACGCCCTCGAAACCCTAAAAGTGGGGCTGTCAAGGGTAATTTTGTAATTGACATTGAATTTGATAATTCCGAGTCCGGAAATGGATTCCTTGGGCGAAAATATGTAAGAATAGCCCATGTCAAAATTTCAAGAAAAGTACAGCCGGACCGGGTACGGCGGGGCCGGGCTGGGTCCCCGTGGGTATTTTAGTAAATTTTCAATATAGCCTCATATAACCCCCAGAAACACTATGGAAGTGTCTAAATGGTACATTTGACATTGTAGGATCGAATATGGAGCCCCGAGCTGTTTGCACGTAGATCGAGGCACGCGTTTCAAGGCGAAAATGGGTTAAGGTAGGGGACTTGCCTTACTTGCATGTATTTGATATCTTTGCTTGTGTAGTGATGTATGTGATTGCTTTACTTGATTGTGTAGAGCATATTTGAATAAATGAAGCTCTGTTATTGTTTTACTGTGGCCATAGTTTTGTTACATGAAATATTGAACATACAGAAATGTCATTATGTGGCATGCATCTAGATAAAGCTAACATGTCATACACATAGCATCTATCATGCATGCATTATGGTATCTGTTTCCTACTGAGATTCTCTCGAATCTCATTCCTTCCTATGACTAACCTTTCAGACAGGGCATGTGGCTCAAAGGAGAAGAGGCCGACCCGGAGCACTTAGGACCCTTAGGGGTATAGTTGATTTTGGAATGTTGGTTATATCTTTTGAATTCGGGATTACTGTATAATCTGAAATATGAATAGTATATTCAATTTTGGATGTAATCCCCTAGTGGATACTTAAACCTCATGTTATATATGTATAGAATCTGGGAGTTGCCGGGGAATTGGTTTTACACTCTGTCATACGTGAATGTAGATAAACTGCACAGGTGATTATATTCGAATTTTGAAATGGAGACCAGGAACAGGAAAGAGATTTTGAATGATTTTGTGAAAACCCTACCACAAAGTAGGAGATTGAAACGAGTTTAAGTTATCCGAAGGTCTCTAATCTACTTTAATTATTTAATATCGAATTATAATCACATGATTAAAGGCAGGGTGTTACAGAGGACGTGATACTAGAAGCTTGTGAACATGTTGGGGATGACTGTGAGTTGGAGATCAATGAGGAAGAGAACAATACTGAGTGTCCAATTGAGGTTTTGATTTTGGAACCTTACTTTTGTTGTTCTGAACAAGTGAATAGTGAGGAAATCCCTTCAATTTATGGTCTTGATCCTCCTAATGATATTTTGACTCTTACTGATGAGAGTCAAATAGATTTTATTGGTTGTTCAAAGTATTTAGGAGGCATGGATGACGAATGTGAAAAAGTTAAATTTGAGCCTGCTATAAGTTTGGCTAAAACATGCACTCCGAAGTCATTTTTCATTGAAGAAAGGCATGTTTCTATCTCAATGAACTTCCATTGTTGTTAAATATTTTTGTCACAGGAGGAATAAAGACAATGTGGTTCAGGTTTTTGATACTTATAATTAGTAGTTTATGTTGAAGAGTCCAGCTGAAGGACTATAAATCAAGCGCTATTAGGAGACAACCCAAGTTCTTAACTCAATCTTTGTCATTTTTATGTTTTTGGTTTTATTTGGTAGATTTATGTTTGGTTTTTGTATTTTGTAGGTGAGCAAGGTTTCCCACATGGTCTTTAAAGGTGAATTTTGGGAGATGAAGATGGAAGAGTAACATGGATGCAAAGAAGGGAACTATAAAGGGGAGTATGCATTTAATATCTATTGAATGTGTTTTTGATCTTGGAATGTGGTATTGAGTGGTGTTAAGGCTATTCTTGGATTTTGTGTTTTGTGGATGAATGAATCTTAAGTGTTTTGTAGCATGGATTAGTGTTTAATGTCTTTGGAATGCTTAAGATTGGATTTTGGGTGAATTTGGATGGGTTTGCTACATATTGTGATATGTTTTGGTTCTATTAGTATTTGCTGTCAGGAATTGCTGTAGCAAATACCACGGCGAATCAGGTCATTTTAGCATGCTTTCTGACCTGATATTCGCTGTAGCGAAGGCCATGGCGAATTGGGTCATTTTGGCAGGCTTACTGACCTGTTATTCGCTATCAGAGATCGCTGTAGCAAAGGCCATAGCGAATTGGGTCTTGTTGAGAGTCTTACTTACCTCTAAAAAAAATTAAATTAAAAATAAATAATAATTAAAAAAATACAATATATATACATTTTTCAATTTTTTTACTAAAAAAAAAGAAGCAAAAGAAGGGAATATTAAAACAAATACAATATATATATAGACATTTTTCAATTTTTTTACTAAAATAAAGAAGCAAAAGAAGGGAATATTAAAAAAATTATATATATATATATATATAATAAATATGATTTTTTTTCTATTTTATATATTTAAAAAAAACTAAAAAAGATAGAAAATTCAAAAAAAGAAAAAAAGAGATTAGTGTTCCCTCTTTACCCATCATTCTTTCATTTTATTCCCAACTTACCCATTTAAATATACACCACAATTCACATCACATTCATTCCAACTTAAAAATCACAATCCCTAATTATAAATTCCCTCATCTATCAAACCCTAATCCCTTCTTATCCTTCTTTTCACTCTCAACTCCCACCATCCTCCGTCTTCACTCTCACGGCTTACACACACACTGCCTCTGCCACACACCCTCACTCCCCCTTCAGCTCACTCTCTCAGATTCTCCAATCTCAGCTCCACCATGAACCCTACGATCTCTCTCTCCCCCACTGTTCATCGTCGACCCAACCTCCTCCACCGTAGACCAGCACAGTCTCCGATCTTCAGCTCCATCTCCAACATTCTCCATCGTCGCCTACCCTCCTTCTCCAACGTTCACTCCCTCTGTTCCACCACCCACACCCTCCTTCCACTGCGTTCTCTTCCTCTTACTCTACTTCCAGATCCACTAGCTCAGCTCCTCCACCATCATCCCTTCCTCCTAGATCTGTCGCTCCCTCTCACCATACCACCGTCAATCTCTCCACCCTTCATTTTTCTCCATCGACCCACTTGCTTTGTTTGAATCAAGCCATTGCATCCCACTCTATTTTCCTGTCCCTCATCACCTGAAACCACCATTATCCTCTCTTTTTTCATATGCTGAAGCCACTGCTTTCTCTCACCGTCAGGATCATTGGCCTTAGTCGAAACATCTCTGAGTTTGATTGCTTTTGTGTTTTTGTGCTCATATATCTGTATCCTCAGGTAATTTTCATCTTTTTCCTCATTAATTTAGGTTTTGGGTAAATGCAGAGTAGGAATTTGAGTATGACTGCAATGTTAGTATGCGGTTTCTGTGAGTTTGCATAAGTGTTGAAGTTGGATTGACTTAGGCCTGAACTGATGTGATTTGAGGACTTGTACATTGCTCTGTTTATGTTGTCCGGCTTTGAGCTGAATGAAATTTTGGTTAATACTTCCTAGCTAGCTCGGTTCATTGATTATGGGGTCTTAAGCTTGAATTTGAAATATGTTGTTGAAGGATTGAATAGCTACCTATTTTTGTGCTCTGAGGACTAGATGATGAACATTATTGATGCTTGCTTGTATAAAATAGGTTCTGCAGTAGATGGGTCATTTTTGCTATTGTTTCAATAGTGTTGCAGAGTCACCTATATACTGCATAATATTGTCCTGAAATCTCTGAGTGACTGAATTTCAGTTGGAAAAAAAAAGTTGAACTTTATTTTTTGAGCCATGAATATACTACTTTACATACTGATGTGTAAAGGGAAGTGTACTTCTAGTTTGTGAAAACCATGTTTGGGCCCAATTCAACGAGATTTCTGAACATCCTTTCCAATGCAAGCATGAGCAGAATTATGACCACTTTTGCTAATGTCGGTACTGGTACTTGATTAATACATTGTGCTTCTAGAATATACTTCAGAACCATTCATTATGGATTATTGAATATTTCCTCAGTGTGATTCTTCTGTTTTCTGTAATTCTTGACAGTTGCTAAGGTTGAACTAATATGGTTGTTATGTGGATTAATGTACTGCTTGGCTTGCTGTGGTAATTGAATTGCGTTAGTAGTTTCCTAGTTAACTTTGTCTATGTCTTATCTTTCTTGAGAACTTAACACGTTTGTTGAAGTTTGAAAATTGTGGTTGCTTTGGGACATGTTTCAAAGGCACAAGAACATTCTAGTTTTGGAAAATCACTATAACCTTCGTTATAAATTTGGCAATGCAATTCCACCTTTCCTCCTTATTGCAAGTTTCAGAACTTAAACAAGAAAGTGAAATTTTTTCAGCAAGCTCATGTTTGTGAATGTTCTCTTGATTACCTGCATATACTTAGTGGACTTGGAAATTTTGCTCTGAAAGACTCTTTGGATTGATGAGAGTTAAGCTTGAATTTGTATGGTGATTTGAGGAGTAGTATGTTGCAACTTCTGATGGTTGTTTTTGAGATTTCAGAATAACCTGTTAAGTTGCATGATGTAGCATTCCTTTGCAAATTTGTGAACTAGTGCTTGGTCAAGCCGTGTTGCACTCTGAGCTTTTACTTAAATCCTTTCATTGTGGAAAACCAAATTTCTATTCACCAAGTCCAAGGAACATTGTGAATTATTCTGAAATTATTTTCTTTCCTACAATTACTGATGATTGTATTTGTTGAACCTATTTTCTGCCTTGGATCATTTGATTTTGACTTGGCAATGTTTAAACAAAATCAGTTTCTTTGGTTTACCATAATGAACTGGGTCTTTATTGTTGACAAAGTATCATTTGGGGAGTAAATAGATTTTGATGGCAGTGAGGACAGGCTTAAGTTTGGAATTCTAATTTGAAGAAGTTTTGGAACTAGCTAGCCTTTAAGTTTGGGGGAAATTTTTCTCTAGATTAGTTTCTTTTTATTTTCTTTTTAGGTCTATCTTTTGGTTCTTCAATGTGTTTATGTGTTTTCTCCTGTCCTTGACTGTGCTAACTGCTTGCGCCCTTTGTTTGAATGAGGCTACTGATGGTCTCCTCCTCACTCTTGGACTTCTTATTTTGGATATGAGCTACTGAGGGCTCATTACATAGTGACTATTTTGCTTTTGAAATAGGTCCTAAAGGCCATGGTCTGCTTGATGTGTTTCCTTCTTGTGGCAAATGTGGTTATTCATATATGCCGTTTCTTTTGGTCATATGTTTGCATGAATGTTATGGAACTAGCTACTGATGGCTAGAGTTCACATTGATTCCAAGCTTTATTTGGGCCACTGAAGGCTTTGTTACCTGTGAATTCTTGATCTTTGTGAATATTATGGATATGAGCTATATATTGTACAGGTCCTGTTCAGTTTCAATCCCTTCCTGATGGGGTTAACAATGAGGACATTGTTAATCTTAAGTTTGGGGGTGAGATTGCATCACAATTTTGAAAATTTTGAAAGAAAAACAAATTTTGGAAGAGACTAAGTGCACAGAAGAAAATTTTTGAACAGGTTTTGTTAGAAAATGGTTGGAATATGTGAGATTTCACATACTTGAGTTTTTGCTTGTGAAAAATTGTTGAAAATGAGCTGTTAGGTTCAGTTACTTGTCAAATATTGTTTGGATGATCCTAGATATAAATTACTGCTCTATATGTTATATTAGATAGGAAATTTTTATTAATATGCATGGAGGAGTGCATTGTAGTGATAAAACATGTTGTTCAAGAGTTTTTAAGTAATTTACGTACTATTGGAGTTCAATGTATTGTGGATGTACTTGTTGAAGGGCTTAGTAGCAAATTAGGTTATATACCTGTGTTTTAATTTTTTATTTTAAAATCCTCTTTGGAATTCTTCAAAACCTTTTATTTACTCCACAAGATTTGAAAAAATGATTAGGGCAGTTCATAAAATACGATTGAGCTTTTCAAACTGACCCAAATGAATTGATTTCCTTTTGAACCCTTATTTTGAGCCTATTTGGAAAACCAATTAGAGATTTTTATTGGAAAACCTAACACCTACCTATCTCAACTAATGTGAAAAACCATGATTCCCTTACTTCAAGATAGATGATAATTGATTGGGTGATGGAATATGATGTTGTGCAAAGTCACAAAAAAAAATTAGGGAAGGAGTGTAGGAAGTAAAAGAGTTCACAATGCATAGAAATCAAGCCAAGATATTAAAAAAAACGAAAGAAGAAGAAAAAAAGTGCTTACAAAGAAGGTTTGATATGAAAATATCAATTTGGTTCAAGTTTGGGGGAGTATGTTTTATGAGAAAAGAAAGAAAACCCTTGAATAGTATCATCTATCTTAAGGTATTTGATTGATTATCCTTTTCCTTTTCTTTTGAAAACCTCAACCCCTGGCCCCATTACAAGTTAAGAAAAGTACCTTTGATTTTTAAGTCAAGTGGAGTGAATTAGAAGAAAAGAGGAAGGAATTAGGGGATGCTAAAGTTGTTTGTTTGAATATGGATATATGATTTGAAGTGTTACTTTTAACTTTAGCTTGTGCAAAAGGAATATATTTTGACTTCATATACACACTCACAATTAAGAACTCTTGAAAAACATGTTTTAAATCTATGAGGCATTCATCCTTGCATATTGTCTTCATTTCTTGATAAATATTACTTATTGAGCAGCTGATGAGGATCAATTCATTCATACTTAAATGATGAGTAATTGGTTCATTCAGTGAGGATAGACTTCTTTGCTTGAGGACAAGCAAAAGCTTAAGTTTGGGGGTGTGTTAATTCATAGAAATCAAGAGTATTCTAGCACATTTTCTTCTCTTTTCACTTATTTTTGGGTTCAAATTGTGCATATAAAGAGATTATAGAAGAAAATGTGATAGGATATAATCAAAATCAAACTTTTGTCAAAATCATGAGTTAAATGCAATTAGTTTTGGTTAATTATGAAAGTTGAAGAGCTCATGAAGTCTTCCTCCTTATAGGTGGAAGATGACAAGTTGTAAAAGCTCACAAAGATCATGGGAAGATGTGAAAGGAAGAGAAGAATGCAAGAGGAAGATGAAAAAGGACACTATGAAGGAGAAGCTTGCAATTGCTTTGGAAATGTTGTAGCCAAGGCATGCAAAACTACCTCAAAAGATGGCCCTTCTGTCTGCCTATTGGCCGTGAAATCTGCTGTAGGCAATGTCATAGCGAAACCACCTGAAAAAGCCTTACTTCTGTCTGATGACAATTCGCTTTGGCATTCGCTGTAGCGAACTCACGGCGAACGTGCGAAACTGATGCTGTGCGTTTTGAAAACTGAAGCAGAAAAACCAGTATAAAGGCATGGGCTAGGTCAAAAATCAGTAGTTCTGGACTCCTTGAACATAGTGGCTGCTAGGGTTTGGCATTTTGAGGAGCTTGAGATTGGGTTGTGAAAGGATTTGGAGCCTCAATTCTTGGGTTTTTCTTGTTCTTCTCTCCATTTTCTTTATTTTGCTGATATGGATGATGATTGTGTGTTGAGATTTTGGCATATATTGATCATAAGTAGCTAGAACTCCTAATTAGGATTACTTTTACCCTTTGTATGGATTGAAACTATTGGATTATCTTGCTTTTGTTGGTTAATGATTATATGTGCTGATTTTTCTCTATCCTTAATGCTATCATGTGCTTGATCACCACATGATTAGAGTTGTTCAATTGGAAGATGCTTGAGAGAGCTATTTTGATTGTAGAACTTAAGAAAAATCATGTTAGACTTGAAGTTTAGGGATTAAATGGATGGTTTGTTGTTAGAATAGAGATATATCTAACAACCTAGCATAGTCAAGAGAAGGCTTGCTTTGGAAAGAAAATCTTCATTAATTGTAAACAAGAGATTGAATATATTTACTGATGATTAAAAATCAATCTTGACTTGAGAGAGCTTGATTGATGATTTTAGAACCTTTGATTGGCATATAGACTCATTTAATCAACATTAGTGGATATTTGCATAGTTTTATGAAATACAATGGGGAAGAAGTAATCCTAAGTTAATATCTCTTGAAGTTAGACCCAATTTCCCAATTTTCATTGTTTTCCTTTGTTATTTTCATCAAACTTCTTTATTTAACTTGATCAATTTCAAATGATTCCATTCAACCAAATTAAGAACATGGTTAAATTAGTTAACTTGCTTTTGTCATAGTCCTCGTGGGAACGATCTTGACTTATCACTTTATTACTTGCAACCCGTACGCTTGCGGAAGCTAAACGGCGGACATTGAGCCTTTGGTTGGCTAAAGACTATATTTTTTCTTGAAACTAGACTCAATAAGGGTTAAGTAGCCTTTAGAATCACCTCAATTGAATGTCCACAATTAAATATATGAATTTTCAAAGTTTGATGAAAATCCTGCCGGATTTTTAGCAAAGTATAAAATTCACAAAATGTAAGGGCAATTTTGGAAATTGGAAAAATTTATCTTTCCTCTATCCATTAAGACGTCTAGAGGCTCATAAATTGGAAAAATTGATTGGTGGAGTTTGGTGTCATCTACTCTTGGTATAGGTACTGCTGGAATCAAGAATTGGTTGCAGAATCGTGCTCAGATAAGCGTAAGCTTCGATTTGATCCGAATATTGTAATGTTTGAGTAATTATTCATGGAGTTGTGTTACTCCCATGATTTTATAACACCATGAAAATAAAGGTTAATGGTATTGTAATCATGAGAAATGGGTTAAAGAAGGTTTAATGATGTTAGATTATAAGTCTTGAAGCTTAATTTGCAAAATTGGATTCTTTGGGAATGGGGTTCTGTTCAGTTCTATATAAAATTTGGGGAAGAAGCTGGATTTTGATGTTTTTGTGTATTCCATTGGATTCTACATGAAAAATTATGTGGAATAACATGTGGTTGTGATTTTTGGAAGTTTGAGTTGTTGTTGTCTAGTAGTCAAATCTCATCCAAATTACCTGATATTTTATAGGGTGAAAAGTAGACATCCTGGGCTTCTATTTTGATAGGTAATATAAATCATTTGGCCCAGTAGATCAAAAGTTATGATTTTTCAAAGTTTAACCATGTTTTTGGAGTATAATCTGGAATAAAGAGGTTTTGGTGAATTTCTGGGAATACTATGGTTGTAATAGCTAGATTGGGGTATTTTTCCATGAAAGTGCACTTAAAGAGCTTCACTTAGACTTTGAAATTAGTCAATTTAGAATTTCCTAGAATTAACTATGTTTTCTCAAAGTTTATCGAAAATCTGCCAGGTTTTTGAAAAACTGTGAAACTGCATTGAGCAAAGTTGTATTGAGCAAAAATTGTTGAAACTATGATAGATACTATATATGATTTAAAGGTAGTAATGATACAAGTAATAACCATTTGCTTGTTATCTTAATTTTGATAGGAACTGGAAATTTTCCGTGCCGAAATCAAAGTTAGGACGACTGAAAAATTGAGAAAGAAGACAGGTAGTAACCCTATCTTAGAGTAGTCCCACATCGGCTGGAGAGGCGAACGAAGCATGCCTTATAAGGGTGCGGACATCTCTTCCCCATGGACGCATTTTCTGGGGTGTGTATGGGCGCATTTCAGGAAAACAAAACCATGAGGCCTTGTGTGTCAAAGCGGACAATATTTACGTGGTGAGTCATTAGGCTGTTACAACAACAACATTCATCAATGATTTAGCAAAAGGAACTCCACTCCATAATAACATATAATGAAGGTATTTTCCGGTGAATAACGTTTAAATCATAAATACAATATTAAGCTTCGATTCTAACATTAATATTGCATATTATCTAAAAACTATATGGATCACCAAAGAAATAAAACCAAATACATAATGAAACAATTTGTTAAATTAATTCAATTCTTTTAAAAAAAATATTGTCAATCGAACTTTCATTCTTACATAGGACTTCATCAGAATGAATAACAAGCATGAACACATAGCCTACGAGAGTAACTATAACCAAACATAGCTTGAGGCCAAAAACACAAGCATGGACACATAGTCCATGGGGGTAAGTAACCAAACAAGCGCATCACGAGGCCACGAAACAAGCATAGATACAAGACTCATGAATAACAAGTGTGAGTACTTTGTCCACAAATGTCAAACGAGCTCGATTTTTAACCATGGCACGTTAAGGGCTAATGGGACTGCCATTAGCAACCAATGTTTTGAGTTCAGTCTCTCAAAATCCTTTTCAAGCATACATGGATCTTATGACATTTAAAAGTATTTTCTTGTCAACACATTCCACCATAATTTCTATTCAAAAAAACTTTTCCCCAGCTCATGCACAAATCGTAGTGATGAAAAAAACAATATAACTATGCTCAAACACCATGAAAACCTATCACAGCATCACTATAAATTTCTCCAAAACACGGCTTACAATAAATAAACTATTTCAAATGATACCATGATTAATGTTGTGATTAGAATTATATTAATATACATAGTAATCTACTGAAAACAATAGTTTGAAATAAAAGGAAATTTTATTCATATATTAATTAGGATGCTATTTTCTCACCTGTTAACTTCCAAGTGATTCAATCCACCATTTTAAGTAGATCGAGTCGAAGAAAAGTTTTCATATAGCTACCTAATTATCCAAAAGAATGAACCCCTTTTAACTTTAATTTGAAATTCTTTCTCATCAATTTGCAATTAAATTTCTTTATTATATGACCATCTTTTTTTAAACGTGACTTGATCAGAAATTTCTCCCAGCATAATAAGCAGCAATGATAGGACCAATTGACCAAAGCAATGCAAATTAATCAACCTTAACTCACTCATACATCAAGATTATTATCTACTTAGGTACCGACATAAACTCAATAATATATACATATAGACCCACAAAGTCACCTAAATATAACTACACAAACAGCACAAACATTCCTTTCTCAAGCTCCTCCAAACACAATCAAAATACTCTAGGTTCTTTGAATAAAAAAAATTTCATTGATAATGTTAAAATCCCCAATTCGATTAGTATTTCATATATTGGAATAAAAAGTTAATTAACATATTTACTTTATTTTCATTATTATTGTTAATATACCACAAAAACCTTAGATGACTTGCACATTATATAAGTTTGCCAATGTTGTGTTGGTCATTTTTATTTATTGATTTTCCCAATGATTATTTCTCTTGCATTCTTAACAAATTCCATATGCATTCTCAATTAATCTTTTAGAAAAAAGTCCTATCCCCTAAATCCTTCCCAACCAACTTCATTATAAGAAGTCAATCTTGTTAAAAACTAAAACAGTTTCAGCAACCATCTACAACTCCCAAAACTAGTCACACATTACAGCAAACAAAGGAAAAATAAGGGGGCAAAAGGAACATTAGTTTTGTCTATTTATTTGGTTACAAACTTTCTTACAAACATTTTGACCAACACCTTATGTGCAACAACGACCAAATAACTTCATTAAACTCCCTATTACCCAAATCTTTTTCCCAATTATTTTAAAGCATCAATATCAATATATATAGACTATGCTTTCTAACTTAGTTCTTTATTGACGATCAATTTAAACCAAAGAAAATCAACACCAAAAATTCATATTACTCTTCTAAAGGAAAATAGTTCAATATTCCTATTAAAATATATCTTTTCTTCAATGGTTAGATCAGAAATTACCAGTTTTCTTCCTTTCTTATGAACCAACAAATGCATAGAGGAATTCTATTCCCCGCAGTTCCCAAACATATAAACGGATTAGAGGAAAAAACAAGAAAAAAGAAGGAGAATCAAAGCACCCATAATCCAACTACACACAAACGCAATAGAGGATAAGAGACTTCGAACACACCACTGAAACAGAAGCACTAGAAGAGAAAGGAGAACAGGAAAAACTCTTGCACCATCCTGGCCATAACAGGGGAGGAAGACGACTTCCATGGCAGAGATGAAAGTGATGATAAGGCCAGAGGGGATAGAAGAATGAATATGGATGAAGATGAAGCATTGTAAAAAAGGAGGGAAAAGGGAAGAAGCACCAAGGAAACCCGTAGAACAATCTAGAAATTTTTTCTCCCCTGCTCTACTGTGTTTGACTGTGAAAACAAAAAGTGAAAATAAGAGTAAAGTGAAAAAAATATCTGACGGGCTTTTTGTTTTTATTTAATTATTTTGAAGAAAGGCATTTGAAATTTTAAGAACACAGATTTGGTACGAAATATTGGGAGGTAGGGATTGGGATTGGGTTAGGGATTAGGTCGAATTGTATTGTTTGGTATGAGGGATTTTGGATAACCTGGGATTAGGAGTACCACAAAAGTGGGTTCGTGGCAAAGCCACCTCCCCTCTAGTATTGCATTTTTAGTCCTGGGCTTGCAAATTATAGGGATAAAATTATCCTTGATTATAATATGTTTTGGACAAAATTAACCCTCTCATTTTATCCTAGGACTCATCCATTTTCACACAATCACTCTCCCTCCATTGCCGCAACATACTGCAAAAGATATTTTGTACTTTAACCGCAACATCCAAGTATTCAGTTTTCTTTTTGTTTTTGATTCAATTGACTTCGTTTTGCTCTTCAAATATTTATAATATATTGATCATTTTTTAGTTTCAGCATTTTGATCATTTTGATTTTCCCCTGATTTCATTTTATTCGTTTTTCCTTGATTTTGTTTAGAGTATAATTTATTCTCCAACAATATTGATGAACAAAAGGATTCGCAGCTTTCTTAGAGGCAGTGGAAGAGAACAGTTGTCTTCTATTCTTATGGAGGGGAAGATCGGGAAAGATTGGAGAGGACATAAATTTTGTTATAATATCTTTTTAATTATCATTAGGGGTATTATAGTCTTTCTACGATTATGAATAATTAAGAAATAAAATTAATTTAAACAGCCCCTCTCAATAGAACTCCATACCAAACATAATTATAAAACCTCAATCCCAGTCTCAATCCCACTCTCAATACCAATCCCAGTCTTAATCCCAATCCCTCAAAATTCAGTGTTGCATACCAAACAGGCCTTAAGATTCGAGTCGAACTCCTAACCCAATATCAAACAGTGAACAAGTTTCTACTAAACCAATAATCCACTTTAGTAAAAAATTTGCAACAAAATTAAAATATCAATTAAAAATTAAATCATTATTTTTTATATATTTTTTGAAAACATCTTAATCCTTGACTTTATTTAGATTCTTAATTTATTTTTTTCTCATTCTTTTACTATCATTTAATTTTTAAATTTAATTTTATTATTTTTATTTTTGTCCACAACTCCCCGGTTTGTTACACACGTGATATGATGAAATTTTCAAATATTTTTTAATAATTGTTTTCTATTCTTTACTACTTATAAGAATATCTCCCTTGCTGCATTTGTTCTCTAATAGTTGTTGTCTTTCCATATCAAATTTAAGCCAAGTAAAACTTGAGGAGGAGGGACGGAGGACACAACAATGTGCTTAAGCAACAATATATAATCGGTTCCATATAACTATTAAGTCTGCACTTTAGACGTCCCTATTTTAAAAAAGGGACATTTAAAGTGTTACTGTATACACTTTAGACGTCCCTTTTTTTTAAAAAAGGGACATCTAAAGGCATTTGAATTTCAAATTTCCTACAAATGCTGATGTCATTAATTATGGAAGCAAACACAAATTTTAGATGAGAATCCTCTGTAATAGTTTTGTTGAACACAAATACTAGCTTTCTCCATTCTCTTTTTTGGCTCTGAAATTTCCTTTTCTGGCATCACCACATTTCCACCGTTTTGCTAGCTTTGTTCAAACTTCTTTTAGTCAAACTTTAGAATTCAAAAATCCATTTTTTTTTCATGTACACATACACTATACAAGATCTGATTGAGAAAAAAGAGAGGAAATTATAAAATAATAATAATAAACAGACAGATATGTAAGATTTGAGAATTGATGAAGAGAGGGTTATTGTCATTAGATAAAGAGCACCAAAGGGCATGATAAGAGTGAGGAGGATGACGAGAACACCGAAGAAAAAAGTCATTTAAATATATGCAATATAGATCTCTCTCTACAACTCCTATTAAAAAAATTGAAAAATATTGCGGGAGTAGAGAGAAGGAAAGCGTATAAGGGATGCCACCTTTAGCATCCCTTTTTCAAATAAGAGACGCCAAAGGGCCGGCGTCCCTTATAAATATAAGTGGCGTCCCTTATTTGACTAAGGGAGACCAAAAGGCATCCCTTATATTAATATAAGGGACGCCAAAGGCATCTCTTATATTCGTAAGGGACCCTTTGGCGTCCCTCATTTAAATTAGGGATGCCACATGTTATTTGGGACACCTAAATCTTCTTTTTAGACGTTCCAAAACATATTTGAGACGTCTAAACTAGTCTCAAATATTTTGAATTTTTATTTTTGGCGACAGGGAGATTTTTTAGGCGTCTCAATTGAAATTTAGGATATCTAAACTGTACTTTAGGCATCCCAAATTAAATTTGGGACGTCTAAAGTTTCCAATTTGTTACATTATTTATAAAAATGCCACTGCCTCCATGTTTTTACTTTCCTTTTCTAAAAAGGGTCGTCTTTTAGGGTAGTAGTATGTATATTTTGTAATAGTGAGGCCACCTCCATTTCTAGAGGTATCACACTTACCTTTTTGGAAAACACCTCAAGAAATTCATTCAACATTGGTAAATATGCTATTTTCAATTGCATTTATCATAAAGAGGGCTTGACTTCTCTTTATCTCTTCTTAGCTTACTAATGCTTATCACTTTTAACTTTGTTTTGGGGATTTTTCTCGATATTCCATCTAATAAGATGATATTTGGGGTCTCCTTTAGTTTCTCTTACATTCTTGTCTCATTTTTAGCTTGCAAATCTGAATGCATTTGTTTAGGACTTATAACTTTAAACTCTGTAAACTTTTACTTTCCTTTGGTTACCAAATAGAATTGAGCTCGGCCTAATCAACAACAAGGCTATTTAAAGAAAAGTCAAGGATACTTTTTCTGTAATAGTTAGCCAGACTTGAGAGGTCTGTGTATTCTTAACTCATCTTAAGTCATTGTCTTCCTAGAGAACTGCTATACTTGTTGGCTCAAAAACTTTTCTCGTGATCTACTGTGACTATGAGATCTAACTGCGATCTCACTGAGCACACTTCTTGGATCTAACTGCGATCCCTCTCTAGGAAATTCAAGACCTAAGAACAAAGTTATTGAACAATATAATCTTACCTCTACTCATTCTAGCGACTATATTGATCATTCTCCAAAACTAATCTTAAATGCTCGTATTACCTTCACAGGCCATTCTCATTCCTGTTGGTAACTACGAAACTATTTACTTGTGCCTCTAATTTATCTTCCTTAACACTACAAAAAAAACGTGATTTAGTAGCGGTTAAAAATGGGTATTAGTAGCGGTTCTAACCGCTACAAACTAGGTTAGTAGCGGTTACTCAAACCGCTACTAAATCGTACATTGCAAGCAGTTTTGTAGCGGTTTTATAAAACCGCTACTCAATCAAAAATAACCGCTACATACTTTGTAGCAGTTCAGCTTAACCGCTACAACACCCAGAGATATTTGTAGCGGTTATATAACCACTACAAATATAAAAAATTATATTGAGAGCTAAAAAAAAGAATTTTTTATTTTGTAGCGGTTAATAAACCGCTACAAATATAAAAAATTGAAAATTTGTTGGCGGAAAAAAAATGACATTTTTTTATTTTGCAGCGGTTAACGAACCGCTACTAATTTTGAATTTCATGAAATTAGTAGCGGTTTTTAAAACCGCTACTAATTTCATGAAATTCAAAATTGGCGCCAAAAAATTTAAATTGAGTCGTAAAAAGGCGCATTATTTAGTAGCGGTTTAATAACCGCTACAAATATTTAAATTTTGTTTTAAAAATATACAATGATTTTTTTTCTGTTTTTTCAATATTATATTAAATAGTTTATTTTGTTATTATTTTATCTATTTCAATTAGTTTATTATTCAATAGTTTAACTTATTAATAAATAAAAAGGAAAAATGTAATTGAATAGGATTAGTATAAAATTTATATTAATAATATTATTAAGGATAGGTAGGTAATAAGGAATTATTATGTTTTCTAATATAATGTAATTGTGTATGAAAAATAGATGAAAATGAGATACAGTTATGATATATCTAGAAAAAAAATGATTAGAATAAATTTTATAGAAAGGAAAGAAGTATTCTAAAAAAATTGAAAATCTTGTTACCATATTTGATCGTATTATTCAGCTCCTCTACTCATACGAAAGAAGTTGTGAATGAGAGGAAATGAAAGAAAGGTAAGGTGAAAAGAAATTGGGGAGTGTTTGAAATGAGTTGTGGTAAGGGTATTTATAGGGATCCACGTACTATTTGTAGCGGTTAATGTAGCGGTTAATGTAGCGGTTATTAATTAGTAGCGGTTATTTATATTTTTGTAGCGGTTTAATATTCATAGTACTATTTGTAGCGGTTATTAATTAGTAGCGGTTATTTATATTTTTATAGCGGTTCAATAACCGCTACAAATATTATTTTAATTTTTTTTTTAAAATTTTTTTTACATTTTATTTTAAAAAATTTTTTGCATTTTTTGTAAAGACTAAATCATAATTTGAATTTGATCACTCATCGTTGCCATCCCTACAGAAATTTTGTAGAAAAATTATTGTTATTGATGTATTATTAAATTTAAAAAATTTAATTCAAATGACGTGGACTTAAAAAAACTCACCGCAGTAGAGGTAAATTGTCATCGCCTTCAGGGAAGTAGTTTTCAAAATCAGCTGGCTGAAATGGCTCACTCTCGTAGATGATGTTATCGCCTTCACCCATGTCGTAAAGGTCTCTTGGCTTTAAATGAACGACCATGTGCCAATCCCTATGCCTCTCATCCTCGACATAATAAACCTGATGTGCCTCTGAAGCTAGAATATACGGCTCATCATCTTGAGAAATACCAGTATGAATCGGCCGTGAGAAATTGATTGATGTGATCCCTAGGTCGTCAGTTGTCAGTCCCCGAGAAATAGTGGTATTTGCCCACAAACACTTGAACAGCGTCACGGTGAAACGGCCTTGATAATTAAGCTCGACCACATCAAGAAGCTTGCCATAGTAAGGGGCGCCTCCGAACTGCATGTTGGCGTCACTGCTGCTCGCATAACTCCTTGTCCCAAATGTGCCATAAACACCCGAATTCTGTGTTTGCAATCCTTGATCCCGTGAAATCGTGCAAAACTTAAAACCATTGACATTGTATGCTGTAAACCGTTTTGCATGATCAAGAGGGCCGATTGCGAGAGCTCTGAAATCTAGTGAGTGTTAGTTGTGGTCATTTAGTATTCTGCGTGCAAACCAGCTTGGGAATTCTCTGTGGACCCTCCTATCAACTTCCGAGGATGTCTGTGTACGGATCCTGAGTTGACGCTTTACATGACTTCTGAATTCCCTGCAATTAATAATGGAAAGGCGTTAGTGAAATGAAAGTGAGAAATGTTACGAAAGATATAGATCGAATAACATGTGAGTGTACAATTCTTACCGTATGAAAGGTTCAACTTGAGTGCAATTAATCAAGACATGTCTATGTGCTTGGAACTTCTCAGTTACCGTTAGTTTGAAGTTCTCAGTTGCTTCAACTGGTTTACCAACACGAGGGATAAATTCTCCTGATGTCAGCGCAGGTTCCGGACAATCGTCAACACGAGGCGGGCGGTTGAAAGCCGTCTCAAGATCATCAAAATACCTTCAGCAAAAATATAGCACCTCATCCCCTATATAGCCTTCAGCTATAGAACCTTCTGGCC
This sequence comes from Inga oerstediana, assembly GCA_963210345.1. Lineage (NCBI taxonomy): Eukaryota > Viridiplantae > Streptophyta > Magnoliopsida > Fabales > Fabaceae > Inga > Inga oerstediana. The sequence goes on from OY723403.1 coordinate 69,971,718, forward strand.
ACGCCTTATTCCTCACGTAAGATTTTAATTTCCTAAGGAACCTACAAAGTACAGAAGAGAAAATTGATATAAAATGATGAAAAGGACGACTAGCAAACATTAAATACGGACAATAAATTAAAGCACATATTTAAAATGAGTACCTCTCAATCGGATACATCCAACGATATTGTACTGGTCCAGCGAGCTTTGTTTCATGAACGAGGTGGACTATGAGGTGAACCATCACAGTAAAAAAGGACAGAGGAAAGATCATCTCCAAATGACAAAGCGTAAGAATGATTTTCGACTGCAGCTGATCGAGCCCCTCAACGATCAAAACCTTAGAACACAACTTCCGAAAGAAAGAACAAAGTTCCACCAAAACGATGGAAACATCGGGAGGAAGTGTATTCTTTATAGCCATAGGGAGTAACTGCTACATAAGAACATGTGAGTCGTGACTCTTCAGGCCAGCAACCTTTCGAGCCTGCAAGTCGACACATCTAGAAATGTTGCTTGAATACCCATCAGGAACTTTTAATTTCTTCAACGTCGCGAGGAACACATCCTTGTTCGGTTTTATGAGGGTAAACTTTGCCGGTGTAAATCTGTCATGCTCATCTGGCCAAGCGTCTTCACGAACTCCCATGTCGTGTAAATCTTTCCTCGCTTGAAGGTGATCTTTTGTCTTGCCGGGTTCGTTAAGCAGCGTATACAGCACATTGTTGCAAACATTCTTTTCAATGTGCATTACATCAAGACTGTGGTGAAGTAAATTAGATCTTCAATATGGAAGCGTGAAGAAAATACTTATCTTCTTCCACTGCTGAGGCGCCGAAGTCCTGCGCGTCTTTTGGTGAGTTTGTGCTGAATCGTCGCTTTTTCCAAACTCAAAGTCAACATGCTCAAGCTGCTATAAGATATCTGTATTGGACAAAGTCTGAGGTGGTCCTCTTTTCTCTGGTTTCCCATTGAAGCGATTTCGTTGCAATCTGAACTTATGCGTTCCATCGAGAAACCTTCGATGCCCCATAAAGCACCACTTTCGGCTGTGGAGAAGGCGCAATGCGTCAGAGTCAAAATTGCAAGCTGGACACGCCGACCCAGTATGCACATTCCAACCGGATAATGTGCCAAGGCCAGGAAAGTCACTAATCGTCCACATCAAGGCTGCACGCATGTTGAACAAAGTCTTGCTGTAAGCGTCGTACGTCTCCAAGCTGACATTCCACAGGTCAAGCAATTCCGCAACAAGCGTTTGGAGATACACATCGATATCATTGCCCGGTGCCTTTTTGCCTGGAATGATCATAGACATAATGAAAGAGCTTTGTTTCATACATATCCAAGGGGTAAGTTGTAGGGAACTAAGACTACCGGCCAAATACTGTAACTTGTGCTAAGATTCCCGAAAGGATTGAAACCGTCGGTCGCCAACGCAAGCCGAACATTTCTGGGGTCAGTCGCAAAATCTGGAAAGTCGTTGTCAAACGTTTTCCAAGCAGCTGCATCCCGCGGATGTCTTAATTTACCGTCTTCATTTTTATCAACGGCATGCCACCTCATGTACTCAGCAGTTTTAGACGACATAAATAATCTTTGTAGACGAGGTTTCAAAGGGAAGTACCTGAGAATCTTTACAGGTTTCTTCTTCTGCTTTTTCCCCTTCTGAATTGTCTTGTACCTCGATGTGTGACATCTCTTACACGTCTCCCTGCTGGAATCGTCTCCCCAATACAGCATACAATCATTTGGGCACGCATCAATCTTTTGATAATTCAACCCCAACCTGTTGATAATCTTCTTGGCCTCGTAGAAGGTTGTAGGAATCTCGGCGTCGGGGAATGCATCTTGTAATAAGTCGAGCAACATCGACATTCCCTTATCTGTGATCCCACACAAGCACTTGATATGATACAATTTGATCAAGAAAGATAATTTAGAATATTTGCGACAACCTTGATATAAAGGACGATCTGCTTCATCCATCAAGCTGAAAAATTCCCGAGCTGCTTCATTCCCCATAAAAGCCGGCTCAGAGCCGTGCACTTCTTCGTTGAAGTTGTCGCCTTGAAATCCAAACGCATCACGCACAGCATCATTCACAGGATTATCTTCATCTACTTGAACGCCTACTTGAGAACTTCGAGGAAGAGCATCGTCATATCTAATGCCGGCCTTCTCACCATGAACTGACCAGAACGTATAGTCCTCAGGGAAAGGCTTCACAAGCAAATGTTCTTTCACAACATTTTGTGCATGCCACTTCTTGAACTTGCATTTCCGACACGGACAGACGATCTTGCCGTTACAGCTGGCGTGAGTGAATGTGAAATCTAAGAAACTGTTTAATCCGTACAAATATTCAGGAGAATTGCGCGGCAACCTTATCCATGATTTATCCATAGCTACAAGTGAGAGAGAAGAAAGTATAGAGAAGAAGATGAGTGAGAAGATAATGACGAATGCCTAGAACCTTATATTCTGAAATTCCAACATTTATAATTTTGTAGCGGTTCTTTAACCGCTACAGTTATAAAATATTAGTAGCAGTTATATATATAAAACTGCTACTAATATTCAAGCCGTTACACATTGGTGGGAAATTCAAAATTTACTTGTTGAGTATTAGTAGCGGTTATATATATAAAACCGCTACTAATGTTCAAGCTGTTACACATTGGTGGGAAATTCAAAATTTACTTGTTGCGTATTAGTAGCGGTTATATATATAAAACCGCTACTAATATTAAAGCCGTTGGACATTAAATTTAAAAATAATTTTTAATTTGTAGCGGTTATACATAACATAATCGCTACAAATGTGCACAAAGGCGGCAAATTTCAAAATTCAAATGATGAGTATTTGTAGCGGTTATTATTTTAACACCGCTACAAACATATATATAGTTGTAGCGGTTTGTCTTGAGAAACCGCTACAATTATATATATACATTTGTAGCGGTTATTAGTGTAGAATTCCTACAAATCTATATATTTGTAGCGGTTGTAAGTTAAAACCGCTACAAATATATATATACTTTATTTTTTTTTAAATTTAGATATAAATAATTCATAAATTAAACAACGCGATCTAATAATATAAATATAATTATATAAAACACAATAAGAAAGTTTTGAAATAAAAAATCATATATATATTTACAAATGTTTAAACAAAAAAAAAAGTCCTAAACTAAGGAGCTGGGGGCTGATCCTCTGGTGCTCCCTCAGGTGGGGCTCCCTCAGATGCCGCTGGATCGGGCCGCTGCGCAGAGTGAACCGCACCATCGTCATCAGCAGGAGGAGGAGCAGTAGCAGGAGGAGTAGTAATCGGGACGACGTAGCGAGGGACAGGGGGAACCGCTGGATGCTGCTCATTCGGGAACAGGCAACTCCATGCTCCCTCGAGCATGTTGTTCGCGATCTCATGCCACTGCGTCTGCTGAGCGTACTGCATATCAGTGTGCATCTGCAGGTGCTGCTGCTGCTGCACCTGCATCTGCTGCTGCTGCTGCGCCATCTGCTGCTCCAAATCTGACCGCAGCTGGTCAATAGACTCGTCCCTCCGACGTCTGACCCCTCTAGAGCTGTCAGCCTCAGAGGCGGCGCCTCTGAGAAAGCTCCTGGAAAAAAAATATTAAATGTATTATAATTTAAAATTAAATACAAATTAAATTGAAATTATAATTTAATATTTAACAATTACAAAATTATATATCAAAAATCTAATAAATACATTACCTGCGCCTCAGGGCTCCTCCTGAACTGGACGAAATGCGCCCAGTCGTTCGGCAGCACGCCGTCCGGGATGCTCTCGATCAGCTGCTCCAGAGGCATCGTCCCGTCCTTATCCACCCTGTGGAAGAGACGATTCCTCCTGTTCCTCCAGGCGTCGCCCATCTTCACGAGGGCGTACCTCTTCCGGTTGGCCCGGACGGCAAACCGCAGCTGAAAAAAAATTATTTAAATATCAATAATTATAAAAACCATAATTTTAAAAAAATTAATTAAATAGAATTAATTACAAAAAATATTAATTAAATAGTTTTAATTACCTGAACCACCTCCTCCTAAGCCTGGTCCTTCGGCCCCCTCGGAACGTGCCTCCACGTCGGGAAGTGAAGGGGGAACCACATCCAATTCTTCCCAGGTCGTTCAGGAAGCGATTGATCAGGTGACCCCCATTGTGGATCGGCTGGTCAGTGCCCTCATTCCACGGCACTATAACTCGCAGGGTCCGGTCCATGCTGTTCAGACCGGCCACATCCAGCCTCCTCGTCGACACGTTCCCCTGCTCATCTGCACAGTTGACCGCACGTTAGATAAATTATAATTCAAAGTTAACATTTCTAATTTAAATAAATAATTTACTAAATTAAAAAATTAATTTACCTTCGACCTGCACCTCAAACCCAGTGGACCGCGAAGACGACCCTCGTGGGTTGTTCTGCTCCCGAGCGTCCTCCTCATCGAGGAACTGCTCCATCTCCCCGAACCCAATCAGGATCTCGAACTCCTCCTCGTTGAGGAAGTCCTCAATGCTAATATCTGGCCTCTCCACCTTAGGCACCTCTGGTGCGGTCGTCACCTGTGGGATCGTCTGCGGTGCCTGTGGGGGGATGGGCTGAGATGCCGCGGTAGCCCTGCCTGCACGCTGCCCCCTCCCTCTACCCCCTGCCCAGCTGCTGCCACCCCGTAAAATCGGTCTGGAGACCTCAGGGGCCTTCCCCTTATCCTGTCCTGAAGCCATATCAACTGTAAAAATAAAAAAAAATAGTCACATTATTATGCAAAAATATAATAAAAATACAAATATAAATAAAATACGTGTTATATACGTACCTCAAGTGCAAATACTGAGAAATACTGAGCAAAAACTCCTATAGAGACGTCTGAACACTCAAATCTCGAAGAAATCACTCAGAGAAACCTCAGGAAACAAAATGAGCAAAAGGAGAAATGAAGGACGCGGGGGTTTAAATAGGCCAGATATTAGTAGCGGTTATTAAAATAACCGCTACTCTAACCGCTACAAATAATTAAATTTGTAGTGGTTCTTCAATAACCGCTACAAACGATAACAACGTTTGAAATTCTGTAGCAGTTATTGCCCAGAACCGCTACAAAAGTCGAGACTCTTGAAATTTTGTAGCGGTTATAGGGGCATAACCGCTACAAAATTCTGACCTTTGGTATTTTGTAGCGGTTCTGTTGTTGTAACCGCTACAAATAACCGCTACACTGTTGGCGCGCCAACTGGCGGGAATATTATAGCGGTTTCTGTGCATTAACAGCTACAAAATCACCGCTACAAGTTTTGGCGGGAATTTTGCGCCAAATTTGTAGCGGTTTTTTGTAGGAAACCGCTACAAAAAACCTTGCCGCTACAAATTTATAGTGGTTTAGGTAAAAACTGCTACAAATACTATAATTTGTAGCGGTTTAATATAACTGCTATAATTGCACCGCTACAAAATACCTTTTTTTTGTAGTGTAACTTTTCAACCTCCTCAGCACTTCTTCTCTTTTCTCTGTTCATGGCCATCCTTTGCTGTATATTTTCTGCTCATGTTAGAGTATGGTCAACTCCGCTTGCCTTGCCCTGGCTGCCTTTCTTTTTTTGGGAGGACATATAGCCCTTATTAGAGCAATGTCAACTCTATCACTGTAGTCTTTGCAACTACTGGAGGACAACCTGCTTTTATTTAGCAATGTCAACTCCACTTGCTTTTATGCATCTACAAATATGTTTTATTGGAGGAACAATTCCTATTTTCTTGGAAAATACTCCATGGCCAAGATCTCTCTCTATATCAAGTCTAGCAATTATCAGTTTTCAGGTTTCTCATATCTCTTTTGCTAGCCTTTCATTATTGAATCTTCATCTATAGGTATCTTATCTATTGGATTCAATACTAGCCTGAGTACTCTAAGTATTTACCTTATAGATATCATAGGTATATTGACTGCTGGCCCCAAATTCTACTAAGTACTTGAGCGTAATTATAAAACATGTTCATTCCACTATACCACTTCTTTGTATAACTATAGTCTTTGATATCTTTGTCTACTTCTATTTAATTCATTCCCCAAGGAATTCACCAAGGTTGTCTAACTCTTATTCTCTCTTATATTCTTCATCTTGTCTAGCTTGTATTGCTTTTATCTCTTCCATCATGCGCTGATGTTTATCTAGATGGTTCATAACTAACTAGTCTCATCTATTTATTTTCATATTCCTTCTTGTTTACCTCTTCTACATCAAACCATCTTATACTATTCAAAAGAATAATTATCATCATCATCAGCATTTATATTGCCTTCCAGCAAATTTCACATGCAGACATATCATAACTATGCAACATCTAGCATTCCACATTTAATTATTGAGAATAGTCATAGCATTCAAGCAGTCTATGAACATACTACTCTGATCATGGCATTTAACATTTGATCTCTCAAGATAATCATATTAAACAGTTTGCCATTTCATAGTCAGAGTCATAATACAACTTTAAAATACTCAAACTTAACTTTAAACTTAACTGAAACTTTTGATCTAAACTCAAACTTTAACTCATAGTCCAACGCAACACTACTATATAACTTGAAATTAAAAAGGTTTCTTGAAACATGTAATATGTTTCTAACAAGCTTCTTTAACTGAGACAAGAGAATAGCTCTTCTCTGATTTAATGTCCCAAATCACTTTCAATTTGGGGTGCATTATAACTTTCCAACAACATTTAGTTCATCATGCTCTAAACACTGAAACATAAAATCAAGTCTTGAACTTTAACTGAAACAACATAACTCAATAACACATTCTCAAATGACTTGAAATGCTTCTTAAGTTATGCCAAAAAAGAAATGCTTCTTAAGTCTGGTGGCATACTGCTCATATAGCCTTGATTTAAATAAACAAGCCTTCTCTAGCTCAATTATTATAATCAGGAAACACACACACACACACACACACACAGATAAGAGGATTTTTGCTCAATTTGAATCTTATCCCTCTCACTCTAAAATTCCTTTTTCTGGCTTTAATATCTCATTACTACCCCGAAAGAAGGGTTAATAATTCACATCCTCTTTAGGATCATATTCTTCTGGGTTTTCCCTTCATAAGACAACCTTGCCTATGAGCTATCACCACGACAATTATCACTGCTATTAATGATAACACATGGCTAATTCAAAAACAGCTCCTATACATATCCTAATTTAGTTGGTGAACTCATTTTCTTGTACTCTTTACTTTAGCTTTTACCTTTCTTTTCCCCATTCCTGGTAGGAAAGCACTACAAAAATCTAGACAATCACATTTCCAATCATGAATAAATAGAGCTATGGCTATATAGATCTTTCACTCGAGCAAAGTCTTCTAGCTTGTTGTTAGAACCTCCACTCTGATACCAACACTGTCATACCTTACTCTAGGGTCATTTATTAGAGCTAACTAGTTGAGAATGAACCACTGCTATTCTTTAGAAATCTCGGAAATTACCAACAATTTAAAACTTTTCCTCAAACAGTTCAAGTTCTAACACTTATTGTTGGAATGAGATTTTCTAAGAACTTTAGAAAGGCATAACTAAATCATTATAACTCTTAAAATAGTGGTTCAAAGCTTAAACTTAAGCCCCTGAACTGCCTTTTATAATAAACTTAAGACCTGGCCTCAATAAAGTCCTAATGGGTCCAAAACTTGTCTAAAACTCATACAGTTCATAGGAATTTTTCACAGAAAATTCCAGAATTCTGACCCAACTTGGAAAATTTATATATTTTTATCTACACATCAAAAAATTACAAATTAATACTTATTTTAAAGTTTCGGATGTGTGATATTGACTTACCAAATACCAGGAAATAGCACTAAGGAAACCCGTAGAACAATCTAGAAAGTTTTTCTCCCCTGCTCTACGGCTCTACCGTGTTTGACCGTGAAAACAAATAGTGAAAATGAGAGTAAAGTGAAAAAAATATCTGATGGGCTTTTTGCTTTTATTTAATTATTTTAAAGAAAGGCATTTGAAATTTTATGAACATGATCAAAATAAACTAAAAGTACCCCTTTGGTACACTTAGGGTTGGAATCGAACTCCTAATCCAATATCAAACAGAAAACAAATTTCTACTAAACCACCAATCCACTTTAGTAAGAAATTTGCAACAAAATTAAAATATCAATTAAAAATTAAATCGTTATTTTATATTATTTTTTTTCCTGAAAGAATCTTAAACCTTAACTTTATTTAAATTCTCAATTTACTTTTTTCTTATTCTTTTACAAAAATTTAATTTATTATTTTTATTTTCGTCCACAACTCCCTGGTTTGCAACACACGCGATATGATGAGATTTTCAAATATTTTCTAATAATTGCTTTCGATTATTTACTACTTATAAGAATATCTCCCCTGCTACATTTGTTCTCTACTATTCATTGTCTTTCCATATCAAATTTAAGCCAAGTAAAACTTGAAGTGGATGGAAGGAGGGCACAACAATGTGCTTAAGCAACAATATATAATCGGTTCCATGTAAACATCAAGTCTCAACAAAACATAAGTTATCATACCTTACTCTAGGGTTATTTATTAGAACTAAATAGTTAAGAATGAACCATTAATATTCTTTAGAAATCCCAGAATTTACCAACAATTAAAAACTTTTCCTCAAACATTTTAAGTTCAGACACTTATTGTTGGGATTGGATTTTCTAAGATATTTAGAAAGACATAACTAAATCATTATAACTCTTAAAATAGTGGTGCAGAGCTCGAACTTAAGATCCGCTGCCTTTTATAATAAAATTAAGACCTGGGATCAATAAAGTCCTACGGGATCCAAAACTTGCTTAAAACTCATACAGTTTATAGAAATTTTTCGCAGGAAATTTCAAAATTCTGACCCAACTTAGAAAATTCATATATTTTTATCTACACACCCAAAAATTAAAAATTAATACTTGTTTTAAAGATTAGGATGTGTAATATTGACCTGCCAAATACCAGGAAATAACTTAAACATTTGCCCCTCATAAAATCAGTCACAAGACTGCTGTTTCAAGATGAATATAAACTAGTTATGGCTTATAATTGTGTTGTATTGAAATCCTGGTACTAACTCTCTTTGGCTATTAAAACTCACCCACTACTCTTTATGGAGTTATGTACAACCCAGAACAACTTTAAGCTTACATTCTCAAATAATCATAATAAGCCACACTAATGCAAAGTTAAATTGGCAAAACATGTCATGTTGTCTTCCATCCACCTTAGCTAAGCTTCCACCAGCTCCTCCTTTCCCTTGGATGTATTTGTTCCTATGGTAATACATAGAGATTGGGGTAAGATTGGGAAATCACAGTAGCAATAATCATATTTTAGTATATATATTATGGTAAATAACTGAGCATGCAAAATAAGTAACAGAGAAAAATACCTCACAATAACTGAATATTTGTAAAACTAGTTCCAAGTCCGATTGTGCTACCAAAGCCAACAAAATTCTAATGGAGGAATGTTTCACTAATGGAGAAAATACCTTATTGTAATCAATTTTCTCCTTCTGAGGATATCCTTTAGCTACTAATCTTGCTTTGTAGTGCACATCACCTTGGTTAGAAAATCTTTCAGGAGTTTGGCCAATTTCCAAGTACCATTTTGATCAAGGGACTGGATTTCTTCATTCATGGCATTCCTCCACTTATCCTTTTTTGAGCTCTAGATAGCCCATTTGTAAGTTGAAGGAATATCGTCGGCTGCAATTAAGGTTGCACAAGCCACCATATCCATGAAACGAGTAGACTTTTTTATTGTTCATCTTGGCTTGCTGGTTGCTATTGATTCATGTTGTTGTTGAAGTTTATGAGTTGAAACCTCCCTCTCAACTATCACTTCTTCTACTAGAAAGTCTTCTTTTGTTTCCTTGTCTATTCCTCGTATTGGGAAAATATCTTTCCTTCAAAATTCACCTGCTTTAAAACACCATCAATTTGTTTGGTGTCTTCAATTGCTACCTTTCTCATCATGGCAGATTCATCAAAGGTAACATCCTTGCTGAATACAATCTTCTTTGTCTTTGAACACCATAAATGATATCCTTTGACTCTAGAAGTGATCCCTAAAAGGATAGCTCTCTTTGCTCTCGGATCCAATTTTGACTCTTTTATATGATAGTATGCAGTTAAGCCAAAAACATGCAAAAAATCATAATCTATTGTAGGTTTTCCATGCCATTGTTCCAACGGTGTCTTACCATTGATAACAGCAGATGGTAGACGATTAATGAGGTGACTTGCATATGTTATTGCCTTAGCCATAATTTTTTTGCCCAAGCCAGCATTGGACAACATACACTAAAACGTCTCTAGCAAAGTTTGGTTCATGCGTTTTGCCACTCCATTCTGTTATGGTGTATTTCTAACTGTAAAGTGTCTAACGATGTCATCATCCTCACAAATGTTCTAAAATGATCATTCCTATATTCTCCTCTATTATCTGTATGAAGACATTTGATTCTCCTGCCTATTTGTGTTTCTATCATCACCTTCCATTTTAGAAAAATTCCCAACACTTCATCTTTAGTCTTCATCATATACACCCAAACTCTTTAAGAGAAATCATCAACAAAGGTTAGAAAATAATGTTTTCCTCCCAATGAAGATGTTTTAGAAGGACCCCAAACATCAGAGTGAACATAATCCAAAATACTTTTTGTATTCCAAACTTAACCCTTGTCTGCTTCCCCTTTATGCAATGCTCACAAAACTCCAAGCTGCAATTCTTTGATCCTTTTAACAACCCTTGATCTAATAGAGTTTTCAAGATTTTCCTCTAGCATGTCCCAAGCGCATGTGCCACAACCTGGTTGCTTTGACCTCCTTGTTATCACTGGATATCACTGCTGCTAGCCGAATAACCATACTACTTTGATAATGGTACATGTTATTATTCTTCCGAATACCCTTCATTACCACTAGTGCAGTGGAAAGTATCTTCAATACTCTAATTTTTGTATTTATTTTGAACCCCTTTGAATCTATAGTTCCCACAGAAATGAGATTTTTCTTCAAATCCGGTACACATCGAACATTTGTCAATGTTCTGATCAATCCATCTTGGTTCCTTAATCGAATTGAACCAATGCCATATGTGGTAAGAGAAGTGTTATTGGCTGTGTGGACAACTCCATATCCTCCTTCTTGAAAATTAGTGAACCAGTCTCGGTTGGACACATATGATGGTTATACGCTGAGTGCTGAGTCCAACAAACATATGTTTAATGATTTTGAAGACGTCATTGTAGAGAGTGAGAAATCTAAATTTTCACCATCATAGTCAGCTACATTTGAGTCCATAGCAGCCTTCCCATTGTTGTGTTTGGATTTTTTTTTCAACTTTGGACAATCCTTCTTCCAGTGGCCCTTTTCTCAACAAAACGCACATTCATCTTTATTGGTTTTGGACCTCGATTTTAATCTCCCTTTCTTCGATCTCAAATGATTTTTAGTACGTCCTCTTATGACTAGTGCCTCTGCTTCTTTGTTTCTCTCTCTTTCTTTGTTCATAGCTGTATAGCGCAAAACAAACTTCTCTGAGAGATACTTCCTCTTTTTGCCGTGAAGTAGAGTAGTTTCCAGGTGTTTGTACTCATCGAGAAGTGATCCCAATAACATCAAGGTCAAATCTTCTTCTTCGAAGGTCACGTTCAAATTTTGCAAATCTGTTACCAACTTTTTGAAGCCGATAATATGATCATTCATTTTCATGGTGTTAGAAAACCAGGGTAGTAACAACTCTATGAATAATTACTCAAACATCACAATATTTAGCTCAAATAGAAGCTTACACTTACCTGAGCATGATTTTACAATCAGTTCTTGATTCCGGCAGTACCTACCCTAAGTAGATGACACCAAACTCTACCAATCAAAAATCTAAAACCATAGAATTGAAGCTCATAACAAGGAGAAGAAAATTTGTGAAGGATTTTTCAGACGTACCTACCCTAAGTAGATGACACCAAACTCTACCAATCAAAAATCTAAAACCATAGAATTGAAGCTCATAACGAGGAGAAGAAAATTTGTGAAGGATTTTTCGGACGAAAGCTGCAATTCGGTAGTGAAATCGGTGAATTTACCCTATAGTTTTTACTATTCATCACCTTTTTCCGTCTTTCGATTTTTTTCTGATTTTTGGCAGATTTTTCTGAGCTTCTGGACGTCTTAATGGATTGAGGAAAGATAAATTTTTCCAATTTCCAAAATTGCCCTTACATTTTGTGATTTGTGCACTTTGCTGAAAATCCAACAGAATTTTCACCAAACTTTGAAAATTCATATATTTATTTGTAGACATTCAATTGAGGTGATTCCAAAGGCTACTTAACCCTTATTGATTCTAGTTTCAAGGAAAAATATAATCTTTAGCCAACCAAGAGCTTAACATTCCCAAAATTTAAATCTTTGGATGCTGTCCCAGAAAGTAGCCAATTTCACTTGATAAACTTCAGAAATTCATAACTCTTAGTGTACAGGTCAAAATAATTCATGTAACTCAAATTAAAGCTTGGAATGCCTACTTACATTTTGGAAATTTTACAATTTTTGAACATCATTTGATTATAAAAAACCACACAACAAACTCACTGCCTCACAATAAATTTTCACTGGCAACATAATCAAATTCTCCAAAATTCACCATTGATTCTATTTGTTGAATAAATATACATTGAATCTTTGGTGTGTGAATTTTGGGATATTACAGGATTCAATATTTTCTTGAGCCCAGAGCAGAAGATATTTTGGAAAGGTAAATTGTAGGAAAAGCAATCAGGTAGTAACGCTTTCTCTCATATACTAGTGATGCTCTGCATGTATATTTTACCATATTTATGATATGAGCATTCAGAATATGACGGGCTGAGGCCTGTGTGATGATAAGACTATGAGACCACGCACTTTGGTGTGGGACCAGTGGTCCTATGTTTGATGTGATGCTACATGTTATTTTGCTGAATGTTGTGGCAATTTTCTTTATGAAGAGATGGTTTCTGTTACATGCTTCGAAATATTGCAATTTATATGATTGATTGTTGTTACTATTGAGATTTTGGCAAATCTCACCCCTTTCCAATAATAACATAAAGCTAGAGCAAGCAATTTTAAGGACAAAGAGGTAAATGCTGATAAGCAGAAGGTGGAGATGAAGGATTTAAGAATGTTTGTTGATTATATGTAACTAAGTTTTATGACTTAAAACCGTTTGGATAACCTAGTGTGGCTACAAATCTTGTATATATGTTTAAGTATAACCATAGTAGAACCGATATTCATAGTAATAATTATGATTGACTCGCTATATGCAACGAAATGGCGAACGTCTAATGCGATAAAAGAACTGGAATCGAATAATTGTATAAAGAAAACCCATAATGTAAAAGCAGAAAAGTGAAGTACTTTGATAATAGTAATTAGAGTTATCAAAGAAAAAGGGGTTTACATTTTCAATCAAGTAGACTACGCTATTAAAGGTCTATCAAGTGAGATTGCCAAAAACATAAAACACAGCACCAAGTTCAGATCTTGCTGTACTTCCACTAAATATGTTATATGATCAAAAAGTAAAATCTGTAGTGGCTTTGGAAAACTGAAATTGCCGATTTGAACTGCGAAAACAGGCCAAGGAACGCTTATCATTCAACAACAGATTTAAAAACACAAGTAAAAAAAATCATTTTGACATAATGGAAGCACATTTTAATAAAACGGAAAACAAAATCAATTGTCTAAAGACAAAAACATATGACAATAACACTACTAGGGGATAAGGGGCTGCCATAGACATGAGCCTTGACGATATTATAGGGGATGTTTTTATTTGGGCCGCTTAGAATGTCCGCGAGATGACGTGTCTTCCCATCACTGCTACCGCCGCTGCAATTGCTTCGTTCCAGAGCACTTGCGATGGACAGTGAGCTTGGAAGGCCTGTTCTTCGAAAATTTCTCCTTCGCGGCACTCTCACAAGTACTGCACCCACAGTAGGAACCTCACTACCACATGAGAAAGACGAAGAAGTAGAGGGCCGATTTCCTATACCAATGAAGGAAATGTGATTACGACAAATTGAGAAAGCCATCGGCCGACCATCTCAAGCAAGCCTTATGTATGCCTAACGCACCAAGCAAGCCATGAAACACTTGACGACTCAAGTCAGACTATTAGGCATATTTATCAATCATCAATCATTAATCATCAACTATATTCTTACAAATTTGTGATACCGGTGTAGTGAAAACGGGTTGGTTTAAATCCACTGATAATAAATACACAATATTAATGACTAATTTAAAATATTTTCTAATTTATGTAATTTATATTTATTCATATTTGATTGATTAAAAAATCATATTTAAAAATGATTTGATTGTTTCTTAAATTTCCTAATTGCCTCCACTACTACAAAAAAACACAAGCTGTGGCGCTTAATTTAAAGAACACTGTGGCACTTGGAAAGCGCCATAGCTTCCAGCTGATGAACCTATGTTGTGTGAGTTCACAAAATAAAACTAAGTTTGAAAATGTAGCGTAGCTACTCAACCTAGGTTGTTCTTGTGAGGAGATTAAATTCCAAGTTTCTAAATAGTAAAGTGATAAATCCCTTAAACTTATGAGAAATCATTTTGAGAATTTGATTTTAAAACTAATGAAGTAATCTAAGCTAAAACAATATTTTTGTATCTTTTGGTTTTTAAAACGAAGAAGCAAACGGAATCGAAAGTAACAATAACAACAAAGTAAATTTAATAAACTAGAATAATAATGAAATGTGAGATTCCCTTGAGTTGAGGTCTTAGTCTTCCTTGCTTGCTAATGATTTGAATTCCATAATGAGTCAAGAGGATGGAACTAAGTTACCGCTAGCTCCATACTTGTAATAATCATTTAATTCATTCAACCGAAGCAATTAAATGAATACAACCAATTAATTGTAACTCAAGGAGATGAATAATTAACTTCCAATTCTAAATTGTAATTACCATTACAACAATTCAAAATATTCAGTTAAATCATTTAAATCCACTCAACCAAGTCGGAATAAAAATTCAACCTACTCCTAATATGAATCATACAAAGCTTAATTAATCAACTCCTAGCTCAACCACCAAGTTTATTCACTTAGCATAGAACAATCTAGATCACAATTACATACTTAACCAAGCTACATAATTATGAACTAGAAAGAGAGCTTAAAGGAATTCCATTGAAGTTTAGAAGCTCAAACCATTACCCAACTCAAGAAAATCACCAACACTTTAGCTACTCATGGAAGAAGAGGATGAAGCTTGAAGAAAAGAGAAAAAATTGGCCATGGAAATCAAAGGAAAGCACACCAAACAACTCTTTAATAAAAGCACTGAACAGCTCTTCCTTTTTCGACTCCATTCGGTCGTCTTCTTTTCACCAAATACTCTCCCATATCAGTCTAAAACAGCACCTCCTCATGCCTCTCCTTTTCTTCCAATTACATCTCGGTCAACAAGCTTCCTCTCCTATTCGGTCTGCTCCTCATTCGGTCTTCTCTTTCACAGCCGCCTCACACCCCTTTATTCAATTTGGTGCTTCGCCCTCTTTACACAGCCGCCAAACCCTCCTTCTTATTCATTCCATCGTGTCCCCCCTTCTCCCATTCAACTCGATCAGCCCCTTTCAATTAATTCTAGTCCAGCTGTTTTAATTTAGTCCAATCCCTTCTTCTTCAATTATTTTGGCCGCTCTCTCATTCCCAATTTGGTCCAATATCTGCTCCAATGATTCAACTGCCATTCCTACTATTTCCTTTTGTCTAGCCATGGTTTTTAATTCCCTTTGGTCCACAATTTTTGCTCATCTGCCATTCAGTCTCCATGCCTTCAATTCTCTTTTTCCATTCTTCATCTCGGTTCACTTTCTTTCTTCAAATCAATTCAGCCACCACTTCACTCTTTTTAGTTTATTTCAATTATCTCTAGGTTAAATCAGTTATCTCTTGTCATCACCTACAAAATTAAATTCACAAAGGTAATATCTTTTGCCATGGTACA
This sequence comes from Inga oerstediana, assembly GCA_963210345.1. Taxonomy (NCBI): domain Eukaryota; kingdom Viridiplantae; phylum Streptophyta; class Magnoliopsida; order Fabales; family Fabaceae; genus Inga; species Inga oerstediana. Next base: position 69,987,802 of record OY723403.1, read on the forward strand.
AAAAACTGAACTGGACTGGCCGGTTCTGGCCAGAAACCGGTGAACTGGATGCTGGTCTGGTCTGGTTTGCACCTTGGAGTAGAAAAAATGTGACTCGTTGTGAATCAAAGGAAACCAGGGTGAACCGGATGAAACCGGGGTGAATCGTCTAGTTAAACGGTCTCAGCAGGTTGAGAAGAAGACAACCCTATCAAAAAGAAAACTCAACGAAGAAGAAAGAATTACGAAGAAGAAGGAAGAATCTAGCATCTTGTATTAAAAAGCAAGAAGAAATCTAGCTTCCTTCGCTAAGTTTCCTTTTTAGAAATATCGAAAATGAAAAAAAATAGAGAGATAACAGAATAGAGTAGCAAAAAGTATCTCCAGGACCATTTATTTAGAAACAAGAAGTTTTGACCATGAGTCACCTACAACTTCAACCACGCATATCTTAGGCCCAGCAACTTCCAATCTTCAAACTGAGAAGATGACTCACTACAAAAAAACACCTGATTTCCAACGGAATTTGCAACGAAATTTTTTCTGGGGCAAATTCCTATGGAAATTCCGTCGAAAATTTTTCTGAAGGAATTTTCCGTGGCAAATTTAGCCACGGAATTTCCGACGGAATTTTTTCAGTGGTAATTTTCGACAAAATTTGTTAGATTCCAAGTTTTGATGATAACAAAAGGTTATTGTGTGCAAATTATGTTTTTACAAGTCTAGACAATTGATACAAAGTTACCAAATGTATTTCACAAAGTTTAGAAGTGTTTGTTGACAGTTTTACTTATGCACTCGAGTGATAGAGTTAGTACTCGAGCATTAAGCTAATTTGCACTCGATCACATGCAAGTGTTGGACAGAAAGTGTTTGACAGAGAGCAAAATAAAAAATAAGATATCAACACTTCACTCGAGCATAGTCTCTGTACTTGAGTGATGGCTTTATGTGCACCCAAGTCCTGACGAGTATGGCATAGAAAGTGTTTACCGAGAGCAAGGTAAACTCAAAATGTAAGCCGCACTGGAGTGCAAGCGAGTGAGTGACTGCGAGTGTTTGCCCGAGAGTCATGCAGAACAGAGAAGAATAAGCATGCCCAAGTGAGAGTGCATGCACCAGAGTGATACCTCAGTACCCGCGAGTGAGAAATCTAACTCTCTCAATTCTGATGCAAGTGCTGAAGACAAAGAGTATATTATAGAAGAATATTCTGCTCACTCGAGTGAGAGTAAGTATGCTCGAGTGAGGGCTCACATCACCTGCAAGTGCAAAATCACACTCTTGATAAAGTGGGATGCAAGTGTTGTCTAGAGACATGGCTCAGTGTAAAATAAAGGTGCACTTGAGTGAGTAGATTTGTACTCGAGTGAGGACGCACATCACTCGCAAGTGTGAAAATGCACTCTCTCAAAATCACATGGAAGTGCAAGTATAAAATTGAAGCAAGAAGAGAAAATATGTATTGCACTCGAGTAAGCCTTCTTATCACTCGAGTGATGCTCTGCCAGAAGCAAAACGCACCAAACTTACAACGTTCAATCCGAATATGGTTTAATGTTATTTATTCATTCAATTTCTACTTATTATTATATAACATCATTTAACATATATTACGAGTGTGATACAGGAGTTTGAACGTTTGAATTAGAAAAGCATAGAGGAAGTCAAACAACGACAGACAGCATCATTACGACCATCCAAGCACGAACTTATCGAATTCAAAGATTTCAAACATACGCATGCTGTTCCACAGTAAAATGCTCCGCTCCACAATGATTATTATTCAAACGGGCAAAACCAACTGGCTATAAATACAGAGCTCCAGAGACCATAAAAACAACGAAGTGCAAGAATTCAAACAAGAAAATTCAAGAGTCTCTGTTATTCATATTTTCTTTGTATTCATATCGTTCTTTAGTATTTATCATATTTGCTTTGTAAGAGAGTCTATATACACTTCAAATTCTATTGTCATTTGATCTCAAGGTACTGGGACCTTGAGAGGGGAGATTTCCTTACGATAGAAGCAGTTGAGAGAATTCCTAGTAGGACTTTCTGCTCATAAGACTTACAAGGTACAAGCAGTAGAGAACGTTGCTGCTCGTAAGACATAGAGTGGTGTAAGCAAGAGAGAACATTGCTGCTCATAAGACTTGTATACGTAAGCAAGAGAGAAAGGTCATAGGTTTGTTTTTCTGCACGTAAGACTTGTCGTAAGGGGGAGAGAAATTTATAGTGTTAGAATATTTCTGCTCGTAGTCCTTTCAAGGACGGTTGTTGTTTTGCGGCGTTCTGAGAGCCTACTGAATCTTGGAAGAATAGTGAAAATCTCAGTAGGTCTTGATCTCTGAGGACTGGACGTAGGCTTGGGTTTTGGGCCGAACCAGTATAACTCTCTATGTGCTTATCTTCTCAACTCTACCCTATCTATAGCTATTGCTATATCACTGCATCAACAAAAAAATTTATCACATCACCCAATTCACCCCCCTCTTGGGTGAAGCTTACCTCTTTCAGAAATTTCCGTCGCAAAGTATTCCGATGGAAATTCCCGTTTGAATTTGTCTCCAAAAATTTTCCGATGGAATTTTTTCCGTGGCAAATTCAGACGGAATTTCTAACGGAAATTTCCATCGCAAAGTTTTCCGACAAAAATTTCCGTCCTAATTTGCCATGGAAAATTCTGTCGGAAAAATTAAAAAATATTAATTTTTAAAAAAAATAATATTTATAAAATTAAAATAATAAATATTAATTATTAAATAATTATATTTAAATTTAATTATTAAAATTATATTATTAGTTATTAATATATATGTTATTAATATTATATTTATAATTTTATATTAAAAATAATATTTATAATATTAAAATATTATTTATTACAAATTAATTTAAACTATATATATAAATATATTTTTCGATTTTATTAAATTTTTCATTATTTTTAATAATATTATATTTAATTAATAATTAATTATATGTATGTATGTATGTTTATATATATATGATAATATTATATATATAATAATATGTAATAATATAACAAAAGTTCAATTCGGCGCAACTGGCAAAGACTCGGGCGTAAAGGCGTCTGCACCCTGAGGTTGCGGGTTCGAACGAGAGTAGAGGCATTAGGAGGAATTATGAGGAGGCGACACGTGGCGCTCTGAGGAGTAAACACGTGGCATTTGTAAATTAAAAAAAACTTTTGATTTTTTTAAAATAATTTTTGATTTTTTTTAAAATTGCGACGGAAACGAATTCTGTTGGAAATTTGCGACGGAATTGGATTCTACTGAAAATTCCATCGGAATTTGCCACGGAATAGATTCCGTCAGAAATTCTATCAGAAATCTAAGACGGAATTGGTTTCCGTTGGAATTTTCAACAGAATAGATTCCGTCGAAAATTCTGTCGAAAACGCATTCCGTCGGAAATCAGATATTTTTTTGTAGTGACTTGCGAAGGTAAAAGAGGAGAATGTGAAATTATACTTCTGAAAGAGCTTTACATCATATCATAGAGAAAGAGAGAGAGAGAGAGAGAGATCAGAGTAAAAGTGAAGTGTCATATGTGCCATACATGAGAAAGAAAACTAAAGGGAGGGAGTGATGTGAAGGGAAGGGAATAAATTTGAATAGGCATGGGAAATTGGGAATGGAACACAGTTTACGATGAGATAGTAAATGTTTCTCTTCTCAAGAAAAAACCGTCTTTACCATTCCTGATTTTCTTTTCAAAAAAAAAAAAAGTATTAGGTTGCAATTTTTTCTTTAGAGCTGACATTACATATCTTGAGGAGTAAAGACTGAGCCATTACAATATCGTATTTAGTTTGATATGATAATTTACTAAATATTTTTATTTAAAAATTATTTTTTATAGTAAAATATAAAAATATTTACACATTTTAATTAAATAATATTATTTTAATTATGACTGGTCTGATCCTGAGTTGACCCCTATCTGACCCATTAACCCTTGAACCACTACCTCAACCCGTTCAATATCCGGTCCGGTTTTTTGAATCTTGTCTTTTGCTCACAATTAAAGAAAAATGGGAATAACAAATATTAATTAAAAATATAAAAATTTAACCACTATAATTCCCAAATTATTCTTTCACTAAAATCTTACAATAACACTTGATTATGCCTAAAATATTCAATTAAGTCCCCTAAAAGCCTAAGATTAATTAATAAAAATATATAAATATTGAGCTGTATCACCAGCACCATTCAAACAAGCTACGACACTTTTTAAATATATGGAAGCGCCATAGCTTGCTTATTTATTTATTTTTTAAATATAAAGCTACGACGCTTTCTTGTGGAAGCGCTATAGGAAAGTGGCACTTCTTAGGACGCTTTTTCAAGGAAGTGCCATTGGAAGTCATTTGACTTCTAATGGTATAGTACTTCCTTGAAGAAGCACAGTAGGAAGTTTTTTTTTAAAATAATTTTTCATAATTATTTTATATTCCTGATAAAAACATCCATTTACAATTCAAAATCCATGGCAATTTATAATATAATTCACAGCAAAATGAAATAACATAGCACGTATCTTTTATAATATTATGTCTTCATGTATCAAGCATAAAAAAACTCTAGCATTTAAGTCGCTTAAACTTGAGCCATAAACTTTACTTCTATGGAAGATTAAACTAATTATTATATTTGTAAGCTCAAAAATTAAAAAACTTACAATGTATAGAAAATTCAAGAAGACAGAGTTGACACTTCAAATAAATACCTGAAAAAAAAATATAAGCATACATATAAGATTTATGACATATTTTAAATAAAAAGAAAACATGAACCAAATATTGTAAAAAACCACTTACATGCTATGGAGCTTCTGAAGGAGGTCGAGACAAGAAAAAAAACCATATAAAAGAGGAAGCATTGTACTGCAACAGAGCTATGGGAAATAATGAAGCTAGAGGAAACGCGGGAAGATGGAAATGAAAATAAAAACGGCGGGTTGTGAAAATTAAATAGCACCCTATACAACGTGGGAGCAGCCGCGGCACTTTTCATCAAAGCGTTGTAACTTCCAAATCTTGAAAAAAAAAAGCTATATCCAAAACACCAGACATAACTGTGCCTGGTGCCTTGAATATATATTCAAGGCAGTGCCTTGGACGACGCTTGGTAGGCCAAGCACCATCCAAGGTACCTTTTAGTAAAAGAAAAATTAAAATTTCGTTTAATAGGGGTGATTTATCTTTTTGTCCTCTTGTATAGCGCTTTCCTAGACAAGTGCCATACAAGATATTGGACAGCTATAGGTGCCACATATTTTTTTTTTTTAAAAAATAGAAGTATCCTCCGGCACTTGTATGTACAAGAGATTTAATTTTAAAAACATAAAAGCCTTTTACTCAAGGGATTTATTTTTTAAAAAAATTGCCCCGCCCCGCCACAATATTTTTTTATAATTATTTTATTTTCCTACTGGAAACCTCCATTTACAATACAAGCCATAGCAAAATGAAATAACATAGCACGTATCTTTTGTAATTTCCTAATATTAAAAAAAATTAAATATTTTTTACAAAAAGCCCCCGGACTTACAAATTCAAGGCCTCAGTTCCTTGAATATTCAAGGCACCAGTGCCTTGAATATATATTCAAGGCTATATTTTCTGTGACTCCGCCAATTTTATAAAGTATTCTACCCGGTTTAACGGCGGTACCCAATATTCGGGAGATTCTTTTCCTGACCCCATATGTGTTTCTGTAGGTCTTATTGTAATTGGCTTGTTTGGAAATATGCGTACCCAGATTTTTCCACTGCGGGGGGCATTTTGTGACATTGCTCGCCGCCCTGCTTCTATTTGTCTAGATGTGATCCAAGTGTGTTCAAGTGCTTGAAAAGCATATCTACCGAAGCAAATATGATTACCTTGAGAGGATATTCCTTTCATTCTTCTTCTATGTTGTTTATGGAATCTGGTTTTTTTGGGCTTATAGTTGATGGTTTTTTCTCAATTCCATCTCTACTACAGAACTGTACATGAGATTTTCACCTCATACGGCTCCTCATGAATGAAACGATTAAAATAGAATATAAATATACATGGATTTCATGAATAATATATCGAATCATGGTGGCACTTTTTGAGATTTCATCTAATCTATTGGTTTATTGAAAATTTGGCTATCTTGTTTTGATAAATAACTAAACAAGTATTCTTTGTTACAAATATTCTTTTTCTATTGTAGAAAATTCTTTTTATCTATATATAAATAGATAATGTTTTTTTCTTTTGTTATAAGGTTCTAACGAGTCTTTATTTTGTTTTTCCTTTTATTACCATATCAGATTGGCCCCTATTTAGAAATCCAATAAAATCCAAATTTTCATGGGCGAATATTTACTCTTTCATTATCTATTTCAGGTGTAGGGTTAGCCCATGACTCCTCAGAACATGATTCCTCATAATAAATGGATTGGTTTTTGGTTCCTTCTACCATCCCACCTAATGAATCATTAAGATCTTAGGCATTCACAGGTTCCGTCGTTCCCATCGCTTCTCGCTTAATGGTTAGGTCTCAATTGTACAATGGAGCCTTTAATTCCAATTCCATTTTTTTTTCTTTACTTTAGTCAACCTTCTCAGTTTTTAGAGACTCGAGGCTCTTGATTTGTTTGTTCAATCAATATAGTTATCTAATTATGGATTAATTACTATTGATGCTTTATCACACTACTGTTTATGATATGACTCATAGACCTTTTATTTTTGAATTATATATCATTGATATTCTTTTTCTCTATTTCTTTCACCCTTTCAGTTATCCATATATTCTTATTGCTTCACAACTCATAATCCGATTCGTTTTTCTTTTTTTTTAGCAATATTTTAGTTGGTATAATGATATTGCCAATATGTTATATCTTTACTTATATCTTGGCTGGTTCTTTAGATCCAGAAAATGCGAAGTGATGAGTTGGTTATTAGTTCTATAGTTATTAATTAATTAATTAATTAATACTACTACTATGAGTTGGTTTATTTTTTTGTTGAACTCTAACCATTCTAAAAAAAACTAAACCAATGCAACAAGTCGCACACTAAGCTTAGCAATTATATCAATATCAAATAATTAATTGAATTTTTATTCAATCTTATAAAATTCATTTTTTGTTTTTTCGCTAGATAGAACGTCAACGATAAGGCAAAGTTTATTATTCCTCGTTTACAAATATCCAAATTTTAATGCCTAACGCCCCATAAATAGTTTGAATTGTATAAGAACAATAATCAATTTTTGCTTGAATGGTTTGTAGAGAAACCCTACCTTCTTTGATCTATTTGACACGTGCAACTTCTTTTCCATTGATACGTCCCGCAATTTGAATTTGAACTCCCTTTGTACCCGCCTTTTTAGTTAATTCAATAGCTTTTTTCATTACTCTTCTAAAGGAAACTCTATTCTTTAATTGTCCAGCTATAAATTCTGCAAGAATATTAGGGTGTCAATCCATAAGGGTTTCTAGTGCCTTGAATATATATTCAAGGCACTGTGCCTTGAATTCAAGGCGCATCGTCCAAGGCCCTTGAATATATATTCAAGGCATTGCTTTGGACGACGCTTGTTAGGCCAAGCGCCATCCAAGGTACCTTTTATTACAATGGTTTTAATAGGGGTGATTTATCTTTTTGACGTCTTATATGACGCTTTCCCAGGCAAGTGCCATATAAGAGATTAGACAGCTATAGGTGCCACATATTTTTTTTTTTAAATAATAGAAGTATTCTTCAGCACTTGTATGTACAAGAGATTTATTTTTTAAAAATAAAAGCCTTTTACTCAAGGGATTTATTTTTCTAAAACAATTGCACCGCGCTGCCACAATAATTTTTTTTATTTTATTTTCCTGTTGGAAACCTCCATTTACAATTCAAAATCTACAGCAATTTATAATATAATTCATAGCAAAATGAAATAGCATAGTACGTATCTTTTACAATTTCCTAATCTTAAAAAAAATTAAATTTTTTTAAAAAAATGTCCCCAACCTTACAAATTCAAGGCCTCGGTGCCTTAAATATTTAAGGCACCAGGTGCCTTGAATGTTCAAGGCACCAGATGCACCAAGCACCTTGGACGGCACTAGGTGCACCAAGCGCCATCCAAGGGGCTTGGTTTTGGTACCTTGGATGGCGCTTGGTGTACCAAGCGCCGACCAAGGCCTTCTATTAAAAAAAAATAAAATATTTTCTAATAGGGACGATTTATTTATAAGTTTTGACTTCTATTTTTTTTAAAATTAGCCCACTTTGTATGGCTTTTAAAGCCAATTCTCATAGAAAATATTTTTTTTAACAAAATAATTCTAGGTAATAAATTAAATATAAAAGATATTGAATAAATTAAATAAGTAATAACAAATAAAATTATATTTGTAAACTTAAAAATTAATAGGACACATGTGTTATATTTTAGAAATATTATAATTTCACTATAAATCTAGCTAAAATAAATTGGACACATGGTTTTAGAGGACTTGAAATGATGAATTCAAAGAATTTGACTTAAAAGTTTTCTCTTCCTTTAAATCTTTAGAAACTCTTTGTTTTTTTAATTAATTTTGACTCCTACTAGTTACTACAATTAATTTTTAAAAATCATTTTATGTAATAAATTAAATATAAAATACCTTGAGCAAATTAAACAAGCAACAACTAATAAAATTATACTTGCAAGTTTAAAAATTAAAAAACTTACAATGTATAGGAGGTTTAACAAGAGATGGAAAAAAATTATAAGCATAAATAAAACTACAAGCTAAGATTCATTCCAGATTTTTGTTTAAAAAAAATGAAGGGGCTTTAATGGCACTTTATAGAGCAAGTACCATTAAAGGTATATATGATTATGCCTTTAATGGCACTTTCTAAGCAAAGCGCCATTAAAGGCATATAAGCTTACCTCATACCATATATGCCTTTAATGACGCTTTTTAGAGAAAGTGCCATTAAAGGTACATCTAATTTTTTTTTTTTAAAAATAACTCCTTGTATGCCGCTTCCCTAGGCAAGCGCCATAGAAGGTACTTAGTAACTACATAGCTGCCATATGTATTTTCTTTTTTAAAAAATAGAAGTCTCCTCTAGCGCTTGTTGAAAGAAGTGTCATAAGATCAGCGCTGTTAAATCTCTATTTTGTAGTAGTGCTCCATTTCCTAATTTCCTCAAAACGTGATCCATGATTTGATTGACCTCTCGATTAACATCCTCAGCGGCAATCAGGAGAATCATATGCCACACATATTAGATTAGGATTTTACACAGACAAAGGCAACAAACCATTAATTGTCAAACCCCTTAATATTTTGATATGCACAAAGTGTTAAAGGCATAGTCTACATGCATACAAAGATAGTACAAATATATTGATATAAAGTACATATTTACATACAAGAGTCTTTCCGCAGGGTTTGAAAGTATATAGACAAATTCCCAAAATATCCAATAATAAACTAAATATATAACCAAAAACTTCACTTACTTGACTCGCACATCTCACTGGGCAGTATTTGCTACCTTGCCCTTGGAGCCACTAGCTTCTGCTAGAATATTTTAATTTTTGAAAAAGGGTGAGATTCAAATGAATCTCAGTAGTAATATACAATCAATCATATAAAATGTGAAAATTAAACATGCAATGCACCATATATTGTAAAACGAAAATTCATACTATATCATGTGTGTGCACAATGCTCAGGGCCAAATGACTATTTGAATCCCCTACTTGTCCATGTACCTCAGTTGAGTCCCAAACCACAGCTAGGTAATGTGCCCCAGGCACATGTTCATATCATAGAATATAGTAACATATAACATATCAACATTCAAATAGTGTATGAGAGATAGAGTTACTACCTTGTATCCCTTTTTGCCACAGAAAACAGTTCCTTATTTGTTTCAGCTCAGCTCAATAGTTGGGTCCTAAAAATCCAAGTTCAAAAGAATTAGGTTAAAACCCATTCATGTATCACTTTAGACTCTTTCAAATTGTTTTGTTCATTATATTGTGCAATTCTATAAAATTACCAAAATGTTCTTGGGGATCCGGTCCAGGCCCTTTGGTACCCGGTCCAACCGTACTTTTTTTATAAATTTTGACCTGGGCTATTCCTACACAGTTTTGCATGTAGAATTCATTTTTTACCTTGGTTTTCACAAAGTTACTGCCAAATGACAGATTTGCCCTTGACAACCCTTAGTTAGGTTTTAGAGGTATTTTGGTCATTTCACTTTCTAGGCCTTTTCTCACAAAGTGATCAACATCAACTCTACACGACTTTCCTTTTTGAACACAATGGAACCATCAAATTGATGAAATTCCAGCTCCTAGCCCCATTTCTCTACTTGGCTGAAACATATAGAAGAAAAAGAGAAAATTGAATTTTGTGATCTAGCCTTTAAAGCTCCCTCCTTTTCACTCCTAATCACTTGTTTAAGTCCTTACACATGATAAATCCAAATTTTAATATATTTTATCCCACCTTATTCATTTATTTTAGGGATTATTTTGGGCTAATTTGGACTTATTAGATAATATTTGGATTGTTAGCCAATTTTAAGAAATAATATAAATCTGAATTGATTATGATATTATTGAGCTTAAATTGAGAATATTTTGATTGCTATCTTGTGATTGGATAATATTTTCAAATATAAGATAGATCACGATTTTGTTTAATTCTTACAGGACAAGGAAAAGCAGATTAGAAGATCCTACGTTGCAGAAATTTTCTTGAAAGCTAAAAAAGAATCTAATGGTGGAATTTTATTTGGGCTTCTTGAATTTTAATAGGCTCAAGATTGGATCCCAAAAACTCTCTCTAACCTCCATTAATTAACCTAGCCACCACATATGAGAGAACACACTGAAACAAGGCACTTGCAGACGGTGAAGAGAGGCAGGAGACGAACGCATTGACGCGAGAGGATGCTGAAGACACCACACGGCCACTTGAATTGGTGCTAGAATCATCCTCATCAATTTCCATTCTCTAGTCTCTTCACGGGCCCACCCCTTCAACACCCATCACCTCTGTATTCCATTCCCTTTGTCCATTATTGGAGAATTGACCCCAAATTTATTCAATCATTATCTTCCATTCATCATTGACCAAATGGCCGTGGCATGCTACGTGAAGGAGTTTGGAGAACGTGACGCTCTTATGGCAGCTTAAGTTATTTTAGGAGACAATTTGGGAGGAGCATGGAGGAAGCTAGAGCCTATGAGCTTACACTTGAAGACTACAAGGGAGTGTTTTTCTTTTTATCTTTTTGATTCAAGACTTAAGATTATTTAGTTTTAAATGATTTTTGAGTTGTAATAATTGAGAACAATCTAGTTTTAGATTGTAGACATATTATTGATTTGGATTGAATTGATATTTTGGGTTTGATTTGTTCTTAAATGATTGTTGGAATTTTTGTTTGCAAACCCTTTGGTTGTCAATTAGATTATTAATTGAGTTATCATTATTAATTTAATTGTCAATTTGGGTTTAATCTCTTGATTGTTTAATTAGGTGATTAATTGTCAAATTGTTTTATTAGGCAATTGTGAACATAATTTCGAAAACTATCTTAAACAATTCTGATTGGTTTTTAATGGATTTAATTAACCACCACTTTTTCCATTATGAGTTTTCTAGTGGATTAGGTGTTATTGAGCTTGAGGGTTTCCCATGTTTCAATTAGGTGATTAAGTTTATTAATTCCAATTTTTTATCAACCTCCCTTTGGTCTAATAAATTGAATGGCTAAGAAAGTTAAATCGATGTGAATCCTAAGTTGTCTCCTTCATCGTCATAACTGAATTAAATATTTGTTGTTTGTATTGCTTCTTCATAATATTTTGCTTGGCATTTTAATTCCTCTTTCATAAAAAACCCCCAAAAATTGCATTCAAGATTCATATAGATTAGTCTCATTCTCATATAGTCTTTAGAGTCAATTGCATTAGTACATTTAGTTAGTTTAATTGCATTTTGGTAGTAGTGTCTTGCATTCTAGTTTAGGTCCATTCCATTGCATCTTTTGTCACCTAAATTCAATTCTAGAGAAAACCCACATATTGCTCCTTGGGAGAATGACCTAGGTTGCCACTATATTGCATTAGTAGGTTGTCCTAGTTATTAATTGATGGCTTTAGCGACAAAAGCACGCATCAATTTTGGCGCCATTGTCGGGGAGCAACAGTTAGGCTTTAGGTTTGAATTTTTAGGCGGCTTTTTAGGTAGTTGTTTATTGCATGACCCGATCCTCTTCTGAAAAATTATTTGAATTTGATCCTGAGATTGAGAGGACATTTCACCAATAAAGAAGAACTAGAGCTAGTACTCTTTTAGGCAGTAGTTCCTCTGTTAAGCATATTGTTGATTCTATAGATTCTAAGGTCAATATGGATGGTAATAATATTGTTGTCAATGCTAATGGGAATGCAAATGCAAATGCAAATGTAATTGCAAACGCAAATGCAAACACAATTATAAATGCTGAAAATGCAAATGCAAATGCTAATATTATTGATCTTGCTATGACTATTAGAGAATTGGTTTCACCTGATTTGTATTTGCAAAATTGATGAATCAATTATCCTAATATTAATGCAAATTTTGAATTGAGATATGGATTGATACACTTACTTCCAAAATTTAATGGCCTTTTAGATGAGGAAGCATACAATCACTTAAAGATGTTTCACATGGTTTGCACTGCTATGAAACCTATTGGTGTGACTGAAGATCAAATTAAGATGTGTGCCTTCCTATTCTCTTTAGAAGGATCTGCTAAAAATTGGTTGCTTCGATTGCCTCTTGGATTCATTACTTCATGGAACCAATTGAAGAAATTGTTCTTAGAAAAGTATTTCCCAGCTTCTTGTTCTTCGTCTATCAGGAAGGACATATGTGGATGTCGACAAATGGTTGGGGAATCCTTATATGAATATCTGGAGAATTTTAAAATGCTATGTTCTAGATATCCCAACCATCAGATTCCATATACATTACTGATCCAATACTTCTATAAAGGTCTCTTACCTCTAGAGAGAGATTTATTAGATTCAGCTGGTGGTGGTGCTCTTCTTCACTTGACTGTGGATCATGCTTGGGAATTGATTGAAAGGAAAGCTGAGAATAGCTAACAATTTGGTTCTAGACAACAGGTTAAGGTTAATGAAGTGGGACTACTTTCTTCTAATTCTGAGTCTCGCCTAGAGAGCAAAATTGATAGACTTACATCTGCTATGGAAAAAATGGCTATGTCTCATATGAAAAATTCTTCTAATATGGTAAATTCTATGGGGCCCTCTACTTCTTTCACCCCACAGGCTAAATCTTCTACTCTAGTAGGGCCACTCTATTCTATTTGCTCTCTAGCCACTCATGTTACTGACTCTTGCCCCTACATGAATGATGGAGTTGAATCTTGTAATGCGATATACCCTTCTAAGCCTATGACTCAAGGTGGCCAAAAATATGATCCTTACTCCAATACATATAATCCTAGATAGCGTGATCATCCAAATCTTCGATATGGAAATGGCCAAGCTTAGCAAGCACAATTCAATCAAAGTGGGAATTCTAGTGGCAAGATGTTTCAACAAGTTAGACAATCAATGCCAGTCCAAGATGAAGGTTTAAAGTTAGAAAGCAAGATGGATGCTGTGATGAAAATCCTAATGCAATAACAATAACAACAGATGCAACAACAACAACATAAATAGGAAATTCAAGCTCTTCAGACTCAAATGGGTCAACTGTCTAATGCACTTAGTAATGTATAGAGTCAAGGTTCAGGAAGGCTTCCATCTCAAGTGGTAACCAATCCAAATGTTGGACCTCAGCAAAATCCTAATATTGGTGGAGTTAATTCTATATCTCTCCAATGTGGAAAGATAATCCCTTTTGCAGATTCTATTGCCACCAATACTTCAAAAGACACAGAAGTTGTTGATGACTCTCCTTCCACTCTTTCTTCTACTTCCACATCACAAGATTAGTCCACTTTATCAAAAACACAAATAGTGCCTCATGAAGAACAAGAAAAGGATGGGGAAGGAAAGCAAGTGATTAGGTCAGCCCTGCCCTTTCCTACTGTAGTAGCTAAGGCAGAAAGGAAAAAGAAGGAAGCTGAGATGTTTAATGAAGTCTATGATATCTTCAAGAAGGTGGTGATCAATGTTCCACTAGTTGACTTAGTTGCACAAGTACCTAAATATGTAAAGTTCTTGAAGGAGTTGTGTACTACAAAGAGAAAATTTAAGCATGAAGGCAAGGTTGACTTAGGAGAAGTTGTCTCCTCTCTTTATCAAATGCCAATGCCAATAAAGTATAAGGATCCTGGTAGCTTTCTCATACCTTGTACTATTGGTGACATTGAATTCTCTGATACTTTAGCAGATTTGGGAGTAGCTATCAACGTTATGCCAAAATCAGTCTTCAATCAACTCAATAGAGTAGAGCTTAAGCCCATAAATCTCATTGCATCCCTTGCTGATAGACGTTGCATATTCCCAGAGGGCATTTTGGAGGACATCTTGGTTAAGATAAAAGATTTCATATTCCTTGTAGACTGCTATGTTCTTGATATGGATTATGGTAGGTTTAGGTAATAAGGGCATTCATCTTTGATTTTAGGTAGGCCCTTCCTTAAAACTCTAGAGCTATGCTAAATGTGCATGCTGGTAGCCTTACTCTAGAATTTGTTGGTGAAACTATTAGATTTAATATGCTTGAATCCATGAGACATCCCCCTGATGATTGTACTGAGATAGATGTTAATGTTATTGATGCTATTATGGATGATTCTATTGTAGATCTTAGAGATAGCATGCTTAATAGATCCGGTGATATTACCTGTTTAGATGATACTATCTTTTATTCATGTGCTGAAATTGGTAGTTGTGATACATGTGCTGATCTTGATGTTGCTGATATTTATATTTTCACTGATGAAATTGAGATTATGAGACATTCTAGACATGATCCTTATATGCCTAATTGTAGCATTAGCAATTCTAGTGATCACACATCTACTACTTCTGTTGATTCTGATGGATTTTCTCAGTTACTTAGTGTGATTGATGCCATGAATAAAGTTGATTTATCTTCATTACTTGACTCTGAATTATTGATTGTTATTGATCATATTTCTGATAGTGAGATTTCTAATTAAAATTCTATCTCAGATATGAGTGCTACTGAGGGCACTATTTGTTAGATCCCATATGTTTTGATGGAAACAATGATTGGATTAATGATATAAGAGGATTTGATCACAAACAAATGAATTTGAACTAAGTAACTAAAAGGCAAACAAAAGCATTACTTCAAGTAAGTACTGGAGTAATGGAACCTATTACTCGAGGCACTACTTAAGTAGTGTTGAAGAAATTGTTCTAGAGAGGCATTGCCAAATTTGGAGGAAGTTACTCGAGGGGTCGCTCGAGTAATCTAAAAAGTTTTGTGAACAATTACTTGAGTAACCACTTGAGTAACAACATGAGCATAAGGCATTACTCGAGTAACCAAAGCAAATATCTTCCAATAGCTCTCAGCCAAGAATTGACACACTTTACTCGAGTAACTAAGTGAGAAAAAGGCGTTACTCAAGGGACCATTCGAGTAATCTGTAAAGTTATTTGAGACATTACTCAAGGGGCCACTCGAGTAATCAAATATCAGGTACTCTCAGCCAAGATTTGATTCACATTACTCGAAGGACCACTCGAGTAATCTATAAACTTATTTGGAAACTTACTCGAGGGATCACTCAAGTATCCTATGAAGAAAAGTATGCTTACTCGAGCAACCACTCGAGTAATAAGGTATTTCTAAGAGTTTATGATGTATCTTACTCCATGTCTTACCCAAGTAATATATTATGTAAGTGTTGAATTATTCTCTGCCATATTTTTGATAATCTTACTCGAGGGACTACTCGAGTAATGAGCATGATCACTTGAGTAGCCACTCGAGTAATGAAGCCCAAAAAATAAGTTTTTGATCCAAGGTTTATTGATTTGTTTTCTATATGATTAACCATTCATTGTATCACTATTCTAAGGTGTAGAGAAATAATAAAGAGATCATGCCATAAGTGGAAAGTCAAATAAAACATCCAAACGTTCACCTACAGCTACCTACTGCAAACAAATAGTTTTCAAATTAGAGGAACGATCAACCATTGCTGTGCGACTTTAACAGACATATTTGAAATGCTTCCAACGGACACCATAAATCATCTATATATATGGAACATTCAAAGAACATAAAACATGAACTAAGAACACACGCACATATATCAATCAACACATTCTCTTAATGATCTGTTTTCTTATATTCATCATCTGTACTTCAGTGTTTATACATTTACTCTGTAAGAGAGATTTTCATTACAAAACTCAATATTCAGTATTAAGACAACTTAAGGTTGTGGTACCTTGTGTTAGGGATTTGATTACAACGTGTAAGGGGAGCGAGTGTCTAGGTTAAGGAACTTGCTATACTGAGGTGCCAATAACCCACTAAATCTTGGAAGATATAGTGAAACTCTCAGAGATGCTCTGAGGACTAGACGTAGGTCAAAGTGGTTGTGGCCGAACCAGTATAACTCCCAGTATACACTTCGGTGATATTTCACCTTACTCTTAACTGCTTTAAATATACTATCAATTTTCTTATACACTACAAAATTTTTAGTATCACCCAATTCACTCCCCCTCTTGGGTGAAATGGTTGTACTAACACTATTGCTGTTGATTGTGATGTGTTGGTTGATTCTTCTGCTCTTGCAGTTTCTAGTAATAATCCCCAAGATGGGAAAGTTTGCTCTTCTGTTTGTGAATTAGATGTACAGGTTTCTGGTTTGACTAATATTTATTTGAAGCTGCTCATACCTTCAATTGAGCAAGCTCCATCTTTAGAGTTAAAGCCACTTCCTGACTCATTGAAGTATGTGTATTTAGGGAAGGACGAGACACTTCCTGTGATTGTAGCTAGTAACATAGCTGCTGATAAGGAAACCCTCCTCCTAGAGGTACTTAGGAGATGGATGAAAGCTATTGGATGGACCCTTGCTGATATCCCTGGAATCAGCCTAAATGTGTGCATGCATCGAATCCTGCTATAAGATAGTGCCAAAGCTGTGAGACAGCCATAGAGATGACTCAATCCATTGATCCTTGATGTGGTAAAGAAAGAGGTCTCTAAACTTCTTTCTGCAGGTATAATCTACCCTATTTCTGATAGCCAGTGGGTAAGTCCAGTTTAGATAGTACCTAAGAAAACTGGCATTATAGTTGTTCATAATGACGAAGGTGAGCTAGTTCTGACTAGAGTCCAGAATAGTTGGAGAGTATGTATTGACTATAGAAAATTGAATT
This sequence comes from Inga oerstediana, assembly GCA_963210345.1. Taxonomy (NCBI): domain Eukaryota; kingdom Viridiplantae; phylum Streptophyta; class Magnoliopsida; order Fabales; family Fabaceae; genus Inga; species Inga oerstediana. The sequence goes on from OY723403.1 coordinate 70,005,210, forward strand.
CTGTGACTAGAAAGGATCACTACCCCCTTCCCTTTATAGATCAAATGTTAGAAAGACTTGCTGGTAGATCACATTACTGTTTTTTGGATGGTTTTTCTGGATATTTCCAAATTTCTATTGCACCTGAAGATCAAGATAAGACCACATTCACATGTCCATTTGGAACCTTTGTATATAGATGCATGCCATTTGGCTTATGTAATACACCAGGCACTTTTCTGTATTGCATGGTTTCCATATTCTCTGATTTTCTTGAGCATCGCATGGAAGTTTTCATGGATGATTTCACTGTTTACTGTGATTCTTTTGATGCCTGCTTAGTTAGTTTGGACAATGTTTTGGAAAGATGCATTCAATATAATCTTGTTCTGAATTTTGAAAAATGTCATTTCATGGTTAAGAAAGGAATTTTTTTGGGCCATGTTGTTTCACACGATGGTATTGAGGTTGATAAAGCTAAAGTTGATATTATTTCATCTCTTCCATATCCTTCTTGTGTGAAAGATGTACGCTCTTTTCTTAAGCATGCTGGATTTTATAGAAGATTCATCCAGAATTTTAGTAAAATAGCATTGCCATTGTCTCGTTTATTGTAGAAAGATATGGGTTTTGTTTTTGACGATGCTTGCAGGTATGCATAGGATGAGTTAAAGAAGAGACTCACTACACCCCCCATTATTCAACCACCTAATTGGAGCCTGCCATTTGAGCTCTTGTGTGATGCTTCACATTATGCACTAGGTGCTGTTCTTGCCCAAAGAGTAGAAAAGAGGCAACATATCATAGCCTATGCCTCTCAAAATTAGATGCTGCTCAGGCTAACTACACTACCACAGAGAAAGAGTTATTTGCAATACATGAGTTTGATGTGGAGATTCGTGAAAAGAGTGGTGTAGAGAATATGTCAATTGATCACTTGAGTAGGATTGAATCACCTCTGGTAACATCTTTACCCTTAGACGATTTTCCTGATCAAAGGCTCTGTGAGGTTGTTGTTTCTATCCCTTGGTATGCTGATATTGCAAATTATCTAGTTGCATTTGTTTTACTAGTTGACATGAACAAACATCAATTAAATAAGTTTGAGAGAGATGTTAAATTCTATATATGGGATGATCCTTACTTGTGTCATATTTGTAGTGATCAAATTATTAGGCGATGCATTCCTGATAATGAATTTAAGTCTATCTTAACATTTTGCCATACTCTTGCATGTGGGGGCCATTTTAGTGCTAAGCGTACTGCTATAAAAGTTTTGGAAAGTGGATTGTTCTGGCCTAATCTATTCCGTAATGCCCATGAATTTTGTTAGAAGTGCTTTAGGTGTCAAATTGTGAGTAATATTTCTAGGAAGCATGAAATGCCCCAACAACTCTTGTTATTCTGTAAAGTCTTTGATGTTTGGGGAATTAATTTCATAGGACCTTTTCCCACTTCATTTGGTTATCTGTACATCTTGCTGGCTGTGGATTATGTGTCTAAGTGGGTTGAGGCAATCCCTACTCGTACTAATGACTCTTCTGTAGTGGTTTCCTTTGTTTGGTCTCATATTCTTTGCAGGTTTGGCATTCCCAGAGCTATAATTAGTGGTCAAGGTACTCATTTTTGCAATCAAAGTTTGCAGAACTTGATTAGCAAGTATGGTGTGATGCATAAGGTGGCCACTCCATACCATCCTCAGACGAATGGTCAAGCAGAACTCTCTAATAGAGAAATCAAGCTTATTTTAGAAAAGACGGTGCAACCCAACCAAAGGGACTAGAGTAAAAGGCTCAATGATGCACTTTAGGCATTTCGCACAGCATATAAAAGTCCCATTGGCATGTCTCCATACAGGATTGTCTATGGCAAAGCATGTCATTTGCTAGTAGAGGTGGAGCATAAGGCATACTGGGCAATAAAAAGGTGCAACCTCGATCTTGCTAGTGGCGGTATTGAAAGGAAGTTGCAACTACAAGAGCTTAAAGAGTTAAGGAGGGAACCTTATAAGAATGCCAGGATTTATAAGGAAAGAACTAAAGCCGTCCATGACAAACTCATTATAAAGAGAGAATTTCAAGTGGACCAAAAAGTTTTGCTTTATGTCTCCAGATTGAAACTCATGCTTGGAAAGCTCCGCTCTAGATGGGAAGGGCCCTTCATTGTCATTGATGTTATTCCATATGGAGCTGTGAAGATCAAAAGAGAGCCGAATAGAAAATGCTTCACCATCAATGGACACCACTTGAAGCCGTTCTATGACAGATTCTCTACTCAAGCAATGGAGGTTACTGCACTGTGAGACACCACGTAGACTTCGGTTGTATTCCTTCCTTCACTCTTTTATTTTGCATTGTCATATTATTGAGTTGAGTATTGCTGCATATTACTTGTCTTTGTGCTTTGCTATGACTGTTTTGCATTGAGGACAATGGACTGTCTAAGTGTGGGGGAGGGATCAACTGTTTTGAATGTGAAAATTATAAGTTTTGAGTAACTTTAGTATGATGTATTCTTAATTTGAAAAGTGATTAATCATGTGTTAAGTTGGTAAACCTAGTGGCAATGAATTTGACTTAGGTGAATTTAGGCTAGTAATCATATAGACCTAGTGAGATTTTGAGTCTAATGTATTTTTTCAATGTGTACCCCCTATCTCTTTACTTGATCTAGAACTTGACTTGAATCTTATTTAAGGTTATATTTTATGCATGTGTATTCATAAAGATGATAAAGGCATTCATTTCATTTTAGCTAGATAAGCCAAAAAGTCTACCATTTTTGTACATATATCCTTTGTTTAACTCCTTTGAGCCTATATTTTTTTTTCCATTTTATCTACACCCATAGCCTAAAAAAAATCCTACTCTTTTGAATGTCTTAAGAGTTGAGAGCATTGCATTATATCTATTTTGGATGAAAGAACATATATAGAATTAGGAATTAGGTCATTGTGAAAAGTATGATATATTATATTGAGAAAAAAGCAATACGATTCCGTTCTGCTAGTTTGAGCTATGCTTAGTAACCGGGGGTCTTCATCACCAATGTTGATCTTCACGTCAAACGGCTAGTAAGAGCTATGAGCCTGCTAGTAGCATCTTGGTGCTATTGAGTTATAAATGTTTGAGTAACCAGGCCTTTGTATCGCCAATACATAGGTCTACGTCAAAAGAACATATACATAACAGCCTAAGAGAATTGCAAAAAAAAAAAAGAGAAAAGAAAAGTAATGACCCAGTTCAAGTGTGATTTGGTTTCTTTCATCCTGTTTCATCCTATTGCAACATTATCTTCATCTTCTAGGATATTCAACTTTGTTTCTCCAAATGCTATACCCTTTCTTTCTTAACCTTAGCCCCATTACAACCTAATAAAAGCCCTTTGGATTTATGTTTGCATTTGCTTTGCTAGTGGTGGAGAACTAAGATCCTTGTCAAGCCTATGGAAAGAGTACTGGATAGGGTGGATTTGAGTGTAAACACAAGCCTATACACTTTTGAGTGATGAGTAACATACACATTATCCTTGGTAAGGGATTTCTAGCTTTGATTCCCCTTTGTCAAATAATTGCTATGAAGTTTGTTTTCTTAAGTCATAAGAAAATCACTTGGATAAGAGAGATGTTGAAATGCTTTTGTTTACTTATTGCTTGTGATTGGAACATTCAATTTTGAAGCTTTTGTTTTGTTTTGTCTTGTTATAGATCCCTTGGTCTTGATTTGTTTTACCAAGGAGTGCAAATGATAAGGGCGGGGGAGTTGATAAATCACAATTTTAATATATTTTATCCCACCTTATTCATTTATTTTAGGGATTATTTTGGGCTAATTTGGATTTATTAGATAATATTTGGATAGTTAGCCAATTTTAGGAAATAATATAAATCTGAATTGATTATGATATTATTGAGCTTAAATTGAGAATATTTTGATTGCTATCTTGTGATTGGATAATATTTTCAAATATATGATACATCATGATTTTATTTAATTCTTACAGGATAAGGAAAAGCAGATTAGAAGATCTTACGGTGCAGAAATTTTCTTGAAAGCTAAAAAAGAATCTAATGGTGGAATTTTATTTGGGCTTCTTGAATTTTAATAGGCTTAAGATTGGATCCTAAAAACTCTCTCTAACCTCCATTAATTAACCTAGCCGCCACATATGAGAAAACACACTGAAACACGGCACTCGCAGACGGTGAAGAGAGGCGGGAGACGCACGCACAGACGAGAAAGGATGCTGATGACACTACACGGCCACTTGAATTGGTGCTGGAATCATCCTCATCAATTTCCATTCTCTAGTCTCTTCACGGGCCCACCCCTTCAACACCCATCACCTCTGTATTCCATTCCCTTTGTCCATTATTAGAGAATTGATCCCAACTTTATTCAATCATTATCTTCCATTCATCATTGACCAAATGGCTATGGCATGCTACATGAAGGAGTTTGGAGGACGTGACGCTCTTATGGTAGCTTAAGCTATTTTAGGAGATAATTTGAGAGGAGCATGGAGAAAGTTAGAGCCTAGGAGCTTACACTTGAAGACCACAAGGGAGTGTTTTTCTTTTTATCTTTTTGATTCAAGACTTAAGATTATTTATTTTTAAATGATTTTTGAGTTGTAATAGTTGAGAACAATCTAATTTTAGATTGTAGACATATTATTGATTTAGATTGAATTGATATTTTGGGTGTGATTTGTTCTTAAATGATTGTTGGAATTTTTGTTTGCAAACCCTTTAGTTGTCAATTAGATTATTAATTGAGTTATCATTATTAATTTAATTGTCAATTTCGGTTTAATCTCTTGATTGTTTAATTAGGTGATTAATTGTCAAATTGTTTAATTAGGCAATAGTGAACATAATTTCCAAAACTATCTTAAACAATTCTGATTGGTTTTTAATAGATTTAATTAACCACCACTTTTTCCATTATGAGTTTTCTAGTGGATAGACTGAGATAGATTGAGATCTTTGAAATCCTCGATCAGTTTCTGCTCATGAATCATCATAGCTGCCATTTGCACTGATTTATGGCTCAATGCTTCAGCAATGAGATTAGCATCCCAGGATGATATTTGATTTCTGGATTGTAATCTTTTAGCAACTCAATCCATCTGCACTATCTCATATTGAGCTCTTTCTAATTATATAGATATTTCAGGCTCTTGTGGTTGCAATACAGCTCTACGATCGCACTATAGCAATAGTGTCTCCAGATTTTGAAAACAAATGCAATAGTTGCCAACTCAAGATCGTGAGTGGGATAATTCAATTTATGAGGTTTTAGCTGACAAGATGCATACGCCACTACTCGGCCTTGTTATATCAACACACATCGCAATCCATGCCCACTGGCATCTATATGCACAACATTAGTAAACTGTGGATCTGGGATTATTACCACTAGTGCTATCATTAACCTCTACCTCAAATCCATGAAGCTCCTCTCACAACTATCATCTCACACAAAATGTTGAGTTTTCTGCGTCAACCTTGTCAAGGAAAAAGCTATTCTAGAGAAGTTCTATATAAATCTTCTATAATACCCAGCAAGACTCAAAAAACTGTGTATTTCAAAGATAGTCTCTGGCCTCTTCTAGTTCAATACTGCTTCCACTTTGCTCGGATCTACTGAAACCCCTTGCTGTGAGACTACGTGGCCCAAAAACTTAACCTCTGAAAGCTAGAATTCACATTTGCTCAGCTTGACATAGAGTTGCTTATCCTGCAGAATATTCAATACTTTTATCAGATGTTGTTCATGTTCAGTTTTACTTTGTGAGTACACCAGAATATCATCAATGAAGACTGCTATGAATTGGTTCATATACGGACAGAATATTCAATTCATGTAGTCCATGAACATGGCAGGTGCATTGGTAAGCTCAAATGGCATCACAAGAAACTCGTAATGACATATCTGATCTTGAAAGCAGTTTTCGGTACATCCTCTACTTTTACTCTGAGTTGATGGTATCCCGATCACAAATCAATTTTTGAGAATACGTAGGTACTAAATAACCGATCGAGCAAGTCATCAATTCTAGGGAGTGAGTATTTATTCTTGACGGTCACCTTATTAAACTCCCTATAATCTATACAAAGTCTAAGGCTTCCATCTTTCTTCTTGACAAAAAGCACTGGAGCTCCCCAAGGTGAGAAACTGGGTCGAATGAACCCTTTCTCTAGCAACTCCTCAATCCACTTCTTCAATTCTGCCATTTCATTCGGAGCCATTTTGTATGGGGCTTTAGATATTGGACCTGCTCCAGGCCTAAGATCAATCGAGAACTCCACTTCCCTATCTAGAGGTAATCCACTAATATCTTCCAGAAATACATTTGGAAACTTGTTCACTACAGGGATACTTTCTAAGGCTACTCTGGCATCTGACTGACTGCATGGAGAAAAATACCATGTACAATTGAGGTGTGTTGGTCCCAAGATTAGAGTTATTCGGTTATATTAGTTTAACTTTTAATATTTTGGATATTTTTAACAAAATTTGTACATATTATCAAACCCTTCGGGGAAGACTCCTGTATGTAAACTTGCACTTAATATCAGTATATTTGTGCATGCCTATGGAAATGTGTCTTTATTACTTTGCGAATATCGAAATGTTAAGGGGTTTGACATTAATTAGGAACTAGAACTAATAACTAACATATTTTAAGTTGCAAATTCAAATTACAAACATTAGTCAGTTTAATTGTTTGACTAATCTTAGTAACCAAACAAGAAAATTTTCTTTGTAGAGGAAAGATATTTTAATTTGTACAGTCGTTCACGAATATGCTCTTGGATGCTTTGTGACACGAGTAAAAACATTATGAGTGCATGTTGATTACATCAATAATAATATTAATATAATTTCTGCAAAAAAAGATTGACAGAAATTTCAAAATTGCATTGAGTATTTCATGGCCTGATAAGTGATAAACATTGATCCTCTGAATTGTTTTACGTCAAAACTATTATTTCTCATTACAACAGCATAACCCAAGAAACTGTAATTATTGTATGCACATTTTGACATTTTTCATAATTAACACACACATACACACACAACTAATTAAGTTATATATGATGAATATAAAGTTATATATATAAAATAAAAGTTAAAAGGCTAAAGTATACTTTTAGTCTTTTAAGTTTACATGAGATATACTTTTAGTCCCTTAACTTTATAAAGTATACTTTTGGTCCTAAAATTTTAACACCGTTAATGTTGCTAACTGCAAATACTGACACATCAAATTCAAGTGATGACTGTATACACTTAAGTGATGATTATGTAATTAAATACTATTAGTCTTAAATTTAAAATGTGTAAATTGAAAAATATCTAAAAGCATAATGAAACATGCAATATCAAAATCTCTATTGTATTGAAAATTTAAGTTTAATAATCTAAATATATTACTTTATTAATTTTTTTGATAAAAATATTACTTTAATAATCTAAATATCGAAGCCATGATTTCATTTGTAGCAAGTTATCAACTTATTTTAGTTTAACAATCTAAATATATTATATTAAAAGAAATTTAAACTTCAATATGCATTAGTAGCTACACAGTCATCATTTGAGTTTGTTGCGTCAACATTTTCCGTTAGTAACATTAACGACGTTAGAAATATATGACCAAAAGTATACTTTATAAAGTTAAGGGACCAAAAGTATACCTCATGTGAAACTTAAAGGACTAAAAGTATACGTTAGCGAAGTTAGAAAAAAGGGAACAAACTTGAACCTTTTTGCTATTTCATGTGTTTTATTACATTAATTGACATCTCATAAGAAAGGAGATTTTTTTAAGGAGATAAGGGATTACAATGGATTTTGATTCACTAGTAATTCCTTTGTCTCCCTATTTCATCCTAACCATTGGATTGAAAAATGAATGATTGAGATTCGGTATTTTATAAGTATTATTTTTTTTCCCATTTTTAGGTAGTCTATAGCTGTAAAATGTTCACAACAAATTTTAATATTATACTTTTCAATTTTATATTAATTTCATAGGATATCAAATATTAATATTTCAAGTTTCAATCCAAAGGTGAAAATAAGATGAGAAGAAAAAATGGAGAAAAAGACTAGGAGAGGGTCTATATCTAATTTAAAACTAAGTTTTTAAGCCTTCTTTTTTTTTTTTTTTTTTGTGGGCTAGGGGAATCAAATTTGATCTAAGTAGTCCAAGATAATAGTGTATTTTTTAAATATCATAAAAAATTTTAGGAATATAACAGAGGTTGAATTTGACCCTATTGAGTGACAAGACAACAAATATGAGTCTTTTTTTTGAATGACAAAAAAGTTCAAGTGAATTGGATCCTGGGGCTCACCAGGATCAGGGCATGCCTCTGGGCTCAACAAATGCTCATAGATGTTCTTACTGATCACTCAATTGGCATTGAATTTAATATAGTTGATGTTATTTTTTGAGTTTTTTATATTGGCAAGTTTGAATATTTTGATTTCATTAAGTATCAAAACTGTTAAATTTTTCCATTCATTTCCAAAAACAATTTTAGACATTTTTTCCATAACGATAATCAAATTAATGCTATTTAACTTTAGCGTTGATGCCACATGTTCATTATCCTCTCAACATATTTTGATAATTATACAATTCAACATATAATGTCTCTGTATATATTATTGTCACAATTAACACATCCAAGGACAATACTCCCCCTACAATGTATGGGAGATATAACTTGTTTTATATTATAGACAAACAGGTTGTTAAAAAAAGGGAAAATTTGGGGATTGTTTGATTTTGCTTTTAAAAAAAAAAAAAAAAAAATGTTTGGGAAGCTGTTTTCAATAAGTTGTTTTCAAACAAAATATTTTAAAAACTAAAAACACAACTTTTAGTTGTTTTCTTATTTTTGTTTTTCTATTTTTTATTTCTTAAAGCCGTCACTTATCCACTATTGATACCACATTACCGGTGATGACTACAGCTAAGACTCATTCATGGGATGTGTTTGGTCAAGAATTGAAAGCTGTGAGCTACTTATCAGGACTTATGTTGGCTGTGAATTGGTCACTCTTCTTTCTGCAAATTATTTCGTCGATGACGGTGGGTCACTTGGGTAAGCTTTCTCTCTCAAGTACTGCGATTGCCATTTCTCTATGTGTTTTCTCGGGCTTTAGTGTTATTATTACTACTTTCTGTCTTTGATTTTTCTCTTAAACTAACTGATCATCCATATGCTTTTTGAAATTAAGAGTCACTGTTGCATGCAACCTATTTGCAAGAATTCCTCATTGAAGTGCGCAAAATTATAAAGAAAACTAAGGAAGCTGCCGAAGAACAAAGGAAGCAATAATTTTCCCTTCAGTTTAGCTTACATAAGATTCTATAAGTCATGTATAATAAATGTATACTAGGTGTGCGATTCTCTCTTGCCATTTGAAAGGAGAGAGAGAAAAATATAAGTGGGGTGGGTCTACTACCTAACTAAGACTCAATGTGGCTTGGTAACCCAATTTTTAAATAGGGTAAAACTCAGTCTTTAACTTTTTCACATATAACATGCTCAGGCCCTTTCATCAGGAGGGGGATGGAAATTATTTTTAAATTTAGAAAATAATTTTTCTTAGTGATTACAAAAAGTTGAAAATATAAACGTAAAGCATATATGTCACAAGTTAATGAAATCCAAGTATATTATTTATGAGCACTTGTGATTCATATTGGAAATATTTGCTCTAAAATAAATCATATTGGAGATGGAAATAAATTAGGGTTTAGGCAGCAGTTGCTTCATTGTCCCAAAACTTCCTGAACACGATTAGCGAAGAGGAACTAACTCACCGTCAGAATAGGGAAGACTTGTAGTATGGGAGCTGCCTGCAAGCTGAGATCCCACCGTAGGAGGTAAAGTGGGGCAGACAAGGCATAAAAGAAATCTCACCTTGGGAATGAGTGGAAGGAGCCTTTTGCTAGCCCATCCTATGCAAAGGGTATTGTGCTTTTGAAAAGATGCGGATGCGGTTTACACGGCGATCAAGAAAGAGGAAACTTACCCGAATCTTCCAATAGAGGTGTTTTGGCCGGAGGGAGAGTAGTTCTTGGACAAAGGTCAATGGCAGCTTAGGCGAGGCAAAATAGGATCATGAATAAAAGGGTTAATCCATGATGGCGAGAATCAATTTATAACCAAGGTATGCCATTGTTTTCCCTCCTAATTGATTTATCATCTTCGACCATACATCTTTTTTTTCCAAACTCGATTCCCTGTGATAGAGAGAATGAATAAGATCACTGAGAAGGGATTTAAATCTTCCTTTTGGGCGAATGTTTGATAGCATATAGCAAGTGTATATAATTATGTCTTTGGGATTTGATTTCTCGACATATTCAAAATGGGCTATCTCCACAAAAAAGAAGTTAATATTTATTGTCTAGATTAAAATAGTTAAACTCTAAATAACTTGAATCATTATAAAGTTACAATCTGTAGTCTCCCGAGTGACTTTGATATAACTTTGGTTCTTTAACAATTCCCTCCACCTAATTTATTGTTTTCTTATTCAGCATATTAAGAATAATCTTAGACATTATATAAAATTAAAAGGACCCTTGTTTAAGATATAATGTTATGGCGAAGATTAGAAATTATTATTGTTTTCCTATCTAGTAGTTGTTGTTAACTTTTAGTGTGGCAAGAAGCCATACAACTTGAATTTCATATTCTGAAATTATATGGCTAGAAGCCATATCTTTTTGATGTCATATTTTGATATAATATAGCAAGATACCATATTCCTTTGATCTCTATTTTAAAATTATGTGGCTAGAAGCTATATAACTTTTATTTTATACCTTATTATATGACCAGAAGCCATAGAACTTCTATTTTTAATCTTATTTAATGATTAAATGACTAGAAGCTATTAGGTTCTAATTTTTTCTTGAGATTAAATGACTGTATGTTTATGATATTCAATTTAGGTATTTATTAATATTATAATTTTATGGCCATCATTGCTATATTTTTTATTTCTTAATTATCTCTTTTGATAATGATTCTTTTATAAGTCCACCTTACGATTTAAATCATTGCATGAGAAGGAAAATTGTGGCACTTTGATTAAAGTCTAGAAGGCTTATGATTAAAATATCGAATGATATAAAAGAGCTTTGCAATTTTGAAAAATATTTGTACTATACAATATCCAGAAGACTAATTATTTATAGAGAATTATGCCACTCACTTAGAGAATGATACTACTAAAAGTAATAGTCCTGAAGACTAATTAGCTTAGTTATTTTTTGTTATAATCACATTAAAATAATTATGTCACTTGCTAGTCTCTACCAAAGTTATATGAGACAATGACTATTTGACAGTCATAAATAATATATCCGAGAAGGCCAATAATTAAAATATCTTATACATACTTTGAAAACAAATGTTTGATTCTTGTACATTACATGAAGGTATGTTAATATGTTTATTCCTTACTTTTTGTTAGATATTTATTTATTTTAAGAATCGTAGATTTATTATTATGTTTATAGACATTTCACTTTGATATCAATTGAATTTATAATTTGAAACATAATAATAAATTAGCCAGTAGTTATGCTAATTCATGATTTTACAAGTAAATTGCCTGAAGCCATATATTACTTTAAAATTCAGTTATTTTATTAAAGATCACCCTGTGACCTAAATGAATGATATTTATTTGTAGAAATTTTGTGTTACTATGATAATTTAATAATCGTAAGTTTGAAGGCCAAATGTTATATTTATTGTGGTCTTGCAAACTAAAATTTGTTGAAATGTTTTGTGCCAAACAAAGAGAAAAAATCTCTAAATTTAATATGCTTATGAACAACATAGCAACCACATATATATTACGAATAATATAGTCATAAAGGCTAATTGTTCATTCCAAATTGTTAGTGGTTCAAGCATAGCACTATATATTTGAAAAGATTAATTCTTGTAGCGGTCTTTAAGACTAATATTTATCGAGATTCATATCATGGGAAAAGTAACAGAGATTCTACAAACTTGCAATGTGTTCTTGTGCTATGATCATATATGGTCAATTCCCAAAGAAATAAATAACATAGTGAGTATTGATTAAGGCTCCTGAAGAATCAAAAGTGTCACACCCCAAAAATTGAAGTGTGCTCAGTTAGGAATATGAGAAAACCCACATCCCTAAAGCTTTAAATATATATAAAATTTTCCATATATACACACACATATTTGCAACTCATAATATAATGACTATACATATATTTCATATAACAAAAATTATAGACTCTCTAGAGAAATTTCTGTAGAATATCTCCGTTGAGAGCAAGACCTCATGAAAGTTCTACAATAACCCTATATAGTCAAGAGGACTCCGCTCCATAATAACAAATATACAATACCTAAATAAGGCGAAGATCCTAACTATAGCATGTGTGGAGCTAGCACATAATTTACAAAAATAAATACATAGATTTAAATTTTTACATTAATTGCGAGTTTTCAACATGATGGTTCAACTTCAAAGAGTAGTATGGACCTTCAGCAACCACCAAGAGGAACATAGTCAGTTGCACTATTTGAGACCAAAAATAATATTTCTAGTGAATAACTTCCTATTTATAGAATTTAATAAAATGCTAATGAACAATAATTTAAATAGATTTAAACTTGAAAGATCACAACATGATAACAAGTTTCAACTTCTAAGGCATACAGTTTTAATCATAAATAAAACTATGTGAAAAATCATTATACGAACAAAACATAGTTTGTTTAACAAAATCAATTTAGAAACAGTAAATCTCATATCTCATCTTTCGTAGGATTTCAACAGAATGGATAACAAGTGTAACACCCCAAATTTTATTCACCAATAATGTATTGTAATTATTTAAGATATTCAATAAAATGATGAACATTCATGGCCATAGGAATTAAATATGGGAAATTGAAAGGTGAACATTGCTTCTAGCAAAATCACTTGCGAGGCAGTGAGTTTGTCATGTGGTTTTAGATGACCAAATTATGACACAAATTTATGAAATTTTTTAGAATGAAAGTAGACATCCTAAGCTTTAATTTGATAGGTCATAGCTATATACAAAGAGTTATCAATTTTGAAATTAGCCCAGAAAAACTATCTATTTTCTGAAACAGCATTCAAATACTTAAATTCTGGGAATTTTCAGCTTCCAATTGGCTAAGGGATATATTTTTCCTTGAAACTAGACTCAATGAGAGTTTCATAGCCTTTGGAATCACTCCAATTTGATGTCTACAAATTTAGTTATGATTTTTCAAAGTTTGGGTAGGAAAGCTGCCAGAATTTCCAATTAATCCCAAAATAAAGGAAAAATGTAATGGCCATATTGTAATTATAAGATAAATGGTGATCAGCCTATTTTGGCACTAATTTGGACCCATGAGAGGTGGGTATGGGCTGACTAAGGAGGGAAAGAATGGTTTGACTCCAATTGGGCTTATGACAACATTTACTTAGAGATCATTCATGACACAAAAGTCAATATTCTTGGATTTTTGATAATTAAATAATTAAGGGGAAAAGCAAGATATTTTAAAATTAAAGCATTTCTCTTTCCCTTCTCATACGAAAACCATCAGCCATTGTGAGCAAAAGAGAGAGAGAGAACTTTTAGATTTCTAGAGAGAAGGAGAAGCAAAGTTGCAAAGGTAGGTTGATTTCCTTTGTGAATTGATTCCTAACTTGTGAATCTTTCCTCTAAGCTACTCTTCTCCATGAGTCAAGGTGTTTTTGAAGCAAATCCTTGGGGTTTGAGAGGGTTAGGGTTTCGGCCAAGTGAGATAGAGCAAGAGAAGCCGAAGGTAACTCCATAAACTTCAATCTTTGGTTGCTAGTTTAATTGATGATTTTGTGGTTGATTTGTTGTGGATTTTAAATTTGGGAAATGATGAACCCTAACTGTTATGCTACCCAAATTTAGTCTAAATCATGTTGGGAATGTAATTAAATAGTTAATCAAGTGGTTAGAAGTAGAAAAGAGCAAGTCAGTGGAGTCAAAATTCAAAAACCCCAATGTTTCCCGGAGAATCTCTAAGTTTCATCTAGGTCAAGAATAGGGGGTTAGAGCTAGATTTTTGATAATTTGATGGTTTCATTGTGTTCAAGAGGGAAAATTAGGTGGGGTTACAGTTGATCACTTTTCCATAAAAGCCTTAGAAAGAAAAATGACCAAAACACCCCTGAAACCCTAAATTAGGGGTTGACAAGGATATTTTTGTTGTTTGACAGTGAATTTGGTAATTTTGAGGCCAGAAATGAATTCTTTGGGCAAACACATGTGAGAATAGCCCAAGTCAAAATTTCAGAAAAAGTACGGTTGGATCGGGTACTGCGGGGCTGTGCCCGGGTCCCCAGGGGCATTTTGGTAGTTTTTTAATATAGACTCATATAACCACTAGAAATACTATGGAAGTATCTAAACTAGTACATGAGTGGGTTTTAACCTAATTCTTGTACATTTGACATTTTAGGACCAAGTTGAGATCCCAAGTTGTTGGTACACTTTTTTGAGGTAAAAAAGGCTTAAGGTAGTGACATTATCCTTCATAAAATATGCCATGTCCATATGATTTTGTATGCCATTGTTTGTGCTTTCATTAATCTACATAGTTTTGGGGCAGTTTGCCGAGAAGGGGCTGTTGGTGCGAGAAGTGTACTTTCACCTAGGGGTTGGGTAACAATCCAACCGGTGTACGGATAGTGGGGTGGGAACCTAACTCTTGTATATATGCCGTTATATATATTGTTCATTAATTGGTGTATACATGGAGCATATCATATCTACTTATCGCATTTTATATGAACAATAGTATGCTGCTACTGGGATTCCTTGGAATCTCATTCTTTTTCATAAATGATAATGTGCCAGAGGGAACTAGCGGATCTAAAGGCAAGTTGGTAGACACAAGGAATTAACGATTTGGATCCCTAGATAGGGCTAATGGATATATGTAGTTTAACTTTTGGACATTTTGTACAAATTTGTAAATATTTTTGAACCCTATACGAAGGATGTCTATTTGTAAAAAAATATTTTTATCAGTATGTTTGTACTCTTTCTGTATGCCTGTAGAACTTGGCCTTTACTACTTTGCTCATATCAAAATGTAAACGGGTGTTGACATTTTTGGTATAAGAGATTTAAAGCGGTTTTGGCATTATAAGAATGGTATACTGATATGGTCTTGTTTACATGATGACAAGATATCACGAGCAGTGCCAACGAGCCACTTGAGGGGTCAGAGGTGTCAATAAAGTAGTTGCCACTAGAGCAACAGATTCTGAATGGACAGCTCTTCATCGAGTATTACTCATGGGGAGGTACACATATGAGATGGACTGCCAGGAAGAGCGTGCCAGTACTACCACTATATGGATTCGAGCCCAGGCCAGTGTCGCCAGTAGGGTCACTGGCAGGGGAGACCAGACAACCAATGTTTGATGATTCGGAGTACGAATAGGATGAGGAGCCGACTGAGTGTGATGACTCTTGAGCCTACACAGTGCACGTGTAGTACAACCTATAGCTAGATATGGAGCTATAGGATTATATCAGCGGTAAATACCATGGAGCACTACAGGGACATGATACTCCTAGGGGTCAGTATCTTGTATTCCTATAGAGCGTATCGCCGCTGTATAGGATTAGGGGTTTTATAGGTGTATAGTTGCCAGACAAGTTCTGGGTTTATACTATTATGGATTTCTTCCCAGACATAGCCTACTAGAACAAGAATAAGATTAATATTGTCGAGCGAGGCCTGAACTAAAACTTTTGGGTGTTCGTGGATCACATGATAGACTTGGTATAGAGGTTTACGTATATTGAGTGATGTAGGGCACACTTAGTATATTTTGGTAACCGAAGGTGCCCGGTACATATTTTGAGACGAGGACAGTCATGTGGAACCGGCGGATGGAAGAATATAAAGCCGGAGTCTGTATTTTGGGAGGGTACATAGAAAGTTAATCATGCTCGACCTAGGGAAATCCTAGGATGGGTGAGCCCCTGGAAGTTGCATGTAACTTAGGTGTTATGTAACGTAAAAGGATTAGTATGTTATGTACAGTAGTTTATAGGTTATATGATATTTCTATCTTTCTGTAACTACTGTAAATAGCTGGGTATGTTATATATGACATATACATATACCCCAAATTATTATGAAATGACAAAAAAAAATGCCCTTGCTTTATATAGAAATTTATTTTTCTCTATTTTCATGTAGTGTGAACTATAGAGATGGCAAGGACTGGAGAGATGGGTCGAGACAGAGGTAGAGGCCTAAGAAGAGGTAGAGTTGGAAAAAATAATGAGGAAGATCAGGGTCCTAGACCAAATCCATTCTAGTAGTAAATTTTGGGTATGCTCACACAGTAGCAAGCTATAATGAATGAAATCATAGAAGAGTTTAAGGAAGTACAACTTAGGCAAGATCGCCTAGAAGAGTTTGTCAGAGGAAACAATGAAGAGTAACTACTAGAGGGACCTCAACTAGAGGATATCGTGCTAGACCCTGAGGCAAACATCCAGACCTGGTTAAGCAGGTTCAGTAAATAGTAGCCTCCTACTTTTCGAGGAAAATTTGATCTGCAGATAGTTGAAGATTGGCTGCTACGCCTAGAAAAGATATTTAATACGCTGCAGTGCCTAGATGAAATCAAAGCTCTATTAGCTATTTATAAGATAGAGGGTGATGCAAACCGATGGTGGAAGAACAAAGCTCATTTTGAAGGGGAAGAATATTACAACATGATGATTGAGGGACTAATGAGGCCAAAGCTGAAAGAGAACCTAGTATCCAGGCGTTATACTAAGTTTAATAGGGCAGTCGAGGAATGCTGTATTATGGAGAAGAACTTCTCGAACTTGTATTCTGACAGAAGTGTTCCTAGCTAGGGTGTATCTGGTAGTGGCACTACTGGAAAAATCACTTTTAAGACCGGTTAAAAAAGATATTTTAGACCAGTTCTGGATCCGGCCTTAATACAGCTGATCTTAAAAGTTTGCTACTTTTTAGACCGGTTATGGAACCGTTCTTAAAAAAAGTTTTAAGACCGGTTATTATAAAACTGGTATAAAAATAAATATTTTTAGACCAGTTATTAGAGGAACCGGTCTAAAGGTTCAAATTTTAGACCGTTTTTTCAGAAAATCGATCTAAAAAGTTGAAATTTTAAGACCGGTTTTCTACAAAACCGGTCTTAAAATTTCAACTTTTAAGATCGGTTCTCTCCGAAACCGGTCTTAAATGTACTTTTTAGACCGGTTTTGGAGAGAACCGGTCTTAAAAATAGGTTTTTTAAATTTTCATTTAAAACATTTACCCAGCAAGCCATTTCCCTTGTTAAAACATTTCACTCAGCAAGCAGCAGCCAGTTCAATGACATTCAAATAAATCTTCTTCTCTTACAGATTATAACTAACATCTTAATGACATGTGAGAGACTCAAAACTTATTTGAACATATTAAAACTCAACTCCCTTGTGCTTAAACAGTGCTGGCTGAAATAGAAGCAAGGAAAACAACTATGAATAATAAACTCACAATCATAGATAGAATCATAACGCAAGGAAATCATACAACCATGACAATGTTGTTTTGACCAAGTTCCTTATCTTTTCACTTACATACATACATCAAAGATTAAATTACATTAATGACAATGTTGTTATTCATTAGGGCCAAAATACTTTATACACACTCTTCTTAGGATGATAACACTAGTTGGCCTGGCTTTGGAGAATCTACACTAAGACGTATACCTCATATCCTTTATTTTCCTGTGATGACAACAAAAAAAGTAGTTTTATATATACACCAATAACAATATACATAATTCAAATATAGTTCATGATAATTATTTTAGCTAACTATCCTTCAATGTAGTTTTATAAAGGGATATCCTCCTATATCCCTTCATGATGATCATTTCTTGTGCCATGTTCATTGTCTGCTTCATCTTCTTCATTCAATCATGGTAAACCCCTAGAAAAAGAAGGAGTCTCAAGAAGATCACTCATTGAATGACTTTCTTGATTAATATCAACGACCCTTTTTCCTTGGAGAGCTACAGACCACATTTTATCTGCCTGATCAGTAACATAGAACACTTGTTTCGATCGATATGCTATAATAAAAGGTTCATCTCTAAAACTTCTACTCTTTAAATCAAACAATGTAAATCCCAACTGATCAATCATCACACCATTATTGACATCAACCCACTTACATTTGAAAATGGAAATTTTAACTTTAACATAATCAACCACCCAAATCTCTTCAATCACCCCATAATAAGGTTTTGCTGCCAATCTAGGATTCTTATCTTTCAACTAGAGAAGTGCATAGATTCAGCCACTAACATAACCCCATTGTTCTGGACGATGCTCCTATCATTAAGGGACTTCGTGTAAAACATTTAACCATTGATGACAAATGAAGTCCAACTTATGACATTAGCCTCAGGACCACGTGGTAACTATTTAATTGTATCAGAAATACATTCTTCGCCGTCAACCTTTTGTTTGAACCAATGTGGAAAAGTTTTGTTATGCTCCCTAATAAACCTTTGTTCAGTCATTCAACTATTTCCTTTCCGTTCAATTTCTTTATGAGCATTAATGTAATCTTGAACTTCATCAACATTATTCAAGATGTACAAGTGGACTTGTTGCAATTCATCATGATCGATACTCTTTACTGAAGCCCCTCGTCTACTGCCTTCTTTGTCATGACATTCAAGAAGTCCAATATGTCCTACATTTGACAAGTAATCTTGACAAAACTCCATAGCTTCTTCAGAAAAATATTTCTGAACAATAGATGCTTCAGGCTGGTTAGGGTTCTTCACATACTCTTTTAGGATTTTCATAGTTCTTTCAATTGGGTACATCCATCGTAAATAGATAGGGCCACACAACTTGATCTCCCTGACTAGATGAACAATTAGATGTACCATGATGTTAAAAAAAGAAGGAAGAAAAAGCTTCTCAACCTGGCACAAGATTAGACATCCTTCATTTACCAGTTCATCCAATTTTTCTATCTCAATGACTTTACTACAAATAGCATTGAAGAAGAAACAAAGTCTAGTCAAAATATGTTGAAGATCATATTCGACAATGCCTCAAATAGCTACTGGGAGTAGTTGTTGCATTAAGATATGACAATCATGAGACTTTAGCCCCACTAACTTCAAGTCTTTTATCAACACAAGCTTCCTAACATTTGAAGAATACCCTGAAGGAGCTTTGATGCCATGTAAACAGTCATAAAAGCTTCTTTCCTCATCCTTAGACAAAGTATGAGTAGCTGGAGGACAAAAAGTTCTCTTACCATATGGCTTTGGATGCAAGTCTTCTCATATCCCCATTTCTTGCAAATCTAATCTTGCTTTCACGCCATCCTTAGAACTACATTGTATGTTAAGCAGTGTCCCAACAATACTATCACAAACATTTTTCTCCACATGCATGAAATCAATACAGTGTCTCACATCAAGCTTCGGCCAATATAGAAGATTGAAGAAGACAGACCTCTTTTTCCATTTACTTTTCTCATTACTATTCTTTATAGTCTTACCAAAGATAACATTCATATTTTTCACCTTTTCATAAAATTGCTCCCCAGTCAATGCCTTCGGAGCATCTTCAAACTCTTGCCCACCAAAAAAATCTTTCTTTAATCTGGATACGGGTGGCCTCGTCTAAGAAATCTCCTATGGCTAAGATAAACTGTCTTTCTTCCATGTTGAAGTTGATGGTAGCATGTTCCTTCTTCACAAATCAGACATGCTTTATGGCCTTTAACACTATCTCCTGACAAGTTTCCATATGTAGGGAAGTCATTTATAGTATAAAAGATCATAGCTCGTATTTTAAAAATCTCCTTCTTTTTCGCTTCAAAAACATCAACACCTTCGTCCCATAACTCTTTCAAGTCTTCAATCAAGGGTTCTAGGTAAAGATCTATGTCATTTTTGGGTTGTTTTGGTCCCGAAATCAACATAGATAACATGATGTACTTTCGTTTCATTCATAATAGAGGAGATAAGTTGTAAATTACCAACAGAACAGGCCATGAACTATGTATACTGCTCAGGCTACTAAAAGGATTAATGCCATCCATGCTAAGCCCAAGCCTAAGGTTCCTAGGATCTTCACCGAAGCCAGGAAATAATTTATCGATTTTCTTCCATTGAGAAGAATCAACCGGATGTTAAAGCTTTCCATCGAATATCTTTTCATCCACATGTCATCTCAAATTTCTTGCATCGTTTTCATTAGCAAACAAGCCCTTAAACCTTGGTATGATTGGAAGGTACCACAATACTTTTGCAAGAGCGTTATTTGATTTGTACCTCGGGGTTTCACATATCGGACACTGTTGTTCCTCTTCATGCTCTTTTCTATACAATATACAATTATTAGGGCATGCATGGACCTTTTAATACTTCATCCCTAATGGACACAATATTTTCTTAGCATTATAATATCGAGAAGGGAACACATTATCATCTGGAAGCATGTCCTTAAAGGCCTCAAGCGTTTCTGAAAAACTCTTGTCGCTCCATCAATGTCATGCTTTCAAGCTTACTAATTTCAATACTGATTTCAACAATTGGTATTTTTTACACCCCGGGTACAACGACATCTCAGCATCACTACACATATTACCATATGCATGTGATTGTTCAAAAGTCTCTTCTCATACATCACGAATAATATCCTCTATCCGATCATCTGTATCCATGTCATTATCATCAAATTTCACTCCCCCCTGGTGAGATGAACTTGGCATTTCTAATTCTTCACCATGCCATACCCACACTGTATAACTCTTACAAAATCCTTCACAAATTAAATGTGTATATATCTATAGTACTTAGTTGCTTCTCATTCAAATATACTACACAAGGGCAATAAAACTTCTCACTACCATCATTGGCATTTCTACTAGCGAAGTCTAAAAAACCCTTCACCCCATTATCATATTCAACACTCATTCATTTATCATTTATCCAACTATGATCCATATATATCTCAATACTTCTAGCACCCTATATCCAACAACAAAAGGATAGACAAAAAACAACAACAATAGAGTTTTAGAAATTTCAACGAAATTAATAGGCACCATTTGAAACTATTATTATTTTAACAAACCACTAACACTGACAGTAATCAAACAATCGCACTAAATTAAAACAGAACAAAGAGTAGTATTAATCCAAGCCAAATATCATAGGGATGTAATTACAAGTCAGAGCATATATCTAACAAGAATGTGCAGATTTAATTTTTTCCAGAATACGTTTAAGTGCTCAAAGCAACAACAAGAACAATTTTTTCATAGAACATTATTAATTATTGAATAACATACAACTAAATAACAGATCAAACACTAACTTGATTGAAGACCAAGGAGTGAGCTTCAACCCAAAGTCACGGTGGATCGACTGAGGTTAAAATAAAGTCCTCAAATTCATGACACTGACAAAGGGAAGTCAAGGTAGAGGAGAATGGTCACTGCGGAGAATAGAAGTGGCGGCAGAGAAGACTGACGATAATCAAAGAACAGCGATGAAGAACACAGCAAGGACAGCCGTAATGATGGAGGAGAGTTGAGCAAATGAGGGACGGGACGCCATGGATGAGTTTAGAACAAGCACGGACAGAGCTTACAGAGAAATGGCAAAAAGAGAAGAAAGGGTTCATAGAGCGTGCAATCTGGGCGTGGGAGTAAAAATACGGGCAAAAAATCTTACCTTTTAGACCAGTTTTTAATAAAAACCGGTCTTAAAAGAGTGAAATTTCAAATTTAAGACTGGTTTGTACAAAAACCGATCTTAAATGTTTTGCATTTAAGACCGGTTTTTGTACAAACTAGTCTTAAAATGTTAAAATTTTAAGATTAAAAATATTTTAACATTTAAGACCGGTTTACATAAAAACCGGTCTTAAATGTTAAAGATTTAAGACCAGTTTTAATATAAAACCGGTCTTAAATATTTTACAATTAAGACCGGTTTTTATGTAAACCGGTCTTAAATGTTAAAACATTTTAAATTTTAACATTTTAAGACCGGTTTTATTTATAACCGGTCTAAATAAATTTTTTAAGGCTGGTGTTTTTTTAGAACCGGTCTTAGAAGTTCAATATAATTACAGAACGGACACCGCGCAAATTTTTAAGACTTTACCGCCAAAATCGGTCTAAATGTCGTGTTCTAAAAAGGGTTTTTTCCACTTGTGTGCGAATTCTTCCCAGAAATGCAAGAATAAGGAAATTCCCTCTGATTTGAATAATAAAAGACCATATCAGGTTGATAATTACAGTAAGCAAAATGATGGCAAATCTTGCATAATTGGTTGGCGAATGTGTTATAACTGTTGGAAACTGGGTCATATTGCTAAAGATTGCCCACAACAACTGACAGAGCCTCGACCTAGGAGTTTGATCAAAGCATTCGATGTGACTCATGAGAAGGAATAGAAGTTACCTGAGATGATCCACAGCATGACCTAACCTGGATATTATGTTGTGAAAGCATTAATAGGTTTTGTACTAGCCATAACTATATTGTATCTGACTCTGTTAGACACTTAAGAAAATTTGTTAAATTATATGATATGTGTAAGAGATAAAATACTATGATAGATTCACTCTGTGAACAGCTCCATAAACTCGTAGTGGTAATATAAGTTGAATGGTTAACATCAAATTATGTGTTGTTACATAGTGGAAATAAGAGAATCACATAACCTACTCCACAAGTGATTTGAGTTATCTCTTAATGACTTAAGCTAAGAAGTGTTACATAAAGGTACTTTTTTTTCTTCCATATAGGTAAAGCTGAAATGGCACTGAAAATATATCTTTGGCAAATAAATTTCCCATTGTATTAGTGTCGATATTCTGATATACTCAATGGGTAGAGAAGAACGTGATAAGCACCTATGAGTGGTGTTGGGAGTCACAAATAAGCATTGGTTTTCAGAAATTGATCCACTGTGTGATAACCTGTGTGGTCTACTGTGTGATGACCTGTGTGGTCTACTGTGCGATAACCTATGTGGTTTGCTGTAAGGTGACTTATGTGGTGTACTGTGTTATTGGCACTAAGGCGAATGATATGGTTTGTAATGTGGTAATCTATATGATTGTGTAGTTTACAATGATGCAACTTGTGAGGTTGGTAGTAACATGAGTTGTGTGGTTGGTAGTGCATTACGCAGGCAAATATTTAAAATGAGCCTTAGTGTATCAAGGCATCATAATGGCAAATGGAACAGTGACAAAGTCAGTAAGACCCTGTGTGCAAAATGGCATGGGCAGTGGCCCTAAGCTATAAAATCCTATAAGCCAATAATATTGTAGCATATTAGTATGTCCATAGGCCCTAAGACCTTGTAGACCAGTGCGTCCCTAAGGTTGGAAGATGTATTAAGAATTGTGCTGAGCATGGCCTGAGGATTGGGGGTAGAGACCCTTGGTTGTACGATTTTATACGTCAGTTAGTTACATTGTACTTTGAATGTGAATGTGAATGCTAGACGCTAATCGAGATTCACGTTAAGCCTATAATAATGGTTGTGTTGGATGGCTCGTGAACCAGAACATTAAATAGATAGACTAGGTGAAAAAAAGGGATTCCCCAAGGAATGATGATATTATATGATGTAGCAAATTTTGAGGATGAAATTTATTTAAGTGGGGGAAAACTGTAACACCATAAATTTTATTCACCAAAAATGTATTGTAATTATTTAAGATATTCAATAAAATGGTGAATATTCACGGCCATAGGAATTAAATATGAAAAACTGAAAGGTGAATAGTGCTTCTGGTAAAATCGCCTATTAGCCAGTGAGTTTATCATGTGATTTTGGATGACCAAATGATGACACAAATTTATGAAATTTTCATAAATAAAAGTAGACATCTTAAGCTTTAATTTGATAGGTCATATAACCAATTAGAGGTATATACAAAGAGTTATGAATTTTTGAAATTAGCCTAGAAAAACAATCTATTTTTTGGAACAGCATTCAGAAACATAAATTCTGGGAATTTTCAGCTTCCAATTGGCTAAGCAATATATTTTTCCTTGAAACTATACTCAATGAAGGTTTCAAAGCCTTTGGAATCACTCTAGTTTGATGTCTACAAATTTAGTTATGATTTTTTAAAATTTGGACAAAATATCTGCCAAAATTTCCAATTAATCCCAAAATGAAGAAAAATGTAATGGTAACATTGAAATTATAAGATAAATGGTGATTAGCCTATTTTTTCATTAATTTGGACCCATGAGACGTGGTTATGGGTGATAAAGCTTGTCGTTAACCCTACCAAAAATACTAAGCTAACTATAGTAAAGTGATACCTAGTTTAGGTCATTCTTCTCTAAGGAACCAAACTATTGTTATAATTCTAAGTAAATTATGGTCCACAATAAGTATAGAAAGAATGTAGAGAGCTAACTGATTTTTATTCACTATGTACCTAATTCTATTTCCTAATTTTCTGCATTAAAAATGACACTGTGATGCAAGTGAAATGAATGATGATTTAACACAATGATGAGATAATTCTCCCCAGAAGTTCTACTTTACCTTCATTATCCAACCACGAATGCTAAGCTCAGTGTAATTAATTGCTTATAATCAATTCCTGTAGTTACTCAACTAGAATAACATATAGGAAATTAAAGTGATAATATCAACTAATCAACTACAGATGATTATAAAGCAACTGATCTTAACTCTCTCTTTAATAATGGCTACTGCTCATTACTCACGAAATCATTCGAAGCAATCAAATAAACCGATGCAATCCATAATCAGCAATCTGATTAAATCTACATTGAAATAGAGAGTACAATTCTTCACTAAGATCATGCAAAGATTATCACATCTATAAAGCTCTATTCAGATTTAGAAAATTTCAGACACAATTTAAGCTCATAACTCAAAATTGATTCCGTCTCATAGCTATACAACTCGCACAATTTTAAGAAAATAGAATCGGAGAAGAAAACAAATCTCAATGACTTTTCTTTTTAGCACACGGATTCAGGTTAGTTCACTTCCAGGGAGAATCACAGCGATCAGCTACTAATAGTGAGAGGATAAACTCCATTAATCTTCAACTGATCTCTTGCCATGATGATTGATCGGTGGAATTTAAGAATTAGCAAATGACCGTTGGTGGTTGTCTCAAGAAAAAATCCAGATCTGTGAGAGTATTATATTTTTTCTGTTTTGTTTTTGTTCCCTTTTCTCTTCGATCCAATCGCTTGCCCCCGGTTCATTCTCCAGCATTTTTCTTCTTCGATATATCTCACGAACTCTGAAAATCAGGCAGTCAAAAATTGGTCCTCGAGAGAATTGCAACTAAGCTCAAAAAGTTTCCTATGTTCTGCATTTTAGTCCTTCCTCTGTTTACTTGCAAAGTTTCCAAACTTATAGTTTAGTCCTTTTTCCTAGTTCTTTCTTGCTCCACATTCTACCAAGCTCCCTACAAGATAATTCAAACCAATGTAATATCATTCGTCCTTTTACCATTACTTAAAAGAAATTACAAAATATATCAATTAGGCTATTCTTAATCACTCATTTCATAAAATCAATATTAGTCACAATTCTTCATTATAAATGAATTTCAAGCACACTATTATCACTAAAACTTCCCAAAAAACTATGAAAATATGTAGTAAAATTAGGACTTATCAATTCCCCCACACTTGGCATTTTGCACTCTTAGGCAAAATCAAGTATTCTATCCTCCTTACTTATTCTAGCAATTCATTCCATATGAATTTTATTCATGCCGTTGGTTATGTATCTCCCTTCACTATCTCAAGTTCAATTCCTCATACAAACAATCCCACCACCCAGAACAAATCTAATTCTATATACGATTAAACCATTACAAAGAGAATTCAAGAGACTCTCAGGGTTAAGTGTTTATCTCTCTTTCTCACTATAGGGTAGTTGATTTCACTCCTCTCTTCTAGTCTATGCTGTACCATAGGTTTGTCAAAGCTATATTATTTCCACCATACAAACACAAGTTTCTATGCATCAAGAGGACTTTATTAAGGTAGTAATGTTGGTAAGGCTAAGATGGGATATATGGAATGTCAATCTATATAGACCAAACAAGTATGCATGATGGAATTTATTAGCACATGTGTTTATTCATACATGCTATTCTCTTTTGTTTTTGTTTTTCTTTGTTTGCTTCCTTAATTTGACTTCTGAACATTCTTTTGAGAGCATATTTATATTTTTTTCTTTTTTTTCCATCTCTTTCTTTTTGTTTTTTTAATCAAAGATCACTCTTTCTTTTTTTCCCAATCATGTGCAACTATAAACATAGCATCATAGCATTGTTTTCATACTCATTCAAAACTGCATAGAGGGAACGAGAAACAAATATGCTGGCTCAAATGGGTTAGCAAGGGATAGGAGGTGTAAGTGGCTTGTGTTTAGGTCATGTGGGTGTGAAATGAATGCCACAATCATATACATGTAATCTCATGTGCGCATTGGCTTTAACTAAGAGCTAGGACAAGTTCTAGAGAGTTATAGAACTAGAGAGTATACACACAAAATTTCCTAAATTGAATAAGCTCAAATATTCTTCCTTGTGGGCTAATTCTCTTGCTTTCACTCACAATGACCAAACCATATATATTACTAAATTCAATACTGTCAGTTTCCCAAGTTCACATGGTTTGTATCCCTTGAAACAGATTTGTTCAATACATTTCTTCAAATACTCATGTACTCATATGTCTATTATTCCTTGATTTGTTAGTAGGATACAGCATACTTAAAACTACCCAGGCTTTCAAAATACTACTTGCAAGGTAATTAACAAGTCACAAAACATGACATACAGAACCACATATATATCACAGCCCCACCCCCACACTTAAGGATTGCATTATCCCTAATGCACATAGATAAAAGATAGGACAGAAACCTGAGTACACATAGCACACAAATTGGTACAACACAATACATGCATAGTGAAACCATGTGTGTGGGAAGTGTCTAGCCAGCAAGTAAGGGAGTCTGCACCTAAATCCAATAATCTCACACAACAGTAGTAAAATGAGAAAGTTGAAAAAAAAGAATCTACCTATAACTACTGGTTCGGTCCCTCCCCCACACTTATATCAAACAAGCAAAATCACAAGGAAATGAAGCATAACAAAACAGAAAATGCAAGTGAGGGAAAGGGACTACCAGAGGCTAAGGAGCAATAGTCAGGCTAGAATACAGCATGAGTAAGTGACCATTCACTTTAAAAGTGTGACCACTATTTGGATCGAACAATTCCACCATGCCAAAGTTGTGAACCTTGAGGATTTCATAAGGACCATCCCATCTAGTTTTAAGTTACTAGGCCCAAATAAATACCTTGCCTTGTATTTGAGAACTTGATCACCCACTTGAAAGTACTTGCACAAGATATGTTTGTCATGAATAGCCTTAGTACGCTCCTTATACAAACAAGAATTTTTATAGGCCTCCATAATCAACTCATCAAGTTCTTGGAGCTATAATAGGCGTTCATCACTTGCTGCAACAATATCCAGATTACATGCCTTAATAGCCCAGTAGGATCGATGCTCAATTTCAACCGGTAAGTGACATCCTTTACTATAGACCATCTGATAGGGAGACATGCCTAAGGGGGTCTTGAAGGCTGTACGGTAGGCCCACAAGGCATCATTCAAATGAGTGTTGAATTCCCTCTAATGCATGAACATGTAATTGCTCAACCCATTGATTCTAATAGTGGTAGATTGAATGAGCTTATGCCTTGTAATGATTATACTTCTTCGCATGATACTTTGAGTGATGATTTGGATGATAATGATGATACTAGTACTAAAATTACATGTTCTTGTGGTGAAAATACAATGTGTATGGATTGCATTGATGGGAAATATCCTAAATTTGTTGAAATGCATAGAAGTAGAGATAACCATCCTCTAGAACTTAGTAATATGCATGCCATGATGATGTTGAGAATCAAACTCCTTTATCTTTCTCTTCTTCTCCTTTTCTTACTTGTGAAAGTGACTTGATGCACTCCAATTCTATATTGAATTCTGCACTTTCGACTTCACACAAGAGTGAAGATAAAGATGTTAAATCACAATTAATCACTAATTCTAAGGTCAATATTTGTTTGTAAGAGTTCAATGTGCACATATTTTATGATGACAAGTATGTACGCATTGTTTCAATTAATTGTGCTTTATATTTGGCAAGAGAGATTCACCTTTATTCACTTGAATTGCTTGAACCTAGTTTTGGGCTTTGTGATTATCATACTTATTTACTAGATGACATCAAGCATATTCATGAATCCTACTCCCAAATCTTATCATGTGATTTACCTCCTAATTTATTTGGATTTGATGTTGTTAGTGATTCTATTAACTTGGATTGTGCTATACATGATATAGTGGTGCTTGACTATGTCACTACCATTACTAAAATCTAAATTGATTCTTTGATACCTAGTGTTGCTTGCTGTATGCCACTAGTTGATTTTATTGGTTGTGAGAAGCACTTGTTATCGAATTCACCTGACTCTAGTCTTCTCACATTACATACACCATTATGTCATTTCAATGGTCCTAATGCTTTCCATGGTTATAAGTATTTTGATTTATGTGGCATCCTTGGAGTAGGTACTACTGTTAATTTGGTTAATTCATTGAAGGCTAATTCTCTTCGTGGTTTCCCTCACTCCTATTATCTTTGCATTTAGGAACCTCTAATCCTACTTAGGCCTACAATGTTGAGGAATAACACAATGAGCTTCCTTGTGATTTTCCTATCTAGCTACAAGCCACCATGATCACACGGTAGTCTCTTTCCTTTACTTTGTTCCTTATTTTATTTGATGATATATGCTATTGAACAAGTGTGGGGGAGGGACTTATCAGTAGTAAAGAGTAATTCGTTAGATTGCATCTTTCAATTGAATAAACTCTATTTTGAATCATACTCTTGTGCTTAGCCTTATCCTACACTACCCTTTTCTCTATATCCTTATGACTAATTTCTCAAAACTATCTCTACTTACATCTTATTTTCTCTCTCTCCTTGTGATAATGATGTGTTATGCTTCAATCTTGAATTAGACTTCACAACATTTACTTCACCCAAGAGATAAGTGCGTCTACGTTCTTTGTTTTTATGCATTACATTGAGGGAAATGTAAGGATTGAGTATGGGGGAGTACGTTTATTCTCATAATGGATTTCAATGTGATATCATATGCCTCTATCTCCTACTTGTATCCTCTATTGTTTTGGTCTAATTCACAAAGATTTTTGAAGTCTTCAGTCATGATCAAGTATCTTGATTACTCTTACTTGGATTCATGGTTGAAACTTGCATTGAATTAGTGAATTACCATAAAATTCAAGTGTTTTAATGATGCATGGTTTAATTTTGATGAGTTTGTTATGGAACAGAAAGCCTAGTTGGAAGGTGTTTTGGGCCTAATTGTTCATTTCATTGTGTGATTTATCCACTTAGATTATTGCTCTCTGGAACTTGTTTTATTTCTTGCTTGAGGCTACATTTTGCAATGGTATGGATAGAGATGACATTGGCATTCATTTCTAAACCTTCTAACCTAAACACAAACCATTCATCATTTACCCTTTTTTATCCCTTGAGCCTTTCACTTTTATTTCCATTTCATTATACAAATGCTATGTTTACATCCATTATCAAGTTCTTCCTAGCACTATTGAAAAAAAAAAAGAGAGAAAGTACTATTATATATTAGAAAAGAAAAAAAGAAAAAAATGCCATGTGAGTAGTCAAAAGCATAAGGAAAAAAAGAAAAGAAGAAAAAAATTGTGAAAGAAAAGAAAGAAAATTTCAAAGAAAGAAATAAATTCATAATGGTAAAATATGTGAATTAAGTTTGGTTCTATAGTGCTAAGTGATCTAGCAAATTATTTGGTGCAAGCATAGTATTTGTTACATTTTCCATCATTTGACCTAATCAATATTACAACCCTACAAAGTCCTTTGGATTTACTTATGCCATTGTTGCAAGTAGTGGAGAGCCTAGAAATACTACAAGCCTATGGTAGAGTGTGGTTAAGTGGATGTGAGTGAAAAACTACCCTATATGAGAGAAGAGTGCAAACACTTATCCTAGTTAAGGTTTCTAATTAAGCTCATTGTAATTAAACATTGCATTACTTTAGCTACTTCAATTTTTGGTATGTTCATTGAATTTGGATAGGTGGATACATTGTTATTTGACTAAGTGTGATACTTGATGCTTGATCTTGCCTATTCTTTCAACGTTCATCCCTCTTTGCCTAGTGTTGAGTTAAATGTTTTTCTTAGGAGTTTAAAAGCTTAAGTGTGGGGGAATTGATAGAGCTTAATATTTATATAGTTTTAGTAATTAATCTTAGGCTTTTGTGGGACTTAATTGAATATTTTGGGCATAATCAAGTGTTAAAGTGAGATTTTAGTGAAAGAATAATTTGGGAACTAAAGTGGTTAAATTGTTATATTTTTAATTAATATTTGTTATTCCCATTATTCTTTAATTGTGAGCAAAAAATATTACCTTTGTCAATATAATTTTGTAGGTGATGATGTGGCACAACTTGAGTGGTCAAGGTCAAAGATGTTATATATTTTGGAGCTTAATGAAGGATAAAAGTGGAATATCACAAGTGCATAATTTATTTTCATATTTGTTCTAAGAGGGGGTTAAATGAGTAAGGGCCTTGTTTGGTAGTTGTAATTTTATGCCTAATCCTAAAATATATTTTTACCTCTCATCCAAACAAGACACAACTCACTTTTAACCTAAAGACAATTGAAGAATTGAAAGAGGTGGCGGCTGAATTATTTGGGGGCAGCTGTACGGAATTGCAGAATTGAAAGAGAAAAATAGGGGAACCTAAAGACAATTGAAGAATTAAAGAGGTGGAGCGAAATTGGATTTGGATGAAAATGAGAATTGGAAAGTGGGGACCACGGAATGAAAAAGGTTAAGAAGCATGGAATAGAGCATAAGCTGAAGCTGGAAAAAGGGAATAAAAGAAGAGACACGAGAGAAAGGAAAGGGGGCTGAAATGAATAAAGAAGGAAGATGGAAACAAATTGAGGATGAGGCGTATAGGGAGTAGTGGGACCGAGATTGATTAATAGAAAAGGAGAAGGAGGTGCTGTGAAGAATTGACGTGGAGGCTAGTGGACCGATTTCTCCATGGTTGGTTTCTTCTTCCTTCTTCAAGCTTCATTTACCTCTTATATGAGTAGCTAAGCTTTGGTGATTTCCTTAAGTTGGATAATGGTTTGAGCTTCTACACTTCAATAAAATTCCTTTAAGCTCTCTTTCTATTTCATAATTATGTGGCCTAGTTAAGTATGTAATTGTGATCTAGATTGTTCTATGCCAAGTGAATAAACTTGGTGGTTGAGCTTGGAGTTGATTAATTAAGCTTTGTATGATTCAAATTAGGAGTAGGTTAAGCTGTTTATTCCAACTTGGTTAAGTGGATTGTAAATGACTGATTTAACCGTAATTTTATATATTTTCTCTTAATTAAATAGGGATTCTTAATGTATTTTCCAGGGCATTATCACATGATTAAGCACTCATATTAATTAGAGGCATTTGTATTGGATTAATTGTAATTAAAGGATAAAATGGCTGTAATTATTAAATATTTATACATATGATCTCTTGAACTTTTAATATTACCTTGTGCTTAATTTTGCATTGCAGTGCTTTGGGACACAATTGGTGATTTTTGGAGTATGAATTAATATTTTGAAGACAAGGAAAATTATAGAAAAGAGCTAGAGAAAATTATAGAAAAGTACCTATCAGCTTTTTCATGAAGAAAATTTACTGGGGAAAATTACAGAACAAGACCCAAGCTACAAATTCAACATTCAAACTAACAGAAAAGCAAAATCTAAGGGGTTTTGTCATGTGAACTTCTGGAATATGTAGAAATTACATGCGCGCACATCACGAAAAGATTTGTGAACACATTTTTTTTCTTTCTGGCAAACAATCGGCAGCTTGCTTTCAGATTGCAATCAATGATGGCTGCACCTAACAATTAGTAGTGGCTATGGTTGGTGAAGGAAAATGGATGTCGGCAATCTCACTATATATACCCCTATCTTCACCAGCATAAGGCATCGAGAAAACCTACAGATCTTCCTTCTTTAGTTTTTCGTCTTCCATTTTCTTTTGCCAAGGTACTGCAAAACGGGGAGATGAAGTAAGAGCGAGGTCACCACTCTCACCACCAACCTCTTCCCTTTATCACCACCATTCACCTTTACCATCCTCTGGCATTTTCCTCTGCTCTGTTTCACCGCCTACATCATTTTCTTTCCTTTCTCCTTCCTCTGTTATTAACACCATCGTCACTTTCTCTTCATTTTCATCCCAACCACCATCACCTTCAGTATTCTCTGTTTTCTCCACCAAAAGCCATCGAAAACTACCAGTGCAGCACCCTCATCTCCTCTCTGTAATAGTTCAGCAACGTTTGCATTTTCCGACGAACTATTCTAGTTTCTGGCCCCCACTTCCGGCGAGTTTCAATTTCTTGTGACCCATTTTCTCCTCTGTTGTGTCTTATTTTCTTCCTACCATCGTCCTTTCATCATGCAAATACCGCATAATCATTTTTCATCAGTTTTTCTATGACTCCCGTGTGGTTTCCAATTTTCTGGCAAAGTTTTGCAGTTTTTCGGCCCCCATTCCGGCGACCTCTCATTACTCTCACCATTGTCGGACATTGGAGAGGGAAGAAGAGGTGGTGCCACGAGCTTGAGAGTGGCGGAGAGAAGGAAACACAGTGAGTACGTGATTTACGTTTCAGCTTGAACTAAGGAAGAAAGAAGCACGATCAGTTCGGTTCAATTGGTTATATGCATGATGACATCATCAATATGCATTGTTTATCTTTGACTTGCGTACAGGGGAGTGTTCCTTCTTATTTTATTTTTTTATATGTTTGCTTTATGTGAAACTTGATAATTGTTTATAATATGTAAATTAAATTTGTGTGATTAAATTTGTGTTGTGGGATTTATGTATATACTTTGCCTATGATTAAAATTAATTTGAGTGGTGTGTTTATTTATACATTTAATTGTATTTTCTTTTAACAAGAAAAACCCAAAAATCAATTTTACCTTGTTTCATTGAATTTGCTTTTGCATGACATTTAGTATTACCTAGGATTCAATTAAAGGTTCCTCAAGAAAAGAGAGAACGACCTGAGTATTGCATTATATTGCAATTCTTGGATTTAAAATTTTGTATTTGACCCCAAGAAGCAAAAACACGGTCAAATCAATGGCGCCGTTACCGGGGAGTCATTTTGTTGACTCCATGGTTAACTAAGTGTCAATTGAGAAATTGATTTGGGGTTGCCTGTGTGAGCTTCTTGATTTTTACAATAGTTTCATACCATTTCCATATTTTTCATACAAAAAAAAGTTCTCTGTTTTATTTTCCCACACATAGGTGCATTTAGATCCTTACCACTACATGCATACTCATCATTGCATTTTCACCCTATTTCTTTAAGTTCATTCTGTGTCTTGCATTTAGCTGTGCTGAGTGGTTTGAATTTAATTAATAGTTAATTCAGAAAAAAAAACTTTCAGTGGCATCATTGTGAATAACTTGCTTATATTGTAATTCCCGTTCATTAGTGATATGACTTTTGCATTTGAATATTTACATAAACTTACAATTTTTTTTTCTCTTTGTAGTTTTTTCCCCCTTTAAATTTCTGTGCAAAATAGTTTTGGCATTTCATTAATCCATTTTTTTTGTATGTCCGATCAATCTGAAAAGACATTAGATCATTCTTCTAATCTTGAATTGTTCATTGACTTAAGTGATTGTGCTTCTCAAGGTACCACTATGGCTAATAACAGTGGAGAACAACCAAGGAGAAGAACTATCAGGGATGTGACAAGATCAGACGTCACTATTGATCCTTTTAGTGATGCATGCCCTAACCTTAATGTCAATTTTGAGCTTAAGGGACCTTTGCTTGCTTCACTACCTCATTTTTCATTGACTTGAGAAGGAAAATCCTTACAACCACCTCAATGCATTACACGTGGCTTGCTCAAATATGAAGCCTGTCAATGCTTGCCTAGAAGATGTACAACTGAAGGTTTTTTACTTCACCTTGGAAGGGAAGGCGAAAGAGTGGTACATGATGCTACCAAGGCAGGTTAATGACGCTCTTCATTCATGGGGAAATCTGAAAAAAGCCTTCTTGGAAAAATACTTTCCCACTACAAGGATTGCTGAGATCAAGAAGGAGATTTACTCTATCAAACAAGATCCCTCAGTGTCTTTTTATGAGTATTGGAGCCGCTTTCAGAAGCTTTTGGCTAAGTGGCCACACCATCAAATTAGTAATGAGCAATTAATCCAATACTTTCATGTTGGTCTTTTACCTAATGAAAAGGGTATTCTAGATGCTTCAGCTGGGAGTTCCTTAGAAGATTGCACTGCAAAGGAAGTATGGGCTCAAATTAAAATGAGAGACCAAAACACTCAACAATACAATGTAAGAGAGATCAGAAGTGTCTGTAATATCGGATCTAACGAAAGGATGATCGCACTTGAGTCTAAAATGGATACACTCACTTCACAGCTTTCTCTTGTCACCACTGAACTTCAACATCTGAGTACCCAACAAGCAACTCATTTTCCTGCTTCACAAGCTCTTATTGCACCCAGTTGCGATAATTGCAGTTTAATGATGCACATTACAAGCCTATGCCCTAATCCTCATGAGGAAGTTAATGCTATGTATTAAGGAAGGCCTAATCAACAAAGATGGGACTCTAACACAACCACCTACAATGAAAACAGAATACCTAATCCTAATTTTGGTTGGAGGAATCAAGAAGGTTCATCTTATCAAATCCAACCATATGGGTCAAATCGTGGACAAATGGTGCCTATTCAAGAGTCCAAAGGTGATGAAACCAATCAATTATTGAAGAGCTCAGCTGCTTGAATTGCTAGCATTGATAATCGGATGATGGAAGAAAAAGCTTTGAATCAGGGTCAATTCTCCTCTATCAACGCATCTCTACAAAAGCTACACAATGACAGGGCAAGTGACAGTACTCAAATGGCTCATATGTACAAGAAGTTTGAAGAGTCGGAGTTGAAAAACAACACAGTTCAATCTCATTTAACCCAATTCTCCAATTCCTTGAGTAATGTGCATGCTAAGATTGGTGGGTCTATTCCTTCAAACACCGTCATCAATCCTAAGTTCTTAAATGATATTGAACTGAGAAGTGGTAAAAAGGTACACTTTCCTGAAGAAATCGACAATGAAGTAGATGAGGAGATAGAAGTTGAAAGTCCACCTTTGAGCCCAATGAAGTTTCCAAATCCTGAAAGCTCCAAAGAGAAGGCTATTCTTGAAAGGAAGAAGGACAAAACAGTTGAACAATCTCAAGTGGAACGACAAACACTTCTGAGAGAGGTTGGCTCTAAGGAAAGAAGCACTTTTGAGGAAGGTAAGACAAGAGAGCATGGCACCTTATCCAACGCTAATGGTAAAGAGGTAAAAATTTCTCAACTCCTTTTCCTTAAAGCTTACTTTCAAGGCAAGAAAATGCATGATGAACAAACTGAGAAAGAAATGTATGAATTGTTTAGTAAGCTACATATCAATGTTCCTTTCTTCCAATTGGTCAAGTCTATGCCCAGTTATTGCAAATTCAAGAGGAAATTCAAGTCTAATGAGAGAGTTCAAGTTAGCTCTAATGTGTCTGCCCTATTCAAACCTCAGATCCCTGATAAATGCAAGGATCCTGGCTCATTCACTATACCTTGTACCATAGGTAATGTAAATGTAGACCAAGCCTTGTTAGACTTAGGTGCAGCCATTAATGTCATGCCTAGTTCCATTTTTAAGTCTCTTGGTGTTAAGGAACTTAAAAGAACTACTGTGGTTCTCCAACTAGCTGATAAAAGCATTAGGCAACCACAAGGTATCATTGAAGATTTACTTGTCAAAGTCAAGGATTTAGTATTTCCAGCTAATTTCTATGTGTTAGACATGTCTCAAGAACCTGGTGAATCCACCCTTATCTTAGGGAGACCCTTTATGATGATAGCCAGTACCTTGATAGACATGAAACATGGTTCAATTACCATGGAAGTGAGTAACCATAAGCTAAGTTTCAATATGTATGAAGCTATGAAACACCCTTTTGAAAACTGCTCTTTATTAGGTGTGAATTCGATTGACTTAGCATTTGATGATATGGTTAATGAATGTGAGCTCAACTTGCACACTGATAATTGTGATCTTAACTGTGGCATTGCATTAGATTCATGTGATGATAAAATCTCTCCTCCTTCTTCTGTTGATAATTTTGATTCACAGGGGAGTGATATTTCCAACCTT
Organism: Inga oerstediana; assembly: GCA_963210345.1. Taxonomy (NCBI): domain Eukaryota; kingdom Viridiplantae; phylum Streptophyta; class Magnoliopsida; order Fabales; family Fabaceae; genus Inga; species Inga oerstediana. The sequence goes on from OY723403.1 coordinate 70,041,773, forward strand.
AACTCATCAATGGTTGATTGTTGGTTATCTTCCCTAAGTGATTTTTCTCTTACTTCTCTTGATTCATGGGAACGTAACTCATTTGATAATTTATGCTTTAGTGATGATGCTTGTGAGGAAGGTATTCTTGCCAATGTTTCAGGTCATAAACTAGCTGAAGAGTCTGAATGCGAGGATGGTAATCAAGACATGGACACTTTACAGGAGATAGCCCTTATGCCAATCAAGACCTTCTCTTATGTGACTCATTTTAAAGCTAAACACAATATGGTTAAAGGACCACTTCTTAACTCATCATCTAAGCCTCGAACAAAGCTTACTCCTCATACCTTACAATTTTTAAATGAACTAATCACTTCTTGTGAAGTAGGTATGAAGGAAGCTGCTTTCCCCAAGCCTGTTGCTGCTGTAGACCAACTGAATATTGGTTCAACACTTGGGAAGACCAATGCTCAATTGGTAGAATCTACAGAGCTTAGAACAAGTCATGAATCTCCTGAGTCTGAGAAAGGGAGTATTTTCACTACCCTTAATCTTCCTACATTAATTCCCTCTATTGTTCAACCCCCTGAATTAGTGCTTAAACCTCTCCCCCCTAATTTGAAATATACTTTCCTTGCTGCTCATGGGAAATTGCCTGTGATTTCAAATTCTTTGTCTGTGAGTGAGGAGGAGAGATTGCTTGATGTTTTGAGTAAAAATCGAAAAGCTCTAGGTTGGACTTTAGCTAATATTCCTGGAATCAATCCTGCTGTTTGTACCCATCGGATCCTCTTGCATGAGGAATCCAAACCTCTTAGGCAGCCTCAACGGCGACTCAACCCCCTGATTCTAGATGTGGTCAAAAAAGAAGTGACAAAATTATTAAGTGCGGGTATTATCTACCCAATTTCTGATAGTGAATGGGTTAGTCCAGTACAGGTTGTACCTAAGAAGAGTGGGATCACTATGATAAAAAATGAAAATAATGAATTGATACCTACCAGGGTGCAAAATGCTTGGCGAGTATGCATAGATTACAGGAAATTGAATGAAGTCTCTAGGAAAGATCATTTTCCCTTGCCTTTCATTGATCAGATGCTTGAAAGGCTGGCAGGTTAGAGTCACTATTATTTTTTAGATGGCTATTCAGGATATTTTCAGATCCCAGTGGCTCCTGAAGATCAAGAAAAGACCACCTTTACTTGTCCATTTGGAACCTATGCGTATAGGAGAATGCCGTTCGGATTGTGCAATGCACCTGGCACTTTCCAATATTGTATGATGTCACTGTTCAGCGATTTCCTAGAAAATTGTATGGAAGTTTTTATGGACGATTTTACAGTGTATGGCAATTCATTTGATACTTGTTTAAATAGTTTGGACAAGGTTCTTGCTAGATGCATTGAGAAAAATTTAATTTTGAATTATGAGAAGTGCCATTTCATGGTTAATCATGGAATAGTACTTGGTTACTTGATATCTAGCAAGGGCATTGAAGTTGATAGAACTAAAATTGAGGTAATTTCCTCCTTGCCCTACCCCACTAATGTTAAAACACTTCATTCTTTCTTAGGGCATGTGGGTTTTTACCGACGATTCATAAAAGATTTCAGCAAGATAGCTCTACCATTATCCAAATTATTGCAAAAGAATGTTGATTTCATCTTTGATGATTTATGTAAACAAGCATTTGATGAATTAAAATCACACTTGATTTCGGCCCTATTCTGAGTGCACCAGATTGGACCTTACCTTTTGAACTAGCATGCGATGCCTCCAATTCTGCTGGGGGGTCATACTAGGGCAAAAGCATAACAAGTTGTTCCATGTGATTGCTTACGCATCCAAAACCCTGGATAGTGCACAAAGGAATTACACTACTACTGAAAAAGAACTGTTTGCTGTGATATTTGCATTAGACAAGTTCAGACAATATTTAATCAATTCAAAAGTGGTTGTGTATACAGATCATGCAGCTGTGAAGTTTCTCTTCACCAAGCCTCAATCCAAGCCTAGGTTTATTAGATAGATGTTACTGCAACAAGAGTTTGACATTAGCATTAAGGATAGGCCTGGAACTGCAAACCTTATAGCGGATCACTTGAGTAGACTACCTGATGGCATAAGGGGAGTACTTGACTCTGATCTTGTTTGTGATAACTTTCCTGATGCATCCCTGATGTCTATCTCTGTTTATGTTCCTTAGTTTGCTAGTCTTGTCAACTATATTATGACCGGTCTCATCCCTGAGCATATGTCTTTCTTTCAGGCTCAGAAACTTAGACGAGAATCTGAACACTACATTTGGTATGAGCCCTATTTGTGGAGACTATGCAATGATCAAGTTATTAGGAGATGTGTTCCAGAGACCGAAACTAAAGACATACTATTCGCTTGCCACTCTATGATTTGTGGTGGACACTTTAGTGCAAAGAAGACATCTAGGAAAGTATTAGATGCTGGGTTTTACTAGCCCACCCTATTCAAGGATTCATACTCATATTGTAAGGCATGTGATAAATGCCAAAGATTTGAGGGGCTAGGAAAACGGAATGAGATGCCACAACAACCTATGCTCTTTTGTGAGATATTTGATGTATGTGGTATAGACTTCATGGGCCCTTTTCAACCCTCATCAGGCTATAGCTATATCTTGTTAGCTGTAGATTACCTCTCTAGATGGGCCGAAGCTATTCCTACTAGGAAGGATGATGCCCAAACGGTTTCCAAGTTTCTTAAGTCTTATATCTTTTGCAGATTAGGAGTACCGAAGGCTATAGTAAGCGATAGAGGAACCCCCTTTTGCAATAAGATTATTGATAACTTACTTGCTAAGCTTGGGGTGACTCACAAAACATCTACCCCTTATCATCCACAAACAAATGGGCAAGCAGAAGTTTCCAACCGAGAGATCAAACAGATTCTAGAAAAGATAGTCAAGCCTTCAAGGAAGGATTGGAGCTTAAGGTTGGAGGAAGCACTATGGGCCTACAGAACAGCTTTTAAGACACCAATAGGAATGTCTCCTTACCAACTTATCCATGAAAAGGCTTGTCATATTTCAGTAGAATTGGAGCACAAAACCTATTGGGCTGTGAAATTGTGCAACATGGATATAGAAGAGACAGGTTGGGAAAGGAAATTGCAACTACAAGAACTTGAAGAAATGCGACTGGATGCTTATGAGAGCTCTCGAATTTACAAAGAAAAGACCAAGTTGCTGCATGATAAGAAGGTCTTGAGAAAGGATTTCAATGTAGCTGACCGTGTGCTGTTGTACAAGGCCCAATTCCAGTTGTTAAGTGGGAAGCTTAAAGATAAATGGTATGGGCCTTTCACTGTCACCAAAGTGCATTCATTTGGCATGGTAGAGCTACTTGATGAGACTATTGGAAAAGAGTTCCAAGTCAATGGACACCTGCTCAAGCTCTACCGTGATTCACTATTAAAGCCTACTTGAGGCCAGGTTGCGTCTTCTCCTTTCACTATCTTTTGCTTTCAATGATTTTTCATCAGTTATTATGTATGCTTTATTGATTGCTTGAGGTAAGTGTGGGGGAAGGGCATTCCAGTAGAAGTAGTGTAGTAAAAAGAAAATTGTGTATTCTTTTTTTTTCTTTTGTTTTTTCTCTGTGTGTGCACTTAATTACCATTGTTCCTTGAATTTCAACTTGCTTTGCACATTGAGGATAGTGTGTTGATTAAGTGTGGGGGAGGGTAATACATTTTGAATCCCAATGGTTGATTTTAAATGTGAAAATGCCTTAAACTAGAAAATATTTCAAAACTTTTTCAAGAATGACTTTCTTTGAAGCATGACATAAATGGTAAAGGGTCGCATTTGCCATTTTGGACATGTAATTTGCAAGAAATTTTTTTTGAGCTTCCATGAGATCTAGTTTTTGGCAAAAAAATTTTTAAAAACCATATTTTGTTTTCAAGTTAATGGGAAAAGAAATGAACCCACAATTGGATTTTTGTTTACTCCTTGTTTTGAAAAAAAAAATAATAAAAAAAGTTTATATAGTTAAAAAAATGTTTTTTTATCATTAGTGTGTTTAATATTTGAGCATGATTATAATTGATTGCAATGTTTTGATTAATTGTGTTTATAAGGTTAGCACTAGAAGTTAAGCGGATGTTTTGTGGTTAGTTTCCTATGCAATTAATTATGTTAGAAGAAGCATTAGACAAAAACCTTATTGGAAGATTATTTGGACCTTAAATTCTTTCCATGTGTGCATGTTCACTTATTTTTCATCTTCTAGAACTTGTTTCAACTCTTCTTCAAAACGGCATTTGCATTAGTGTGATAAAAATGAAAGAGGCATTCATTTTAAACCCATTCACCAAAACACAAACCTTTATTTATCACCTTTTTGTTACCCATTTTGAGCCATTCCTATGTTATATGCAAGTCATTTATTCATAGTGTTCATGGTATTCTGAAATCAAAGTAAATTGCCAATAGACAGTTGAACAATTTGAAATGCCATAAAAAAATAGTTAAAAAAGAAGAAGAAGAAGAAGGTGAATAAGAGGCATTTGTTCGTGAATTAAGAAAAGAATTGGCAATAGTTTGTAAAGTTAATTGGTTACTATGAACTTGTTCAGTAATTTTGATTTGCATATCAACTATTTATTTTCTTCATTCCATTCAGCCTTCATCCATCATTACAACCCTTTAAAGTCCTCTTGATTTATTACATTAATCTTACCTATATAAAAGCAGAGCAGTAAGCGGCTTTCTGCTTGCCACATCAGCCCCTCCGTTTGGCAGTTACATATATCTTGAAAAAAAAACTGCAGCTTTATTTTGTATTCTGAAAAACATTTACATAATTATTATTTCTACCAGATTAATTCGTAGTGGCACACGCACGTCCTCCTTCCATTACAGTTTGTGGTGGAGGTTACTCGGAAGTTACTCACTCTAGGCAGTAACTGACTCGGAAGTTGCTCGAAAGTCTTCGGAAAATGATGTACGCCTTCGAATCCCTTACGTTCAACATCCATGGTGGTTACCTGGAGGCAATCGTGCGTGGGCACCGAGGTAGGCTGCTCACAGCAGCCGATTATAACAATTTGTGCCAATGCAAAACCCTCGATGACATTAAGATGCACCTTTCGGCCACTGAGTACGGCCCTTACCTGCAAAATGGTGCGTTCTTCAATTTGGTTTAGTTTTTTTCTTTACATCGCTGGATCAAGGATTAGGTTCGTTCACATGTCATATCTTTAAATTCGGAACTGATTTAATTTGACGACAAACGCAATTGGAGTGTTAATCTTTTGAAGTGAATTGATACCCTGTGCTAATTCTTCGGTTTAGAACTTGATGATTTCTGTGTTAAATGATTAGTATGGCTGGCTGTCTTTTGGATCCTGGACTATTTAGTGGTCGATTACAATTGCTCTGTGTGGGTTTTGGAGATTGCTTATCAGTTACATGTCTATTTTCCACAGCTTAATCAATTTATGCTGTGAATCTACCTATTGTAGAACCTTCTCCATTGCATACAACAACCATTGTGGAGAAATGCACTCTTAAGCTTGTTGATGACTATAAGCACATGTTATGCCAAGCCACAGAGCCCTTGTCAACATTTTTAGAGTATATCACGTATGCAAAGTCTTACTTTTCTGATTGCTAGCTCATTGTATATATTAGTTTCTTTGCTATTATGAACTTCATTGCGAACATGTATGCTTAGTTAAGGATATAAGAGAATATCGTTGTTACTAAGCAGACCTCTTCCATAGCAACAAATTGTTTGCACTTTAATTACTTAGCAACTCTGACTTTCCAAGGAAAGTTTGATTAAACTATGCTTAGCTTAGTTTCCGGGGTATTTAGCCTAGGTAAGGCAGAGCAAAAGGTGCAACCTGACGTCAATAACTTTCTCTTCCATTTCCCCCCTTTCCTATATAAAAGCAGAGCATTAAGCAGCTCTCTGCTTGCCACATCAGCCCCTTCTTTTTTCAGTTACATTTATCTTGAAAAAAAAATATGCAGTCAGCCCCTCGGTTTGGCAGTTACGTATATCTTGGAAAAAAAATGCATCTTTATTTTGTATCAGCCCCCCCGTTTTGCCCCTGAAAAAAATGGATATTCGTTCTGCTTCAGAAAAAAAATTAATGATTAACTGAAATTTACTATTTCTGAATTTCTGCATGCCACATCAGCTTCTCAGTTTTGCAGTTACATATTCCGATTTATTAGCCCATGAAGTCATGATTCCAGCAAATCTGTTTATTCAGAAAAACAATTACAGAATTATTTTTTCTACCAGATTTATTCGAAAGGAGAAAATCTGTTTGTAACATAAAGCAAGGATCACATCTAGCCGAACTTCTCCTACATGTGTCTCTTATAATTTGGGATGAGGCTCCTATGACAAATAAGCATTGTTTTGAGGCATTAGATAGAACAATGTGTGATATTATCAGCTTAGATTTCCCAGACATGTCTAATAAACCTTTTGGTGGCAAGGTTGTTGTGCTTGGTGGAGATTTCAGACAAATACTGCCAGACATTCCAAGAGGTACACGAGAAGATATAGTGCATGGTACAATTAACTCATCTTATTTGTGGAAATATTGTAAGCTATTCATGTTGACCACTAATATGAGACTGATGGGCTCTGAAGCATCACGTCATAACCAAGAGGTAATTGATTTTTGTAATTGGATTATATCAATTGGTGACGGAACAGTTGAAACAGAGGAGCATTCTGATAGTTTGATCACCATACCAGAAGAGCTGCTATTAAAGCCCGTCAACAATCCATTAGAATGTATAGTGCAAGCTACATATCCTGATTTGCTACTTCATTTAAATGATAATGCCTACTTCAGAGATCGTGCCATCCTCACTTCTACATTGTCAGTTGTAGATGAGGTCAATAATTATGTGCTTGGATTAATTCATGGGGAGGAAAAAATCTATTACAGTGTTGACAGTATTTCCAAACAAGATACGGCTCGTAGCTCAATATCAGAAATACATTCAGTTGAATTTCTCAATAATATCACAATGTCTGGACTTCCAAACCATCAACTATGTCTGAAAGTGGGTGCTCCTATCATGCTTATGCGCAACATAGACAAATCAAATAGGCTATGTAATGGGACACGCCTTATTATCACTAGGCTGGAAAAGCATGTCATTGTTGCTAGATTAATGTCATCAAATGCATCACATGGTAGCGTGCTAATCCCAAGGATTACTATTACACCTTCTGATGCATCTTTGCCTTTCACATTTTGTCGCAGACACTTCCCTATCATGTTATCCTTTGCAATGACCATAAACAAAAGTCAAGGGCAGAGCCTTAAAAATGTTGTATCTTCCTCGTCCTGTATTTACACATGGTCAGCTATATGTTGCCGTGTCTCGAGTTCGTAGCAAAGAGGGCTTGAAGATATTAATCCTGGATGAAGATGAAAATTCAACTAACAAGACTTGCAATATTATGTACAAAGAGGTTTATTATAATTTATTCATATGAGGTTAGTAGCATATACCATTAAAATTTTAGGTCCATATGCATCGTCGAACTCAATTTGTTGTTTTAATGTGTCTGCACAAGTAAATACATTCCGATTAATCTTACGTGGCAAGTTGCATTGTATATTGTGCATTATCAAAACACAAAACATCACTTTAGTTTACAAGGTTATTGAATGACTTTCATACAAGTTGTTTGTGTATGTGCCATGCTTATTCAATTTTATGGACCTTTAGCTCGCGCATCGCGCGGGTCCTGTACTAGTTGCTATTAATAGTGGAGAAGTTAGAGTTGTTACAAGCCTATGGTAAGTTGTTCATTGAATGAGCTAGAGTGAAATTATCTCAATGAGGTGAGATAAGTGAAACAATAATACCCTGAGAGTCTCTTGTGCTTCATCTGATATTTTGTGTTGTTGACTAATTTCTTTGCATCAATTAACAATAACTAATGTTGGCTTGAAGAATGTGATTAATTGATCTATTGCTTTCTAATTATGAAATTGCTCACCTTTTAATGCGTCGATGATTTGGATTTGAAGTCTTGTACTCAATTTCCTTTGTTCAGGAGTACAAAGGTCTAAGTGTGGGGGAATTGATTTAATCGTAATTTTATATATTTTCTCTTAATTAAATATGGATTCTTAATGTATTTTCTAGGGCATTATCGCATGATTAAACACTCATATTAATTAGAGGCATTTGTATTGGATTAATTGTAATTAAAGGATAAAATGGCCATAATTATTAAATATTAGGTTAAGGTGCAAAAATGCACAAGAGCTTTTAGTAAAGGTGCAACCAACACCAAATGCTTTTTTTTGGTGCAAAAGTGCCCCCGTGGTTATAAAAATGGTGCAAAAGTCACATATGGGAAATGCTGACCGTTAACTCCTCTTTGCTGACTAACTTTGCTGATGTGGCACGTTACAGGGCTGTTGACTGTGCTGATGACTGGGATTAATGAGAAAAAGGCAGGTAAAACGTGGCAAAAACGCAGGGCACATTTTACTTGCCTTTATCAGTTTCTGTTTCTTCCATTTTAGGGCTCAAATTTTTGCTCCATGTCGAGACATAGCAAAAGGGTTTGTTTCTGTCCTGATGTCAACCACAAATCAACCTCCTTTATCAAGCACGGTGGCGGTGACGCGGCCAGATTGTCGGCGGTGAGCTTTTTACTGCGGCTAGGAGAGAAGGTTATGGCGGGAGCTATGAAGGTTGTTTCTATGAGAAGAAGATCTTCAAGAAAGGTTTCTTCTTCCACCATGATCAGGTCTCGTTCGTTATCTGCAGGCTCTTCTGATTCACATCGAGCTGAAGCTGTTGAAGATTGCATCGAGTTCTTGCATTCTTCTTCTTCTAGAGAGAGACCCAGTTGAGAGAGAGGTTATTATATTATAGGAGAAACATGATATGGCGTGAAAATGAAATAATATTGTGTTTCGATGTAATTTGGAGTTTGTCTTTGTTTTTAAAGAGGGATTCGATTAATAGGGAGTGAATTAATATAGACTACTTTGAGATTCAATCTAATGGGCCACCAGATTTTTGGTTTGATTTTCGTTCTTTTTCCCTCTTCTTTGGTCATTTTATCTGTATTTGATCAGTGGCTGAATTAATATAGATTCTTTTTTGCCAGAGAGTTCTTTAAGATTCAATCTAAGAGGGAGTGAATCTAAGATTCTTTTTTGCCAGAGCGTAGATTCAATCTAAGAGGGAGTTCTTTAAGCTTTGAAAGAAGACAATACCCACATGCTGCATTTTTTACCCAATGGTTTCCTTGCCCTGCGTTTTTGCCACGTTTTACCGGCCTTTTCTCATTAATCCCAATCATCAGCACAGTCAGCAGCCCTATAACGTGCCACATCAGCAAAGAGGAGTTAACGGTCAGCATTTTCCATCTGTGACTTTTACCCCATTTTTATAACCACGGGAGCACTTTTGCACCAAAAAAAAGCATTTGGTGTTAGTTGCACCTTTGCTAAAAACTCTTGTGCATTTTTGCACCTTAACCCTTAAATATTTATACATATGATCTCTTGAACTTTTAATACTACCTTGTGCTTAATTTTACATTGCAGTGCTTTGGGACACAATTGGTGATTTTTGGAGTATGAATTAATATTTTGAAGACAAGGAAAATTATAGAAAAGGGCCAGAGAAAATTACAGAAAAATACCCATCAGCTTTTTCATGAAGAAAATTTATTGGGGAAAATTACAGAACAAGACCCAAGCCACAAATTCAACATTCAAACCAACAGAAAAGCAAAATCTGGGGGGTTTTGTCATGTAAAATTCTGGAATATATAGAAATTACATGCGCGAACATCACGAAAAGATTTGTGAACACATTTTTTTTTCTTTCTGGCAAACAATCGGCAGCTTGCTTTCAGATTGCAATCAATGATGGCTGCACCTAACAATTAGTAGTGGCTATGGTTGGTGAAGGAAAATGGATGCCGGCGATCTCACTATATATACCCCCATCCTCACCAGTATAAGGCATCGAGAAAACCTACAGCTCTTCCTTCTTTAGTTTTTCGTCTTCCATTTTCTTTTGCCAAGGTATTGCAAAATGGGGAGATGAGAACAAGATTACCACTCTCACCACCAACCTCTTTCCTTCATCACCACTATTTACCTTTACCAGCCTCTGGCATTTTCCTCTGCTTCGTTTCACCGCCTACATCATTTTCTTTCCTTTCTCCTTCCTCTGTATTAACACCACCGTAACTTTCTCTTCATTTTCATCCCAAACACCATCACCTTTGGTCTTCTCTGTTTTCTCCACCAAAAGCCATCGAAAACTACCAGTGCAGCACCCTCATTTCCTCTCTGTCATAGTTCAGCAAGTTTTGCATTTTCCAGCGAACTATTCTAGTTTTCCGGCCCCCACTTCCGGCGAGTTTCAATTTCTTGTGACCCATTTTCTCCTCCGTTGTGTCTTATTTTCTTCCCACCATTGTCCTTTCATCATGTAAATGCCGCATCATCATTTTTCATCGGTTTTTCTATGACTCCTGTGTGGTTTCCAATTTTCCGGTGAAGTTTTGCAGTTTTCCGGCCCCCATTTCGGGGACCTCTCATTACTCTCACCATTGTTAAACATTGGAGAGGGAAGAAGAGGTGGTGCCCCGATCTTGAGAGTGGTGAAGAGAAGGAAACATAGTGAGTACGTGATTTACATTTCAGCTTGAACTAAGGAAGAAAGAACCGTGATCAGTTCGGTTCAGTTGGTTATATGCATGATGACATCATCAACATGCATTGTTTATCTTTGACTTGCGTACAGGGGAGTGTTCCTTCTTATTTTATTTTTTTTATATTTTTGCTTTGTGTGAAACTTGATAATTGTTTATAATATGTAAATTAAATTTGTGTGATTAAATTTGTGTTGTGAGATTTATATATATACTTTGCCTATGATTAAAATTAATTTGAGTGGTGTGTTTATTTATACATCTAATTGTATTTTCTTTTAACAAGAAAAACCCAAAAATCAATTTTACCTTGTTTCATTGAATTTGCTTTTGCATGACATTTAGTATTACCTAGGATTCAATTAAAGGCTCCTCGAGAAAAGAGAGAACGACCTGAGTATTGCATTATATTGCAATTCTTGGATTTAAAATTTTGTATTTGACCCCAAGACACAAAGACATGGTCAAATCAATGACTAAACTGAATGCTTTGAACTTTTGTAATGATATTTACAAGCTAGAATTAGAAGTTGATTATTCATCTCCTTGAGTCTGAATTATTTGGTGGTATTCATTTAATTGCTTCGGTGGAATGAATTAAATGATTATTGCAAGTATAGAGCTAATGGTAACCTAGTTCCATCATCTTGACTCATATCATGGAATTCATATCATTAGCAAGCTAGGAAGACCAAAACCTCAACGCAAGGGAATCTCGTCTCATCATTATTCTATTTTATTAAATTTACTTTGTTATTAGTGTTAATTTCAATTCCATTTGCTTCTTTGTTTTAAAAATAGAAAAATACAAAAATATTGTTTTAGCTTAGATTACTTCATTAGTTTAAAAAGCAATTTATCCAAATGATTTCTCACAATTTTAAAATATTTATCACTTTACTACTTGGAAACTTAGAAATTAATCTCCTCACAAGAACGGCCTAGATTGAGCTACTACGCTATATTTTCAAATCTAGTTTTATTTTGTGAACTCACACGACATGGGTTTATAAAATTCATTTTGATAAAGCTTGTCGTGAACCCTACCAAAAATACTAAGCTAACTATAGTAAAGTGATACCTAGCCTAGGTGATTCTTCTCTAAGGAACCTAACTATTGTTATAATTCTTAGCAAATTATGGGCCATAATAAGTACAGAAAGAATGTAGAGAGCTAACTGATTTATATTCACTATGTACCTAATTCTATTTCCTAATTTTCTGCTTTAAAAATGACACTGTGATGCAAGTGAAATGAATGATAATTTAACACAATGATGAGATAATTCTCCCCAGAAGTTCTACTTTAAATTCATTATCCAACCACGAATGCTAAGCTTAGTGTAATTAATTGCTTATATTCAAGTCCTGTAGTCACTCAACTAGAATAACATATAGGAAATTAAAGTGATAATATCAATTAATCAACTAGAGGATTATAGAGCAACTGATCTGAACTCTCTCTTTAATAATGGCTACTGTTTATTGCACACAAAATCATTTGAAGCAATCAAATAAACTGATGCAATCCAAAATCTGTATATCTGATTAAATCTATATGGAAATAGAGAGTACAATTCTTCACAAAGATCATGCAACAGATTATCACATCTATAAAGCTCTATTCATATTTAGAAAATTTCAGACACAATTTAAGCTCATAACTCAGAATCGATTCCGTCTCACAACTATACAACTCACACAGGTATTCAACACACGGATTCAGGTCAGTTCACTTCCGGGGAGAATCACATTGATCAGCTACTCATGGTGAGAGGTTAAACTCCACTAATCTTCAACTGAGCTGTTGCCATGCTGATTGATCGGTGAAATTCGAGAATCAGCAAATGGCCGTTGGTGGTCGTATCAAGAAAAGATCCAGATCTACTAGAGTATTATATTTTTTATATTCTGTTTTTGTTCCCTTTTTTCTTCGATTCGAACGCTCGCCCCCGATTCATTCTCCAGCATTTTTCTTCTTTGATATATGCCGCGAACTCTGAAAATCAGGTAGTAAAAAATTGGTCCTCGAGAAAATTACAGCTGAGCTCAAAAGGTTTCCTGTGTTCTGCATTTTAGTCCTTCCTCTGTTTACGTGTAAAATTTCTAGACTTATAGTTTTGTCCTTCTTCCTAGTTCTTTCTTGCACCACATTCTACCAAGCTCTCTACAAGATAATTCAAACCAAAGTAATATCATTGTTCCTTTTACCAATACTTAAAAGAAATTACAAAATATATCAATTGGGCTATTCTTAATCACTCATTTCATAAAATCAATATTAGTCACAATTCTTCATTATAAATGAATTTCAAGTACACTATTATCACTAAAAATTCCCAAAAGGCTATGAAATTCTACTACTTTTAATTCTGGATCCTCACATGGCAGCCTTCTTTTATCTGATTCTGAGATAGATGCTTGGCTAAATTCAAGGCATGGCATTTATTCTGCTTCTCCTGGTGTTCTTGCTGCCGATAATCAGAATTATGCCATACACACTGAGACCATATTATCTGGTGGTACTACTGACCATAATCAAAATGTTCGTCCCTATTCAACCACATCACTACAGATGCAACCTACTGCACATTTGCTTACTGATATGCCCATTTTATCAACCATTTCTCAACCTACTTATGGGAGGCTTCATTATCATATTAGTTTTCAGATTTCTTCAGCAATATCTATGAAATCTTACATTCCTCTCTACCTCACAGGAATTTTGGGCTAATTTTTCCTGAGATTGCCCAGTCTGCAGAATTGCAGAAGTTGTTACATAATATCTGCATACTGCCTCTTAGCAAATTGCTGCTGTTGCCTTTTGATTTTGCAGCAATTTCTAATGCTTCTCCATGTTCTGCAGCCCCTATACACAGTGTTTATGCTAACATAGTTCTAAGGTCTGATACTATTGCTTTATATGGGTTAGAGATCCATTATTTGATTCCCTCTATCACACAACCACCTAAATTGGATCTCAAACCTCTACCTACTACTTTGAAGTACACTTTTCTTGGTGATGGTGACATACTACCTGTCATTATCTCCACCTCATTGATAGACACTTAAGAATTTCAGTTGTTGAATGTCTTAAAAAAATATAAGAGTGCCCTTAGGTGGACTTTGGCAGACTTTCCTGGTCTTAATGCCTCTGTTTGCACACACATAATTCTGCTCAAAGAGGATGCCAAACCCATTCGGCAACCTTAGCGCTGATTAAATCCTCTCATATTGGATGTAGTTAAAAAGGAAGTTACCAAACTACTCAATGCTGGCATCATTTATCCCATCTCTGATAGTGAATGGGTTAGCCCAGTACAAGTTGTTCCTAAGAAGAGTGGTATTACAGTCATCCGCAATGAGAAAAATGAACTCATTCCGATAGGAATTCAAAATTCATGGCGAGTTTGCATTGATTATCACCAAATCAATGAATCTACTTGGAAAGATCACTTCCCACTTCCATTCATTGATCAAATGTTGGAGCGTTTGGCTGGGAAATCTCACTATTGCTTTTTGGATGGCTTCTTTGGCTATTTCTAAGTCCCTATAGCACCTAAAGACCAGGAGAAGACCACATTCACTTGTCCATACGGGACATTTCCCTACTGAAGAATGCCTTTCAGGTTATGTAATGCTCCAGGCACTTTTCAATGATGTATGCTGTCTATATTTAGTGATTTGATTAAGCATGGCATTGAAGTCTTTATGGATGACTTCACACTCTATGGTGACAATTTTAAGGAATGTTTGACTAATTTCGAGAGTGCATTAGAACAATGTATTGAGAAGCGATTAGTCTTAAACTTTGAAAAATGCCACTTCATGGTTGCAGAAGGTATAGTCCTCGGTCATTTAATTTCTCATAAGGGCATTGAGGTTGACAAATCCAAAATCGAGATTATGACTTCTCTACCTTTTCCATCTACCGTCAAAGAGTTAAGATCCTTTTTAGGATATGTTGGGTTTTATAGGAGCTTTATTCAAAATTTCAGCACTCTTACTTTGCCACTTTCAAAGTTGTTACAAAAAGATGTTGATTTCAAGTTTGATACAGCATGTAAAGCCTCTTTTAATGCTATTAAAGCCAGATTGACCTCACCACCTATACTAGTTGCTCCTAGTTGGAATCTACCCTTTGAGTTATGCTGTGATGCTTCTAATGGTCCAGTGGGTGTTGTTTTGGGTTAGAGGCATGAAAAGCTGTCTTGTGTCATTGCCTATGCATCTAAAACTTTGGACAAGGCACAAGTTAATTACACCACAACGGAGAAGGAATTATATGTTATTATCTTTGCTTTGGATAAATTCAAACCCTACTTGTTACACTCTAAAGTTGTGATATTCATTGACCATAGTGCTATTAAATATTTGACTAGCAAAGTGCGTACCAAACCAAGACTCTTACACTGGGTGCTGCTAATTCAGGAATTTGATACAGACATTAAAGATAAGGTTGGAGCTGAAAATATCGTTGCTGATCACTTGAGTCGTTTGCATCTGCATACTACTGGTGTCATTGATTCTACCACAATTTGTGATAGCTTCAGGGACTTTTCTGTCTCCAGTATTGATATTTTAGATCCTTGGTATTACCACATTGCTAACTACTTAGCCACGGGGTTACTTCCACCTTCCTTGTATAAATTTATTTCTAATAAAATCAAGGCTGATTCTAAACATTACATTTGGGATTCTCTAATTCTATGGAAGATATGTAGTGACCAAGTGATTCAACGCTGTGTTCCTGAAGCTAAAATCAATGCTATTTTGACCAACTGCCATTCTTTTACTTGTGGTAGTCATTTCACCCTAACAAGACAGCTAGGAAAATATTAGAAGCTGGTTTCTATTGGCCTACTATCTTCAAGGATTCTCATGCACATTGTAGCATTTGTGATCATTGCCAAAGATTTGGAAGTCTGGGTAAGAAACATGAAATGCCTCAGCATCCTATGCTTTTTTATGAAGTGTTTGAGGTATAGGGTATTGATTTTATGGGTCATTTTCCTTCTTCTGCTAGATATATTTGTATTTTGCTTGCTGTGGATTACTTACCACGGTGAGTTGAGGCCATTGCCACTAAGAAGAATGATGCTTCTATAGTTACTCGCTTCATGAAGTCTCATATATTTTCTCGGTTTGGGGTCCCTAGAGCTATAGTGAGTGATAATGGCACTCACTTTTGCAACAAGTTGCTCGAAGGGTTGCTTTCTAAACATGGTGTGCAACACAAGATGGCTACACCTTATCACCCACAAACCAATGGTTAGGATGAAAATTGCAACAGGGAAATTAAGAGGATTTTAGAAAATATAGTATCTCCTAATAGGAAGGATTGGAGCACTCGTTTGAATGATGACTTATGGGCCTACCGTACAGCCTTCAAGACCCCCTTTTGCGTCTCCCTATTTGATGGTCTATGGTAAAGGATATCACTTACCGGTTGAAATTAAGCATCGATTCTACTGGGCTGTTAAGGCATGCAATCTGGATATTGTTACAGCAGGTTATGAACGCTTATTACAGCTCCAAGAACTTGATGAGTTGCATATAAAGGCCTATGAAAATTCTTGTTTGTATAAGGAGCGTACTAAGGCTATTCATGACAAACATACACTACTACAAAAAACCAAATCTGTGGTGCTTATAATTACATTAGCTGTGGCGCTTGCGAAATGCCACCTATCTTAACGCCACTAAAAAAAGCTGTGGCGCTTAGAAGCGCCACAGATTTTAAAATTTTTTTTTTTTTAAAATTACTTCCTGTGGCGCCTGACCGGCCAGGCGCCACAGAAAGCTTACTTCCTGTGGCGCCTGGCCGGCCAGGCGCCACAGCTGGTTGGGCCTGCTGTGGCGCCTGGCCGGCCAGGCGCCACAGGAGGTCCTTTTTTTTTAAATTTTTTTCGTTGTACCTTCTGTGGCGCCTGGCTGGCCAGGCGCCACAGTAGGTTTTTTTTTTTTGTTTTTAAAATTTTTCGTTCTGGTTTATTTAGCATATTTTTTGGGTTTTTCGTATTGGTTTTTTTTTAGCATATTTTTTCCTCATGCATATATAATATTTGTCTGCAAGGTTTAATAAGAACAATAATAGATAACTTTAAAATGATACCAACAAATGATTGATTAGCTAAAGTATAGTAGTAATGAAAATTGTTAAATACAATATACTGTAAACCTAGCTGAATGAAATATAATACAACAAATTCAACTTGAACAAACATGCATGACACAACAATTATATTGGCAATTAGAAACAACACAAAAAAAACCAGCTAGTGAATTTAATAGTAAATATAGCTACCTAGGGATTTGCCTAAACACATATTCACACCATTCCTCGATCACTTCATTAACCTGATGGTCTGTCAAAGCGTCACAACGTTGATCTTCATAATACTACAGATATATACAATCAGACACAAGTTAGAACGAATTAAAATCAGTAAAACATAACTGTCAGGCACTAATTCAATTTCATTACAACATAATATGAAGTGCAACTAAATGACTTACTTTTTGAGGAATAAATGGTTGATCATGCATAATAACATCGTTCATAAATTTCATGATATAGTACCCACAATCATTGTCATTAGGTTGGAAAGGGCACTGCAATAATTAAATGCAATATTTAACTCTGTTCATGAATAAAAATTGTTTACTAACAAAGTCTAAGTAAATTAAAGTCAAATATCAATACCTGTATCTTCTTCCAAGGATAGCTAAGGCTAGGGTCAGTAACTTTAGAATAGTTTAACCCGACAGACGACCGATACGCAGTCAATGCGCTAATAAAAGAAACAGAAAGTGATTACTTTTGGTTATTCAATCATGTTCGCAAATATTTATTTATAGGCACGTATACCTACCTACTGATCAATAGCAACATATCAAAACGGTCTTGTGGAAGACCATTTTTCAGAGGATCCACATAATAAATGCGAGGGCCTGAAGGTTCCGCTGGATTGATAACGATCAATATCCAATGGCGCCTAAAATATATTTTAAAAATATTTTTTGAACAATCATGTTACGATAGAAGTTAAACAATAAAAAGAAAAATTGTACCAATAATAACTTACCCCGCATTATACGGCACTAAAAATAATGTATTTGCTGTCGCTTTCTTGCTAAAGTAATCTTTCAGCCCATTAGACTGCGCAGTCACATCTATTTTACCCTCATGATTACCAACGAGAAAAGGGTTGACAAATGCGAATTGGACCCTCTGTGTATCCATTAAAACGTCCTGGTCCAAATGCCTGGTATAAAACATACAGTGTCATGAGAAACAAAAGAAATGGAACGAGATATATTAATAACAGTGATAAACGATGATAGTGAAGTACCTTATCCAGATGTTGATAGCCGAAGCACTAACCCAATCACGAGCACATATTTCCTGCACGACCTCGGCAGTAATATAATCAACTAGACCACCAACATTGTAGATATGTCTTGGAATACGTAATGCCACTACTCCCTCACCGATCAATTGTGGTGCAATCAATATTAATTGATCGAGATATGAGGTATGTCTTCTTCTGCTCTGTTGGCTGGCCGATGCTTTTGACTTGGGTTGTGTTGTCGAAGACTTTGAAATCTTACCCTGCGCAAATCAGAAAATTAAATCACAGTTCGAGATGAAAGTTCGAAGGAAAAGTGCAGGGAATTTTGAATGAACGACCTTTCCACATGGCTCGATAAGACCTATTGGCCAAGCAACATAGCCACCTACAACATCCGCCACCTTATTTTGCTCATCTTGAGACGGGATCGGTAAGAGGGCGTCTTCGTTCGTGCAGACGTCAACCCTAACCCGGAGTGTGTTATCGGGCAACGGTGAATTGTGCAGTATGTCCTCACCAGTGTTGTAGGCAACACCTACTGCAACCGCGTGCTTGGATGCTTGATCGACATATAGCTTGCATTGAAATTCACCCTACGGAAAATAGAGTTAATATGATAAATTCGCTTAATTATAATTTAACATAAAGTTAAGTAGAAAAGAAATTAATTACCGAAGGAAAAGGGACTTTAGGCATGGAATTGCAGCTATCTCTAAAACTTGGGTTATCACAGAACGGAACATTTGGTGTTGGCCTACCCTGGACCAACTATTGTATTTGCGTTGTTAACAACGCATTATGTTCTTGCAGCAAACGCATTTGTTCGGTGAATTGTTCTTCTCGTTGTTCCTTGTAGCGCATTTGTTGTTGAAGTTCTTGCATTTGATGCTTAAAGCTAGACATCTCGTCGCGTAGGTGGGAAACATCACTTCTACTCGAGCGCTTCTGACGTCCGAAGTATGCTGATGGGGTGACTGCAAAACCAGTACCCCGAACACGACCATCATACTCGGGTACTGGTAACGCTCTGCTCAATAAATCGTCCCGACCAACATAGGTCGCCAACGCAGGATCCTCCTGTGTCATTTGTCGCTTTCCCAAAAAGAATTACAATGAAAATTAGTTATTATAAATAGAGTTCATTTAAGTAAAGTCAATTATTTATTGAACGCATAATATAATTGAATACTTACACAATATTCGGCTACTCTTCTTGCTTCCTCACTACGAATTTCACCTTTCTTATTTGTGACACCCTTGATCCACACCTCATGTCGTGGAACCTGTGTAATATCTGAGCCTGATTCTTGTATCTGCACATCGAAGTTAGTCGAATTTAAATGATATTCATACAATTTTTATTATGAATGAAATAATCATTAGTTCGTACCATTTGTTTTTGTAAATTTCCGTATGAAACAGGTCCTTGTGTGTATCGGTATGGCATGTTGGTCGCGTTAGCTCGATTCTTCTCGCTCAACTCCTAGTTAGATCAAAATGATTCATATAAATATATAAATGTTACTTACAAATACGTACATTACACGTAATAGGGAAAAATAAACAAATCCCCTTACCAGGAAATCAGGAGTTGTATGTGTTTTGATAAACTCATCCCACATTGCTTGAGTGATGATTCCTTCGTACAATGGATAAGGCGGTGTAGTAATGATATCATCATTATCATCCCTCAAGAAATATTTGACGAGATCAGAACGAAACTTTCGCAAAATTTTTCCGGCTTTTCTCATTACGAAGTTCTTCCGATCATCATCAATAATAAAAACACTCTGTAAACAAGTCAAAAAACATATATCATATGTAAGATTGAAATGAAGTGAAACAAAGCAAACCGAATAAATATATAATTAAGGTGTTACCTGTATTTCAGCCCAGATCCCATCCTCATAACTTTTCTTTACCATTTTCCAATTTTGAACGGTAATAGGGACTCTGTCTCGAACCGTAGTCCCGATGAAGTTATTTAACGAGGTACTGTTCTCCCCAAAGGGATTCCCAAGTTCATTCCACTCTACTTGTAACTTGATCCCGTTACTTCTCAGTCTGATCAACCTCGCCATAACTGTCCTGCCACGTCTGACGTTCACCTCAAATCTCTGTCTACCAATGTGCCTGGGAACGTCATCAATGTCATCAGGTACGGGACTGGGAACGTCATCAATGTCATGATGTGGTGAGTCCATACTCCTGCAAGTGAAATAAACCAAATCAAAACATCAGTGCACAATGGTCTTGTATGTCAACGAAAGCAAATTATTTTGAAATTTATAAAAACATACGTACAAGTAAATGAGTCAAGGCAATCATTATCTTTTCCTTTTTCTTGTCTGATTTAAAATTTTATTCTTCAGAATTCGTGTTGGATTGAGAATTGTGTTCCTCTTGACCCAAGTTCCCTCTTTATGATCATGTCTCACGTATAGGGGTCCATCTCCATCTTCATCTTCATCTGCATCTCCATCTATATCAATCTCTGCTGACCACAAATCCTCAAACGAAGGATCATCATTATTGATGTTCAAATATTCATTACTTTCAAAATCAACTTCTGCTTGACGATTCTTGTTGGATGGAAGTACAATAGACCAATTCTTCTTAGCAGGATCAGGAATGTAAAATGCTTGTTCTGCCTGTGCTGCTAAAATAAAAGGATCATCTTCATACCAAACCTTAGAAAGGTCCACTTGTACAAAGCCTAAGTCATCTATCCGCAATCCACTGTTGTTGTTAACCCACTGACATTTGAAGACAGGGACCCTGAACATAGAGTAATCTAACTCCCATATGCGTTCAATGACACCAAAGTATGACATTGATGCATAGATAGGGTGTGTATCTTTAGCACTGGATCTATGCCAAGAATCAGCAACAAGTGTTACCCCACTATTCTGCATCGTGCTCTGTTTATCATGGTCTTGTGTATAAAATGTGTAACCGTTGATTGCATAACCATTGTAAGATAATACATGTAAGCTCGGTCCCTTCGACAGGCACTTTAATTTTTCGGAAACTGAATCAGGATTCCTCTCCATCTCATAGTTAATACGATTTTTCAACCAGCCTGCAAATTGTTTATTGTGTTCTGTTGTTAATAAATTTTCATTCCCATCACCATGTACCAATCGGAGAGCATCCTTGTGTTCTTCTACATACGGTTCGACCTCATCAATGTTATGTAGGACATACAAGTGGGCTTGATCCCGTTCAGTCACTGATATCGTTATTACATCACTCCCCGTTGTTCCTTTCCCTGATCTTCGGCCATCATGACGGGACTTGGGGATCCCTACAGGGTCAACATTTGATAGAAAATCAGCACAGAAGTCACTTGCTTCTTCAACCATGTAACTTTCAGCGATACAACCCTCTGGACGGTATCTATTTTTCACATACCCCTTTAATATTTTCATGAATCGTTCATTTGGGTACATCCATCTCAAGTACACTGGACCGCACAATTGAGTTTCTTTGACCAAGTGTACAGTTAGATGTACCATAATGTCAAAAAAAGAAGGCGGAAAATACATTTCAAGTTCACACAGAGTACACACAATCAGCCTTTGCAAATCTTGTAACCTGGTTGAATCAACCACTTTACTGCAGATCAACTTGAAAAACACGCAAAGTTTCGTGATAGTGTTCCTTAATTTTTTGGGAAGAATGGATCGTATACCAACCGGTAGGAAATTTTGCATGAGCACATGACAATCATGAGATTTAAGGTTCTTTAACTTCAACTCTTTTACCGATACAAGGTTCTTTATATTTGAAGAGTAGCCCTCGGGGACTTTAATTCCTTGCAGAAACTCACAAAACAATTTCTTCTCTTTCCTCGACAGAGTGTATGCCGCTGGCGGTAGATAGGTACGAAACCCTTGCTCAATCGGTGCCAACTCTTCTCTAATTCCCAAGTTCACTAAATCCAACCTCGAATTGACATTGTCCTTGCTTTTTCCTTGGATATTAAGCAACGTGCCAATTAGACTATCACAGATATTTTTTTCTATGTGCATCACATCAAGAAAATGCCTCACATATAAAGACTTCCAATATGGAAGTTCAAAGAAAATAGACTTTTTCTTCCAACCGCTTGTCTCGATTTGTTTCGCAAAAGGTTTGCCAAAATTGTTCTCCAAGTCTTTTACCTTGGAATACACCTGGGAACCGGTCAACATCTTCGGCGGGCTACCTTCTTCTGCATCACCATTGAAAGGCTTTTTCCACTTCCTCCAACGATGTTGTGATGGTAAGAATCTTCGATGCCCCATGTAAACATTTTTCTTACAATGATGAAGTCGCATTGAATGAGTGTCATCTTCACATATAGGGCATGCACCATATCCTTTGACGCTGTATCCTGACAAATTTCCATAAGCAGGGAAATCATTAATTGTGCCAAACAACATGGCTTTCAAAGTGAAACTTTCTTCCATGTACCCGTCATACATACTAACGCCTTCATCCCAAAGCAGCTTCAAGTCATCAATTAAAGGAGCCAAGTATACATCTATATCATTCCCAGGTTGCCTTGGCCCAGAAATTAACATGGACAACATCATAAACTTGCGTTTCATGATTAAGTGTGGAGGAAGGTTATAAATCATCAATATCACCGGCCACGTGCTATGTGTGCTACTCTGAACACCGTGCGGATTAATTCCATCAGTTGACAGTGCAAGGCGAAGGTTCCTGACTTCATCAGCAAAGTCAGGGTACTCATGATCAATTTTTTTCCATTGAGGAGCGTCTGCAGGGTGCCTAAGCTTCGTGTCTTTAATCCTTTCATCTGCATGCCATGTCAACTGCTTAGCAGTCTCTGCATTACTATACAGTCGCCTGAATCTCGGAACAATGGGAAAATACCATAGCACCTTCAAAGGACTTTTTCCTTTCTTCTTCCTATATCGAGATGTGTTGCATTTAGGGCACTTCTCCAACGTTGCATACTGATTTCGAAATAATACGCAATCGTTAGGACACGCATGTATCTTCTCATATCCCATACCGGTTGTAGAGCAAAGAATTCGCTTTGCCTCGTATGTCTTGGTAGGAAGTACATTTTCTTCTGGAAGCATATCTTGCAACAGTTCAAGCAATGCGGTGAAACCCGAATCACTCAATCCGTAGCGAGCTTTAAAGTTATACAACTTCAACACTGCTAGCAATCTTGTGTATTTAGTACTTCCGACATATAATGGTTTCTCAGCATCACCTTTCAACTTCTCAAATTCGTTAGGGCAGTTATGAAGCACCCCTTCAACCATATTTACCATTTCTTCAAGACCATCATCTTCATCAAACATGCTTTGATCAAATTCATCCGAGGCACCACCCGTGGTATGCACCCGATCACTATATGCATCGTTGGTCTCACCATGCCTTGTCCATCGTATATATGTTTGATCAATACCATAACACACTAGATGATCTAGCAAATCAAGTTGACTAATCCGCTTTCCAAAACAACAGGATAAGCAAGGACATAAGATTTTGCCAGGATCTTTTGTGTGCTCAGTTGCAAATCTAATAAAATCCTTCACCCCATCTATATATTCCCTTGAACATCGATTAGATGACATCCATTTACGATCCATCTATGGGCTTCAATCTATTTTTTTTAAAAAGTACGTGGTTAGATGTTGTATGACTATTGCATTTACTAATTACTTTTATATTCTCTTACCAATTTTAATTTAAAATAACATACACCACATGAATCTTTATAATTGAAGCTTTCTAAGTCTTAAACTGAATGTTTAAATTGTCAAATAATTCATTAATTATTCCCAGGCATTATAATAATTTTTTACAACTTATAACAAAAGAAACCATATTTGCCACAATATATCATAGTTAAATTAGAAAACATTACAAGTCGATAAATAAAATACAAGTGTTAAGAATATATAAAGAATTATTTTGCTTATGCAATTAATCAATAACAATCATTAGAACACCTACAAATTATAACTATTAAATTTAACTAAAATCACATTTGTAAGCTCAAAATTTAAAAAACATACCGTAAATAGAAGCTTCAATAGACTGATGAACTGAAACTACAAACACAAATTAAACATAAACAAATCAATAAGATATTTGAGGTTCTAAGTTATTTTTTTAAATAATAATATGTGTAATAAACATCAAAATATAATAAAATCAAATATGATTAGCTTAAATCAAAAAATATGATTCAGAAAAAAAAAATAAAGAAAATAATATAAAATGAAAAAGAAAGCATAATCCCAATATTAATTTTCTCCTTATTATATGTTTTTCCCCTTACGGTTTTAGTTAATATATTTAAAGTTAAACAATATAGACAAATTATATTTTATTTTATTAAATATTAACGTTGATATATATTGATATATTAAACTCTTTTTATCCATATTTTAAAATTATTAAATAAGTTAATGACTCAATTAACGAATTATTCAATTTATTATCCTGATTTCAATTTTTCCTATTTTCATTGGGTTTAAATGGGATTTTCTCTATTATAGTTTAATAAAATAATACAAAAAATTATTTTCTTACCTCTCCAAAATATATTGCACTAACACAAATATATATTAAATACGTGAAATAATGTTAAATAAATGATTTTGATTTTTGGAAAACAAATAATTTGAAGCAGTTTTAAAAGAAATAACAGTATTATTAAAAGTTAATTTGATTATCTAATTTCAAGTCACTTGTATATTAATTACTGTCGTTCGAATTTATGGTTATATATAACATTTAATTCAATTCTTTCATTATTCTTGTAACTTGTTGCATTAATTTCTTAGAACTAGTGAGCTTGTAACTTGTTGCATTAATTCTTTAGAACTAGTGAGAGCTAAAACACAGTACACACGCCTACAATAGGGATTGGATAAGTCTCTAGTAATGGGAATATATATGTACACACACGCCTACAATACACACACGCCTACAAACAACACACACATTTGTACATTATATATATATATATATAGGTGTTAAATGAAATCATCTGCATCATTTTCGATTCTTCCTTCTTTTTTTTTATGACAATAATTGCTAAAGTTGAAAGTGACATTTTGTTGTTATTCTCTTGCAACAACAAAATTATTGTCAACATAAAGTGACATAAAGTTGAACCAATTTAGAAGCAACATTTCCTATACGTACTGCAAATCACCTTTTCAATTATTGTCTACAATTTAGAAGCAAAATTATTCTCTTGCTTGCATATGCCAACAAATGACTTATCCTTTACCAAAAGCAACATTTCCTATACGGTGCAAAAGTAAATTTAACTATTTAAGGGTAAAATTTAAAAGCTCACATAGTGCAATTACTATGGAGGTGAACTATACTTTTTTTTTTTAAAATAAAATATTATCAACATTAATTCAAACTCTTTTAGGTTCAGCGCAGCTCATTAAAAACAAAGAAGTTATGGTACTAATCATTTTTATAACTCTACGATGACTTTATTAATATATCTCCATCATAATAAGTCTAACGCTAGAGGAATCATGAAAATTAACTTTCACAGTTTCACTTGAAAAAAAAAATTAATAAAAACAAAACGCAAGTTGAACTTACAGGTTGATCAGTACAGTGGAGTGGGGGACCACGTAATTGCCGTTGGTGACGCAATCTTCAGTGAGGGAAGGAAGAAATTTGAGCCACCAAATGAAGTGGGGACCAAAAACTTGTAGACAATACAAAGAAAAGGGAATAAAAGGGACAGGAGTGGGGTTGGCAGTTGGGATAAAACAAAGACGTGTGCTCGTGTGAATGTCGTTTTAAGAAGTGAAGAAAAGAAAATGGAAGGAAGGGGAGAGCACGCAGATACTGAAAGTGAAAATGAGAGAGTGAATGATTAAAGATATGAGAAAAAGGTAAAGAGAGGGAGGTGGGTGTCGGCACGCGGGAAATGAAAAGAGAATGGGGGGAGAGAGGCGGGAAACATTAAGGATAAGGGGGTGGGGCGGGGTGGGTTCTAATTGGCTGGGAAGGGATAGAAAATCCTAAATTTTTTTTTTTTTTTTAAAAACAGGTCAGGGGTGGCGCCTGACCAGACAGGCGCCACCCCTGAACAAATTTTTTATTTTTTTTGCTTAAAAAAGGTCAGGCACCCGTGACAACAAAAATTTTTTTTTTTTTAATAGGATCAGGGGTGGCGCCTGACCAGATAGGCGCCACCCCTGAACAAATTTTTTTTTTTTTTTTTTTTAATAGGATCAGGGGTGGCGCCTGACCAGATAGGCGCCACCCCTGAACAAATTTTTTTTATTTTTATGTTAAAAGATTGAATAGGCATGCACCCGAACAACAATTTTTTTTTTTTATTGAAAAAGCATCAGGGGTGGGCCCTGACCAGATAGGCGCCACCCCTGAACAAATTTTTTTTTTTTTATGTTAAAAGATTGAATAGGCATGCACCCGAACAACAATTTTTTTTTTTTATTGAAAAAGCATCAGGGGTGGCGCCTGACCAGATAGGCGCCACCCCTGAACAAATTTTTTTTTTTTTATGTTAAAAGATTGAATAGGCATGCACCCGAACAACAATTTTTTTTTTTTTTTGAAAAAGCATCAGGGGTGGCGCCTGACCAGGCAGGCGCCACCCCTGATCCAGCCCCTAGTGTCCAGGCGCCACAGCTGGTTCTACAGGTCAAGTGTGGCGCCTGGCCAGACAGGCGCCACACTTAACCATACCAGCTGTGGCGCCTATCCTTTCAGGCGCCACAGCTGGTATAAAAAAAAACATAAAACTTTAAAAAAATAATAAATGAGCAGCTGTGGCACTTCATTAAGGAAGGGCCACAATATGTGCGCCACCTTTCAACCTTTTTGTAGTAGTGATATCTTAAGCAAGTACTTTCAAGTGGGTGATCAAGTTCTCAAATACAAGGCAATGTATTCATTTGGGCTTGGTAAACTCAAAACTAGATGGGATGGTCTTTATGAAATCCTCAAGGTTCACAACTTTGGCATGGTGGAATTGTTTGATCCAAACAGTGGTCACACTTTTAAAGTGAATGGTCACTTACTCAGGCTTTATTCTACCCTGGCTATTCCTCCTTAGCCTCCGATAGTCCCTTTCCCTCACTTGCATTTTCTGTTTTGTTATGCTTCATTTCCTTGTGACTTTGCTTGTTTGATATAAGTGTGGGGGAGGGACCGAACCAATAGTTATAGGTAGATTCTTTTTTATTTCAACTTTCTCATTTTGCTACTGTTGTGTGAGATTATTGGATTTAGGTGCAGACTCCCTTGCTTGCTGGCTAGACACTTCCCACACACATGGTTTCACTATGCATGTATTGTGTTGTACCTATTTGTGTGCTATGTGTACTTAGGCTTCTGTCCTGTCTTTTAACTGCGTGCATTAGGGATAATGCAATCCTTAAGTATGGGGGTGGGGCTGTGATATATATGTGGTTCTATGTGTCATGTTTTGTGACTTGTTAATTACCTTGCAAGTAGTATTTTGAAAGCCTGGGTAGTTTTAAGTATGCTGTATCCTACTAACAAATCTAGGAATGATAGACATATAAGTACATGAGTGTTTGAGGGAATGTATTGAACAAATATGTTTCAAGGGATACAAACCATGTGAACTTTAGAAACTAACAGTACTGAATTTAGTAATATATATATGGTTTAGTCATTGTGAGTGAAAGCAAGAGAATTAGCCCACACGGCAGAATATTTGAGCTTGTTCGATTCAGTAAATTTTGTGTGTATACTCTATAGTTCTATAACTCTCTAGAACTTGTCCTAGCTCTTAGTTGAAGCCAATGCGCACATGAGATTACATGTATATGATTGAGGCATTCATTTCACACCCACATGACCTAAACACAAGCCACTTACACCTCCTATCCCTTGCTAACCCATTTGAGCCAGCATATTTGTTTCTCATTCCCTCTATGCAGTTTTGAATGAGTATGTAAACAATGCTATGATGCCGTGTTTATAGTTGCATATGATTGTAAAAAAAAAAGAAAAGAAAGAGTGATCTTTGATAAAAAAAGAGAAAGAGCTGGAAAAAAAAGAAAAAAATATAAATATGCTCTCAAAAGGATGTTCTGAAGTCAAATTAAGGGAGCAAAGAAAAAAAAACAAAAATAAAAGAGAATGGCAAGTATGAATAAACACATATGCTAATGAATTCCATTATGCATACTTGTTTGGGCTGTATAGATTGACATTCTATATATCCCATCTTAGCCTTACCAACATTACAACCTTAATAAATTCCTCTTGATGGATAGAAACTTGTGTTTGTATAGTGGAAATAATAGAGCTTTGATAAACCTATGGTACAGCATAGACTAGAAAAGAGGAGTGAAATCAACTACCCTATAGTAAGAAAGAGAGCTAAACACTTAACCCTGAGAGTCTCTTGAATTCTCTTTGCAATGGCTGAATCATATATAGAATTAGATTTGTGATGGGTAGTGGAATTGTTTGCATAAGGAATTGAACTTGAGATAGTGAAAGGAGATATATAACCAAGGGCATGAATAAAATTTATATGGATAGAATTGCTAGAATAAGTAAGGAGGATAGAATACTTGATTTTGCCCAAGAGTGCAAAATGCCAAGTATGGGGGAATTGATAAGTCCTAATTTTACCACATATTTTCATAGCTTTTTGGGAAGTTTTAGCAATAATAGTGTGCTTGAAATTCATTTATAATGAACAATTGTGACTAATATTGATTTTATGAAATGAGTGATTAAGAATAGCCCAATTGATATATTTTGTAATTTCTTTTAAGTATTGGTAAAAGGAAGAATGATATTACATTGGTTTGAATTATCTTGTAGGGAGCTTGGTAGAATGTAGAGCAAGAAGGAACTAGGAAGAAGGACTAAACTATAAGTCTGGAAACTTTGCAAGTAAACAGAGGAAGGACTAAAATGCAGAAAATAGGAAACCTTTTGAGCTCAGCTGCAATTTTCCCGAGGACCAATTTTTCACTGCCTGATTTTCAGAGTTCACGGGATAACTTGAAGAATAGGCGTTGTCGGCTTTCTGCCTTAGTAACCTCTTTAAAAATAACCAAGGATTGCAATATAGAGTGCAAACCCAGATTGTCTCTTGAAGAGCCTTTTATTAATTACCTAGAGACTAAGGGTCTGTTTGGTGTGAGGGATTTGGAGGGGAAGGGAGGGGACGGAAAATTTTTATGGTGTGATAATTGGCATAAAACAAGTTAAAAATGATTTTTGAGCTTTCGATCTAACTAAATTGTAATTAAACTAAAATGCTTTAAAAACTAATATTTTTGGATTTTTTGGAATAAAAATGGAATGGAATGGATTAGAAATGTAATGGATAAAGATGCTATTGGAAATGGTTTTCAATAGCTATCCTTGTTCAATTAGGATATTTAGGGAGGTAATACACTAAGCTTCTAATATACCAAACCTCATTAACCAATGAGTCTAGCATCACAAGAGAGGGACCCCTACTCTTGAAATGCTATTAAGCCCTTTTAGTGTAATGAGTTTCTCTAAGTTTCCTAAAATGCCAAACCTCAATTACCATTGAGTCTAATGCTTAAACTCATGAACCCATTTATTTAAGCATTATTAAAACCCCTTAGAGAGTAACTATGGAATAAGTAATGCATTTAGGTTCAACTACAATTCCAATTCAATCAAACTATCCAACAATACCATGTTAAATAGAGAAAAAAAATAGAATCATAGATAAACATATATATATATATAACCATATATATTGATGAGCACAAATCCTTATTACAAATTCCAAATCACAACAACTCAATCCATAGAAATCACAAATAAAATATAGTCTCATTACATAAATGAATTCCTAAACCTAAGAAATCACAAATTGAATGAGCTATAGATAAAATAAACTCCCCTTTGAAGCATTTGTGAGCTCAAGTCATCTCCAAGAGTCAACAAAATCAGCTAATCACAGCCATGGAATCAAGAAAGATAATCACACTCTGATTTAAACATCTTGCCATAAAATCACATATTAGAATCAACAATTAGCACTAATTCAATTTGACTTGGGGCTGAAATTAAATCAAGGAGCAGAATAGAGAATAGGCACGGCTGTGTGAGAAACAGAGCCAACCACGAACTGTGATTATGTTGGAACAAGGGAAGCGCACCAGACAATCACAGAGAAGGGATAGTAGTAGTGATTTATAGTGGTAAGGAGAATGAAGAAGAAGGCGATGGTGGTTGGAGATGACGGTGGTGATTTTGAAAGTCGTGTGTTGCAGTTGTGATCTTTGCTTCTCTCCCATCTAGTTAATTCTTTTCCAACTCTCAGCTCTCTGATTCTGCCTCAACCCCCTCTCTAAAATCCTCATCACTCCAGCGCTCGACCGTCAGCTCCTCACTCTTAGCTCCTTGAGGTCCTCGCCGCTGCCATTTCCCTTCAGCTTTGTTCTCGGTTGTGGCTGTGGTAAGTAAAGCTCACCGGCGGTGGTGGTGGATGGTGCCGCCGACAGGAGATGAAGAGAAAGTAGAAGTGATGAAGTGATCAGTATGTCTACGGCTCTCTGATTTCGCGTCTGCCTTTGTGATCTCCGTAGAAACTCTATAGCTATATCTTATCCAAGTCTGACTTAAGGAGCCCAAAACACTGAGTTTTTGGCTAGACTAAAATGGAATTTTCTCAAATTCATGGGACCAATCTGGCATTTTTCAAATTCAAGTCCCAAACTGCCATTTTCAGTTTTAATCCCATTTTCCATGTACCTACAATTGAAAATAATTAACTTGACATCAAATCTTCTTAAGAAAATATATTATTAAGAGTAATTGTAATTTTTATGACAATTTTGCCCTTTTTAATGCTAATTTAATACATTTACTCTTAATCTCAATTAAACATAAAGAAGGCATTTTAAGCTCAATAAGTATGACAAAATCCTCAAATAAAGTATAAAAACATATAATAAATTTGGGATTTGTTAATTCCCCCACAATTAAACTTTAGCACTCCTGGGCAAAACACTAATCAATTCAAAACTGAACACAAATGAAAACTTCAAATACTCAAGGTTGGAGTCAATGAATTAATCATTAATCACAAATCAAGCTAACACAAGTCTTAGCATAAGGTAATGCAAATAGACTAGATTAATGCACAATTAATCAAAGAAATGTACACAAGAGAATACTCAAGGATTCAAGTGTTTAACTCATCTCACAAGTATAGGAAATTTCGCTCAACACTACCTAGACTAGGTCCTACCATATGCTTGTAGAAATTCTACTCTCTTTACCACTATGTAGCACCTAGACTCATGAATCAAGGGGACTTTTTAAATGGTTGAAATGATGGAAATGGTCTCATGGAAAGGATAATGAAGCAACATGTAATATGCTTGCACAAATGTATACAATGGCATCCTTTTCTTTTAAATTTAAAGCTCAAATAACCATATCTCCTTGCCAATCAAAACGAATGCCTTATTTATTTTCTTCTTTATTTCTTCTTTTCCCTCCTTTTTCTTTCTTTCTTTTCCTTCTAGTTCTTGTTTTTTTAATATGCATATAAATGGCATTTCTTCATACCAACAATATAATGGCAATTCAATGACCTTTAGATGACAAACTAATGCAAATAGGATGCATACATAGTGCTTGTTAATAAATAATAGATTTTGGAATGTGAAGGGCTCACAGGGGGTTAACAATGGACTTGTGTATAGGACTTGTGTTTGGGATAAATGGTGATAAAATGAATGCCCCTATCATATTCATTAATCTAAATGTAAATGTGATTTTGAAAAAGAATTTAAACAAGTTCTAGAGATACACTAGAATAGATGGCAAACACACATTAATGAATGATAATTAGGCTCAAAATCCTTCCAATAAAGGTTTTCTTCTCAAATGCACATTCACAAAGATTAATTAAACATTAGCCTAATCAAAATGTATTAACTCAACTAATCCAAATGCTAACTCTAAGAGTAATAACAAATCAATTCATTAAAAATCAACCAAGAGCATAAGCAATTCCCATAAGTATTTAGACAAATTTCCAAATCAAGGAGTGGCAAAAATTTAAGAGTGAAATTTGAACCAAGAATTCGCTAATTTTTTTTTTGGAAAATGACATATTTTTGCAACTATGCACAATAAAGCACCTCTCCCCCACGCTTAAATCTTGCATTGTCCTCAATACGAAACCTAAGGGCAAGGAATGATAAGAGCTCAAAGCCTAAGGGGGTGGACAACAAAAGAATTCTACATTTTACTACTGGATTATGTCTCTCCCCTACACTTATCTTCCTCATACAACAACTAAGCTCAAAGAATCATAAAGATTAGGAAGAAAACAAGTGAGGAAAGAGACAACCTTTTTTAGAATCTTTTAAGGCACTTGAAAGAGAAGTTCTCATCCAATATGAGAAACATGATAGTCTTTATAGTGCAGACTTCTCTTTGCTTGATTTTCTCAGGTGGAGGCAGTTCAGGATCAATTGGAAGAGGTCTGAGAATGTAGGGTGGAGGTTGGTACCATAAAGGACCCTTCCAAGTGTATGCCTGCAAAGAAGACAAGACAAAAGCAGTACCAAATCCAAAGATATAAACATGGAGAGACTTAGATTATTGTGTAAACATATTAAGAACAAAACTCTCCAAGTAGGAATCACACCCAAGAAAATCAATTTAATTCCCTTAAGTGGGAACCAAACAAGTAGTCACAATTTCAAAATTCTCTTGAGCTTGCAATGGGGAAAATGTGGAATCCAACTTAATGTTATAGTGCATTACATCACTTTTGCAATCACAAGAGTTGGGAGGTAAAAGAGTGGAAGAAGAAAGAGAATTGATCAAGCTATTACCACCTACAAATTCAAAACATGTATTTTCATTTGCCATATCAGGTAGCAAATCACAAGAAAGAACTAAATGGAAAGATTCATTTTCATTTACAATTTTATCATTCAAAATCATTGAATCTTTCCTTATTGAACTATCTAAATCATGAAATTCAAAAGGCTCAAAAGATGAACAATTTTCAAGGCTTGTAGCAAGTGTAGCATGCACTTTGATGTTATCAATTGAACTAGATGAAGAATCAATGTCATGCGAAGTAGAAAGCCAATTATCAATTTCAACAGAAATAGCATATGACATTTCACCCTCACATGAACAAACAAAAGTAGAATGTAGGGAAGATGGAAAAATAAGTTCTTCATCTTGTTCAATAACATTAAAAAATTCCAAATCATGCTTGTCAACACTTGAAATAGAGGAAGAATAATGTAAGTAATCATCATTCAGACAATGTCATGCTTAATATGTTCAGCACTCTTAGAACTAGGGAAAAGAACATACTCATCACACATAGAAGTATTGACAATGTAATCAATATCATCAATTACACAAATACTATTAGAAATATCACAGTGAGCATTTTCAACATCAAGTATATGAGGGGATTCGACCATAATTTCTTTATCCACCTCATCATCACTCACAACATCAAGAATAGTAGTAAGAGGAGGGTTAACCTCTTCAAGAAGATGAGTAATAGTACCTGCTTGGAAGTGGCTCCTCTGGAAGTTGAAAACATACTTGCTTCTTCTTTACATCTTTTGTGGGAGTAGGCACTGGAGGCATGGAATCTTCCACTTCAGAAGTGGCATTTGGCTCTTGAGCTTGGACTCCTTGTGCCTCTTCTTGTAGGTCATAGGGTCAAAGGGTTCCATCTTTACCTCTTGTCTTTACCCATAGCATATGAGCATAGTATGCCTTGAAAAACTCATCAATGTCTTCTAATTGCTCTTCTATCTCCCTAGATCTTCCAATTATGCTTTGATGTAAGAGTAACTGAAGGTATGGCTCTTAGAATGCTTCACACTTCCATGTCAATGTGCTTATTGTTAAGGAATCCATGTTGTGGGATGAGAAGAGGGCATCAAATCTACTAGGTTGAGGGGTAGGAGATTATAGTGGAGGTTCATAGAATGATGGAGAAGGTGGTTCACAGGGAGTTCTATATTGGATGGAAGTAGGGGAAATGGGGGAAGATGAAATGGATATGATGGTTCTTGATAGAGTGGAGTGGGTGATTCTTGACGAAATGGGTAGGGTGAAGAAGTACGGTTGAAGTCGAATTAAGATGATTGGAAATGGGTTCATGGTTAAAATAGGGGATGGTTCCAAATATGGATAGAGATATTGAGGATGTTGAGATTTAGAGGGTCCTCTTCATTTTATGTCTGCATGGAGGGAATCCAATTCATATTGAAGCAAATCAAGCTTTTGAGAATATGTAAGATCAGAAAATTCTTCATGTCTCCAAGTGCCATAAGATTCATCCACGAATTGAGAGCTTGAGGTTCTTTCATTCCTTAAACAAGAATGCAACATAGGATTAGTATAAACCCGAAACTTATGATCCTCATTAAACCAAGCCATTCAAATTGCAAACAATTAAATCCCAATGAATCCTAAGTCTTAAAAATGCAAATGCAAAAATAAAAGAAAATTAAGACATTTGTTGGCATATTTTTCAAAATTTTCTATAGAAAGATGCAATATGCTATGAAAAACATGCAAAACTACCTAAACTAACTAAAATGCAACCTAAAGGCTCAAGGTACCAATCAATCAAAGATTGACACTTAGCTACTAAGGAACCAATTACTTGGCTCCCCGGCAACGGCGCAATTTTGATAAAGCTTGTTGTTAACCCTACCAAAAATACTAAGCTAACTATAGTAAAGTGATACCTAGCCTAAGTCATTCTTCTCTAAGTAACCTAACTATTGTTATAATTCTTAGCAAATTATGGTCCACAATAAGTACAGAAAGAATGTAGAGAGCTAACTGATTTATATTCACTATGTACCTAATTCTATTTCCTAATTTTCTGCTTTAAAAATGACACTATGATGCAAGTGAAATGAATGATGATTTAACACAATGATGAGATAATTCTCCCCAGAAGTTCTACTTTACCTTCATTATCCAACCATAAATGCTAAGCTCAGTGTAATTAATTGTTTATATTCAATTCCTGTAGTCACTCAACTAGAATAACATATAGGAAATTAAAGTGATAATATCAACTAATAAACTACAGAGGATTATAAAGCAACTGATCTATACTTTCTCTTTAATAATGGCTACTGCTCATTACTCACGAAATCATTCGAAGCAATCAAACAAACCGATGTAATCCAGAATCAGCATATCTGATTAAATTTACATGGAAATAGAGAGTACAATTCTTTACTAAGATCATGCAGCAGATTATCACATCTATAAAGCTCTATTCAGATTTAGAAAATTTCAAACACAATTTAAGCTAATAACTCAGAATCGATTCCGTCTTATAGCTATACAACTCGCACAGGTATAAAAAAATAGAATCGGGGAAGAAAACAAATCTTAATGAGCTTTTCTTTTCAGCACACGGATTCAGGTCATTTCACTTCCAGGGAGAATCACAGCGATCAGCTACTCATGGTGAGAGGATAAACTCCATTAATCTTCAACTGAGCTCTTGCCATGATGATTGATAGGTGGAATTCGAGAATCAGCAAGTGGCCGTTGGTGGTCGTCTCAAGAAAAGATCCAAATCTATAAAAGTATTATATTTTTTTCGTTCTGTTTTCATTCCCTTTTCTCTTCGATCAGAACGCTCGGCCGCAATTCATTCTCCAACATTTTTCTTCTTCGATATATCCCATGAACTCTGAAAATCAGGCAGTGAAAAATTGATCATCGAGAAAATTGCAGCTGAGCACAAAAAGTTTCCTATGTTATGCATTTTAATCCTTCCTCTGTTTACTTGCAAATTTTCCAGACTTATAGTTTAGTCCTTCTTCCTAGTTCCTTCTTGCTCCACATTCTACCAAGCTCCCTACAAGATAATTCAAACCAATGTAATATCATTCTTCCTTTTACCAATACTTGAAAGAAATTACAAAATATATCAATTGGGCTATTCCTAATCACTCATTTCATAAAATCAATATTAGTCACAATTCTTCATTATAAATGAATTTCAAGCACACTATTATCACTAAAACTTCCTAAAAAGATATGAAAATATGTGGTAAAATTAGGACTTATCAATGGGCTGACTAAGGAGGGAAAGAATGGTTTGACTCTAATTAGGCTTATGACAACATTTACTTAGAGATCATCCATGACACAAAAGTTAATATTCTTGGATTTTTGATAATTAAATAATTAAGGGGGAAAGCAAGATATTTTAAAAGCATTTCTCTTTCCCTTCTCATACCAAAACCATCAGCCATTGTGAGCAAACGAGAGAGAGAATTTTGAGATGTCTAGAGAGAAAGAGGAGCGAAATTGGAAAGGTAGGTTGATTTCCTTTGTGAATTGGTTCCTAACTTGTGTAATCTTTCCTCTATGCTACTCTTCTCCATGATTCAAGGTGTTTTTGAAACAAATCCTTAGGGTTTGAGAGGGTTAGGGTTTCAGCCAAGTGAGATAGAGCAAGCGAAGCCAAAGGTAACTTCATAAACTTCAATCTTTGGTTGCTATGGATATTGTTACTGGTTTAATTAGTGATTTTGTTGTTGATTTGTTGTGGATTTTAAATTTTGGAAATGATGAACTCTAACTGTTATGCTACCCAAATTTAGTCTAAATCATGTTGAGAATGTAATTAAATAGTTAATCAATTGGTTAGAAATAGAAAGAAACAAGTTTGTGGAGTCATAATTCAAAAACCCCAATTTTCCCAGAGAATCTCTAAGTTTTGGCCAGGTCAAGAATAGTGGGTTAGGGCTACATTTTTGATAATTTGATGGTTCCATTGTGTTCAGGAAGAAAAATTTTCAAGGAAAGCCCGAGAAAGCATAATGATCAAAACGCCCCCGAAACCCTAAATTACAGGGCTACCAAGGGCATTTTGTCTTTTGGCAGTAAATTGGGTAATTCCAAGGCCGAAAATGAATTCTTTGGGCCAAAATATGTGAAAATAGCCCATGCTAAAATTTTGAGAAAAGTATGGTTGGACTGGGTACGGCGGGGCTGGGCCAAGCCTGGGTCCCCAGGGGCATTTTGTTAATTTTTCAATATAGACTCATATAACCACTAGAAACACTATGGAAGTGTCTAAAATAGTACATGAGTGAGTTTCAACCTAATCCTTGTACATTTGACATTTTAGGACGGACACTACTACAAAATAGAGATTTAGTGGCGTTGATCTTATGGCACTTATTTAAACAAGCGCCGTAGGAGACTTCTATTTTTTTAAAAAAATAAAATATATGTGGCAGCTATGACACTTTCTGTGGCAAGCGTTGTACCTGCTGAGTACCTTCAATGGCGCTTCCCTTGGGAAGCATCATACAAGAAGTTATTTTTTTAAAAAAAAATTAGACACCTTGTATGGCGCTTACCCGGACAAGCGCTGTAGGTAGGAATATATCTTTAATAACACTTTCTCTAAAAAGCACCATTAAAGGCATATATGATATGACGTAAGGATATATGCCTTTAACACATATATCATATTAATTTTTATGCTTACAAATATAATTTTATTAGTTATTACTTATTTAATTTGTTCAATGTCTTTTATATTTAATTTATTATGAAAAATTATTTTTTTTAAAAAATATTTTTTTTGGGAAGTGGCTTTAAAGCCCATACAGAGTAGGCTAATTTTAAAAAAATAGAAGTCAAAACTTATAAATAAATCGTCCCTATTAAAAAATATTTTAATTTTTTTTAATAGAAGGCCTTGGATGGTGCTTTGCCTGCCAAGCGCCGTCCAAGGCACTGCCTTAAATATATATTTAAGGGCCTTGGACGGCACTTGGCAGGGAAAGCGCCGTCCAAGGCACCTTATATTCAAGGCACAATGCTTTGAATATATATTCAAGGCACCTACGTGGTGCCTTGAATATTTAACGCACTCAACCCTTAAATTTGTAAGGCCAGGGGATTTTTTTTTAAAAAATTAAATTTTTTTAAGATTAGGAAATTGTAAAAGATATGTACTATATTATTTCATTTTACTATGAATTGTATTGTAAATGGAGTTTCTAACAAGAAAATAAAATAATTATCAACAATTATTGTGGCATCGTGGTGTAATTTTTTTTAAAAATTAAATCCCTTGAGTAAAAGGCCTAAAAATTATTTTAAAAAAACTTTCTACGGTGCTTCTCTAAGGAAGTGCCATTGGAAGTCATTAATTATTTAAAAATAAAAAACTTCCTACGGCGCATCTCCAAATGACTTCCAATGGCATGTCCTTGAAGAAGCGATATAGAAAGTGCCACCTTCCTATGGTGCTTCCCTTAGCTTGATATTTGAAAAAAAAATTAAATAATCAAGCTATGGTGCTTCCATATATCCAAGAAGCGCCGTAGTTTGTTTTAATGGCACTGGAAGCTATAATGCTTTCCAAGCACTATAGTGTTCTTAAATTAAGCGTCGCAGCTTCTGTTTTTTGTAGTAGTACCAGTTGAGAGCCTGATTGTTGGCATGCATATTGAGGCATGCTTTTTGAGGTGAAAAAGGCTTCAGGTAGTGATATTATCCTTTATAACTCATGCCATAGTCTATATGATTGTGTATGTCGTTGTTTGTACTTTCATTAATTACCATGGTTTGGCGCAGTCTGCTGAGAAGGGGTAGTTGGTGCAAGGAGTGCATTTTCACCTTGGGGTTGGGTAACAATCCAATTGGGGTATGGATAGTAGCGCGGGAGCCCTGCTCATGTATACATACTGTTATATATATTGTTCATTAATTGGTGCATATCATATCTACTTACAGTATTTTATATGAACGCTAGTATGCTGCTACTGTGATTCCTTGGAATCTCATTCGTTTTCATAAATGATAATGTGCCAGCAGGAACTAGCAAATCCAAAGGCAATTTGGTAGACACAGGGAATTGACAATGCGGATCGCGAGATAGGGCTAGTAGATATATGTAGTTTAACTTTTGGACATTTTGTATAAATCTTGTGTCACCGGTGGCCTTCTTCTTCTTCACCATTGCCGCTAGCGACCTCCTTGAACTAGAGATCTTCAATGAGAGAGAGGAGCAGAACAACGCCACTATCACTGCTACTTCGATATCACAACATTGTGGAGAGCTCAGAGTACTGCGAGTTGGAGATAGAGAAGCAGCGGCGAGACTTTCTTGACTACACCAGAGCTCAGAACCGATGAGATTGGAACTAGAAGAGAGGAGAGCTTTAAGAGGAGGGAGACTCAACACCACCGTCATCCTACCTTCACTGCCGGCAGCACCTCCTTCCTCTGCTGCTTCCCACTCTGCTCACCACCGCCTCATAATCATCACATTCATTCTCTTCCGCTACAACACACACCTACCACCACCGCTACAAAGACCGGAGAGGGGCGAGAGAGTTTCTCTATCAAGCTCACAATGACCACACCAAACCTTCTCCCTTTTGTTTCCAGTCAGCTTGCCGGAAGTGTCAAGCACCATCTCTCTGGCTACTATAAACCACCTAGATTCTTCTCTCCTTCACCTTCATTGCCTCTTTCTCTTATCTCAGACACTCTCCCCTGTTCTGACCCTTTATGATTTTCCTATTGTTATTGTAATTCCTAGTTATATTCTAAGGTAGTTATAATAAAATTCTGTTTTGAGCTATTTGGACTCTATATTGTTGAACTAAGATTGCTTATTTTGTGTTTAGATTGGCATTATTGTGATTGGATGATTTTTAATTAGGTGTTTCCTATTAATTCAATGAGATCATGCTTGCTATATGATTACTAGCTAGTTTGTGCAATTGTTTTGAATTAATTTGAGTGTCACATTTGTACATTCATATTAGAGGAAATAATTTCATTAATTTAATCCATTTCACACATCAAGTTGCTGTTGAATAATATTTCTAAGCAATATGAATGCGGTCGTACGAGTAGCTATTGATTAGGAGTGTTAGACTCAATGTGATTACTTGGGTTTTTAATTAAGACTTGATGGATTTCAACTCTCATATCAATTAGTGAGTTAGGACAGCCATTAAACTAATTTCTTAAGAGGATTCACTTCATTCATATTTCATTAATTTTTCCAAATATAAAGAAAAGAAAAAATAGTATTTTTAGGACTTTAATTAAGGTTTTGCATTTATCTCCTTTCAACAAAAAATCCAAAACCCATTTTCCCTTGTTTTATTGCATTTGCATGGCATTTAGGTTAGTTAGCATTCAATAAAAAGCTCTTTGAGAAGAGAGAACGATCATAAGTTTGCCTATATACAATCCTTAGTTAATTTCTGATTGTGGACTCCACTACTAACGCACAAAAATTTCCTAATCAGAGAGACAGAGGAGACGACAACACAACAAAGAATGCTAGGGATTTTGGATGCCACCAATTTCTCAGGGCTTCTTGAAACTTCTTCTCCTTCTCTTCATTTGAAGTCGACGGGAAATAACAGGAAAATCTAATAAAGAAGATTTTTAAAAAAAAAAGGTCATTATGGTAATTTCATGATAAACAAAAATAAAACACTCCCTTGGTCAACAATGGTTTTGAAGTAGTTAGAAATCAACAAATTCCATTAGACCACCTATCCACTTTGACTAGAAATCTATAACTAATAGTTAAAATACTAATTGAGAATTATATAATTTTCTTATATTGCTTTTAGGGCCATTACAAAAGGCATCTAGTTCAATTAACACTAAATAAATATCTAAATGTCCAGAAGGCTACATGATAAGTCAATAGATGTCTTGGTGCCTAGAAGGCTATATAATGTTTATTTGTTAAAGTAATTTACTTTATTATAATATTTTTGTGCTATTGCTATTTTAACTACTCATTGTGTTTTATATAGTGAATCTGTTCTTGCAATGGTAATATTGGAGCATAAAGTTGATATGGTATGAAATATTGGTTCTCACATTCCACTCAAATTTTCTTTACTTTTGCGGTTGGGAATGATGCCTGCTTAATTATTTATTTAATATATGGAAAAAGGAACTGTTAATATTAATTCAATAAAGAAATACACATTGAGTGAGTGGTTCTTTAATAATTTCTTGAAAAGTAGTTGTTTGCTAAAATCCTAGGAAAAATTATTAATCAAGATAATTAAAACTTGAAGGATTGTTTGAGGTTGATATTTAGCCTTAGAGCCTGTTTAGTTCAATTGCAGGATTTACTTTATAATGCAATGCAATTCAATGCAATGCAGTCTTTATTACCATGATATTAAGCTTGGTAATAAACTTATTTTTTGTATCGAAATGAAAAAAAATAAATATGAAATTATTAAGTTACCCTCGATCAAATTCCTCCCTCTCTTCCCTTCTCCTTGTTCAAACCAAACAGGTCATCTATGGTAATGAGATGAAACTTACCATTGCAGACCTGCAATCCAGTGGAATCAAATGAACTATTAGTGGATGACAATGCAAATATCTATTTTCTTTGTTTTCTTTATTTGTGCCTATTATAAATAAAAATCCAAAAAAATAATAATTTAGATTTAATTAATCATTTAATCATAAATTTCATCTCCTTGCAACTTGCATCACTTTATTAACTAAGGAATAAAAAAAGGCCTCCACGTAGAGGATATGACCCAAGTTGCTTTGCTCCAAAACACCAAAATGATCAAAACTAATGCCATATTATTTGACGTTCTTACATTTTAACCATCAATTAATTGAAACATACTTGATAATTATTAAAAAGAACCTCCTAAACCATTTTTGTAAACTTATTACTTGATGCTTTTTGTTGTTTAACTGTCAAAATTTTTAACTACTTATTTCCCAACTAAAGATGTCATGTATAAAACTGAGTACCAATGATGCCAATATGCTTAATGAGTAAAAACAATCAAATATGACAATAAATAGTCATAAAGTAGGGGCGAGCAAATTACAACCCAAATCAAAAACCGAACGGAGCTCAATTCGGTTTTTGGTTATAGATTCGCTTTTTATTTTTGAAAATTTGGCTTTCAGTGTTTGATTTGGTAATTAGAAAAATAAATCAGTTAAAAAAAATGAAATATGTATAACATATTTATATTTAATAGATACTATTTGACAAGTGCATATTTGTATAATTAAATAGGCATATATTTTGAATTATATTAGATAAAATATATAGATATTTTAAATATATATAATTTATTTTATATATTTTCCCCTTAAATATAATCTTGAGGATAAAAAGTAATCTTTCTACAAAATGTATTTATGTATTTTTAAATTTGTAGATAATAAAAAAAGAATTCAGTCAATTCGGTTATTAACCGAACCGAAATATTACAATGAATTCAGTTTCAGTTAATTCCGCTAATTAGTTTTGGTTCTAGATTCAAAATTAACTTTCTTCAGTTTTTCGGTCATTTTGATTTTCACTGAAAACCGAACTGAAAAAAATGAATGCTCACCCCTACCAGAAATTATGGTATTTTCTAAAGTACCAAATATTAATAAAGTTTGCAAATTTATTGTGCCAACCAACTCCAACTTCAAAAGGAACCTCATTTGCTACATTTGTTCTCTAATAGTCATTGTCTTTCCAGAAACAAACAAAGGATCAAAGAAAAATCTTGGACACATAGGGAATGTACTCGTTGTGCTGACTTTCTGGCGCGAATGGCTCATTTGAATAGCCAGGACTACATGGAAATAGGAGTTTCCCCTATGGAATGCTTTCATC
Source organism: Inga oerstediana (assembly GCA_963210345.1). Lineage (NCBI taxonomy): Eukaryota > Viridiplantae > Streptophyta > Magnoliopsida > Fabales > Fabaceae > Inga > Inga oerstediana. Next base: position 70,084,519 of record OY723403.1, read on the forward strand.
TTTTTGCCTTGGAATGTGGGGATATACCCCATGAACACTCTTTAGGACCTGTCCCTTAGGTCTTGTTATCTATTCAAGCTATGCTTGCCTTTGTATCAAAAAGAAAAAAAAAAAGAAAAATCTTGGACAATGAAATTCTCTCGTCTCTGAGAGCACTACTATCGTCTTTGTGAGTACTTGTGATAGGAAGTTTTTTCTCCTAAAACCTAGTGGCCCTCACCGTTTGTTTTGGTGTATCAGTTTTTTCATACTGACTGACTTCTTCACTCCTTTCTTTGTGAAGTGAGTGGTTATGGAAGGCATGGAAATGGAAAGAGTGGAGGAACGTGACGAAGAACGTGAAGAAGAACTTGAGTTCCAATGGAAGCAAAAGAAGCTTGATGGAATGATTTGACCATGTCTTTATACCTTAGGATCAAATGCAAAATATTTTTAACTAAGAATTGCAGTACAATGCAACACTCGGGTCGTTCTCTTGAGGAGCCTTTATTGAGCTACCTAAGTAATCTAATTATCATGCAAATGCAATAAAAGCAAGGGGAAATGGGTTTTGGTTTTTGAAATTAATAATTAAAAGAAAGATGCAACTTAATTAAATGCTAAACTATTGTTTTTGGTATTTTTCTTAAAAAAACTGGAGAATGATGAGTGAATGGAATGGTATGAAATGGAAAATATGAATAAAGAATGCTCTTGGTAATGAAAAAGTGACAATCCTTGCTCAAAACGATTATGGGAATTAAAACTCATTAAGTCTCAAGAACAACCTCAAGATAACACTTGAGTCCAATATTCTCAATTAATAGTAGCTCCTACAAACATAGCTAACTACTACCTCTTGAAATATTGTTAAAAACCACTTAATGCGCAATTAAAATTGGAATAATGAGACATGAGTCTTCTTGAATTTGAGTGCTAAACAGCCCCTCAAGGATACAAATCAACCACATTAACTAGACAATAACACGCTAATTAACATAATCTCATTGCAACCACAAAGAAATTCAAACATATATAATTTTCACACTACAAAATTCAATTTCAACTACAAATATCAAACCAACAAAGACAATTAACTTCAATCTCAGTTCCAGAATCACATATATAAAAATACCTAAAACTAGGCAATCCAAATATATAATCCTAGACTAATGGAATGATAGCAAAACTCCCCTTTGACACAAAGAAAGAGATTTTGGGATATAATATCCACTTGTCCAAATGAGTGCCCAAATTTTGATATCCACTTGATCAATGAAGCACATTTTCCTAGATTCTCACGCACTATCTAATCAATAACGAACAAGTAAATCATGAATTAAAAGGAAGGATAATCCCATGCACCTGGGGCGTAGAAGTTCAGCATCCTGTTGGCATGATACCTAGCAGCCAAACATTAGAAGATCAACAGAGATCAGATGTTGAGCTTTCATTCTTTATGGTTACTTAAGTGTTAAAAGTGTGTCAGTACATTCAAGAGGCTGTGAAAGAAAGACAGGTTTTTAACTTGATGCATCATATAGGGAGTAAGCGATTTTTTCACTATCAGTATGACTAGACTTGAATTTTTTTTGGGCAATATATTCACTATCTACCAAGGATTTTTTTTTTAACTATCTATCTTCTACACAGACTGTTGGATTGCATAAGATGGTCACTGTTTGCTAGTTTGTTAAAAATATTTCTTGGATGAAAATAAAACGCAAAACAAAATAAATTGAATAAATACAACAGCATATCACAATAGCACTACCAGGGGCTAAGGGGGGTGCCATGGACATCAGCTTTGACGATATTGTCGGGGATCTTGTTATTGAGGTCGTTTAGAATCTCTGCCAGAGGACGAGTTTTAAAGGGTGAGTTCGAGATAGGTAACGACTCGTCCAGCGGCACAATGTAACTGGAATTCGATACGCCTCCATTCTTCCCATCGCTGCTGTCGCCGCCGCCATTGCTTCGTTCCAGAGCACTTACAATAGACAGTGAGCCTGGAAGGCCTGTTCTTCGATGATTTCTCGGTCGGGGCGCTCTCACAAGTACTGCACCCACAGTAGGAACCTCATTACCGCATGAGAAAGACGTAGAAGTAGAGGGCGGATTTCCTATACCAATGAAGGAAATGAGATTACGACTAATTGAGGAAGCCATTGGCCGACGATCTAACCAACCACCCAGGCCTCAAGTATGCCTAACGCATCATGCAAGCGATGAACAACTTGACTACTCAAGTCAGACTGCTCCGTATATTTATACGGGTTTAGTGAAAACGGTCGGTTCAGATCCACTAATAAAAAAACACATAATATTAATGACTAATTTAAATATTTCCTAATTTCCTGAAAATATGATCCATAATTTGATTGACCTCTTGATTAACATCCTAAGCAGCAATCAAACGAATCATTTGCCGTTCATATAGGGATTAGGATCTGATACAGACAAAGGCAACAAGCCATTAGAAACTAGAACTAATACCTAATATATTTTAAGTTACAAATTCAAATTACAAACATTAATCAGTTTAATTATTTGACTAATATTTCTTGGTAGAAGAAAGATATTTTAATTTTTACATTAGTCCATGGTATGGGGTGGAAACAGGCCAGGCCAGGCCAGGCTTTTGCCTCAACAGGCCTGGCCTGATAAGGTACAAACTGGCCTGAGCCTGGCCTGTGGCCTGTTAAAGGCCAATTTTTAGGCCTGGGCCTAACCTTAAGCCTGTTAAGAATGTCTGAATTTTTAAAATTTTTTAAACAAACCGATAGGCCACACTGCAAAACAGGTCAACAGGCCATAGGCCGAAAACAAGCCTTCTTAACAGGTCTCCTTAAACAGGCCGAAAATAGGCTAAAACTTACAGGCTCAGGCAAAATTATCCTTTAACCCTTATTTGATTTTTTTAAAATATTTTTACAGGCTCAGGCTGGCCTGACAGGCCTAACATGCTTGTTAATAGGCCTTGGCCTGGCCTATTAAACAAAACAGGCTTTTGTTTTGGCCTTGGCCTGGCCTTTTAGCCTGACAGGCCAGGCCTGAACAATCCAATTACAGGCCAGGTTACAAGCCCCTGACAGGCCGCCTAGCCTATTTCCACCCCTGGAGTCCATGCATATGCTCTTGGATGCTTTGTGGTACAAGAGTAAAAATATTATGGGTGCATGTTGATTACATCTATAATAATATTAATATAATTTTTTCAAAAAAAAAACAAGATTGATAGAAATTTGAAGCTTACATTGAATATTTCATGGCCTGATAAGTAAACATTGATCCTCTGAATTGTTTTACGTCAAAAGTAATTATTTCCCATTACCGTACGGCACAACCCCAGAAACTGTAATTATTGTACGCACATTTTGATCTTTTTTTCGTAATTAACACACACACACACACACAACTAATTAAGTTATATATGTCGAATATAAAATTCCGGCAAATAAAAATATGTCGAGATAAATAAAGTTGGGAAAAGGGAAAAAAAAACTTAAACCTTTTTGCTATTCCTTGTGTTTTATTACATTAATTGACATCTCATATGAAAGGAGATTTTTGTAAGGAAATAAGGGATTACAATGGATTTTGATTCTCTATTCAATCCTTTGTCTCCTTATTCCATCCCAATCATTGGGTTGAAAAATGAATGATTGTGATTCAGTATTTCATAAGAATATTATTTTTCCATTTTTAGGTAGTCTATAGTTGAAAAATGTCCACAACAAATTTTAATAGTATACTTTTAAATTTTATATTAATTTCATAAGATATCAAATATTAGTATTTTAGGTTTCAATCCAAAGGTGAAAATGAGATGAGAAGAAGAAAAGGAGAAAAAGATTAGGAGAGAGTCTAGATCTAATTTTAAACCAAGTTTTGAAGATCTTTTTTTTTTTTTTTGTGGGTTAGGGGAATCAAATTTGATCTAAGTAGTTCAAGATAATCATGTAATTTTCAATGATCATCAATAGTTTCAGGAGTATAACGGAGGTTGAATTTGCCCCTATTGAGTGACAAGAGACAACGAATGAGTTTTTTCTTTGGCTAAAGTATACATTTGGTCCTTTATGTTTGTATCAAGGTTTATTTTAGTCCTTTATGTCTAATTACATTTTTAGTCCTTCAAATTTAACGCCGTTAGTCTCACTTAAGAGAAATTGCTAACTTATTAAACTTAAGTGATGATTGTGCATGTCAAAAAATAAAAAATGCTGATGAAGCATGTTTACATATTAATATTTTCTTAATATAATATGTTTATATTTTAAATCATGTAAATTAAAGAACTAAAAATTTGATGAGTCATCACTTAAATTTGATGAGTCAGCAATTTCCGTTAAGTAAAACTAACGGCGTTAAGTTTAAAGGACTAAAAATACACTTTTTGAACATAAAGGACTAAAATGAACCCTGATACAAAGATAAAGGACCAAACGTATACTTTAGCCTTTTTCTTTTATATGACAAAAAGCTTAGGTGAATAGGGTATCGGAGGCTTATTAGGATCAAGGCATGTCTCTGGGCTCAAAAAATGCCTACAGATATTCTCACAAATCAGCCAATTGACATTGAGTTTGATATAGTTGTTGTTTTTTGAGTTTTTTTGTATTGGCAAGTTTGAATATTTTGATTTCACTATGTTTCAAAACTATTAAATTTTTTTCCTTCATTTCTAAAATCAATTTCGTAAATTTTTTCTACAATGATAATCAAATTAAGGCTAGCGATACTCAAGTCATACTACTACGTATATCTATCTATCTTCTATTTATAGTACCAGACACTGTCACTGTTGTGCACATCTAATCATCACTCTGTCGTTTAACACTGTTTAGTTTAATAGTTTTTAAAAAATTGTGCTAATCATTAAAATAAATTAATAGTTATCATATATGCTTGTAGATATTCCGCTTAATTAGGAGTACTAAATGGAATGGTAAAAGTTCAATGCCTTACAATTCATAATTATTAATAATAAATACTAGTCAATAATTCACAATTAATGACATTAAATTTTAAACGAAATAAGTTAAAAGAATAAAAGTAAGAAGAATATAATTAAAAAAGAAAAAATATAAATAATTATTTCTCTTATTTTATCTACAGATAAATTCTTGTATGAACCTAGATTGCTATATCATTTGTGGTCTAACCTATTAAAATACAATAACTCATGAGCTGATTTGGCACCTCCTAAATATTAGCTAGCATATTAATAAAATTTTTAGAGATTTCACAAGATTTATGTTTTTATTACTTGTGAAGTCTTAATTAAGAGATTCATTTTTTTAAGAAAAATAAAAATATGAAATACATGAGCACCCAATTAGGATTAGTGTTAGCTGAGTTACTGTATTTTAACAGGTCAAACCACAAATGACATGACAGACCAAGTTCACACAAGAATTTCTCTTTATCTACATATATATATATATATGCACAGTGCACACAATGCTTGTCAAACCCCTTAACATTTTGATATTCGTAAAGTATTTCTATAAGGCATATAGAAATAGCGGAAACATATTGACATTAGGTACTATTTATAATACAGGAGAATCCCCATAGGGTTTGAAAAATATATTCAAATGTACAGAGAATTCAAAAGAAAGAAAAAGTACAAATATAGATAACCATAGCAGTTATGGCATTCACTAGAACTTTATACACCGTTAGGCCCCGTCTTTCCCTTTGAGCCACTAGCTTCTGCTAGAATGTTTTTAAGTGTAGTAAAAGAGTGAGATTTAAGTAAATCTCAGTAGTAACATGCTTTTCTGACATATAAAATGTGAAAATAAATATGCAGTACACTATATCATGTAAAATACTAACTCGTGTTGTGTGTACACTATCTAAGGCCAAACTCTTGTTTGCAACCCGGGCTAAACTTTGTGCCTCCTTTGGGTCCCAGACCACAACTAGGCTAATATGTGTGTCCAAGACACTATGCATGCTCATATTACAGAAAATGACATACTTAAACATATAATAATCATATAGTACATGCAAGAAAAAGTTACTACCTTTTGTCCCTTTGCTACTCGATAATAGTTCCTCCGGTCCTAAAATTTCAAATGTACAAGAATTAGGTTAAAACCCATTCATGTACAACTTTGGAGACTTCCATAGTGTTTTTGTGCTTATAATAGTCTATATTGAAAAATTACCAAAATACCCCTGGGGAACCGGTCCTGGCCCCATAGTACCCGGTCCTATCGTACTTTTCCATAAATTTTGACCCAGGCTATTCTAACACATTTTTGCCCAAGGAATCCATTTTTAACCTTGGTTTTTGCAAAATCAATGCAAAATGACAATTTCACAATTTTTCAAAAACTGACAAATTTTCAGTCAAATTTAAAAATTCATTTCTAATTCTAGAAAATTCCAAATTGACTGATTCCAAAGCCTAAATGAAGCTCTTTAAACGTACTTTTATGGAAAAATATCCAAATATAATTACTAATTACAAATTTTGCCCAGAAATTCAGCCAACTACTACTGTTCTAGATTGCATTCCAGACATAAAACTCAACTTCCAAAAATCATAACTAATTCTACAAAAATCAAAATAGAGTGATTCCAAGTCCTATGTGACTCTAATTAGGTAAATTTTGAGGGAAAAATATTAGTCACTTCAAATTACAAGCTAAATTTCCCCAGAATTATCAAAAATCATAACTGGTCCAAAAAACGTTCCAAAATTTCCCTTGTTTTGACTTAACTTTCAAAAATCATAACTCTCTCTACAAGTTCTCAAATGATGCATTCTTGGACGAATTTTAAAGCTATCAATGTCTGCTATATGCACATAAAATTTCATAATTTTTAGATAAGATTTGAATGGTCAAAATGCAACATGAAGCTGACTGACTCCCAAAAATGTCAGTTTTGACAATCTGACTTCAAAAATCAAGAACTCATTCATTTGACTCCAGATTGTACTTTTCTTGATTCTATCATTAACTACACATCCTGACATATCTATAAAAAAAATACCCATTATAAAACTCCATCTATAGCTTCTGTTTAACTCACTTCCAAAATATACCATGCTCTTCGTCCTATGAACCTCAACACAGCTTATTAGAATTAACTCACTTCCACCATATTTCCGCTTGAGATGCACACATTGTACAACCATCCACTACAGATTTGAAAACAATACCTCATGATTGAAGTGCATTCATGATCAACAATTTACTATGCATAATATAATTTTGACAAGCTCAAGCAAAGACAATGCACAGTGCCTTTCTAATTCATACTACAACCATGAATACATTTTTATCAAAGGTTAAAGAAGTGGATGATGGTCAACAACTCAAATCATATCCTCTCAAATTAGAATCAAGCAAATTATGAGAATTTAGGAACTTTCCTGAAATATGCCTTTCCACAACCAAATTCTCCACTTTTCCCTTGTACCAAGCTCGCTCCTTTCTTTCTTTATTGGGGGTTCCTCTCTTACCTACGAAAGCAACAGACCAAATATAAATCTACCAAAAACATATAAAACTAAAAAGAAAGATTGAGTTAAGAACTTTGGTTGTCTCCCAAGAAGCACTTGATTTATAGTCTTCAACCTGACTCTTCTTTCTGTCAAGTGGAACCAGTGAGCGGTAGAGTGATGGTTTGCCTCTCTACCGTGCCACGAGAATATTGCTTTAACCGCTGTCCATTGACCTTGAATCTCTTACCATCTCGTTCTTCTAGCTACACAATACCCTTGTCAAAGACTTGAACCACAGTGAAAGGCCCAGACCATCTAGACTTTAACTTTCCCAGAAAGATTTTCAGCTTAGAGTTATAGAGGAGAACTTGTTGACCTGGCTCAAAAGACTTTGAGACAATCTTTTTGTCATACCACTGCTTTGTTTTCTCCTTGTAAAGCCTTGAACTCTCATCAGCATGGAAACGAAATTCTTCAAGTTTCTTAAGTTGCAAGAGTCTCTTGTCACCTACTTCTTTTTCATCAAAATTCAACTTTTTAATAGCCCAATAGGCATTGTGTTCCAACTCCACAGGAAGATGACAAGCTTTCCCAAAAACCAACCGGTATGGAGACATACCGATAGGTGTCTTGTAAGCAGTACGATAGGCCCATAATGCATCATCTAACTTCATGGACCAATCCTTTCGAGTGATTCCCACAGTTTTCTCAAGGATTTTCTTGATTTCTCTATTGGAAATCTCAGCTTGACCATTTGTTTGAGGATGGTAGGCTAAAGACTCCTTGTGCTTCACTCCATATTTCTTCAAAAGAGCCTTAAATTGATGGTTGCAAAAGTGGGTGCCTCTATCACTAATAACAGCTCTTGGAGCACCAAAATGCGTGAAGATATGCTTTTTCATGAATTTGACCACTACTTTAGCATCATTAGTTGGGGAAGCAATGGCCGTAACCCATTTAGACACATAATTAACCACTACCAGAATGTATTGATTGTTGAAGGATTTAGGGAAAGGGCCCATGAAGTCAATCCCCCACACATCAAATAATTCAACTTCCAACATGCTGTTGAGTGGCATTTCATTCTTCCTAGAGATATTACCAACCCTTTGACATCGGTCACTAGATAGAGCAAATTCATAAGCATCCTTGAATAAAGATGGCCAGAAGAATCCAGATTGTAAGACTTTTGCAGCAGTCTTATTACCACCAAAGTGGCCTCCATATTCAGAGGAATGGCAATACTTCAACACTTCTTGTTGTTCACCTTCTGGAACACATCTTCAAATCAATTGATCAGCACAATAGTGAAATAGGAAGGGTTCTTCCCAATGATAGAACTTGACTTCATGTAAGAATTTCTTCCGTTGGTGATAACTCAAGTCTTCAGAAATAATTCCACTTACAAGGTAATTGACTATGACAGCATACCAAGGAGTTTCAGAATGACACACCAAAAAGGTAATCTTTTATGAACCGTCTATAGAATCCGGCATGGCCCAAGAAACTTCTCACACCTTTAACATTGGAAGGTGGAGGAAGTTGTTCAATCACCTCAATCTTTACTCAATCAACTTCTAAACTGTTCTTGGAGACACGATGGCCTAACACAATGCCTTCTTTTACCATAAAATGGCATTTATCCAAATTGAGCACAAGATTAGTGTCTTCATACCGCTTTAAGACTCGAGCTAAGTGGCTAAGCACTCTTCATATGAGTCACCAAACATAGTGAAGTCGTCCATGAACACTTCCATGGTGTGCTCTATCATGTCAGCAAAAATAGCCATCATACACCATTGGAATGTAGCCGGTGAATTGCAAAGGCCAAAGGGCATGCGCTTGAAAGTGAATGTGCCATATGGGCATGTAAATGTAGTCTTTTCTTGGTCTTTTGGAGCAATTGCTATTTGGTTGTACCCCAAATAACTATCAAGAAAACAAAAGAACTCTCTTCCAGCTAGTTTGTCCAACATTTGATCAATGAAAGGCAATGGGAAGTAGTCCTTGCGAGTAGTCGTATTGAGCTTATGGTAGTCCATACAAACCCTCCACCAAGTAATGGTACGAGTAGGAATGAGTTCATTATGGGTGTTAGCCACTACAGTAATACTGCCCTTCTTGGGGATGCATTGGACTGGGCTCACCTAAGAACTATCAGAAATAAGGTATACAATGCCAGCATCGAGCCAATTAAGAAGCTCCTTCTTCACTACTTCCTTCATAATGGGGTTGAGTCTTCTTTGATATTCAATGGAAGGCTTCTGATTCTCTTCCAAAAAGATATTATGCATGCACATAGAGGGGCTAATACCCTTGATATCAGCAATTGTCCACCAATAGCCCTTTTATGAGCTTTTAAGACTTCAACTAATTTCTCCTCTTGCTGAATAGTGAGATCCGAAGAAATACTTACCGGAAGAGTGTTGTTGGAACCCAGATAAGCATATTGCAAATGAGATGGCAATGGCTTCAGCTCAAGTGAAGGTGGTTCCTCTAAAGAAGATTTCAACTTTGGTCTATCATTTGAACCCAAATCAAGTTATTCAAATGGTATCCTTCTTTTAGAATAAGACGTAGTTGCATCCATAATAGCCTTGCATTCCACTACATCCAAACCCTCAGAATCAACTTCAAGAAAAGCAACTTCAAGTGGGTTTTCAATAATAAAGGTCTCAAATTCCTCTTGTGTGACAAGACCAATCATATCAAGAAAGAAACATTCTTCATGCACATGAGGAGTCTTCATCAATTGATTCATATTAAAGGTAAGTTGCTCATCGGCTACCCTTAAAGTCAACTCACCTTTCTCTACATCTATCAAAGTTCTAGCCGTGGCTAAAAATGGCCTTCCTAGCTGCAAAGGCATTTCTCTATCTAGATCAAAGTCAAGTACAATAAAATCAGCTGGAAATATGAACTTATCAACCTTGACTAAGACATCTTCAATAATCCCTTTAGGATAAGACAAGCTTCTATCGGCTAATTGCAAAGTAACGGTGGTAGGTCTAGCATCACCTAATCCCAACTTGTTGAAAACAGACAAAGGCATTAGATTGACACTTGAACCAAGATCACATAGGCCATTCCCTAAGAATTTACCTCTAATATGACAAGGTATAGAGAAGCTCCTAGGATCCTTCAACTTAGGTGGAAGTTGCTTGATAACATGAGTGAAGCTTTTAGTGACAGCCACCGTCTCAAACTCATTAAATCTTCTTTTCTTTGAGAGGACATCTTTCTTGAACTTGGCATATTTAGGCATTTTCTCTAAGGCTTCTGCAAAGGGACTGTTGATATGCAATTGCTTGAACATCTCAATGAACTTCTTGAATTGCCCATCTTCTTGATGTTTCTTAAGACTTTGTGGAAAAGGGGGTGGTAGAACATATCATAGAGGAGAAGTATTGGTCTTTCTCTTCTTCTCTTCCATATTGTCAGGAGCAATGGGCTTGCTTGACACCATATCATCTAGAGTCACTTCAGTTTGCCTCCTCTTCTTGTTTTACTCTTCTTCAACCACAATCTCTTCAACAACCTCATCATTAAGGATAAGATCTTCCACAACATGATCCTTTGGCTTTGTTGTAGCCTTACCCATACTTGGAACATCGGGTAAAGTCTTGCCGCTTCAGAGAGTAAGAGCCTTGCATTCTTCTTTACCATCTCGCTTAGGTTGGGAATAGTATCACTTGGAAGACCATTTCTTGGTTGAGCACTCAAGTGGGAAGCGATTTGGCCCATTTGTATCTCAAGGTTCTTGATTGCCGTGTCATGAAGAGAAACTGTGCCAACTAAGCCTTCTTGACCATTGATGATAAGTTGCCTCAAGAGTTTATTTGTCTTAGAATCACCCTCTTGTGGCTTTTGTGGTTTCTCGAAGCCTGGTGGACGCATTGGCTTACTAGTAGAAGCATACTGATTAATTGGATTCTCACTAGGTCCATTTCTCCAAGAGAAGTTAGGATGATCCCTTATACCCTTATTGTAGGTATTAGAGTAAGGGTTGCGACGTGGATACAATTGATTATTGTTCAAATAGCTCACTGACTCTATAGTATGATAACATTCTTCATGGGAGTTGGCTTCTCCACATATTTCACAAGAAAGACTTAGAGCTTGGATAGTATTAACATTCTTGGAGGAGTTTCTCTCCATTCTCAGTTCAAGTTTATCAAACCTCTTGGCAATTGCTTCAAGTTGAGTGGCAATTTCTTTAGACACATTTGAACTACTTGCCGGACTTGGGTCCTTATATGTTCTATAGCTAGAACCTGATTTTTCATATTGTTGCAAGGAACTAGAAGCAATGTCCTCATACAATTGTGATATATCACAAACTCTCATCAGCCAATTCCACCATTAGAGGCATTGTTGAGCATATTAGAAGTGGGCACATCCAATCTAGCTGCAAAGGCTTCAAGCAAAACATAGGTCTTCTATTCATGGTTGGGGCAACTACGCCATAGCTCCTTGAATCTCTCCCATGCTTCATGAAAAGGTTCTCCATGCTGTTATTGAAAACCCAAGAGTTCAGCTCTTTGAACTGCCCGTCTAACCCTTAGAATGAACCTTGCCTTGAATTTATATGCCATTTCATCCCAAGTAGTGATGGAGTTAGGAGGTAGAGCAGTAAGCCAAGTTCTTGCCTTCTTGTCAAGTGATAGAGGGAAGAGTCGCAATCTAAGCGCATCTGAAGTTACTCCTTAAAACTTGAAGTTCTCACACACTTGTACAAAGCGTGTCAAATGGTCAGTCGGGTCTTCATTCTGAGTTCCCGAAAATAGGCCAATCATTTAGAGCATCTGAACCATAATCAGCTTTAACTCAAAATTCCGAGCTTGAATAGCAGGAAATTGGATGCTAAATTGATAAGTGGAATTTTCTTGCTCCATGTACTCATCCAAGGTGCGCTCCAAGTCAACATCATTAGGATTGGCTATATTGTAATATGGATGAGGAGGAGGTGGTGGTCTCGGTTGCTCTGGTACCGATAAAGGTTCAGGTCATTGGATGGGCTGCACTTGAGGTGGAGTCTCTGGTTCAGTTTCAAAGTCTTTAGAAAAATATTCTTCGACAACAGCGTCAAGAACGATCTCCAAATCAGCTTGCATACAGAGCTCAAATACCTACAATTAAAAAATTCCCACAACGAGTATCAAACTTTTCAACAAATAAGACTAAAACTAATAAAAACAAGGAAAAAGAGCTATAGTTATAACTATACTTAAAAACAAAGCAAATTAAGAAAGTGAAACAAAAGAGGATGAGAATTCAAGCGTAATCAAGCACACGATTACACTAATTTACTCAAGACTTTAGTTAATAGTCCCCGGCAACGGCACCAAAAACTTGTTCGCCGTTTAGCTTCCACAAGCATACGGGTCGCATGTAATAAAGTGATGAGTAGAGATCGTTCCCACGAGGACTATGATGAAAGCGAATTAATGAGTGCAATGATGTGTTCAATTAGGTTGAATGGATTCAATTGAAATCAATTAAGTTGAGCCAAACCATGTTGTTGTGTGGGAAAAAGAAGTTTCAAAAGATATTTTGATAAAAACTAAGAATTACTGAACAAAACTCTGATTTTTGTGAAGTCAATCAATTATAATAAGCCTAGGATTATTCATCCCCTTTGCATTTCATAAACTTAATTCCTTTCCTTTCCAATAATACTTTTATGGGATATATATATGTCAGTCTAAGGTTCACAAGCAATTGATTAAGCTCTCTCGAGTCATAACCAAACTTATATCCTCCATTAACATACACAATCTCTTGCTGCAATTAAGGGAGAATAATCATTTAGTAACCACCTTAATTTGACAATGCTAGGTTAATATCTATATCTCTATGTTACTAACAAACCATCTATTTAGTTCTTAAACTTCAGGTCTAGCATAATTCTATCCAAGTTCTACAAATAAGTTAACTCTCTCAAGCTTAACTTAGATGAAAAAATCATCCATAGTGATGGCCAATCACGAATAGCAGTGAAAATAGGGTAAAATCAACATACATATGCCATTATAAACTTAAGGATAGAAGGAATCAAGTTTACTCCATACAAAGGTTTATGAACAATCCTAGAATGAAAGTTTAGCTGCTCATGTTAACGAAATGAATACAGAAATACAAAGCATGAACTGCCTCAGCACAAGGAAGAAGAAAGGGAAAGAAATCAGAATAACCAATGACAACCAGTTCAAATCTCTATAAATCTCCAATCCCCACTTGATTTCCCTTGCTTTATGGCAAACTCCAGCTTAGAGGAGTGTCACAGCCGCCTCTCTAGGTATTTTCGGATTAGAACCCCTTTCTTTCAGCCTTAGGTTTCCTCCTTTATACCCACTGGATGTCAAAACGCATAGCACCTTTATCAGGGGTTGGCCGCGACCAGTGAGCTTCTGTGCTTCCATTGGCCGCGGTAGGGGTTATGTTGGCCACGGCCAGTAACTTACTGACCACTTTTGGGCCACGGCCCAAAGATGGTTGGCAGCAGCCAGTATGCTTCTGTGCTTCTTTAGGTAGCGGCCAACGCATTCACTGGCCGCGGGCAATAACCTTGCAATGCCAATTTTTGTTCTTTCAAGCTTTGTTCTTATTTCTTCTTGCGATTCCCTAGCACTGTGGATGGCTTCATCTTCATTTCACCTTCTTTTCATTAAATGTGGCTTTATTTGGTTCCAGCTATGACTAAATCTTTATCCTTTCAACACAAAGAATTCACAAAAATATCAGTTTGGTAAGTATAATATATATTCGCATATTTCCCCCACATTTACACTCTTTCTGTGCCAAGCATGTATAGAACACATTTCCTCTATTTTAACACTCTCTAATGCCCACTAGCACATGAAAATGCGGCAGAAATAAGAGGAAATGTACAATTCTGACAAGAAATTCATGAGGTTAACACTTGTGCATTCATATTAGAAAAAACAATTGCATTAATTTAATCTGATCCATTTCACACATCAAGTGGTTCTTGAATAATATTCTTAAGCAATAGTATAAATGTGATCGTAGGAGTAGCTATTGATTAGGAGTGTTAGACCCAATGTGATTACTTGGGGGTTGTTAATTAAGACTTGATGAATTTCAACTCTCATATCATTTAGTGAGATAGGATAGCCATTAAACCAGTTTCTCAAAAGGATTCACTTAATTCATATTTCATTAACCATCCCATTTTTATAAAAAATACCAAAAATAATTAGTTTAGCATTTAATTAAATTGCATTTTCATGTAGCTATTAATTTGAAAAAAAAAAACCAAAACTGATTGCTCCTTGTTTTATTGCATTTGCATAGCATTTAGATTATTTATGATTCAACAAAAGGCTCCTTGAGAAGAGAGAACGATCCTAGGTTTGCCTATACACAATCCTTGGTCAATTTTTGATTGTGGACCCCAAGGCTAACAAACCAAAACATAATTAGAATTCGATACGCCTCCCTTCTTCTTGTAGCTGCTATCACCTCCGCTATTGCTTTGTTCCAGAGCACTTACAATGGACAGTGAGCTTGGAAGCCTGTTCTTCAAAGATTTCTCCATTGGGGCACTATACTGCACCCACAGTAGGAACCTCATTACGGCATGAGAAAGTCGAAGAAGTAGAGGGCCAATTTCCAATACCAATAAAGCAAATGAGATTAGGACTAGTTTAGGAAGCCATCCGCCGATGATGTCACCAACCACCCATACCTCAAGTATGCCTAACGCATCAGCCAAGGCAAGCGATACTCAAGTCACACTAGTACATATATCTATCTATCTTTTATTTATACTACTAGACACTATCATTGTTGTGCACATCTAATAATCACTATGTCGTTTAACGCTATTTAGTTTAACAGTTTTTAAAAAATTATGCTAATCATTAGAATATATTAATAGTAATCAAACTCTTGAGTTGACTCTTCGAGTTTACCGTTTTTATGTTTCTACCTTACTAAATCAAGTTGAGTCAAAGGTAAACTTGTGCCAGCTATAAACTCGATTAAACTCATGAGTTTACACACTGAGTTTACCATATTTACATTTCTAACTTACAAAAACTGTGTTAACTCACTCTTAAACTCGTGTTACTTTTTTTTTTTAATTTGATTTGGTCATGCTTAGTAGCTTTATCTATGAAATTTATAGAAATTTCTTTGTTAAATATGATAAATTATAAATGCTGATAGATTTAATTTCAATTATTTTGATTTAAAATATATTTAAATCAAATTGTTGTCATTTTTATATTTTAATTATTTAATTATACACTATTAATACATATTTAATAATAAAAGTAAACTCTTACAAGTTTACGATTCAAGTTCACATTACGAGTTTACGTTGGGGTCACGAGTTTGCTTAAATTCGTGAGTTTGACAACCTTGTTAGGAGTACCAAATGAAATGATAAAAGTTAATTGCCATACAATTAATAATTAATAATTTACAATTAATGACAATTAAATTTTAAACAAAAAAAGTTAAATGAATAAAAGTAAGAAGAATATTGTAACGTCTCAAGTTGTGGGCTTAGAATATAAAGAATTCGTCTAAATTAAGTCTACTACTAAGCACAGTTGAGCCAACTGTCTTAAGCATATCATGAGGAAAATGCTTAAGATAATTATAAAAATTATTTAAGAACCCTGATATATTATGAAATGTTATTATAGGGAGTTAGATAAATTATAAAGAGGTTTATTTCCCAAAATTGGCCCAAATAATTTTAAATTTAATTTCTTGGAATTTAAGCGTTATTTTCCTGAAAATTGAAGACAAAAATAGTTAGAGGTCATAATTTGGCTTGAAAATTTCAAAAAAATTATTGTAAGGCTTAAAGAAGCTAATTGAGGAGAAAATTTTTTATAAAATATTAAGGATTAGTTTATGGAAATTATATGGTAAGCCAATACTAAAATAGAAAAGGGGGGAAATTAGTAATTTTATTGTACGGACCCGAAATTGGAATTTGGCTCAAGTTAATTCAAATTATGGAACCAAAGAGATTTAAAGGATTTTAGATTAGAAAAATTAGGAAATTTAAATCCTTGTGAGTGAGACCAATAGGGTAAAAATACACTCCCATTAATTAAAAACACTTACCTCTCTCCCTCTCTCACAACACACTCACACAACACACACACACTTACACGTTTACACACACACACACACACACACAGAGACTTCCACCTAATAAATAAACACCATCAACTCCCTCACTCTCCATTAACTCATTTCACATAGAAAGCACAAAGAGAAAAGAGAGAAAGAAGGTGAGCCAGAGAGAGTGAGCTACAGAGAAAGGCCAGAGATTTCATCAGAAAAGAGATCAGAGACCATATGCAACCTTGGATTCTTGACTAAGTGAGTATTCTACACCCTTTTCCAACTTCGTTTGGGTTGATTGGTGCTTTTTCTTAGGTCAAAAACATGCTGGAAGTTGGGTTTTTTCGAGAAAGAAATTCTATCACTGTAAAAGCTTGAGTTATGGTCTTGCATGTTGGTTTTGAGATCCTCTGGTTCTGTAAGAGTGTCAATGAAATAGAAAATGCATGTGAGGTTTGTAGAGTCAAAATTCTTGAGGACTTAGGCCAAGATTTGAGCTTGCATGCACCTTTCTTCTTCTTTTCTTCATTACCAAAAAGCAGGGTACTGATTGCATGTGGTTGCATAAGCTAGAAATTGAGTTTTTGAGTGTGTTTGATTTAGTTTTCTTCAGGATTAGAGAGTTTAATATGTGTATTATAAGATATAACCAAATAAAACTCATTTTATGAAGGAAAAGATGGTGTTTTTGAGGTTTTAGTGACAAGGGGTCGTTTCTGTGAAGTCAATGAGGCAGATGGATTTGGGCATGGTTTTGATCTGGAAAATCGTGTCCACTGTCAACACCCGTTCACATTTTGATACGGCAGAGTGATAAAGACATAGTTCCACAGGCATGCAAAAATAGTACAAATAAATTGATATTAAGTACATGTTTACATATAGGATTCATTCCCACAGGGTTGGATAATATTTACAAAGTTACCAAAAATATCCAAAAATAAGACTACATATAACCACTGGCTTCCATCTCGGAATCTGTACCCGTCAATTTCCCATGTCTACCACCTTGCCCTTACAGCCACTGGTTCCTGCTGGAACATTGTTATTTATGAAAAAGGGTGAGATTTAAATGAATATCAGTAATAACAGATAGTTGATCATAGAAAATACAAAAATAAAAATTCAAATACCACATACAACAATATTATAATAACACATAATTGGTTTGGTCGGGAGCATTTAGAGCCAACACTATTGCAACCCCTACTCGTTCCATTCCTCAACTGGCTCATGACCACCAATTGGGCACATCGGTGTACCTGTAGGTACTATATTCAGTCATGTTCAGTTGCCCGTAGGCACTATGTTTGGTTATGTTCAGTGTACTCGTAGGCACTATGTTCGGTCATGCTTAGTGTATCATACATATTTCGGAAGATGGCATGCACAAAGTATATAAACATTGACATAATGTATGAAAGATGGAGTTACTACCTTAACCTTTTTCACCTTGTAAAGCGTGCTTCGAAGTTTGTGTCGCAGCTTGGCTATTAATCGGGTCCTAAAATTCCAAATGTACAAGAATTAGATTAAAACTGATCCATGTACTAATTTAGACACTTTCAAAGTGTTTTTGGTGGTTATATGAGTCTATAGTGAAAAATTACCAAAATGCCCCTCGGGACTCGACCCGGCCCCGACTTACCCTGTCCGATCATACATTTCCCGAAATTTTGACCTTGCCTATTCTAAATATGTTTTTACCCAAGGAATCCATTTTGGCCTCGAAATCACCAAATTCACTGCCAAGAGAAAAAAAATGCCCTTAGCAGTTCAGGGGCATTTTGGTCATTATGCTTTTCAGGGCTTTTCTGGAATAGTGGTCAATAGTAACCCCACCGAATTTTTTCCCCTAAACACAATGAAGTCATCATATTATCAAAAATCCAACTCTGACCCCTCCAAACAGCATTGGCCAAAATCTTGGATTCTCTGGAAAAAATTGGGGTTTTTGAATTCTAACTCTGTAGACTTGCTCCTTTTTACTTCTAATCACTTAATTAACTATTTAATTACGTTATAACCACCATTTAGGCCCAATTTTGGTAGCATAGCGCCTAGGGTTCAATGTTTTCCCAAATTTACAATCACAACAAATTAACCGGAAATTCACCGATTAAATCTACCACAGTAGTCACAATAACAATAATTTCAAGTTTAGGAAGTCACCTTTGCTTCCCTATGGTTGTTCCCTTCTTGGCCGAACCCTAGCCGCTCTCAACACTGAAATTTTGCTTCCTAAACATCATAATCCATGTAGAAGAGAAGCTTAGAGGAAGGATTATTCAAGTTAGGAGCTAATTTATCAAAGCAATCACTTACCTTTGCAAGTTTTCCCCTTCCTTCTCTCTAGAAATCAAGCAAGCTCTCTCTCTCTCTCTCTCTCTCGGACACTCAAAACTAATGGAAATGAAGGGAAAGAGGAAGAGAAATAGCTTTTGCAATTATCCCTTAATTTCTCTAATTATTTAATTTCCAAAATCCCCATTTTAGGATTTATGCAAATTCTGGTAGATTTTCTGCCCAAATTTTGAAAAATCATAACTAAATTTGTAGACATTGTATTGGAGTGATTCTAAAGGCTATAGAACCCTTATTGAGTCTAGTTTCAAGGACAAATATATCCCTTTACCAATTGAAAGCACAAAATTCCCAGAATTAAATTCTTCAAATGTTGTTCCAAAAAATCAACAGTTTTTCTAGGCTAAATTCAAAAATCCATACCTTTTTGTATACAACTCCAAAAATTTCCCATGGCCTATCAAATTAAAGGTTAGGATGTTTACTTTCAACATGTAAAATTTCATAATTTTTGATCATCATTTGTTCATCCAAAACCACAAGACAAACTCACTGCCTCACCAAAAATTACATTTCCAACACTATTCACATTCCAATTTCATGAATATTTACCATTTTATTAAATATTTCACATAATTACGACACATTTCAATGAATAAAAGTGGGGGTGTTACATTTACTATCTATGAAATTTGACAAGGAAATATTAAACATCCTAAGATTTAAAATGAGTCCTAGAACATATTAATTGGATATCTAGGACAAAAGTTATGATTTTTGGAAATTTAGTCATAAAACTGGGAACATTGTGTTCCAAATTCTTGATAGTAAGTAAATAGGCCAAATACATGAGGTTAATTTAGTAATTTGTCAAGGTGATTACTTTTTCCTTAAAGTAGACATATAGAGCTTTCAATCAAGTATTATAACACATAATTGGATGTGTAAATTATAAGTTATGAATTTTTAAAATTTGGGTAAAAAATCTAGAAAATTCTGACTCTGAAATTAGATAGTTAGTTTGATCATGGAATTTGAGAGCTTAGGACCATCATTATTAGTAGACATTATTTTTATTTTACAAAGGATGAAAATAGCTTTACATAGGAACTTGAACCACCTCATATGGAGTTACCCAACTTAAGTTATTATTTTTCAAATTTCCTTGAGAAATAGAGGCAGAATTTGTTGAAAATGACTATCCTATGAGTTTAAAAGGGGAGTTAGTGTGGGATTAAGCTCATAGCACAAGTTTAGATCAATTGAGATTGGAAATGAATATTTATAGCAACGTTAAAGAGTTAACTGAAAGAGTTAGAGTTTGGGTCATGGGGAGAGATTAATTATGCAAAGTAAGTATCCCAAAGTTTGTATATTTATCTACACCTTACATGAATACAATGTTTAATAGTATTCAGCTCTTGCTATAAACAAGGAAGAAAAAACTAAAGAAGTACAAGCAAGAGGAGGTAATTTGGAAGAAGCGAAAGGCAGTAAAACTTACTCGTATATAGTTTGTGCTTGGTTGTTTGCATGTTTATTTGTCATGTATGCCTTTGAACATGTAATATCCTTGCCAGAGTTTGTGCCATGGCCATGTGTATATGATTGTAAGGTATTGTTCTTACTTGGCTATTTACATGCATAGTTAATTACCATTACACATTATATATTGAGATAATATTTTGCTACTAAGATTCTCCCGAATCTTACTCCTTTCTTCCATGACATACAACAAGAGCAAGTACTTCTAGGGGCAAGGGCATTGTTGTTAGTGAAGCTTGCAGAAGGTTGGAGCTAAAGGAGTTGAGATAATATTTTGTTTAAGTGTTGGTTATCTATATAATCATTTTGTTAAGACTTAGGTCATTTGGTAGCCTTGTGGGCCTACAAGTTTTGTATATATATGTATATACATGAACCTAGAGATGTACATAATGAAAGTAGTACCTATAGTAGTAGCAGTGAAAGTAGTATACACAATAGGAGTATGAGCTTGCATAGTAAGGGGTAGCCATGGTATACCATACTTAATAATGAAATGGAAAAAGGGCATTTGCATGATTCGGGCCCTAATTTAACCAACGATAGACTAGGGTAAGAGTAGAGTAATACTCTAATTATTCTAAATGAAGTTAAAGGATCGATGAGCCATAATGAAAAGCTTGAACCAATGAATAACTGTTCTAAAGAGTTTTAAATTTTATAGAAAATCTCAGTCATTTACAGATTTGAACCCTGTGTTTAGGTTAAGTTTTTAACTATTTTCAAAAGTGTTTTCCTCCCAGGATCCAAACCTGGCTTAGTGCTTTGAAATCATTATGTTTATAGCTCATCTGAATAATGATGAAAATAGAGTGTCACAAATATAACTAAAAAAGAAAAAATATATAAATATAAATAATTACTTTCTCATATTTTATCTACATATATATGTACAATGCACACAATACTTGATTCAGTTCATCTAAAAATGGAGGGAGTGATAAAAAGGCAGCAGATAAGTGAAGAGGAACATTTGAGAAAATCCAGGAGAAGAGCAAATAACCATAAAAGTGCTGAACCAAAATGAGCAATATAAGTACTATAAGGTTGGCAAAAACATGAAATTAGGGCTTTTGATGAAGGATTCCTTGTTGCTGTACGATTCACTTTTGAGTTTTGATGGAAATCGTTTGGGAGAGAATCAAACTCCACAAGCATATTCTGTCATATTCACTTAGAGTTTAGACACTTCTTTTCTTTTCTTTTCTTTTTTACAATTGTCGTATGGAGAAATAAGTTAGGGTAAATGGGGGAATATGCATTGATTTAAAAACTGGATCGGACGGTTCGACCGATCCGTCTGTTAACCGGAATACTCTCCAGCTCATTTCATATGGTGCACCCGCTCTGCTAGTTAAGCTGCTTCAAGCTGGATGTCAGACCAAGAGCTAATGTTAATCCAAGAACCAAAGCGAGTTTGTAAAAACCGAACGGGCTGAGTCTCACACAGTTGAAAAAGGAAAAAATCGAATCTGAGTTGAGACTGTAGCAAATCGTGAAGAAAGAAGAAGATCATAGGAGAAAATGGAAGAAGATGAGTAACATAGCAGGAGGGGAATAACAAAATTGGAAACACCAAAATCCACCGACGTTCCAGCCATCCACTACCATGAAGGAGAAGAATGGAAGGTTGCTTCTTGATAGAGTTGGATCATTTCTATCTAAAAACGGAAGATGTTCATCTGATGGTTTAAAATCCTTGAGAGAGAGAAGAGGTTGCTTCTTGGTAGAGTTGGAGCATTTAGATCAAAAAAGGAAGATGTTCATATCATGGTTTAAAATATTGAGAGAGAAAAGTTGTCTTGAGGACAATAAAAGTAATAAACTCCATTTAATGCATTCAGCCATCAAACTTCAATACTTCAGCACAGTCAGCGAGGGGTTTTTAATAATCTCACCCGGACAATCCACAAGCAGAGAAAAGTTTTCTCATTTTACATATTTTATATACTCCCGCTTGTCAAAATATAAGATATAGTTAATTTTTTTTTAAAGATTAAGTAAGCTAAATAGATCATATCATAAATTATGTATTATTCGACTCTATATCAGTTTATGAGTTAAACAAAATAGTTTGGAGAAAAAATAATAAATATAAGTATTTTAAGGTAATTTTATTAGTTTTATTAATATTTCCAAAAAGTCAACTCTATCTTATATTTAAGATCAAAGGGAGGGAGTGGTTTATATTTAAAATTTTACTATTTAATTTTTATTTACATATTTTTACTTAAAATGATTAGTATAAAGTGTTAAGTATATTTAGTTACATTATTTTCAATGATTTTGTGAGTTGTGAGATACAGAAATATTTAAATTTATTTTAAATTTTAAAGTTATTAAATAGTTTGATGTTTTATTTATTTTACATACATTATATATATATATATATATAATATTTTTTATATAATTATTATGCCCTGGTTTGACTGAACGGCCCAACCAATCCAACTAGTCAAACCATGACCCGTTGCCCTTTCCAACTTAACGTGGTCTGGCTTTTAAAACATTGGGAATATGTTTAGGTCTTTTTAGCAATTTGTAGAAATTTAAATCTAAAGATCTTATTGTTATTATTTTTATCATGGAAAAATGCTAATAGAATCAAAATAATTACTCCAGAAGATAACTTCGTACAGGAAGAGATTTGCTGAATTGCTGTTAAAAAAGAAGATAAGATGGGATTTACTAATATTAATTAGTAATTAATTATACTATGATATCACCATATTTGCTAATATTAATTAATTATCATACGATGAGATTATTTTATAATTCTAACTAATTGTCTTTTGATATGACGAGATTTTCTAAAAATTATTTTCAATTCTTCATCATTACTTTAACAATATCTCCCTTCTTTCTGGCCCTTATTATTTCTATTTCTTTTCCTATAATTTATGTATTCGGGGCTATCACAAAAGTCAAAACTTGTTTTAGTGGTTAGGAGATAGCATTATACCGATTGTGAAGCATATTGGGGGGACGAGAGTTATGTACTACTGTATTGGGAAGAATTTGAAATTAGGATTTCTGATGAATGATCACAATGAAAGGATATTAAATGAAATTGGCAGGAACATGAGATTAGGGTTCATGTTTAATGGTAAGAGGCTGCGTGAAGAAGAAACACCAAAGGAGTTGAACATGCAACATTGTAATGTTATTCATACCTGTGTAACCTCTATTGTTAAATTATGGTTTTGTTATGTCGTTTAGAATAAATTTTAGTTCTTTTCAATAGGATTTTGTAGTTTAGTGATTCTTTCTCAAGTAAACTTTCATTTTTTTCAATTAACATTTTTAGTTTCATTTTATTTTTTTTATATAACGAGAGCTCACTAGTTGAGACTCTAGGTCGTTGGATTATCTAGGAAGAAGAATCACAAACAAAAAGCATTATCTAATTTCTATGATGACAATTGGTTTGAAGATAAAAATGGAGAAAAAACATGGGAGAAAAGAATATAATTATTTGTATTGCAAGTGAAAATAATTCTGATCACATTAGATTATAGAGACTAAAAGAATATAATTATTTTTCTTAATTTTTAGTAGCTTGTTGAATCATGATCAGCTTAAATGTTCACCGTCTCACGTTCCAAAACTTTAGCTTTATGTTGAAATTAGATCCAAGACAATCTGCACCAAAGAATATATTATTTTTCTTAATTTTTAGTAGCTTGTTGAATCATGATCAGCTTGAACGTTCACCGTCTCACATTCCTAAACCTTAGCCTTATGGTGAAATTAGATTCAAGACAATCTGCAGCAAAGGCTTTGAAGAATATTGTAGAATGTTTTTCATAAATTTTCTTTTAGAATTCAAACAATAATAAGATAATATTTTAGAGTGTTTAAGTGATTAATTTCTTATAAATTGTACGATATTTAACAATAATGTATTGAATTTTGAATACTATAAATAAATTTTTTTATTTAATATTATTATCTTGTTATGATGAATGATTAAGTTGTGTTTTATATAATAAATGTTAACAATAAAAAAATAAAAACACGTAATAAAAAATAACTATATATAATAAAAAAAATAAAGTCAATACATTATGTGATATCCCAAAATTTAATACAGGTCTATTTTCTAAAAAAAAAGGTTTTGAGGAATAATAATTAGATAATAAATCAAATTATGAAACCTACGAAATTTAAAGAATCTTAAATTAGACAAAAGAGAAAAATTAGGGTCTACTATGTGTAATTAATAGGATAAAAATATACCTATATATATATATATATAAAAACTTGCCGACACTCACTAACAATTAATCATTCAGCTCTCTCTACGTTTGGCACACTGGGAGGCTTCTTACACACACTCAACATCACTTTCTTTCAACCAATAAACTACACACACACTTCACACATTTCCCATTGTCATTCGGACAACACACACACACTCAATACCCCATGGGTCTATAAAAAAAACACTCCCTCTCACTCTCTTAACCGTGTAAACAAGCAGCCACAGAAAAAAAAAACAGACATAGAGAAAGAGAGGACAACGAACGAGCCAAGAGAGCAAGGGTGATAGGTGTCATCGGAGGAAGGAAGAAGAAGCTCCAAACTTCACATATAACTCCATAAATGTGTTTAGGTGAGTCTCCTACACATTTGTCTTCATTTTCCCATTGGATTGAGGTTGTTTTCTGGGTTGTTTAGTTGCTGGAATTGAGAAACATCACTGAAAAATTCTGTCAACAGAAAACTGTAAAACCAGTGATTGTGTGACCATTTTGGGGTAAATTTTGGGATTCTTTGGTTCTGAAATTTGATCATTAACCTCAGGACATATGTATAGGGGAGTATAGAGTTAAAATTCGTGAGGTTTAGGGTATAAATTCATGTATACATATTAG
Source organism: Inga oerstediana (assembly GCA_963210345.1). Lineage (NCBI taxonomy): Eukaryota > Viridiplantae > Streptophyta > Magnoliopsida > Fabales > Fabaceae > Inga > Inga oerstediana. Next base: position 70,109,803 of record OY723403.1, read on the forward strand.
TTTTCTCAACTCTATTTTGCTGTCCGAAAAACAAAGTACATACCTGAAACTTGTAAAATCTTAAACAGAGGTTATAGATGAATTTTTCGAATGGGTCTTTTTGTATAGATAGTTTAGGATGTGTAGTTTATGATAGAATCAAGAAAATTACAATTTGGAGTGAAAATGGATGAGTTTTTGATTTTTGAAGTCAGACCGTCAAAACTGACGTTTTTGGGAGTCAGTCAGTTTCATGTTGCATTTTGACCATACAAATCTTAGTGAAAAATTATGAAATTTTACAGGAATATAGTAGACTTATAACACTTCATTTCTATTTTTATAGAATTAGTTATGATTTTTGGAATTTGAGTTCTGTTTCTGGAATGCAATCTGGAATAGTATTAGTTGGCAGAATTTCTGGGCAAAATGTGTAATAAGTAATTATCTTTGGATATTTTTTCATGAAAGTAATTATCTTTGGATATTTAAAGAGCTTTATTTAGGCTTTGGAATCAGTCAATTTGAAATTTTCTAGAATTAGTTATGAATTTTCAAAGTTGACAGAAAATCTGTCAGTTTCTGGAAAATTGTGAAATTGTTGTTTGGTAGTGATTTTGCAAAAATGGAAGTAAAAAATGAATTCCTTGGGCGAAAATATGTTACAATACCCTAGGTCTAAATTTTTGAAAAAATATAGTTGGACCAAGTACGGTGGGGTCGGGATTGGGTTCCCAGGGGCATTTTGGTAATTTTTTAATATAGACTAATATAACTACCAAAAACACTATGGAAGTCTCTAAAGTACATGAATGGGTTTTAACATAATTCTTATACATTTGAAATTTTAGGACCGGAATAATCACCTGAGCTGTTGGCACATAGTTCAAGGAACTATTCTTGAGTAGCAAAAAGGGACATAAGGTAGTAACACTTTCTTTCATATACTATGTAATAATTTGTATGCTTTGTGTATGACATCATTTGCAACATGATAGTGCTTAGGGCACACAACCTAGCTGTGATCAGGGATCCAGTGATGGTACACGCGGGTAAGCCAAGGGTTCAAATAGTTGTTGACCTTAGACATGAGTTAAGCCGGGGTTGCAAACATGTCATTTGAGTTGGACAGTGTGCCCATAACACGAGTTAGTATATTACATGATATGGTACATTGCATGTTTATTTTCACATTTTATATGACGGGAAAGCATGTTACTACTGAAATTCACTCGAATCTCACCTTTTATCAAAATGAAAAACATTCCAGCAGAAGCTAGTAGTTCAAAGGGAAAGACAGAGGCTACCGGTGCGTAGAATCCCGGTGTGTACCAGAGTTGTGGTGGATGTCTATATTTGTACTTTTGCTTTATTTTGAGCACTCTATACATTTGTGTATGCATTTCAAACCCTGCAAGGATTTTCCTATATTATAAATAAGAACCTAATGTCAGTATGTATCATCTATTTCTGTATGCCTTATGGAACTATGCGCTTAATACTCTATGAATATTGAAATGTTAAGGGGTTTGGCACATTATGGTTATTAACAAATAACGGTTATATATGGCCTCAATATATTAAGTTTCAGAACCATTATATATCTTACGCTGAGGACATATAGCGCCCAAATATATGACAGAAGGTAATCGTAATTTATGGATGATAATAATTGTCATATATCGGCGATTCTGTAGCAGTGCATATTTTATGATAAATTGTAATAGTTACTAGAACCCTTAAAATTAAAATTAAAAGAATATGGTATGGAAAGACAAATGATTAAGGTTAGTGTAAATTGATAATTTATTTTAGAAAATTAATATTGAACCCTGTGCAAATAACTTTTTCAACATTTAAAACTTAATAATAAATCTTCAAGAACTCTTAAATTTGTATGGGTAACTCAAACTATTAATTATATACCCATTTAAACTTTATTTTTAAACTGTGCGCAAAATATTTCAAACCTTGATTGATTGATGATATCCTAAACTTTAAGTTGTCAGAGGGTGAGTAATGTATGTAATTAATCCTATGAGAGTTATTTGAATAAATGTAAAGAGTTTAAGAGGGTTTATTATAAAATTTCAGAACTTAAAATGATTATTTGGTTCAAAATTTAGGGGTTGTGTGTGTGTGTGTGGAGGGAGTCACTAAAATGATTATTTGGTTCATATGTGCTAGGTGCTCTTCTAAAATAAGTTTATGGATAGTTTTACACCTTAAACCTACATTTTAACCATCGATTAATTGTGGCATACTTGATAATTATTAAACATAACCTCCTATACCAATTTTATAACCATATTACTTGATGCTTTTTTTGTTGTTTAACTGTTAATTTTTTCACTACTTATTTGCCAACTAAATTAAAAACAATCAAATAGGACAATAAATAACCGTCAAGTAGGGGTGATCAAATCAGAACTGAAATAAAAAACCGAACCGAACTCAATTTGGTTTTCTGTTATAGATTTGCTTTTCATTTTTGAAAATTTTGGTTTTCAATGTTTGATTTGGTTATTAGAAAATAATTACGTTAAAACCAAAAAAAAAACAAATTATGAATAACATATTTATATTTAATAGATACTATTTGATAAGGGCATTTTGTATAATTAAATAGGCATATATTATGAATTATATTAGATAAAATCTATAGATATTTTAAATCCATTTAATTTATTTTATATATTTTCCTCCTAAATCTAATCTTGAGGATAAAACGTAATCTTTCTAAAAAATTTATTCATATATATTTGAATTTCTTGATAATAAATACAAAAATTCAGTCAATTTGGTTATTGACCAAACCGATATATTACAATTAATTTGATTTCAGTTAATTTTGTTAATCAGTTTTGGTTCTATGTTCAAAATTAACGTCATTGAATTAAATTTTTTTCACCAACAATCAAACCGAAAAAAAATGAATGCTCGCCCCTACCGTAAAGTATGGCATTTTCTAAAGTACTGGATATGAAAAATGTTTGCAAATTTATTGTGCCAATCAACTCGGACTTCAGAAGGAACATCATTTGGGTAAAGGAGAAAAAGAATTATGAGCGAACCCAAACCCGGAGGAGGACACAACAATGTACTTAGCAACAATAATCAGTTTCATGTGAACATCAGGTCTGAACAAAACAAAAGTGGCTTCTACTTTCCCCTAGTTACCATATGCACATGATGAGTATTTAATGCACGACCCTTGCTTTCTACCTACATTTAGTCATATGCATAACTTTTGCGGCAACCCTAATATTTTAACCTTTCAAACAGAAGCAAATTTCGCAAAGGTAAATTGTCTAGGCATTTACCCTATGTTTGAAGGGAGGGAAAAGTGAGGGGAAAATAGTGGGAATGGGATGCTAAGAAGGAAAATTTCCCAAAATAGTAATTTACTATTTTTGATAGTTTCCCTTTCTAGTATTATTTCCTCCCTAATTTTCTTTTCATCCAAGGATAGGGTTAATCTTCATGATATAAATACAAGCCAAGACCAAGTCGAGCACAAGCTTTGCAGAAAGCTATTTCCTCAGCAGTTGCTGCTGGATCTCCAATAGCGTTGTCTGAAGGGTACACTGTCCCTGTTGACGTACGACTCACCTATTCATACAAATAAATAAACTGCATATCAACCACATTTTACTCACAGACCAAAAGTGAAAAAAAAAAAAAATCCAACTTTGCTCAGGATTTTACGCAAAGCATACCACATTCCAATTGTTATAGATATATACATGTTAATGCACAATATTTAAACACAACCATATATATAATATGTTTTTTTAATTTTAAAAAGAAATTCAAAAATTATATATTATATAAACTTCAAATTACAATTTTTTTTTTTTTTTTTGCAAATTACAATAAAAAATTTTTTGCTGCCAAAACATTGTTGAATTAATTTGATATCAATAAGGAAACAATTAACCTAACTTAACCTTCAACTTGAACAGCACAACAAATGCCAGTATTGATGCCCACAAAAGGCATTAAATATCATCTTTGGAATGATTCAGATCTCGTATGACTTATGGTTATGCGTTAAATGAACTAAGGTAGTGGTCAGTACCTCAATGGTCAAGTTAATTCAAGTGTTTTTTGATGTTTGACTCAATATCAAGCTTGATTTCAGAACTCAATCAACAGATTAGGTGCAGATACTACAGTTAACACTCATGAACAACAATTGCTGGTTTAATTTATTAAATAGCTTTGTAGATTGATTAAGCATACAAATATCAACTTACATGCTAATGTCCTTTTAGTCACCTCAATTTCGTATATCGAATATGACATATAGCCCACTCGAAACAGTAATTCAAGGATCATAAAACAATCCAAACAATTCATATGATTTATCATGAGAACAAGGATTCAAAAGAATAATCCAGCATAGTGAACTCATAAAATTCTTATAGACACTTCTTGTTTTTGTCCACTGATTGAATTGAAGTAGAAATCAAAGTCAGCTATTCATCTGACAAGGAGGCCATATCTTACTTTAGGAGAAGACAGATAGTTCTAGGAAAGAAAACAAGGTAATAGTAACATTATCATTTATCATGAAATATGAAAATATTGCATTTGATAAGAAACATAAATTCAGGACCGACATTCTATTCAAGAAAGAATTCTACAATCATCCGGATCATTTTATAACAGGCCTTTAAGGATAAGAATCTTTTTCTTAATCACCAACTTCATATTCTATAACAACTTATTTTATTTAGACTACATTATGCAGACTTAACAGGGAAAAATAAGTAACCAAGTGTAAGTATGCACACAAAAAAAAAAAAAAAAAAAATCAAAGAAACCAGGGGAGTATAATGGCATAATTAAGCAATCTAATAAATCTATGCAAACTTAATTTAAAAAATAAACAAGTCACCAAATTAAGGAAAGTTGTTTAAACAAAACAAACTCCGTTATGTCTAAGCAGAAAACAGATCAACCATCCCTTCAATATTTCTATCTATACAAAGTGCTTGAGTATTATGAAAAAACTCAACCAATTTAATTAATTTGTACAGTTCAACTATCCAATGAACTCTAAAAACATAAAATTCACTCTAATGAAAAAATGCAGCTTCTACAATTATCAACCAAAAAGAAAATGCAATTCCTACTACAAAAAAAAAAAAAAAAAAAAAAAAAAAACTCAACCAAAAAGAACATGCCAACCATCCCAACAATTGATTCTGATATCATTATTCTTTAAAGACTAGTTTTAACTCAAGATTATTCTTTCAGCATGTACAACTCACAACCAGACCTCTAATCGTCACATTTTGTGTATTGTGTAATCTGACATGTGCATGAAGTTGTCACATTATTTTATAACTTAAGAGATTATTAACGTGTTTGGGATTTTGTTTGAGGAATTTGTAGGATTTGAGAAAAGTTCGGTTGGGGGTCCCTATACAGTTTCCCAAATATGCACTATAAGAGTTTTGAGACACCTTCATAACTTCAACCAACTATGAATGTCTTAGGTTATCAAGGCACAGCTTCATTTATAGAACTAAATGATGGGTCTAATCACTACTACTACAAAAATAAATAAAGTTGTGGCACTTATATTTGAACTAGTTGTAGCCCTTATGAAGTGCCACATATCAAGACACAATTAAAGGAAGTTGTAGTGCTTTCAAATGCCACAGCATGATATTTTTTCTTTTAACAAAAAAAGACCCTCTTGTGGCACTTTGTAGAGGAAGGGTCATAGGAAGGTGGACTTCCTGTGACGCTTCCTTTAGCAGGCGCCATAGGATGTCTGCACTTCCTGTGGTCCTTCCTCAAGGAAGTGACACAGGAAGTGATATTTTTAAAAAAAAAAAAATTTTGCTTCCCATATAAATAACTCTCACCATCTCCAACCACATTATATATCTTGCATCTAAAAAACAAAATACATTATTTTAGCCATACATATCTTAAGAACATAATATGATGAAGATAACAAAATATACATCATTAGAAGGCACTCAAATTACTAAGTTAACTTATAAGAAGAATGATAAGATTATCCAGAACTGAATCATCCTAATCATACCTAGGAAGGATTAATACCACAGATTTTTTTTAACCAAAATACCACAACGATGACTGAAGGGTAATTTGAGCAAATTTGTAAATCTGAAAAAGAAAACAGAGAAGGATGATGATTTGTTTTGGACCAAAACATACATACCCATATGCTTTATGAACCGAAAGCTGACATCTTTGACCACAAGAGGAGAGGAAAAACTCAAAAAAGTGACAGGAAAAGGAAAGAGAGAGAAGTGGCACAAATCTTGTGTCTTTGACCACAAGAGAAGGGCTAGCATTATGGTTGCAAAGATCTAAGCAAACTTCCATGCCTGAATTCCCACACCTAACCACCAAAACCTTCCCTCTCAACTCTTCACCGCTCTTGTACAAGCTCATGTGCTTTATAGGCCCACCGAACTCCTCCGCTCCTTCTATCTCCGACACCACCGGCTCCACATTCTCTCCCGTTGCCACAATCAGCCATCGGCACACATACTCCGTCGTCGTCGTCTCTGTCTTACTATCACTGGCACACATTATCTTCCGTCGCCACAATCAGCCACTGGCACACATACTCCACTTTGGGCCCCCATTGTCCTTAGATCCGTCTAATTTTTGGGGTTTATTGAGCTTTGTGTACGAAGAGGAAGATGATGGCGACAGATAGGAAGGTTGAAGGCATCTCTGCCTCAGTGCAAGGGACATCATGCTTTTCGCCAATATTAGAAATCTTTCTTCTTCTTTAGTGCTGTCGCTAATTGAGCCACTATTTATTAAGCTTGTGTGAACCAAGCACCACACAAGCTCTACAAGCAGCTATGGCCCTTCCTTGAGGAAGAGTCACAGCTACTCTAATATGTCCTATGTGGTGCTTTGCCTGGTCACATAAGGATACCTACAAGATGTGGCAATAACTTAAATAAGCGCCACAACATTCTTATGCTTATTTTTTTAAAAAAATAGAGAGAAGTAGCTATGACGTTTCTTTAAAGAAGAGCCACAAAATGTGTACCACTATTTGCCCTTTTTGTAGTAGTAAATGCTCCTCAAACTCAAACTCAAACTCAATCATCTGATTCCACCTTGTTTAGAGTCACATCACTTCCTACAAGGATCATGCTTTTGGTAACCTTGAAAGAAAAAGCACATAAATCAAGAGTAATGCAGGTTGATTGCTAATGGTTGAGAGAAGGAAAATAATTTTCAAATGGGCAGAGTTGAAGGGTGTAACATTGTAGGATTCCATCAAGTGAAGATTCAGTATAAATAAATAGAACATTGAAAAGGGCGAAAACCCACCTCATTTCCATCAGATCCATACACAGTAACAATGTATGCCACAGTCACACTCCCATCGTCAGAAAATATGACATCAAATATTTGTCCAGTCCATCCTGCAAGAGTTTCAATATCACATATGACAAACTTCAGGTCCAATTTGGTGGTTCAATCACGCAAGATACAATGTGTCAATTTAAGATTAGATTGCCCCTCTAAAAACATGAAGTGACAGGTCTAAACCCCAAAGACCTCAACAACCTTCCAAAATAGGAAGCACGGCTTACTTCAAATAAAAATCATCAATCATCATCTTTTCAATCAACTAAACTACGCTATTAAAGGACTATCAATCGAGATTGCCAGGAACGTAAAAAGCAGCTGCAAGTTCAGACCTTGCTGCACTTCCACTAAATGTGTTAAATGATCAAAAAGTAAATTCTGTAGAGGCATTGGGAAAAAAAAAATGCCAATTTCAACTGCGAAAGCAGGCCATGGAACCTTTATCATTGAACAACAGATTTAAAAACACAAGAAAAAAAAAAAACTCATTTGGACATCTTGAAAGAGCTTTCGGGATATAATATCCACTTGTCCAAATAAGTGCCCAAATTTTGATATCCACTTGATCAAGGAAGCACATTTTCCGAGATTCCCACGCACTATCTGATCAATAACGAACAAGTAAGGAATGAATTAAAAGGAAGTATAATCCCATGCACCTGGGGCGTAGAAGTTCAGCATCCTGTTGGCATGATACCTAGCAACCAAACATTAGAAGATCAACAGAGATCAGATGTTGAGCTTTCATTCTCTATGGTTTCTTAAGTGTTAAAAGTGTGTCAGTACATGCAAGCGGCTGCGAAAGACAGTTTTTTAACTTGAAGCATCATAAAGGGAGTAAGGAGTTTTTCCCTATCAGTATGACTAGATTTGAATTCTTTTTGGGCAATATATTCACTATCTACTAAGCATTTTTTTAACTATCTATCTTCAACACAAACTTTTGGATTGCATAAGATGGTCACTGTCTGGCTGTTTGCTAAAAATATTTCTTGGAGGAAAATAAAACGGAAAACAAAATAAGTTGACTAAATATAAGAACATATCACAATAACACTACCAGGGGATAAGGGGGTTGCCATGGACATCAGCTTTGACGATATTATCAGGTATCTTTTTATTGAGGTCGCTTAGAATCTCTGCCAGAGGACGAGTTTTACAGGGTGAGTTCGAGATAGGAAACCACTCGGTCAGCGGCTCAATGTAATTGGAATTCGATACGCCTCCATTCTTCCCATCGCTGCTATCGCCGCCGCTATTGTTTCGTTCCAGAGCACTTACAATGGACAGTGAGCCTGGAAGGCCTGTTCTTCGAAGATTTATCCGTCGGGGCGCTCTCACAAGTACTGCACCCACAGTAGGAACCTCATTACCGCATGAGAAAGACGGAGAAGTAGAGGGCCGATTTCCTATACCAATGAAGGAAATGAGATTACGACTAACTGAGGAAGCCATTGGCCGACGATCTACCAACCACCAAGGCCTCAAGTATGCCTAACACATCATGCAAGCGATGAATCCCTTGATGACTCAAGTATATTCTTGAAAACTGGTAACACCTACTAATAAATAAATACACAGTATTGATGAATATTTTAAAATATTCCCTAATTTATGTAATTTAATTTATTCATATTTGATTGATTAAACAATCATATTTAAAAAAATGATTTGATTGTTTGTTAAATTTCCTAATTGCCTCAAAAGGGAAAATCCCATATAAAACTGCCTGAAATAAGGAAATTCTAAATTAGGTAGGTAAATTCAATAAATTACTAATTAAGTGATCTACCCAATTTAAGATTTCAAAATGTGAGTTAAATGACTTTATTGTCCTCTTCTAGTCTTCCTTCTCCTCTTAAAGGGTCTTGGTGGCTGTAACTTTTTTTTTTTTTTCAATAAGTATGTATACAACATCAATATATAATAAAATAAAATATGATTAGCTTAAATCAAAGAATTTTTGTGTCATGGAATGATCATCAAGAATAATTCAAGAAAAAAAAAAGAGAGGAAAGTATAACCCCAAGATCAATTAAATTATTTTCAGTTGAATGTGGAGAATAAAATTTTTTATTTTTGACTAGATTTTTTTTTATCAAAAGAAAATTAAACTATGTTAATAAAAAATAAATCTGAATAGTGTGAATATATCAAATCATATATCAAATATTTTCATTAGCGGCATTTTAAAAAAAGTGTTTCAACAACGTCAAAAAATGAACTAGATGTTGTAATATTCAAATCAAAATTTAATGAAGTTTGATCTTTTTTATTGACAAAAAATTTTAAGTCCACTTTTATAAAAATACAATTTCTTATTCACGAGACTCAAATAAAAATATTTTAATTAATATTGGGTTAATGCTTTTCTTTTTATTTGTTGACTTGAATTATTCTTGTTTCTTCTCCATTAAAGGAATTACATTTTAGTTTATTATATATTAATGTTAATATATATCAAGGTTCATGAACTCAAATGTGGTATTGAATTGGTCGGGGTACTGTGTTAAAGGTCAGTGGGTCAGACCGGGGCCAAATCGGAGAGAAATTGAAGATTTTAGGCTTATTAATATGAAATTCTAAAGAAAATTTATTTTTTTTAAAAAAAAATAGGAACCTAGACCGGTCTACCGGCCAGTCAGTGTTAGATATGATTAGTTTTGATGATGTCAAATATAGATATTAAGTGATAAGAGCAAAAAGTTCATATAATGTATTTCTTTGACTAACTACTATAATTAATGTTACATATTTTGTAGATTAGTCAAGCAAAGAATGAAGAAGATTGAATTAATGAAAATGAACAAGAGGAAGAAGAAGAAGAAAGAAATTGAAGATAATCAAGGCGATGCTTACTTTGGTTATGGAGAATATTATCAAGAGGAGAACTAAGAAGAAAGATATTGAAGAATGAAGAACTTGGTAGATCTATAATGAATATCAAGATTCAAGTTGTTAGATGTGATATTGGAGGTTTCTATAATGATTCCGGAGGTTTCTATGATCAAATAATGGTTGGAATATGTTAATATGAAGCTAAAATGACTTATATATGAGTTTTGGCACTTCTAGGGAAGTTATGCTCGAGCACAGGAAGAACATGCTCGAGCACAGACCACTTCACTCGAGCACGGGGTGCATACTCTGTTCTACTCTGTTTTACGTTTAGCTTGAGCGAGGTCTGGTATTTTGATCATATCTCTCAAACCACAAGTTGGATTGACCCGAAACCGGTGGCATATGAAAGAAGACTCCCAACACGTAAAATTGGCACCAGAATCACATTGAAAGAAGATCAAATGAAGGAGATATGATTCGTCAAAAATGAAATAGAAATCACCGTCACTTTCTGACACAGGTTCGGTATTTTGAGTATATCTCACAAACCACACATCGGATTGAGACGAGACCAGTGCCAAATGAAAGTAGACTCAAAGAGCTTTCCATGGATAGGTAATTTGCATCATTTGAACGTATATTCTAGGAGCTATGCCTTCTGGAAGTGGATGCTTGTGCAGACTAGCGATGAAGATGAAGAAATCATAGAACACTTCCATACAGTCAACATGAATAGACAAGAAGAAGAGGATTCCCGAAAGGAGCTCAGTATGGATGAACATGAAAAATCACTCTCCGGAGCTCAAGATGAACTTAAGGTAAAAAATTCCAATTCTTTGTGTTATTTTCATAAAACTGATTTTCAAAGTCTACAAAAGTTTGTTTCTCAACCAATTGTTGATTCTATTGATAAAAGAAAAAATGTTTTCAAATATGCTGGAAAGTTTGTTGGGAGGAAAGAATATTCAAATCAAATTCATTCGAATTTCTACTCTCATGATCGACATAATATTTGCATGATATCCCATAATGTATATCTTGATACAATTTGCAATTATTGTGGCAAATCCGGTCATATTTCTCATACATGCTATATTAGAAGAAATTCCCATGTGAGAAATAAGTATATTTGGGTACCGAAGAAACATGTAAGATTTAATACTAACAATCAAGGACCCAAGTATATGTGGGTACCAAAATGTCCATCTAGTACTTTATGTATGCAGGATGATCCGAAAAGAAATGGACATAAGGGTAAGGAGAAGATGAAAAAGAAGCCAAGAGTTTCTCATGCACCTAAATGGAGATTCACACCAATTAGGAGAACTCTCGAATCACCCATTGCTAGAATTGCAAAGTTTAACCATAAAGAAAGACAATGGAGAAAAGGAGTATGTTCCACCTCAAGAATGAACTACCATAGAATACCATTCAACTATCTTGAGGAGAACAAGAAAAGGAGGATCTCTCAAGCATCAAATAAAAGACTCCTGGAGTCTATATATTTTGAAAGAAGGTTGCCAGCACCCAAAGCAAGATATTCAAAGTATCAACATCATAGAAAGATGCAATGGGTAAGCAAAAGCAATCCTCCAAATATCTAAGGCAAAGGTACACAATGATAAAACCTCCTATGCTGTTGTTTTTAATATTTATTGAGGTTTATACATTGTTACTTGTTACCTTAGATATAAGCATTGCACATAAATTTTCACAATCATACATAAAGAGTTGCAATGTTTGTTAGTCTAACTTGTTATGCATATACATACTTCATGAGAAAACAATGTTTATGCATAAAGACATATTTAATTCATTATGCTCAATTGTTTCAAATTAACTATATTCTTAGAGCATTTGAATTATGATTCTTTCAAAGCTAACCATGAGTGGATCCAAGTAGAATTGGATACCCAAGAAAGAAAAATGGTTATATGATTTTTGCAGGAATAATTTGAAAAAGAAGCATGACACTAGAAGTGAACATTCGAGTGCAAGGCATGTTAACACTCAAGTATAAGCGCATAAATTAGCTTCAAAATATGGTTTATTCAAGTGATCTTGGAGGACTTGAGTACAAAGATACAAGAAGATGGAAATTAACTTGGGTGTCTACAAGTTACACTCAAGCCAGGTACACTGTATCAGTAATTTCAAAACTCAACTATTGTACTCATTCTTTCCAACTCATTTTGAGATGTTAATTCTTGCTCATTACTATATATCATTAGCAATCAATCATTTATGAGTTTTAAATTGTTTTTAGATTGCTGAATGGACTGAAAGTGAAATTGTGCATAATCTTTCTATGTACTTGAGTTTCGAAATGCATATTTCAAAAATGTACCTAGATTCCAAATTATGCATAATCTTTCTATGAATTGGAAATTTGAAATGCACATTTCATAAATTTACTTGGATTTCAAATTCATCTTGTTATAAAAATGCATACACATTATTTGAAAATTATTCATATCTTGTTTGCATTCAAATCGGTTTCAAAATTGGAAGTTAATATTTTTATAATGAAAGTCAGAATGCTTCAAATTCATTCATCAAAATATTTTTCCCATCATTGACACATTGATCTTAAATGTGCTATCCAATACTTGAACTCCATTCCTTAACATGCTAGACCTTACGTCTAAACAAGTTAACTATCTATATGAGTGTCAAGTATATTCCCTTGATAAGAATTCAACTTGTGAAAGCCTTGTGCCTAATGCATAAATCATTAGTTGGCCACGTTATTCCAAGCATTATAAATGTTCATTAGTGCATTGAATCTTAATGCATTAATCATTATTGTGGAATAACTTACCGGGATATTCTAAAACTCCAGTCATTTGGATCAATGAGTATGTGCTTTATCATCCGTAAATTCTTATACTTATATTGTTGCTCAAATGCATTACCATTTGTCTTCATCCATTTTTTGAGTAACTAGAATCTTGCACTTTAAGTCTTGCTGCCTTAAATATTTATCCATTTTAAGACACAATACTAAGAGGCAAGATTATCTCTTGATCAATACTGAAGTCATCATGCCTATATATGCCAAGATGAGCCATTTAGGCTAATTCATTTTTCATATGACTTTTGTCCTTGGGAAAATTCTCGAACATGTTAACTCTTATAATTAACATGTTATCTTTGTTGAACTCCTTAGTGAAGCTTTCTGATATATATTTTATAACTGTTGACTTCCATTGTTTTTGGCATAAGCATTGGTATTTAACAAGCTTCATAAATGAGTTTTCATGCATTCAAAATCTTAATGTCATGATACATATTTATGATTTGAAAGAACATTTGAGATTTTGAAACAATTTGCATATCTCATTATCATTCTTGAAAATTTGTTTTCATTCATGATTTATCATTTCATAAAAGTTGGTCATTATGGATAGATTCTCTACTCTCTTTGATCCAACTTACATCTATTGCATGAAAATCTTATCAATGAAATATTTTCTATGAAATGTATTTACAAATCTTCATTGATCTTTGAAAATCACCATTCATTGGTATCACTTATTCATCATGCTTCATGACTCAATGGATTGATTTTACTAGGTAAAATTATATCTTGATTTTTGTTGATTATTATACTCTTTGCTCAAATATCATATGCTTAATTGCATAGGAGCATAAGAGTTGTTATGTCTAATATTGTACGGACCCAAAAGAAGATGGGTACCAGAGAGCATATGTTTATACTTTTACAGGAGTTTATCAAGATGCTTTCATTTTGGATACAAAGGTCAGAGGCTAACAGAAAAGGCATGACTGATAGTGTTGCAGTGTGAGATGAAGCAGAATATGTGATATTAATCAAATGACATCCCGCCACTAGCAAATAACTAGCTAATGATACAATCAGAGAAAGAGAAAGAGAAGGAAGATCCCTTAGGAGACCCAGCAAAGATTATTTCAAAGCAGCACAGAGCCAAGAATATGTTTATCCAATATGAATCTTTGTTGCATAGCCACCTTCCTTATCGTTTCAAGGTGATCAGACATTTTCACTATGATATGGAGCCAACAGAGATGTTCAGAGGAAAATGCTGATATGCACAGAATCATCAAGCTTGATGAGCCTATGAGGATTCTTAACTACTATCCTAGCTCTATGTCTAAATCTTCACTGGATTATCTGCTATACCTATACTAGAGCTATGGTGAACAAGGAAAGATAACACTTTGCTAGAGTTGGCCTCCATGATTCTTCATGCTTTGGTCCATTTGGCTAAGGCTTTCTGAGAGAGGAGCTTCAACAATCACACAGAGCTTGCTACAAACAATGCTGAGATCATCAGTCAATGATAAGATGAAGCAGCTATGTGAACCAGAACTTCAAAGTTCTATTTGAGATGATGGATCACAAAATAAGGGTGTTATGTGCTATGATGAAATTAAAAGTTCTCAATGATGTTTGCTAAGCAAGGGGCACATACTAAGCCAATATGCGCATAAAGCCTTACTCCGAGCTTATCTTGATATCCTAAAGTGCTTACAGAAGACTACACTTCAGAATCCCTCAGTACTAGTCACATCATTCAATATTGACTAGGACATGATGCATCAATGGACTACAGAGGATTATGACTCGAGTGATTACGATATTACTCGAGTGAGGTATTGTATTCTTGCTTAATTCAAAATCCTTGAGTTGTATCACTTGAGTATACAATCGAGTAATGATTGAGTAGAATCACTCAAGTAACCACTCAGGTGATATTGGGTTGTATCTCTTAAAACCTCTTATTAGCAATTGCCATTTAATTTCTCTCTAAATCTTTCAAAATCATTTTCTCTATAAAGTTTTCAATGGTTTCTCAAATCCAGGAGAGTTATTAACTGTTTTCCTGATAAAGTTTAAAACCATGCATCAATTAAGGGGGAGCTTCACATTCACATGTGTTTTATATATTGAAAGCTCATCTCCTATTGGAAAGAAAATCCTTTTAACATACTCATATGTATTCACCTTGTCTTGATTAGTTTTGATGATGAGTTATTCTTATATTGTTCTTTTCATGATCTTAATTTTAATATATCATATGGAAAGGAACATTTTGTTACTTGATTGAACTAACAATTCTCTTTGCAAAGAAAGATTTAAATTTTATGACAGGAGAATTTGTGCAATAGCATTCCTCAACATACTACAAGAAGACTCTATCAACCTTGAGGATGTTTTTAACGCTCAGTCAAGGAATATATATTGGCTACAACATTCAAAGCAATACAACTGAGCATTGAACATGCTAAACAGAAGCTCAACTCAATTGGAGAATCCTGGCAATAACATGAATATATATTGAGTTGCATAACAGAAGTGTGGTGTACATCATCATGAATTAGCATTGCCAAAGGATAAAGCAACGGACTTCATGGAGCGCTTCATCAATTTTCAAAATCTACATGAGCATTTCTAAACCTTTTCTCTTTACATTTCAAGAATACGTTTCATATATTTGATTTATCTTGATTATAAAAGTTTTCTTGAAAACCTTTCCAAATTTTTTTTAAATTCCCTCTCATTAAAAATGAAAGGGGGAGTGTAAACTGTTTTCTTGGTTCATTCATTTTGATTAAAATAATTTCTACTCTATTTACTTCTTCACAAGCCTTACTTCTTTATATATTTCAAACTTTTTGCTGATGTCAAATAGGGGGAGAAAAATGTAAGAAAAATATGTATGTTGCATATGTATGTTGCATTATATATAATATGTATATTACACTTTGCATGTTGCACTTCATTCAGACATATTTTTCTTAAAGGATTTGTCATCATCAAAAAGGGGGAGAATGTTAGATATGATTAGTTTTGATGATGTCAAATATAGATATTAAGTGATAAGAGCAAAAAGTTCATATAATGTATTTCTTTGACTAACTACTATAATTAATGTTACATATTTTGTAGATTAGTCAAGCAAAGAATGAAGAAGATTGAATTAATGAAAATGAACAAGAGGAAGAAGAAGAAGAAAGAAATTGAAGATAATCAAGGCGATGCTTACTTTGGTTATGGAGAATATTATCAAGAGGAGAACTAAGAAGAAAGATATTGAAGAATGAAGAACTTGGTAGATCTATAATGAATATCAAGATTCAAGTTGTTAGATGTGATATTGGAGGTTTCTATAATGATTCCGGAGGTTTCTATGATCAAATAATGGTTGGAATATGTTAATATGAAGCTAAAATGACTTATATATGAGTTTTGGCACTTCTAGGGAAGTTATGCTCGAGCACAGGAAGAACATGCTCGAGCACAGACCACTTCACTCGAGCACGGGGTGCATACTCTGTTCTACTCTGTTTTACGTTTAGCTTGAGCGAGGTCTGGTATTTTGATCATATCTCTCAAACCACAAGTCGGATTGACCCGAAACCGGTGGCATATGAAAGAAGACTCCCAACACGTAAAATTGGCACCAGAATCACATTGAAAAAAGATTAAATGAAGGAGATATGATTCGTCAAAAATGAAATAGAAAGCACCGTCACTTTCTGACACAGGTTCGGTATTTTGAGTATATCTCACAAACCACACATCGGATTGAGACGAGACCAGTGCCAAATGAAAGTAGACTCAAAGAGCTTTCCATGGATAGGTAATTTGCATCATTTGAACGTATATTCTAGGAGCTATGCCTTCTGGAAGTGGATGCTTGTGCAGACTAGCGAAATATACACTCCTTCGATCATAACTTGCAGAATACAAGGAGTTTGGAGCTGATTCTTGTTGCATTGGAATGAATATGATAAGAGCATTCTTATGATACATCATTTGAATCAAATGAATCAAATTTTTCTAAAGTGGCCCCACATCACCCGCGAGTGTAAAAACTTTCTCTCTGAAAATGTCGTGCGAGTGATGTCCAGAAGCAGCTGAAACGTGAAGAAAGTTGCAACACTCAAGCACTAGGATTCATGCTCGAGCATTGGATGATTTCTCACTCGAGCAGGAGTTGTGTGCTCGAGTGAAGACCCATATCACCTGCGAGTGATAAATTCATCCCTCTGAAATCCTGATGCGAGTGTTGATTTTGAGAGCATATTCCTTGAGAATATGCGTCTCACTCGAGCAGAGGTATGTGTGCTCGAGTGAGGAACCATATCACTCGCGAGCACAAAATCTCACTCTTGTAAAATGATGTGCGAGTGACAACCCGAGAAGAAGCATGCACGTGAAAACTTGAGGCGCACTCGAGCAGAAGGTGTGTGCTCGAGTGAGAGACCATATCACCCGCGAGTGAGAATTCTGTCTCTCTGAAATCCTTACAAGCACAACCCGAAAAACTGAAGCACAAAGAGGAAAATAGGAAGATCACTCGAAGTGAGCCATATTGCACTCGAAGTGAAGTTCTGAAAGAAGCAACGAAGAAACACAGAGCCTCATAGCTATCAATCCAAACATGGTTAAACGTTATACAATCATTATGTTTTCACTTGTTATTGTTTCTAAACATTATCTAACATATATTTCAAGTGTAAAACAGGAGTTTACATATTTGGGTTGCATCTTCAAGAATGGAGGTCACGTATGAAAATTCTTCACTCAACGTGATGAGTCCCAGAAGCCAGAAATTCAAGTTTTGACCAATGATCCAACATACCCATGACTAATACTTCATCATATTAATGATTAAGTATTTTGCAGTGTGAAACATGATTTTAAACGTTCAGGTTGCATATTCAAATAAAAGTCAATTACACCGAATGGCGGCTACCAACCACGACAAGCAAATGACCCACCATGAAAAACTGTCGGAAACACAAAACGCTCCACAACGTGATGTACAACTCAAAATGAATTTCTTTTGCTGTCCAACTAAACGCTCCACCTTGCTCCATAACGGACAGGAGCTTGTTTTTCAAATATGCTCAAACGTTCAAATGAAGCAATGGGACTCCAACGGACGAATGTTCACAACGGTCATCATCTTCATCAACTATAAATAAGAGAGAGCATTCAACTTGGAAGAGTGACAGAAAAACTGAGAAAGATAGAGGAAACAGAGAAAAACGGAGAAAAACTGAGATAGCGTGCAACTACATAGAAATGTGAATCCTCTGCTTCTACCCATACACTCTCTATTCTACGGTTTCAATATTACTTTTCATTGAGAGAGTGATTATTTGTATTGTACTTCAGTGAGTATTATATCCACTCTGTGAGAGAGTCTGTAAACACCTTCATCTATATTTCTGAGTTGATCTCAAGGTAGAGGGACCTTGAGATGGTTTATTTTCTTACGGGGAAGCAGTAGAGAGAATTTCCGTAAGACATTCTGCTCGTAAGACTTATAAGGTGCAAGCAGTAGAGAACGTTGCTGCTCATAAGACTTACAGGGGTGTAAGCAGGAGAGAACGTTGCTGCTCGTAAGACTTGCATGAGTAAGCAGGAGAGGAAGATCTTCGGGATTGCTCTGCTCGTAAGACTTGCCGTAAGGGGGAGTATCTTGATGAGAGATTTGTAAAAGGTTTCACAAGTACCCGGCTAAACTTGTGGGATTGTAAAGGCTTTTCTTGTGCCTGGATTAAACGAGAAGATAGTGGATTTGAAAATCTCAGGAGGAGCCTGGGGACTGGACGTAGGCCATCACAAATTGGACCGAACCAGGATAAATCACAGTTTGCATATTCTCTTCCCTAAACTCTTATATTTCCAGCATATATTATTTAATCTAACTGTTGATTTATAAACCTTCATACTTACCACTTTCGTTAAGATACGAAAAGATTTCTAAAGTTCTTAAGTTTTTATTATACACCCAATTCACCCCCCCTCTTGGGTGATAGCCGGTTCTAACAGTCAGGTCCATGTTCGTGAACCCTGATATATATAAAAAAACTAAGATACATAACAATAAAACTCTTTTAAGAGGAAAGAGGATAAAGTAGACTATAAGAGTGCAATAAAGCCATTTTACCTATATTTTAAAATTCCAAATTAGGTCAATAACTTAATTAGAGATTTGTTGAGTTTAACAACCTGATTTAGAATTTTTCTATTTCTAACAACTTTATATGGGATTTTCCCTCCTCAAAACGTGATGGGTAATTTTATTGACCTCTCGATTAACATCCTCAGCGTCAATCAGGAGAATCATCTGCCACACATATTAGGATTAGGATTTGATACACACAAAGGCAACAAACCGGTCGGAACTAGAAAACTATTAACTAACATATTTTAAGTTACAATTCAAATTACAAACATTAATCAGTTTAATTATTTGACTGATCTTAGTACACCAAACAAGAAAATTTTCTTGGTAGAAGAAAGATTATTTTAATTTGTACAGTAGTCCACGCATATTATCCTTCAATCTATGATAAAGGAGGATTTTCCCGGATATGTGTGGAGCTTGACTTACAGAAACCACTTCTACCAGCATTCACAGCGTATGGTGAGGATAAACCAATCGTTTATGAAGGACTCCATCAGGTTTGCTTTGAATGTGGTGTCTATGGGCACCAAAGGTCATAATGCCCATCTTTGGGTGAAACTCGAGATTCGCAGATAGAGAGGAGTAAGGCCGGGGTGGCCACTGCAGAGGCTGTACACAATCCGGCCGTACCAGTACAAGCCCCAACCACAGCGGCGAACGCTAAACCTCAAACCTCCATTAGTGGCATCGGCAGCGCGGACCCCAGCGAATATCTCAAACCACATAATCTGGTTAGCCGGAATTTTCGGAAACGGTATAATGGAGCAGATTTGTTGGGAGCTAATATCGGGATTGCGAAATCTTTGTCTCATAATGATAATACCTCAGGGGATAAGAAGCAGGTTTTAATGAGGAAATCGGATAGTCGAGGAAAGTCAATGGGTGCAGATCCTCCGCAAAATCGGGAGTTTGGAAGGGACGTTACGAATAACGCCCAAGCATGGGTTGTGGTGGGTTCAAAACGGAAGACCGAGGTGAAGCCCACGATACGTAATAAGGAAAATAGGGGAAAGGACAGAATTAAAATCAAGAAAAAGGCCCCACAAGAGACACGTGACCGGCCCATTGGGATGGCTAATGCTTTTGCGGCCCTACAAGGAGGCATGGATGAGCATATGGAATCTGTTAGCGAGGTGAGAATGGAGAAGCCGGAATTGGACAGTGCAAGAGTGGAACAGACAGCCATACTGGTCGAGACTACTGCACTGGTGCCTAATGGTAGCGAGCTCATGAATGTAGAAACAGACCTGTGTGATAGGATGACTCAGAGAGGAGCTTTAGCAGTGGACTCACAACACTCAGTGTTAGAACAGCATGTGAACCCAACGGATAATGTCCAGCTAAGGGACAATAATTGCTTGGCAACCCCCAACACGGTTTCCCCATGAATTGCATGATATGGAATTCAAGGGGTACAGGCGCGAAGACATTTCCTAGCCTGGTCACCCAGATTCGAAACCAGTATCAATTGGATTTTCTTGCTATCTTGGAAACTCGAACGAGTGGAGTAGTTGCAGAACGGCGGGTCTCTCGTCTGGGTTTTCAGGGGTTTAATTACATTGATGCAGAGGGCTATAGCGGGGGCATATGGTGTATGTGGACTTCAAGCATTCGAAGAGTGGAAGTCCTAGAAAAACATAGACAATATATGCATGTTAGGATTGAGACCAGCTAGCGCACTAAATATCTCATGACAATTATATATGCAAGTCCAAATGTGGTGTTAAGACGGAGTCTGTGGTCGGAGTTGTATCGTTTAAGCGAGTCTATCCAGGAGCCGTGGGTCCTAGGTGGGGACTTCAATGCCACTTTATTCGAGGACGAACGCCGATCTGAGGCACAATTTTGGGTTGGTATAGATAAAGAATTCTCCAGGTGGTTTGAGGAAATTCAGTTGTTTGATCTGGGGTTTGTGGGGCCGAAATATTCATGGAGACGGGGGTCCTCCAAAGCAAGACTAAACCGAGTTTTTGCTAATGAGGGATGGGGCCACCTGTTCCTGTCAGCCCGAGTCTCTCATCTACAACACTTCAAATCTGACCACCGTCCGCTTCTTCTCCGCCTTGAGCCAGACACACTCCCATCTAAAGTTCAGAAACCTTTTCGGTTCCTAGCACCATGGGTCCTACACGAAGAGTTTGAAAATCTTGTGAAAAGTAAATAGGATGCATCCAGTGAGTGGAATGAAAATTTAGTACGGTTTGCGAAAGAATGTAGCCTCTGGAACAGAAACACCTTTGGACACGTGGAGGGATGGAAAAAAAGGATTATGCGGCGTATGCATGGCCTTAATATTGCCCTATCAGGTGGCCAAAACACCCAATACTATGAGGAGATCCAGGCTGAATTATAGAAAGAGTTGGAGAATATTCTGATGCAGGAATCCCTACTATGGGCACAAAAAGCTAGACTTGAGTGGAATGTTTATGGGGATAGAAATACTCGCTTGTTCCATTCCCGGGGCAACGGTCGACGCAAGTGCAACAGGATTGACGCCATTTGTCTAGAAAATGGGGAGTGGTCTTATGATAATACTGAAATCAAAGAGCACGCAACTAGTTATTTTGCTGCACTTTTTAAGGAGGATTGTGCCATTAGAGAGGAGTGGTGTTGTGCTATCAATTTTCCTCCTATTAGTGATCTACATTTGAGGTGCTGTGAGCGGGGGCTTTCAGAAGAGGAAATCAAATCAGCTTTATTTGATATGGGGGCGTTAAAAGCTCCAGGTCTAGACGGCTTTAATGCCTTATTTTACCAAAGCCAATGGCATATTATTGGCCCGTCCGTGTCCAGGTTTGTCAAACAAATTTTTGCCAACCCATCTATGATTAAATCGGTGAATGATACTCTACTTGTCCTTATCCCCAAAAAAGATCCGCCTGAGACCTTTAGAGACTTAAGACCGATTAGTCTATGTAATGTGGTCTATAAAATAATTACGAAGATCCTCGCCACTCGGATGAAACATTTTATGCCCCTTGTTATTTCTCCTAATCAATGTAGCTTTGTACCATGTAGACATAGCTCTGATAATATTATTATCGCTCAAGAGGTGATCCATTCCATGCGAACCATGAATGGTAAACGAGGGTTTATGGCCATCAAAATTGACCTGGAAAAGGCATATGATCGAGTTAATTGGAATTTTTTGATTAAATGTCTACAGGATCTACATCTCCCAGCAGGTTTTGTTGAGCTAATTTCTGAGTGTGTTAGTACACCACGCCTTCAACTTCTGTGGAACGGTTGTAAAGCCGACTTTTTCCATTCTTCTAGGGGCATTCGTCAAGGCGATCCCTTGTCACCATACCTGTTCGTAATTTGTATGGAACGATTGGCACATATGATTCAGAAGAAATTACAAGACGGGGAGTGGAAACCTATCCGTCTCACTCAGAGAGGCCCTCCACTCTCCCACCTATTTTTTGCAGATGATATTATCCTTCTAGCTGAAGCATCAATGGGACAAGCTGAGGTTCTTAAGGAATGTCTGGATAAATTTTGCACTTGCTCGGGTCTAAAGGTGAATACGGCAAAGACTAGGATCTTCTTCTCTAAAAATATTAATCATACTCGATGTTCAGAGATCAGCACGTATCTGGGATTTACACAGTCGGCCGACCTGGGAAAATATTTAGGGGTCCCACTTCACCATCAAGGGGTTAGCAAGGAAACATATTGTGCCACCGTTGATAAAATAAAGGGACGATTGGCTAGATGGAAGACTACGTCCTTCTCCTTAGCAGGCCGCTCAACACTTATTTCTTCTGTTACGTCGGCTATCCCGACCAATTCCATGCAAACGAGTTTGCTACCTGCTGGGACGTGGGAGGCCATAGACAGGTGTAACCGTGGGTTCTTTGGGGGGAGCTCAGATTCTCAACGAAAGGTTTCATTGGTCTCTTGGGATACTGTGTGTCGACCAAAGAAGAAGGGTGGACTCGGACTTAAACATGCAAAAACCCAAAATCATTCAATGTTGATGAAACTAGGTTGGAAAATGATTAAATGCAGAGATGATTTATGGGTTAAAGTGGTAAGAGATAAATATCGCTGCGGAAATGATCTCATGCCTGTCATTAATCACAGTAGGCGTGGATCTAATCTCTGGGCAGGTATCAAGTCCACATGGGAGTCTGTAACCAAGGGTGTTGAACGAACGTCAGGTGGGTTAACGGTGCGATGGAAATGGGAGCAAAGTGGCATCTTCACAGTTAAATCGGCATATGCAGCCATCTCGCAATGTGCGGAGGACCGACACTTTGACTGGGACCACATATGGAAACTCCGAATCCCTAACCGGTGTAAGACTACCCTGTGGCTTGCAGCTCACAGGAACCTTCTTACAAATGTCTCATGAGTCCGTAGACACCTGGCTAATACGAAAACATGCCCCATGTGTAATACGGATCCTGAGGATGTTGTGCATGCCCTCCGTGATTGCCCCCATACGTGAAAGTTATGGCGAGAGATTGTGCCTCAGAAAAAATGAAGGAAATTCTTATCGCTCAACCTGCAAGACTGGATTAGATGGAACCTTAAGGGGGATATAACCTCCCAAGAAGAATGGGGCGAACTGTTTGCAGTTGTCTGTTGGAAACTATGGCACCGTAGGAACCTTCTTGTTTTCGAGAAAAGGGAGGTCTCGCATAGTGTAATCATCCATGGTGCTAAAGCAGTGGTCGCTAGCATGTGCCGAACCCAAAACAACCTAGCTGGAACCACGGTCATGGGTAGCCGACCTCGAGACACAGGCATGGATTGGGAGCCACCAGATGCTGGTTGGATAAAAGTAAACGTCGACGGGGCTTTTTCTCATGTTACATCCGCCAATGCTTGCGGGGGAGTACTTAGAGACGCCAGTGGTGCCTTTGTTAAGGGCTTTATCCACCGTATAGATGAGGGTGACGAACTCTCGGTGGAGCTATGGGCATGTGCTAATGGTCTAAAGCTTGCATGGGATCTGGGCTATAGGAAGATTTTTCTCGAATCAGATTCCACGGAGGCAATCCAGCTGCTTCAGGATCCATTGTGTGTAACCCATGTGGATGCTGGTTTGATTATAGAGGCAAAGAACATGCTGGATAGGGATTAGGAAGTGAAGCTTGGATATGTTAGTAGAAGTCGTAACGGAGCCGCTGACATATTAGCAAAACGAGGGTTGGAAGCTGGCAGCGGGTTTCACCTGGTGTCCCAACCACCGAGTGATTTACTATCAGTGCTACGATCGGATTATGCATCTCGGTACACCGTGCCAAGGGATTAGATTTAAGGATTCATGTTTGTAGTATCTAAAAAAAGAGTTAAAACATTATGAGTGCATGTTGATTACATCTATAATAATATTAATATAATTTCTGAAAAAGATCAAAATTGATAGAAATTTCAAAATTGCATTGAATATCTCATAGCCTGATAAGTACACATTGATCCTCTGAATTGTTTTACGTCAAAATTAATTATTTCTCATTACAACGGCACAACCCAAGAAACTGTAATTATTGCACGCACATTTTGACTTTTTGATAATTAACACACACACACACACACACAACTAATTAAGTTATATATGTCGAATCTAAAATTATATATATATATATATATAATAAAAGTTATAAAAAGGAACAAACTTGAACCTTTTTGCTATTCCATGTGTTTTATTACATTAATTGATATCTCATAAGAAAGGAGATTTTTGTAAGGAAATAAGGGATTACAAAAATAAAAAATAACAAGAAGGTAGTTCCTTAATTCAAGAAGCTTATTCTTTTTTTAACTAATATATATTTTTTTTATTTTTATTTTTACTGGAAGAGATAACTTCCAACAACCTCACTACTCCCACAAAACGACATTCTAAATATTTTAATAACTAAAATATATTTTGAATTAAAATTCCCTAACTTCCTTGAATTATTTAAAATATTTAAATTATATATTAATATAGTATCATAATCCCTTAATTTTTTACTAACAATTCTGATTATGTCCTGCAATATCTCCCAAACTAAAATATTTAAAATTTGATTTTTTCTAGTGCATCTAGAGCCGGGAAATCGGGCCGAGACCGTTTAAGCCCTGTTAAGCCTCGGGCCGGGCTTGTAAATTGGAGCCTCCAAATGAAATTGGGCCTAAAAGGGCCAGCCCTGCAGGGCCAAGGGCCGGCCAGTTAGGCCCTTCCAATTTTTTTTTTACCTGCCCGACTGCCCCCTGCCCAGAGGGATTACTAACCCAAACTCCCTAAGTGACTAAGTCCCACTGACCAGCCACACTCCCACAGCGTCACACACAGCGACTGAGCGACAGCAGCTCGACCTCGTCTCCGTCTCCCACTCTCCCAAAGTCCCACTCGGTCCTCTGAAGTCCGATCTCGCCGACTCGCAGCTAACTTCCCTTCCCGTGTGTCGAAGGTCGAAGCTCATCCTTGTCGCAGTCGCAGGTCAAAGCTCGGCCATTCCGTGTGTCGAAGGTCGCCGCTCGTCCGTGTCGCAGCTCGTCCGTGTTGCAGGCTCGCAGCTCGTCCGTGTCTCAGGCTCGCAACTCGTCCCTTCCCTTCAGGCCAAACGAAGGTTAGATTCGTAGCTTTGGATTTTAATCTCTCTCAGCGACCTTGCTTCTTCGATTTGAGATTCTATTTGTGCCTCTCCAAATTCATATGGCTATATTACTTCTCTGTTTGACTGTTTCCAATTTCTCTGATTGCCTCTAAATAATGCTTGTTTCTGTGATTGCCACTGCCATTCGAATTCTATTATGTGATTGCCACTTCCACTGCCATTCGAATTGCCACTGCCATTTAACTTCTGTGATTGTTTTGGCTTAGTAATGGTTCCATTTTCCAAATTCTGGCTTAGCGATGGTTCTGTTTTCCAAATTCTGGCTTAGTGATGGTTCTGTTTTCCAAATTGTGGCTTAGTGATGGTTCTGTTTTCTTAAGTTCATTTATTTGACTAGTTGAGTGTGATTTTTGATGCAGCCTAATGTCTTCATCACAAAAAGAACAAGGAAAAACTCAAGGGACTAATGAATCATTAGCTGCAATGGATAAAGTTCAGGCATCTTCCATTCAAGAGACCAATGAATCAAAGCCTAAGAAGCCTAGAAATTTGACTTCTGATGTTTGGAGGTATTTTAGTAGGATTGATGTTAATGGAATAGCCAAGGCACAATGTAATGGTTGTCAGGGTTTATTTGCAAGGGGTGGGGATAAAGGCACTTCACATCTTAGTCGTCATGTTAAATCTTGTATTGGTTTAGAAAAATTTCATGATATTGGCATGATGATGTTGGATAGAGAAGGCAAAATGAGGTCTAGGAAACTTGACCATCAACGTATTAGGGACATTATGGCTTTATGCATAATTGAACATGATCTTCCCTATTCATTTGTTGAATATAAATAGGTCAAAGAACTACTAAGGACATTAAATCCTGATGTGAGGCTCATGAGTAGAAAAACAATGACAATTTATGTGCATAAATTTTACCACCAACAAAGGGATATTTTGAAACAAAAATTGAAGAATAGTACTGGTAGAATATGTTTGACATCTGATTGTTGGACTTCTGTGACTTCTGAAGGATATATATGTTTGACAGCTCATTTTGTGGATGAGCTATGGACATTAAACAGTAAGATACTAGCTTTTTGCAGGATGGAGCACCACATTCTGGATATCAAATGTCTAGGAAAGTGTTTGATTGCTTGCAAGAATGGGAGATTGATGATAAAATATTTTCCACAACTCTAGACAATGCGTCTGCAAATGATAATTTGCAAGACTTGTTGAAAGATAGGCTACTTTTGCAAAACAACTTTAGTTTGGTTTGTAATAGGGAATTTTTTCATGTGAGGTGTTGTGCCCACATCCTTAATTTGATTGTTCAAGAGGGCTTAAAAGTAACAAGTTTTGCTTTGCATAAGATTAGAGAGAGTATTAAATATGTAAAGGCATCTGAGGCAAGGATGAATCTTCTCAAGCAATGTGTTCAACAAGTTGGTGGTATTGACACTTCAAAGGGCTTGCAATTAGACATGGCTACTAGATGGAACTCCACTTATGCAATGCTTGAGAGTGGTCTTAAATACCGTCATGCTTTTGCAAAGATGGCTTTAGATGATACAAACTACAAGTTTGTTCTTGCACAAGATGAGTGGAATAGAGCTGAGGCAATGTGCAATTTCTTGAGGCCATTTGAGAAGATTACAAGGTTGATTTCTGGGTCGTCATATCCAACTTCAAATTCTTATTTTATGCAAATATCAAAAATTGAGATGTTGCTTACTACAAATATGGGAAGCCCTGACCCAGTGATTCGAGAGATGTCCATGAAAATGAAAGAGAAGTTTGACAAATATTGGCATAATTATAGTGTCATTCTTGCAGTTGCAGTAGTTCTTGATCCTCGATGGAAGTTCAATATTATACAATATTTTTATGGAAAGATTGACCCTATGACTTGCAATGAGAAGATTGCCAATATAAGAAGTAAGCTAAATTTCATTTTCAATGAATATTCCAATGTGGGGACATCTCTTCCAACTCAGAGAGTTGAAGGTGCATCAATCACTAGATCTTTAACAATGACGACCCATCATCCTTCTCAGACTCCAAGTGCTTCAGTAACCTCCTTTGATGATGCATTTGATGTATGTTTTAATTTTAGTGTTAATTGCATTTGTTGGGTTATTCATCTAGTATTTACTTGAATGTTTTGTAATGATGCAGGATTATGAAGATATTTATGCGATGATGGATCATTCTTCCATGAACAAGTCTGAGTTGGAAACTTATTTGGAAGAACCAATACTAAAGCCTGATAATTGGAAAGAATTGGATGTTTTGAACTGGTGGAAGAGCAATCAACAAAGATTTCCGATTCTTTCAAAGATGGCAGCTGATATTCTAAGCATTCCAATCACTACAGTAGCAAGTGAATTAGCTTTCAGTATTGATTCACGTGTTCTAACAAAATATAGAAGTTATATTCTTCCATCTAACGTGCAAGCTCTTATTTGTACTCGCAACTGGATATGCATGGATTCACATATGATGGTAATTTACTAATTTATCCATTTAATTACACATACATAACAACTATACTCTGAATTTATGATTTTGGTTTGTCATTTCTTGTAGATAAAGATTATGGATGTATTCATGATGCGGGAGAAGAAATTCTTGATATTTTTACTCCTCAAGTAGAGCCTACTACACAAAGTGTAGCACAATCAAATGTGCTTCAAATTGATGATAGTGACGAAGAAGATGAAAATGATAGTCGTCACACTAATATTGTGTAGAGGTTAGAGTATTCAGTTTATTGCCTTATACTTTGGTCTTTGTGAGTTTTGGACATGATTTTACTTTTGATCATGTATTAGTAACTGTGTTTGTTTCTTACGTGGGACATGTTTTAAATTTAATGTTGACAACGTTTATGTGTTCAATTAGAACTTTGTATATCTCTCTAAAAGAAAATATACTGGAAAAATAGTCAGATATTGCGAAAAAGACTTCTCGGCCCTGCGGGCCGGCCCTGGCCCTGATGCTCTCAGGCCGGGCTTGGAAAAACTGCAATTTTCCTGACCCCGAGCCCTTTAGGGCCGGCCCTATTAGGCCCTGGCCCTTCAAGGGCCAGCCCTGATTCCCAGCTCTAAGTGCATCCATCACTCTGAAATATTTTTTTAGGTATATCCAATGTCTTAAAGTATTTTGTGGTGCGTCCATGTAGTATTTTTTCTGGTGCTTCTAGCACCCCACCGTAAAGTATTATCAAACATGTATAAATAAGAGTAGAGAAACATATACATATAATGATATGACAGATTTTCAGCTCGAGTTCTAAACTTATATTTTGAATTGGGTAAAGTTGAGAGGAATATATTTTTCAAAATGCATCAATACCCGCCCCACAGCACTGAGTAGCCGGTGCCTTTATTATTACCATGATTAATAATTATTATTATTGGTATATTTGCTCAAGTGTGTTGCGAATCTTCAATTGATATTTTTTCTTAATCTAGAGACTGTGGTACGAATACATGCATGTGATGTGGAAGCCATGATCCGTTGAAGAATAGTCAATTATGGGAGTTTGTATACGTGTCGCTGCAATGCCCCGTGATATGCTGATAGTATGTTAGAAACATGCGAAGGTTGCGCATTCATTCGTCAATGTTAAGAATAAACCTCGACTGAGAATTTAGGTCTTCGCTTTCAAATCCTTATAATAATGTTCAACAATGACTCCAAACAAAACAACCTCCAGCAGTCTAGCTCAGTTGTGGTCTTGTGGAAGCGTATATTTCTTTTTATTTTTTTGGAGCAATAAATATGATTATTTATTTTCTTCCGCGGCGAAGTGTAATAGGGGCGATGACCCGGTCGGTCCAATTCCTTCTGTCTATATAATCCATGTCATTTTTTCTCTACTCTTATTGTAATAGCATGACATTTTACCCTGGAAGATGCACGGTTTAAATTATTACGACAAATAAATAGGTTTGAGGTCACAAGTATAATGGACTGAACTAATAAATCAAACAATTGATCTATTATACTTATAGACTTATAGTCAATTTTCAAATAAATAATAAACTTTGAATGATGTTTTGAAAAAGTTCTATGCAGTAACAACGAAAAATTATAACAATATAATAATGGAAAAATCTGAATATTTTGAAGTTCTATAATTAAACTTCTTGCGACTTGTAACTTACAACTTATTATTGTTTCAACTATTGAAATTATTAGCTTATCAAATCTATCATTTATCAATTGTATTATTCGACAAAAAAAAAAAAATTGTTTTATCCGTTAACTAAAACCATCATTAATTCGTACTTCATGGCTTAAAATTCATTTAAAATTGTTGGGCAACAAAATAAAAGGATCAGTTTAAAATTGATCTTACTTGTTAAAGTCTACTTTATCTTATTAATTATAGAGTATATAATGTAATGATTTCTATCCAAATTTTTAATGGAGATTTCGAGTTTTAAGAACGATTATATAATGGAGATTTTGAGTTTTAAGAATAGAGAGGATGAACATGCTGGCTTTCAAAGAGAAAGACATGGTGATACCAAGAAATTTTCTAAACTAATGGTTAATAAATAATAAATACATTGAATTTTTGAAAGAGAGATGAATCTATTGCTTTGGAAAGAAAAAGATGTGCTCGCTAATAAGTGACCAATCAAATTATTTTAAATTTTTTTAAGACCAATTTGAAACATTTATCCCCAATCAAGATTTATCTTGAACCTCAATTTTTTTTCCAAAATTTATTATGTTCCGCATTTTACCCTAATTCAAGTATAATAAATCAATCATCAATCATCAATCATCATCAACTTTATTATATACCCGCTTTGAAACCCATTTAATTTAAACACAGTTCGCGTTTTCCATCTCAAAATAAATCTAGATATTATTACAAATTATGACCTAATATTGACACTTTCCCTTAATTCCAAAAAGTTTGACTGCTTCTTCAATCTCCTATTTTCTTTTATTCCTCATTCCACTCATAAAGGGATTTTTTCTTTCCTTTTCTTTTCTTTTTTTTTTTGATAAACCCAACTCTTTGTGATTCTATTCATATTAGAATTTGGCCCATAATAGTGATCGTTATGAAAATAGAGATAGTAGTTTTGATGAAATCTCACGTTATTTGAATTGTAGGTATATTTCTTCATGTGAAGATGCATGGCATATTTTGAGTAATCATATTTCCTTCCGGTAGCGCATTTCTCAATTTTAGGAGATGTAATTTATTTTCATCTTTTACTACTTTACTTTTTATATCTGATTTTTCTTAAGGTAGGGGAGAGTTACAAACAATTCTTCTAATTTTGCCATCACTGAATTATATTAATATTGCGCAACGCATGGGAGTAAATACTTGTTAGTAATAAAATTGTGCAGGCAAGTCAATTACTATTTTTTAACTAAATAAACTCCCAAGCAACGTGACGTTTAAACTTTAAAGATAACGTAATTTTTAAAATTTTTCTTTATTAATTACATCATTAGATGATATCTAAATGCATGGGAAGTCAAGATCATGAATTGTGTGACTCTGCCGCATAAATCGAGGGATTATCACGAATTATTAGGAACTATCACAATTTAAATTTAATTATTAGGATGATCTAAACTTATCATCTCTATACATTCAATATTTATTGAATTTTATCTTGCAATTTTAAGGCTTGTTTGGTTTGTCGCATTGCAACCTGTAGTGCAATACGATGGGATGTGATGGTAATACAATGTAATATTAATTACAGGGCTAGTATTTGGTTTGATTTTTTTAACAAGGTAAACTATTTTATTTTTTATAATTATTTAAAATTAATATATCACACAAAGTCTATTATAGCCTTAACATAATCTTTGTGGACAAAATTGCTTGGTTGTAGTGGTGGAGGCGACGGTAATAATGGTGTGGCGGTAGAGGAGGTTGTAATATCCCAAATTTAGTGAAGGTTAAGTTTTCTAAAAAGAAAATTTAAATGGGAATTTGATAATAAGCCAAATTATGGAACTTACGAAATTAAAGGAAAATTAAATTAGATAAAGGGAAAAATTAGGGCCTAGTGTGTGTATCTAATAGGATAAAATTATACCTATATATATATATATATATTAAAACACACACACCCTTTTTACCGACACACACTACACTTGGCATTCTGTAAGAGCACACCATCGGCCATTACCTTGCACTCATCATTAAAAATTACATGGGCCATTCACAAACACACACACACACACATTTTACGTGCCCACACTCTCAACGCCTCACCACACTTTTATCTGACCATATGATTCACATCTGCACCCACTCAGCCATTTAATTAGGCATTTACTCACCTCTCCATTCACCAAGTCTGCCAGAGAAAGAGAGAGTGAAAGAAATAGAGAAAACAGAATAGAAAAGAGAGGGAGAGACGTGAGAGAACCGGAGGAAGTTATGTTGGAGTAGAGGAAGAAGGAAGCTCTAAATCTTACATGCAACCACTGATCCTTGTATAGGTGAGTCTCCTACACATTTATTTTCATTTTCCCATTGGATTTGAGGTTGTTTTCTGCGTTGTTTAGTTGTTGGAATTGAGAATTCGCCAGAAAATTCTGTCACCAACAAGTTGTTAAACCAGTGATTGTGTGACCATTTTGGGGTGAATTTTTGGGATTCTTTGGTTCTGAAATTTGATCATTAACCTCAGGATATATGTGTATGAGAGTATAGAGTTAAAATTTGTGAGGTTTAGAGTATAAATTCATGTATACATGTTAGTTTTCTCAATTCTGTTTTGCTATCCAAAAAATAGAGTACATACCTTAAACTTGTAATATCTTAAATAGAGGCTATTTTCGAATGGAAATTTTGAATGGGTCTTTTTGTATAGATATTTTAGGATATGTAGTTGATGATAGAATCAATAAAAATACAATTTGGAGTGAAAATGGATGAATTCTTGATTTTTGAAGTTAGACTGTCAAAACTGACGTTTTTGGGAGTCAGTCAGATTCATGTTGCGTTTTGACCAGACAAACCTTCGTGAAAAATTATGAAATATTACAGGAATATAGTACACATTCATAGCTTTCCAATGAGTCCAAGAACGCATTATTTTGATATATGTAGAGAGAGTTATGATTTTTGAAAGTTAAGTCAATAACAGAGAACATTCAGGACGTTCAAGTCTAGCAGTTATGATTTTCAATAATTCTGGGAAATATTAGATAGCATCTAGTAGTTTTGGGTATTTGTACATGAAACTACACATAAATAGCTTTCCATAGAATTTTAGAACACTCCATTTCAATTTTCGTAGAATTAGTTATGATATTTGGAAGCTGAGCTTTGTTTCTGAAATACAATCTGGAATAGTAGTAGTTGGCTGAATTTTGGGGTGATATATGTAATCAGTAATTATATTTGAATATTTTTTCCATGAAAGTACATTTAAAGTGCTTCATTTAGACTTTAGAATCAGTTAATTTAGAATTTTCTAGAATTAGTTATAAATTTTCAAAGTTGATTGAAAATTTGTCAGTTTCTGGAAAATCGTGAAACTGTCGTTTGGTAGTGATTTTGCAAAAATTGAGGTCAAAAATGGATTCCTTGAGTTAAAATATGTCAGAATAGCCTAGGTCAAAATTTCTGAAAAAGTATAGTTGGACCGGGTATGGTGGGACCGAGACCGGGTCCCAGGGGTATTTTGGTAAATTTTTATTATAGACTAATATAACCACCAAAAACACTATGGAAGTCTCTAAAAAGGTGCATGAATGGTTTTTAACCCAATTCTTATACATTTGAAATTTTAGGACTGAATTAATCGCCTGAGCCATTGGTACGTAGTTTGAGGAACTATTCTTGTGTAGCAAAAATGGACATAAGGTTGTAACTCTATCTCTCATACACTATGTGAATGTTGATATGGTATATGTTGCTATATTCTGTAATATGAACACGTGCCTTGGACACACTACCAAGTTGTGGTATGGGACTCAGCTGAGGTACACGGATATGTAGGGGATCCAAAGAGTCATTTGGCCCTGAGTATTGTATACACATATGTTATAGTATGAATTTTCATTTACATTATATGGTGCATTACATATTTAATTTTCACATTTTATATGATGGATTTTGTGTTACTACTGAGATTCCTTGGAATCTCGCCCTTGTTCATAAATAATAAATGTTCCAACGGGAACCAGTGGCTCCAAAGGCAAAGTGGGAGACAAGGGCAATTGAGATGTGTAGGTCCAAGATTAGAGTTATTTGGTTATATTAGTTTAATTTTAATATGTTCGATATTTTGGACAAAATTTGTACATATTATCAAACCCTGCGGGGAAGACTCTTGTATGTAAATTTGCACTTATTAATATTAGTATATGTTTGTGCTATTTCTGTGTGCCGGTGGAACTGTACCATTATTACTTTATGAATATTGAAATGTAAATGGGTGTTGACAGAGGTGGTAGTGGTGGTGATAGTGGTAGCAATGATGATAGTTGTCAATCCATAAGGATTATGACCAAAGTGAGTTAATTATTGTAACCATGTTCTTAATTAGGTTGAATGAAATTATTTGAAATTGAGTATATCAATTAAGGAATCTTCGCTAAAAGCAATTAGGTAAAACAATGGTAATTGTAAACTTGATTCTACTTCAACACTTCAAGGCTTAGGATTACTTCTTTCCCATTTTATTTCATAAAACTATGCAATAAAATCACTTATTCTAGTTAAGTGAGTCTATATGCTAGTCAAAGATCCTAAAATCATCAACCAAGCTCTCTTAAGTCAAGATTAATTTTCAATCTGCATTAAAAATATTCAATCTCTTGTTTATAATTTAGGAATTTGGGTAGAAGAGGCCAAACTTTGCAATAAAAACACCGAATCATAAGTACCAAACACTATGACCACATCATCTTCATTTCTTTTCAAACAAAAATGCTTCAAATAGAAAATGTGTTCATTCACATTAATTCTATGCACTTTATCAATCATCAGAAATTTCAGAGTACATGTATTCATTAAATCCAAAGAAGACATAACAAGCATATCCATACAAACAAAAGTAGGAGCTTCTAAGAATTTAGAACACCCAACAAAATCCACTTGACTCTTATTAATAAGAGTAAAAATTTCAACAGGAAGATCATATGTAACTACACTTGGGACCTCAACATTAGTCTCAATATCAAAATCACAAAGTTTAGGCTCTCAACTGAAACCTCTTCTAGACACTGAACATTGTTCTCTTCTATATTAATTTCCAACTCACAGTCACCCCCAATATTACCACAAGCTGGTAGTAATACTTTATCACTCCCTATGGTAGATTGTTTACTTGATACCTCATCTTTCATAGGAGAATCTTTAATATATCATTGAAAACTCCTTTTGACTTTAAAGAGTCAAGAATAAAAGTCATTTCATCAACTTGAAATGCTTCATATTGAGCATGATCATTGATTTTGTTTTTTTGAAAAATTCTCAAGAATGCATTTTGACCTTCTAGAAGGTATAAAAGCAAATCCTTTGTGGTAAGCTCCTCCCCATCAATAGAGGTAATTTCATCTACATGAGAATTCGGTGACATATAAGGATGTGATGCATATGAAAGAAGCAAGTTAGGATCCCAAGACAATGGTTGTTCTTTATTCCATCCAAGGCTACAAGTATTATCTTGAAAATCAATATGAGCCGTAAGAAAATCATTATCCATATAATTCAAGGTTGAGATTTGGGGACATTTCCCTCTCAAGGATAATCCCCACAAAAATCACAACAAACACTAGTGGAAAATAGACTTTTTATACCAGTTAAAAAAAGACTTTTTAGACCGGTTGTACATTAGGTCTTGTTACAACAGGTCTTAAAAGTCTGTTAGTTTTTAGACCAGTTGTTACAACCGGTCTTAAAAGTAATTTAAGACCGGTTGTCCCTACAACCGGTCTTAAAGTACTTTTAAGACCGGTTGGCACTACAATCGGTCTTAAAGGTTTTGTTTTTTTTATAAAAACGTCCCTTTTATATATATACGCACTAGACCATGATGGTTGAATTCAAGTTATGCACAGGTGAATAGATATTCTCAATATCATGTTAACAAGCAAAAGGTCAAAATGATAACAGAAAAGAACCCAACTCCAGCAATAGGTTCAAAGAACCAAATTTAGTAGCTATATAGAACAATCACAGATTTGAATTTCAATCTTTAAAGGCAGCAGTCTATAGCAAGCTAAATGAATTGCAAATGCACATTTTCACCAATTTTCAAACAACATACATCCACTTCAGAAACAAAAAGCAGACAAGAAATTCATATCAAATGCATAGAAAATGCCAAACAGATTTGCTCAATTTCAGCAAAGGCTTCATAATGATGCAGAAATTTATTTAAATCTCAGACTTAAGGAAACTATGCATGACAGCTTAATGAACAACATTCAATAATAGAAAAGATTTGGATTTAAACATGTTTTAGAAAAATGCTTTAAAAATATATTTTCTCCTCAAATATATCAAACATATTTTCAATAAAAATAAAATAGAAAACAAGAAGACCCAGCATGCTATAGATTTCAAAAACTTGTAGCTAGGACATAAATGATTGCTCCTAAAAATAGAAGACTTCTACGAAGGAAACGAAAAAATACACTCAATCAAGAAAGCTACTAGATGAAAGCCATATGAATGAATAAAGCCTAACATCAATGTAAGAGTCAATTGCAACAGCTGACAGAAGGGATAATATTCCTGATACACTTTTCATTTCATGAGGCCTTCAATTATATTAAAGTTAGGTAGCTGTTATGAAATACGGAATAAACTTGACAAACTAGGAAAGCTACAAAATATATTTACAATACTTAATAGCAATTCACCAATTATAATATAAAGCATATTTGACAGAAAATTTAACATAAAGCATGATGATGTAAGTGCAGTTTCAGAGCATGGTTCTGCTCCTAACAGACAGGAAGCATATTAACAGTCAATAGCCATGACATCCATAACATATGAAATTCTCAATCAACAAGTCTCAATACATATTGCAATTTGCAACCAATAGACACCAGTAGAAAGCAACATGAATCACTCGCTTGATGACAACAATTCCCATAATAAGAGTTAAGAATTAGAAGATAATTATTTGGAAACGTACTTATTCAATGGAATATGCTCGAATAGCCTAGCAGTAGGAATTGTTCCACATAAATCATTGTTGGAAACATCCCTGAAGAGAAAGTTTAGAGTGCATTAGACTGTTTGTATGGGTGTTACTTCAGAATACCACCATAGAATTGCAGTATAAAGAAAATTGTTTGTATGGGTGTTACTTCAGAATACCACGAGGAGGAAATTCACTCAATTTCTTGCAATTTCAATGTGCAATATGAAGTTGTCTAAAACTAAAACATAAAGTAGTGTCCAAATAGAAGATTTTGCTCAGAAAAATTACAAAGGTCAATCCCTCAAACATAAATTAAAAACTCACTATTTTTGTAATAGCTCATAGATGAATTCAGCACAACATGTGCGAATGAAATCAATATCTTCTTCAAGAAAGGGATCAGCAAGATCAAACATTTGTAACACCAAAACCAGACAAAACATTAACTTAGTAACTTAAAAACAATAAAGTAATACGAAAGTTCTGAAATCTAAATTTACCTCTTGAGTAAAATCAGTCGTGCCTAGAGTGATAATATTGTAAATGTGTCTCAACACATAAAAACCGCATAAGTTGGGCCCCTGTAGTTGCCTACGGCTCTGAGAAAAAACATGATATCATTAAAACAAATATAAAGGCATGGCTTATTACATTCTTTAAACAAATCAATATGTACTAACCTTTGGCATGATCCATGTAGGGTCCTTTAAGTCACGAACATGCTTACTACAAGCAGTGTGTAGGAATGTCCGCATAGCCCTGTGATCATCACAATGACAAAGGTTATTGGTTTTACACAGATTCCATAAACTTTGCATACAAAAGGTAATAATGCAAGAAAACTAATGAGTTCATGGTCTTTTTCAAAATCATTCCCTGGTTTGAAGTGGAGGGAACATAAGAAGATGACAGTGTAACTACTCTTGCATAGAAGAAGCAACTGCCAATGATCACTGAAAAAAAGAAGAATATCAAGCAAACATAAAACATTATATAAATTATAAAATATCATTTTGTTTCTTACCCATGCACATATGGAGCCAAGAAACACTCAGTTCCAGTTTCACTAAGCCTTTCTGATAAGTATCTATGTCTGCTAGCAGCAGTAGTCCCTTTCTCTTGGATGTGATGGGGGCATAAGAATCCAAATTTTTCGCTTTTGCCAGAGGAGACCAACCTACGATGCATGTACCTACAATAATGCAAGCACATAAATAAAAGGTGAACGGTGAAACTTTTAAAATATTTACTTTGAATTGCAGAAGATACTTATATTAAGAACAGTTGGACAATCCCAATCGTAAGATTTTGTTTAGGAGCTACTAGGGACATCAAATCATCCCTCTCAAGATAGCATGTCACCCCTGACTGTCCAACACTCAATCCGTAGGCCACTCTCTTCTTTTAAAGGATGTATCATATGCCATCAGAATCACTTGTTGCATGATATTTAATGGAGGCTGTGAAACTTCTTGCTGAGTGAAGGGAGCTGGACTTGGTGGCCTTGGGGCTTTGATCGGACTTTCCTCGGCTCGAACAGAAACAAGGTGCATTGGCCACAAGATGAACGTACCCAGGACATCGCTTACGATCTTGAATTCATTAGAAGGGATAGGGACAGGTGCATCTGCAATGATCACCTCGTCAACTGACGCTCAGACTTGATCAGCTTCCATTTGTCGGTGGTGGACAGTTGATCCCAGGTTATGCACACTACCCCGTGCAACTAACCGTCTCAGAGGATCTTCGACAAAAATATCACAAGGCTCAGTAATTTCTCTTGCAGGACCCTCTGATGACTGCTCGATGTTGCAACAACTCCCTTTAGTGCTCTGCTTATTAGGATCAATCGATTGTAGCTGGGGAGCACTGGTATCTTGTCTTGAGCTCATAAACACTATCATTTCCTCTTTCATCTTGCTCAACCGGGTCTCTAATAGTGCATTAAATTATGCTTCAGTCTCGGCCTTTGCTTTTGCTCTTGCAGTGGCCAACATAGTCTCCAATTCCTTCCTAGTCACGATATTTAAGGAATGGTGTACGGGGGCTCCAAAGTAATCCCGTATCCCTACCCCTCCTCCAACTCCCCTGACACGGCTTGGATGCTCATGTTTGCCAGTAGCAATAGTTAGAATATCATTCCTGCCCTCCAACGTAAAAGATCCCTCAACTTGTTTTTTTCTAAGTTCCTCCTATAAGATAATACAAAATAACAAACATAAGTAATAATGTACATTTCTTATGTAATTAATAACAGCAACGATATATACTTACAATTCTTTCACCTACTATATGAGATTATTCACTCGTATAAGACCCACTACTCTTTTGGTGGGCAAATTGCCATTTTTCTTCACGACGAATCGGAGATGGTGGAGAAAGAAGAACAGAAGGATCGGATTGAGATGCTTTTTCCAATCTCTTCCATTTGGCCGCCAACAAGTCTCTTTCAGCCTTTGCATAACCCCCACGAGACATTGTATGAGGGCAATCATTCTTTCTACCACTCTCTTGTGCTTTTGGCCTTTTTGCCTACGAATAAAAAATGATACAAAGGGAAAGTGTTATAATCAATTAAGATAATTGCTAAGTAAATAAAACAAAAAATAAGTCAACTAACCAAAGATTTTGGAGTAGTCCAAAGCCTAACAAATGCTTGCCAAGTCGCTTGATCAAGAAATGTATACTTGTCGCACGGATTAGGATGAGGCTGACCATCTTTCACCTTGATATGAATGTAATTGTTGGTCAGATTTGTCTTAAGCTTTCTTTAGCGCTCATAACAATACATCATTGTCTTGTTGTACAAGATCTCACTCTGAGGAACGTCATAGGTGAGCTAGAATGCATGCATTGAAGGAGTAAGTGACAAATTTGTGGCATTTGATAATAATTAATTACATAAAGAAGAGAATTGTATACCTGGATAGTGTCCCAAATATGTTGCTTCACCTTTTTATTGACATTTCTCCACTCCTCTATCAAGATGCTCGGCTTGTTGCGTGCAAGGAGGCGGACAAAACTCCTATATCGTTGTGCATTAGGCTCGATTGGTTTCCAATATCTATCAAACTCAATCGGTATCTTTTGGCCTGTGCTCTGACTGAGGGAAACGTTTGTCAACCGTGTGCCATGTCTACCCCTCCGTACAGATTGGCTACTGCACTCACTATGACCCTGGCTCTGAGCATTGCTAGGCTCGCCCTGATTAACACTAGCTGGCTGACTTTGCTGAGCACTCACCAGTGGAAAAATGACTTTTTAGACCGGTTAAAAATGACTTTTTAGACCGGTTCTGGATTAGGTCTTGATACAGCCGGTCTAAAAAGTCTGTTTCTTTTTAGACCGGTTGTATCAACCGGTCTAAAAAGTGACTTTTTAGACCGGTTGGGTCTACAACCGCTCTAAAAAATCTTAACTTTTTAGACGTGTTGTAGACACAACACGTCTAAAAAGTAAGAGTTTTTAGACCGGTTGTAGACCCAACTGGTCTAAAAAGTCATACTTTTAGACCGATTGAAGACACATGTCTAAAAAGTCACTTTTTAGACGTGTTGTAGACATAACACGTCTAAAAAGTAAGAGTTTTTAGACTGGTTGTAGACATAACCGGTCTAAAAAGTATTGTTTTTTTCAAATATCTATATTATTTCTTCTTCTAACCCACTATCCAGCACTTGAGAAGAGACCCAACATTTTTAAGAGTATAATTCAATCTATAATTTCAACATTCTCATTTCTACAACTCAATATTTTCCAATAACAATTCAAATGTTTCAAAATGAAATTTAATATGAACAATTTTCCCATTCAAATATCGTTTAACGAAAATATGTCTCATTTATCTCTTCTAACCCTATATCATTCCATGTCTCTCCCCTGCTGATCTAAAACTTCCCTTCACTGAGTTTCTTCAACCTTCCTCCGATTCTCCTCAAGCATCCTTCACCAAGCTCTTCTTTCTCTTTCTGAGCTTGCTCCTGGTAAAAGTAACAGACTTTTTAATTGGACAAATTACTTAAAATTGCAGGATTACAGTAATTTTAAAATTTCCAAATAAAAACTAAGGAAAAAGAATCATTAGTAGCCCTGAACTTCTATTATACCAAAAGAGAACAAGATATTCATGGTCATCACACCAGATCAAAGTATTAATTTAAGTCAATACCTCCTTCCGCCTAGCCTCAATAAGAGCAGCTTATTTTTCTTTCTCAAGTTGAGGTGCAACTCCATCAATTAGTCTCTTTTCTTTCTCATACGTCTTCCACTCTCTAAGGAGTCTCTTCTTTCTATTAACTTCAAGTTTGCTTCTTGTTGCCACCTGTGAATAAATGATAACAAACTTGGATAACTAAAAACTTGGACAACAGGATGGACAAAAGAAACTTGAATAACAGAGATATCTGCTTCATTTTAGCCCCTTTTCATCCTTGCAGATAATCATAATCATTGGCAAACAAACCTTCATGATGACAGGCACTAAAAAATGCTTATGTTTTTAAGTCATACCTCTATTGAACCATGATTCAAACAAATGAGTATCCAAACAGGTGAACAAGTTGAACTATAGCAAACTGTCAAATAAGCTAAAAATGAAAAGAATTTTTCGAAGAATGCCTTTTAATGAAAGTCTGGAAATTTTTCAAAGTAATTCCTTCAAAATATAAATTAAGTTAAATCATAATCAAGAGTCAATTAGTTGTTTTTTCAATGAAGGCTATGGCTGAGCCAATATGAAGGCTATGGCCATAAGCACCACCATGACGATGCCAGTCCAGCCCTCCGTCCCCTCCGTCCTTAGTAAAGTCAATTAGTTGTTTTTTCAAGATTAGAATAAGAAAGTTCGAAACCCAGAAACAACAGCGGCATAACATGGATCACCATTCCAAAAATTTGATCAACAAAAGATGAAACCCTAGCCGTAGATCCAAAGTAGGAAGATCTTAGAACATAAGCAAGAAAAACTTACATGAGAGGTAGAACAAAGCTGGTGGAGCTCGATGATGCGCGTTTTCCTTGTGCTTGTGGAAAAATTAGGGGTGGCGAGGGATTTTCGTGAGACGCAGAAGTAGAGATGATGAGCGCACAGCGAGGGATTTCCATGAGAGGTAGAAGCAGAGACGGTGAGCGCATGGTGAGGTGAGGGATTTCCGTCTGGGAGAGGAAGAGAGCAAAAAGGCGGCCTTAAAGGCGATTTTGCACTAGCGTTTAGATCGGTTTAGAAGACAGCCGGTCTTAAAGATGAATTAAAGATGATTTTGTACTAGTATTTATATCGGTTTAGAAGACAACCGGTCTTAAAGATGAATTAAAGGTGATTTTGCACTAATGTTTAGATCGGTTTAGAAGACAACCGGTCTAAAAGATTTCATTTTTAAGATCGGTTATTAGTCAAAACCGGTCTTAAAACTTCCTGATATTTTTTTTTAATTTTATTTTTAATTTATTTAGACCGGTTGTCTGAATAACCGGTCTAAAAGCTTGCAAAAAAATTTATTTTTTTAAAATTTTTTATCTTTTTAGACCGGTTATTTTTATAACCGGTCTAAATTATTTATTTTAGACCGTATATTTTAAGAACCGGTCTTACAAGTTCTTTATAATTACAAAATTGCCACCGCACCTTTTTTTTAGACCTTATCCGTTATAACCGGTCTATATGTGACGGTCTAAAAAGGTAATTTTGTACTAGTGACTAGCTGGCTGACTCTCCTGAGCACTAGGTGGCTGACTCAGAGGTGTAGGAGGTGGCTGATCCTCTATACTAGGATGCTGGGGATTCGTCATTTGCCTGTAATGACAACAAAGAAAGATAAATCCTAAGCTATGACATGTGAAGACTATATCGATAAAATAACTAAACATATTCTTTAGATATAAATCATAATCATAATTACTTTAGTTAGTTAAGTTCAAAGTAGTATCATAAAGAGATATCCTCCCATATTCCCTCGTGATGATCATTTCATGTGCCATGCGCATTATCTGCTTCCTCTTCTTCATTCAGTTCTGGTAGACCCCTGGAAAAAGAAGGAGTCTCAAGAAGATCATAATTTGAGTGACTTTTCTTGTCAATATCAATGACCCTTTTTCCTTGGAGAGCTACAGACCACATTTTATTTGCCTGATCAGTGATATAGAACACTTGTTGTGCCTGATCTGCCATAATGAAAGGTTCATCTCCAAAACTTCTACTATTCAGATCTACTAATGTAAATCCTAACCTATCGATCTTCACACCATTATTGACATCAACCCACTTGTATTTGAAAATGGGAAATCTAATTTTAACATAATCAACCACCCAAATATCTTCAATCACCTTATAATAAGGTATGGCAGCCAATATAGGGTTCTTATCTTTCGAACTAGAGAAGTGCATAGATTTAGCCATTAATACAACACCACTTTTCTGGATGGTGCTCTTATCATCTAGGGACTTCGTGTAAAAGGTATAACCATTAATCACAAATGAAGTCCAACTTATGACATCAACTTCAGGACCACGTGCTAACCAATTTATTGTATCAGAAACACATTCTTCTCTGTCAACCTTTTATTTGAACTAATGTGCGAAAGTTCTGTTATGCTCCCTAATTAACCTTTGTTCAGTCATTCTACTATTTTGTTTCCGTACAATTTCTTTATGGGCATTCATGTAATATTGAACTTCAGCAACATTGTTCAAGATTTACAAGTGGACTTGTTGTAATTCATCAGCATCTATGCTCTTTACTGTTGCCCCGCGCTACCCCCTTCTTGATCATGACATTTAGGAAGGCCAATATGTCATACATTTGACAAATAATGTTGACAAAATTCCATAGCTTCTTCAGAAACATATTTTTGAACAATAGATGCTTCAGGTCGGTTAGGGTTCTTCACATACCCTTTTAAGATTTTCATAGTTCTTTCGATTGGGTGCATCCATTAGAAATAGATAGGGCCACACAACTTTATCTCCCTCACTAGATGAACAATCAAGTGTACCATGATGTCAAAAAAGGAAGGAAGAAAAAGCTTCTCAAGCTAGCACAAGATCTTATATCCTTTATTTTCCAATTCCTCCAATCTTTCCATGTCAATGACTTTACAACAAATGGCATTGAAGAAGAAACAAAGTCTAGTCAATATGTATTGAAGATCATATTCGGCAATGCCTCGAATAGCTACTGGGAGTAGTTGTTGCATTAAAACATGACAATCATGAGACTTTAGCCCTATTAACTTCAAGTCTTTCATCGATACAAACTTTTTAAAATTTGAAGAATACCCTGAGGGAACTTTAGCGCTATGTAAACACTCACAAAAGCTTTTTTCCTCTTCCTTAGACAAAGTATGAGCAGCTTGAGGACAAAAAGTTCTATTGCTATATGGCCTTGGATGTAAATCTTCTCGTATTCCTATTTCTTGCAAGTCTAATCTTGCCTTCACGCCATCCTTAGAACTTCCTTGTATGTTGAGCAGTGTCCCAACAATACTATCACATACGTTCTTCTCCACATACATGAAATCAATACAGTGTCTGACGTCAAGATTGCGCCAATATGGAAGATCGAAGAAGACGGACCTTTTTTTCCATATATTTTTC
The DNA here is from genome assembly GCA_963210345.1 of Inga oerstediana. Lineage (NCBI taxonomy): Eukaryota > Viridiplantae > Streptophyta > Magnoliopsida > Fabales > Fabaceae > Inga > Inga oerstediana. The sequence goes on from OY723403.1 coordinate 70,154,288, forward strand.
TCATTTCTACTCTTTGATGACTTACCAAACAAAGTATTGATATTTTTCAAATTTTCAAAAATTTTCTCCCTAGTCAAGGCCTCTGGAGCATCTTCAAACTCTTGGCCACCGAAAAAAGCTTTTTTTAATCTACGATAAGGGTGGCTTCATCTTAGAAATCGCCTATGGTCAAGGTAAATCATCTTTCTTCCATGTTGAAGTTGATGGTAGCATGTTCCTTCTTCACATATTAGACAAGCTTTGTGGCCTTTAACGCTATATCCTGCAAGTTCCCATATGCAGGGAAGTCATTTATAGTACAAAAGATCATTGCTCACATATTAAAAATCTCCTTCTTGTTCGTATAAAAAACATCGACACCTTTATCCCACAACTCTTTCAAGTCTTCGATCAAGGGTTCTAGGTAAACATCTATGTCATTTCCGGGTTGCTTTGGTCCCGAAATCAACATAGACAACATAATGTACTTTCGTTTCATACATAACAAAGGAGATAAGTTGTAAATTACCAACAAAACAGGCCATGAACTATGTATACTGCTTAGGCTACCATAAGGATTCATACCATCTGTGCTAAGCCCAAGCTTGAGATTCCTAGGTTCTTCATCGAAGCTAGGAAATAATTGATCGATTTTCTACCATTGAGAAGAATCAGCTGGATGTCGAAGCTTTCCATTAGAAATCCGCTCATCTACATGCCATCTCAAATTTTTGGCATCAATTTCATTAGCAAATAAGTGCTTGAACCTTGGAATGATTGGAAGATACCACAACACTTTTGCAGGGCCCTTATTTGATTTATACCTTAGAGTTTAACATATCAGACATTGCTCCTTGTCTTCATGATCTTTTCTATATAATATGCAATCATTAGGGCAAGCATGGATCTTTTTATACTTCATCCCTAGTAGACACAGTATTTTCTTAGCATCATAGTATTGATAAGGCAGCACATTATCATTAGGAAGCGTTTCTGAAAAACTCTTGTCGCTCCATCCATGCCGTGCTTTCAAGCTTACCAATTTCAATACAGCTTTCAGCAATTGGTATTTTTTACACCCTGGGTACAGCGGCTTCTCAGCATCATTGCACATATTACCATACCTCTTCTCCTACATCATGAATAATATCCTTTATTCGATCATCCAGATCCATGTCATTATCATCAAAAATCACTCCCCCTATTGAGATGCACTTAGCATTTCTAATTGTTCACCATGCCATACCCATACTATATACGTCTTACAAAATCCTTCACAAATTAAATGTGTATATATATCTGCAGTGCTTAGTCGCTTCTCATTCAAACATTTCACACAAGGGCAATAAAACATCCCATTATCATCATCGGCATTTCTTTTTGCAAAGTCTAAAAAACCCCTCACCCCAACATCATATTCAACACTCATCCGTTTAGTTTGTATCCAACTATGATCCATATATTCCAACACCTTTTTTTTGTTTTCTACTTTTTCCCTGGAAAAGGTAAGAAAATGATGAGAGCATGCAATCATTACACCTAAGTACATAGTGTAACTAGAATAGTACCATAAACAAAGAAGATCATGATTTAGAGTAGCATGTGAGGAAAAAATAGAATGAGAGAAAGTGGAATGGAGAAGGGGTGAGGGAATGAGGAATGGAGGTGGAAAGAGGAAGGAAAGAAGGTGAGAGAGTGAGAGAGAAAATGAGAGAGAGAGAGAGAGAATGAAAAACAGAGGAAAACAGAAGGATGGTTGTGGTGCTGAGGGAAGAGAAAGGAGAATAGGGAAAGAAACTAGTGTCAGCAATTAAAAGCTGTGATGTCGAGTTTTGGTCATGGGCAAGGAAAATTTGGGTGTGGCCAAATTTTTGGATAAAGTTTGGCTGTGGTTCAAAACTATCTAACCTTATCTTGGCTGCAGCCAAAATTGGCTTGGCTGTGGCCAACAAGCCTTTTTTTTAAGTATAACCTAAAACTTTTTGGTTTCTACTTTCTACTCTTGTTTCAGTGTTCACTGGTATGCACGGATACAACTTGCTTCTAGACATGTAGATCATGATTTATTTTAAATAAGAGCAATACATATAACCATAGCATTGAAACCTTGTGTTCACTCTTCTGACATCCAACTTAATACAATCAAGAATTGCCATAGCACTAAAGCAAAAGTATCCATACTACTAACATGCAGAGTTATCAAAAGACTCAAATGATAAAAGCATTCTTGAGATCAAAATAAGGCAAATAGCATGTCAAATTATCTAATGATGTCATTAATGTTTATTATGATCCTAAATAGATTAGGTAACTAGTTTACTCCATCTCATGTTTCCTATACCTAAAGAATGTTTTTCAATGTTTAGATGGGATTGTGCCAAAATTCTAGTGGAATTGTGATAAAGGGAAAAAGATATACTATGTTTCTATGGAAAGAACGAAAAGGCATAATTAGAAGGGGATTGGGATTTAAAGATTTTGAGGCATTTAATTTAGCTCTTCCAGCTAAATTAGGATGGAGAATATTGCTAAATCTCGATCAAATATAGGTGAAGTTGTTAAAAGCTAGGTATTTTCCAAAACATTCCTTCCTAGAAGCGAAAAAGGGTAAATCCTCCTCTTGGTTATGGTCTAGCATTCTTGAGGGCAGGAGAGTATTAGAAAATCATGTGATGCTCAACGTGGGGAATGACTTGAAGGCAAGAGTTTGGCAAGACCCTGTATTTGGGATTTGTCGAGGAAGAAGTTGAGTTCATCATGCCCTCATAAGGCATTTAAGGAGCTTAAGGTGGCTGAATTAATGGGGGTGGGGGCTAGAATTTGATCTAAATAGAAAGGTGGATAACAGAGGAAAGAACGAGTAGCTATATGCAACATAATAAGAACACTTAGAAATAAGGGAGGATTAATGGATTTGGGCCGGGGGGAAGAGAAGTGTGTATTTGGTTAAGGAAGTGTATGAAGCTGCTAAAAGAAATGTGTTAAGAAGATTTGAAAACATTCCAACATCCTTTAATAATGCTCACAGGAAGGTATGAAAGAGATATGGAACCTGAAAGTACCTTCAAAAATAAAGAACTTCATATGGAGAATGGCATCTAATGCTTTGCCTAATTTTATGAATTTAGCTAAAAGGAAATGCTGTAATACTGACCTATGCTTAATTTGCCATAGAAAATCTGAATCAATGGAATATTTATTTTTCCTTTATGAGTAGACTAAGCAAGTCTGGTATGGCAACAATTTTTCTTTTAGAACAGAAGAAGTTCAGAATATAAATGTGAACCAAGTAGAAGAAGGTCAGGAAGAATAATTAGATTTTGTTCATGAAAATGGAAGTAGGAGAGTACTTAGGACATAGGACTGATAACATTTCGAATGTTTAACATTTGGAGACGTAAAGGATACTTGTTAGTTATAACAAGGAAATGGACAGGGACGAAGAATGGATAGATGCTGGTTTGAGATTCCTTTCGTTAAGGCCTCCTTCATCAAGCAAGGAAGAAGTCATTTATCTCTATTTGATCTTTCAAGTCAGAGATCTATTCTATTTCAATTTCAGATAGAGATAAAGAGCATAAAAAAGTAAGTCTCAGTTCCTTGACAACTCTTACAAGACACAAGACTTCTACTAAATCTAGAAAAAGCGTTCTAGCCTATATATGAATATAATAACTGTATGCAGTTGCAAGCTTCTGCCAAGTTAGTTATTTAGAGTACAGGATGATAGGCTATGGTAGTTGCATCTACATTTATAGGTGGGCTTCTGAAAAGGCTAGGTAGAGTGGGGTCCTTTAGTTTCTCTCTATCTTCTATTACTTGTTTAGGAGGAATAAGCTATTAGAAAGGATGCCTTACCAGACATGACATCCTTACATTCTGTAATGAAAGGTCTTCTTCTAATCCTTTGAACCTATTCTCTCTTCCCTACTTAGTAGGTATTCGAGATACAAGGAATAGCTAACTGACATAAGATAAGGGGGTAGAAGAAGATCAAGCTAACTGGTAGCTATGTTTTTTGTGGCAAATTTGGAAATCACTTCATGCTTTTCTATTTGAGAACATATCTCCTGATCCTATATTTGTATTTACTCAAGTAAGCAAACTTCTGTAGGAATTTTGGGATGCAAATGGATGGGTATTGCTAGAGTAACTTCCGAATGTGCCAAATGAAAACATGGACAATAAGCTATACCATTGGAAACCAATAGAAGGTAACTAGTTAAACAAAGCAAAAAGAACTATAAGTTCCACTACCCTGTGCCCAACTTCCAAACACACCAACTGGAATTCCAAATTTGGAGGCAACAGCTTCTATATAGTAATTGTAGAGGGTTAAATCTAGAGGACGAGGAAGCATACCTAAAACAAGACGATGAAGATGAAGACGTCCCTGAGTCGCAGTGAATAATGGACAGAGCTCAAAACCTGAAGCAAAGGAAGACGACGACCCAAGAGCGACAACCACGAGTAGCGACCGGCTGGATTCGATTGTTCCAATTCAAAGATCAGGTAAGGGACGGGGAGTCGAGTACTGAGAAGCGAAATGATTGGGATGAAAGAAGCTAAGTTGATTCAGAATGGAAGAGATCGATTTCAGAATGGAGAGGGCGGGGAGCAGAGGCGCAAAAATATTGGGGGAGGTTTTTAAGACCGGTTTAGTAGAATAGCTGGTCTAAAATGAAGCATTTTAAGACCAGTTCTCTAACAAACGGTCTTAAAATCCACTTTTTAAGTTTAAAATATCTAACAACCAGTCTAATAACCGGTTCTCTAAGAACCGGTCTTATTATAATAACCGGTCTAAAAATTAATCTTTTTAGACCGGTTAGTGTGGAACCGGTCTAAATTATATTTTTTAGACCGGTTATTATAATAACCGGTCTCCCAAATTCTTTATAATAACGAAAATGCCACCGCGCATTTCTTTTAGATCTCATTTACTACAACCGGTCAAAATGTGCCGGTCTAAATCACCTTTTTTGTACTAGTGAAATGTAATAGTTATAATAAGAATTTGGAGAATCATTTTCATGCTTAAATCCATAGCTTGTCCTATTAGTCCACCAAGGATAATCCATAAACAGTTTAAAATAAAGGAACTAACAAACACATACAAAACCAAAACCAAAACAAATAAACAAAAACTAACAACATCAACTAAATTGCCTAAGACTAGAAACAAAAGAAAAGAAAAGAAAGAGATTGAAACACAAAAAGAAAAAATCAAACATAATTAATTACACAATTACACTAATTAACTCAAAAGACTTCAATTAATAGTCCCCAATAGCGGCGCCATTTACTTGTTCACCATTTAGCTTACTGCAAGTACACGGGTTGCAAGTAATAGTATAGTGATAATAAAAAGAGTGTCTTCCATAAGGATTATGATAAAAGTGAGCTAATTATTGTAAACATGTTCTTAACTAGGTGAAGAAGGCATGTTTTATGCCTTGGTAACTTCTTCAAAATTAAACCAAGGATTGCAATATAGGGTGCAATCCTAAATCATCTCTTGAGAAGCCTTTATTAATTACCTAGAAACTAAGTGCAATGATTGACTTCAAACAATAGAAAGGTGAAATTTTGGTCTTTTTAAAACTAATTTTTGCATTTCAAAATTAACTTGTTCTAAACTAATTCTTTTTTTGGGATTTTTCTTCTTTAAAATAAAATATTAAATGGAATAATGATGAAACAAAAAAAAAGAGAGATACAAGAAAATCAACAATGGAATACGCAATCCCTCATAGCAATGGCACAAACAATCCTTACTTAAAATAATTAAGGGAGATTTAATCATGCTAGTTCCAAAATGACTCTAAGGGCCACCCCTTAGACTAGGCCTGACTTAGATTGATTAATACTAAACCACCTTGCAAATTAAACTCTCTAAATTAGGTTGATTAAGCACTCTAGCAATTAAATGAACTTAAAAATCATATTTAGCTTTTGATCCAAAAACCATGCCACCTCGCATTACCACTTGATTTTCTCATTAATCTTAATTTAAAATGGTCACCTATATGAAAAATCAAGATTAATGATACTAAAACCCAATGATAAATATAATCAATAAATTCACATTCAATTAACTAATGCAAACACAAGAAACCATTGATCCACTAACTAAACGACCTTCACAAACTGTTCACAAAATAATCAATACAATGACTAACTAGCACAAATAAATGATAATTAAGCTAATTAAACACAATTTCAAGTGTCTAACAAAGGTTCAACCTACATCCAATCTCCAAATACATCAAAATAAAATAGTCCAACATTCTAAAATTCATCATAAGACCTAGAAAACACAATTACAATATATAATTAGAGAAATGGAAGAGCAAAAATGTAACCCCCTGCCTTTAAACACGTAATTATAATTCGATAACACATATTTAAATCGAATTAGAGACCATTGGATGCTTTAACCTCGTTTTAAACTTTCTGTCTCACAGTAAAATTTTTACAAAACTTTCAAAACTCTTTTTCCCATCCAGGTCTCAATTTCAATATTCGAATATAATTACATGTGCAGTTAATATACATTCAATCATATCAGAGTGTATAACCGTATCCCCGGCAACTCCCGGGTTCTATGCATAAAAACCTGAAGGTTTATAAGTATACACTAGGGGATTACACAACCAAAATCGAATGTAGTGTTCCTGATTCAGAATATACAGTAATCCCAAGTTCAAAATACATAACCAACGTTTCCAATTCAACTATATACCCCCAAGGGTCTTAATTGCTCCGGGTTGGCCGCTTCTCCTTTGAGCCACACGCCCTGTCTGAAATGTTAGTCATAGGAAAGAATGAGATTCGAGAGAATCTCAGTAGTAACAAACCACTCACACAATGCATAAATACAAAGCATGTACATAAATCACAAACAGCAACAGCAGCAACAATTCACAGATACATGGTTTTCACCAAAAACGACAGCACTCACAGCTGTATACACAATACGACAGCTCTTACTGTAATCAACATCACAACAGCTTACGCTGTAATCACAATAACGACAGCTTACGTTGTAAACGACAGCTTGCGCTGTAAACGACAGCTTGCGCTGTAAACGACAGCTTGCGCTGTAAACGATAGCTTGCATTGTAAACGACAGCTATCACCAGCTGTAACCATAGCAGCATCAGAAATCATCATAAAACAGTGATACAACACACATACAATGCATTACACAAAGTATAAGAGAGAGAGTCACTACCTTGTCCTTTACTGACGTCCTTCGGCGCAGTTGGCTCCCGAGGTCGGCAAATATCGAATCCTACAATTCCAAATGCACCATTTAGACACTTCCATAGTGTTACTTGGGGTTATATGAGTCTATAATGAAAATTTATAAAAATACCCCCGGGGACCCGGCCCGGGCCCTCCGTACCCGGTCCGGTTGCACTTTTCCCAAAATTCTAATCTGGGCTATCCTAACATATTTCCGCCCAAGGAATCCATTTCCGGACTCGGAATTATCAAATTCAATGTAAAATTACAAATTTACCCTTGGCAGCCCTACTTTGAGGGTTTCAGGGGCGTTTTCGTAATTATGCTTTTTCAGCCTTTTCCGAAAAGTGACCAACTGTAACCCCACCTAATTTTTGCTCTTGAACTCAATGGAACCATCAAATCATTGAAAATCCAACTCTAAGACCCATTTCTAGAGCTGGCCGAAATTTATGAGTTCTCCGGGGAAAATCGGGGTTTTATGATTTCGGCTCCGTAAACGCGTTCCTTTCTACTCCTAACCACTTTATTAACTATTACATTAGGTTACAACTAACATTAAGACCCAGTTTGTGTAATACCCCGAATTTTGAGACTCGAGGTTAGAGAATAAGCCTGAGATTAGTGGATTGCTAAGCCCCGGTTTAGCAAGATCCCAAATTGTGATTAATGGTTAATGACTCCAAAAGTGGATGTGGTTAGTGATAAATAACCCTTTTGGAGAATATGAAGTGATTTGACACTCGAATGTGATTCGTGTGTGGTTTGAGCAACGCCGAAACCCTGTATTTGAGTTCAATTGTGGATTAACATCCAAATTGACTTAGAATAGAGGGAGGAATTGAATGGGATATTGTGATGGAAATGGTGTCATGTTGTGGTATTTAATCATTGGAATTGATTTAAATTGAATTGGACACATTGGTTGCAAAAAATTGGAAATGCTGTCCAGTGTGAATTCTGTCTGGGCAGTCTTCTTGTGTGGACGTTTTTACTAAGCAAATGATGTCAGAAAATTATGAAACTTTCCTGTCTTAAATTTCACATCCCAAGCTTCAAAATGGACATATAATTTGTGCCATTTCGTTTTGGGAACTGGGAGATATGACTGTCCAAAGTTTGAGGTCGAAAATGGACTCTGTTTTGGGGCAGTGATGAAATTTGTGTAATTCTGGAATTTTGTGGTGATTTCTGGTAATGGAACATATTTGTCCAATGAAGAGGACTTAAATACCTTTCATTTGGCTTTGGAATCACCTCATTTCGATTTTTCTAGAATTAGTTATGATTTTTCAAAGTTTGGGCAGAAAATCTGCCAGAAAATCCGAAAATGGGAATTATGACATCATCTCAATAAAAGATGACATCATCATGGAATTAAAATATTTCCCATCTTCTTCTTTCTCTCATTTCTGTCGTGAGCTTCAGCTGAAAATAGAGAGAGAAAGTTGAGAGCTCTTAGAGAGAGAAAGAGGAGGAATCTCGCAAGGTAAGCCGATTTCTCCGACGATCTAGCTCCTAACGCGTATAACCTTGCTTCTAAGCTCCTCTTTCATGTTCTTTAAGGTGTTGGAAGCTCAATTTTCATGGTTTAAAAGGGGCTAGGGTTCAGCCACTCTTGAGAAAAGCTAGTGGGAGCTTGAGGTAACTTCCAAACTCTTGTGTATTGACTATTCTAGCTGCTGTGGGCAATTTAATCGGTGAAATTTCGTCGGATTGCCATTGGTTTTAATTTTTGGAAATGGGTATGTGGGGCTGTTATGCTGCCCAAATTGGTACTAAATGGTAGTTTTAACCTAATAGAATAGTCAATAAAGTGGTTAGGAGTAGAAAGGAACGCGTTTACGGAGCCGAAACCGAAAAACCCCAATTTTCCCCTTAAAACCCATATATTTCGGCCATCATTGTAAATGGGTCTTAGAGTTGGATTTTCAATGATTTGATGATTCCATTGGATTCAGTGGGCGAAAATAGGTGGGGTTACAGTTGGGCACTTTTTCAAAAAAGGCCGAAAAAGCATAATTACGAAAACGCCCTCGAAACCCTAAAAGTAGGGCTGTCAAGGGTAATTTTGTAATTGACATTGAATTTGATAATTCCGAGTCCGAAAATGGATTCCTTGGGCGAAAATATGTCAGAATAGCCCATGTCAAAATTTCAAGAAAAGTACAGCCGGACCGGGTACGGCGGGGCCGGGCTGGGTCCCCGGGGGTATTTTAGTAAATTTTCAATATAGCCTCATATAACCCCCAGAAACACTATGGAAGTGTCTAAATGGTACATTTGACATTGTAGGATCGAATGTGAAGCCTCGAGTTGCTGGCACGCAAATCGAGGAGAAAAGACTGGAGGTAGGGGACTTACCTTACTTGCATGTATTTGATATCTTTGCTTGTGTAGTGATGTATGTGATTGCTTTACTTGATTGTGTAGAGCATATTTGAATAAATGAAGCTCTGTTTCTGTTTTGCTGTGGCCATAGTTTTGTTACATGAAACATTGAGTATGCAAAAATGTCATTATGGGGCATGCATCTAGATAAAGCTAACATGTCATACACATAGCATCTATCATGCATGCATTATGGTATCTGTTTCCTACTGAGATTCTCTCGAATCTCACTCTCCCCTACCAACAATTTAGACAGGGCAAGTGGCTCGTGGAGGGAGCGGCTAGGACTCCTTCGAGATGAGATTGTGTAATCCCCATTTGAAAAATTGTAATGGGCAATTTTGCCCTGTGTATCTTTAGTGAAGGTATGTACCCGAGATTTCCGGGATGATTAAGTTGTGTACTCTGATATTTATATGAATGTGATTTATCTTCGCGTAGTAATTGTATTCGAAATGTGAATATGAGACCAAGTTTATAAATGATTTCAAAAAGTATTCGTGAAAACCCCGTCATGTGATGGGTTAGTAAATGTTATTTGATTATTATTGGTCTCTATTTCATTTTAATGGCGTATTTCGGATATAATTACGGAGGGGGTTACAGTTTGGGTAGCATAACTCCTAGGCCATATCATTTCCAAACTTTAAAACCAATGGCAATCCGGCGAAATTTCACCGATTAAATTGCCCACATCAGCCAGAATAAGCAATATACGAAAGTTTGGAATTACCTCAAGCTCCTAATAGCTTCTCCTTGACTTGGCTGAAAACCCTAGCCTCTTGAACACCAAATTTGCTTCTCAACACCTTAAATAACATAGAAGAGAAGCTTAGGAACAAGGTTATACGCGTTAGGAGTTAGATCGTCGGAGAAATCGGCTTACCTTGTGAGATTTCTCCTCTTTCTCTCTCTAAGAGCTCTCAAACGTCTCTCTTTCTTTTCAGCTGAAACTCACGACAGAAAATGAGAGCTGAAGAAGATAAGAACATATTTAATTCCATGCTGATGTCATCTTTTATTGAGATGATGTCATAATTCCCATTTTCGGATTTTCTGCCCAAACTTTGAAAAATCATAACTAATTCTAGAAAACTCAAAATGAGGTGATTCCAAAGCCAAATGAAAGATATTTAAGTCCTCTTCATAGTAAAAATATTGACCATTACTAAAAATCACCACACAATTCCATAATTTCATAAAACTCATCACTGCCCCAAAACAGAGTTCATTTTCCATCCCAAACTTTGGACAGTTATATCTCCTAGTTCACAAAACGAAATGGCACAAATTATATGTCCATTTTGAAGCTTGAGATGGGAAATATAAGACTGGAAAGTTTCAGAATTTGTAGACACCATTTAGTCATTCAAAACGTTCACACGAACGGACTGCCCAGAATAGAATTTCACTGGACAGAATTTTAGATTTTGCATCTTTGCTTCCATTGGTTCCATTTTCATACCAAACATCATTCCCACATAAATTTTCACAAGGAAGCCATTGGAATCATCAAAATATCCAATTCCCATCACACATTCTTCAAAAGTGTTTATTCAACAATAATTACATCCACTTTTGAAGTCATTAGCCCTTAATCACTTTTTGGAATATTACAAAAAACTCCCCTATTGAAGCCCAAGTTCATGCCCAACAAGGGATTGAGAAGTTTTAGCCACAGCTAACCATCAACAAAGTATAAACTAGAATCAGAGAATCATCGGCTTTGATAATGTTGGAAACAGAGGAGACTATGGACTGTCTAAAAGAAGCTGATTGTAACACCCCAATTTTTATCACCAATATTCCCTTTATGTAATAAGATATTTAATGGGATAAAATGGTGAATGGTGATGTACATAAAAGGATAAATACTCCAATTGGTGGTCACACAAAACATAAGTATGTTTACAATACAAAGTGTAAACAATTGTTTTGGCTGCCAATGAGTTTTCCTACGTAGCAGTCTTGTTGTGTGATATTTTTAAATAGGCAAATGATGTTAAATGCTAATGATAGTTTTCAGTATAAAAGAAGACTTATCAACCTTTAATTTGATAGGTCATATAGGTCATTTGGAGCTATACACAAAGAGTTATGAATTTTTCAAGTTTACCCAGTTAAACTGGCCAATTTTTGGGACAACATCCAAAGATTTAAATTTTGGGAATTTTGAGCTTCCAGTTGGCTAAAAGCTATATTTTTCCTTAAAGCTAGACTTAATAAGGGTTAAGTAGCCTTTAGAAACACCTCAATTGAATGTCTACAAATAAAGATATAAATTTTTAAAGGTGAGTGAAATTGCTGCCAGTTTTGGGTGAAAATCACAAAATATATGAGCAAAATGTTAATTTGCCATATTAAGCCAAAGAAAATTATTTTCTTCAGCACTCACTCATTTTCGTCCAAATGGGCTGGAAATGAAGGGAAAAATAATTCTTTGATATTTGTGATCATATTTTGTATAAAGGTTGAAAAGTCAAAAGTAAAAAGTAGCATAAGATATAATATCTTCCACAATTGGTTGAACTAATAGGATGAAGCTCATTTGGTTTATAGAGGCCCTTGTGTGGCATCTTTTTGGGCCAAAGAGGAGGGAAATAAGTAGTCAAGCAAGGCAAATGGTTATGATAAGTTAGGAAGAGATAAGCCAAAGCACAAAAGCCCATGTCATAAATCCAACATAATAATATTTATTAATGTTAGATAGATATATTATTAAAACCACTTCCTAGCATACTAAAAATAGAGAGAGAAAGAGTCATGAAAAAGAGCAAGAGCAAAGGAACAAGAACTAGGGTTCAAGAGGCATAATCCAATGTAAGTACTTGGGATTTCAAGTATTCTTGCCTCCTAGCTTGTGCAAAACTTCTTTTAATCTATTCTCCTCCATGAATATCATGGTTAGCAAGCAAGATTCCAAAGGAGGAGAGAGAGGGGAAGACATCCTAGCGAGAGAAAGTTGAGAAATCAAAGGTAACCTCAAGAACCTTGATTCTCTTGATGTTATGTTGTTGTTGTGGTGGTTGTTGGCTTGATTTGTGGATTGTTTGGTTGTTTTTGTAAATTTGGGATGATGAAACCCTAAGGGGAGGTGCTGTCCAATTTTCCATCAATCATGTTAAAGAGGTTATTAAGTGTTTAAACAAGTGATTAGAGGTGTACGTAAAGAAGGTGTTTTTGTTGATTGGAATCAAGAAACTCCAATTTTCTCAAATTATGATGATTTTCGTCCTGACCAATTTTTCACTATGTTTGGACTGGATTTTAGTGTTTTTGATGATTCCATTGTGTTTAGAAGGGAAAATTTTGTAGGGTTTATGTTGATCATGAAGTGTGAAAAGTATTAGAATGAGAAATGTCAAATATACCCCTAAAACCCTAAGTTAGGGGCTGCCAAGGGCAATTTTGTCTTTTGGCAATGAATTTGGTAAGTTTGAGGTCAAAAATGGATTCTTTGAGCAAAATTATGTAGGAATAGCCTGGGCCATAATTTTTGGAAACGTACAGTTTGACCGAGTACAAAAGGGGCTTAAACCGGGTCCCTAGGGTATTTTGGCCATTTTGCAATTTAAAGCTAAGATAACTAACAAAATAAGATTAAAGAAGTTTAGAGTAGTACATGAATGAGTATTAACCTAATTCTTGTAAACTTGGAAATTTTAGGACCAGACAATTGTGGCCAAGCCGGATCAAGACAGTTAAACGATTAAGTGAGAAAGGGCTATTTTAGGTAGTAACTCTATCTTTCATACATTATGCCAATGTTTATATGTTTGTGTATGCCATCTTCTATGATATAATTAATGATATGGTTTACCGAAGAGGGCAATTTGTGTGTGCCAGCATACTTACCAAGTTGTTGAGCAAGAATCCAACTGAGATGTACGAATAGTGGGGGAATGAGCTCCTAACTCATGTATACATGCCATGATATTGTTGTTAATTTATTACATAACATGGAGCATGACATATCTAATTTTCTCATTTTATATGATCGATTGTATGTTACTACTGAGATTCTATTGAATCTCACCCTTTCCATAAATGTATAAAGTTTGCAACAGTAGTAAACGACTTTGAGGGCATGATTGTATTTACTAGTAATTGAAGGTTCCAGTCAAGATCGTGTGAAAATGTTGGTTATCTGAAGACCTTTTATTATTTCAAGGTTTGTAAGTATTGTGTACGAACCCCAGTGAGTAAAACCTGTAAAGTAATCAAGTAATAATGTTTCAATAATATCAGTATATTTTTTTTATTCCTGTGTTGTCTACCGAACTGCGCTCAAGTACTCTGATTAATATCAATGATAAGTGGTATGTAAGGTGGGGTCTTACACTGATCTAGCCTATAAAAATGGTAGATAACATATATAGATAAATAATAGTGAAATTGAATGATGAAGGAGAGGGGGGAAATGAGAAGAAGGTGAGGTGTGATGGGAAAAATCTAGTCCCAAGGTTCTGGTCCAGATCACAGCTCTCAAGCTCAAGTTTAGTGAGGAAAAAGGTAGCTCACCGAAGTTAATGGAAATAACGGCAAGATGGAACGTGAAGGAAGATGAAGGTCATCGGAAGGCTGTCGTGCAAGCTACAATCTCATGGCTTCCACTTTGATTCCTATCTCTTATTTTCTGTCCTATGCTTCTAGTCTGATGTACCTTGTGAGGTGTGGAAGGTCATTGGCGACGATGGTGGTCGTAGTGAGAGTTGCTGGCGACAAAGTTGAAAGTAAAGAAGATGAAGGTCGATCTAGTCAGCTCCCCTTCTTTAATCCACCACTCTGTTCTATTTTTATTCAACCCCCACTCTCAGCACTGGATCAAACCTAACGTGTGCTACCAAAAATGATGTGTTCTGATGTGAACTAAACTGACATTTTCAAAATTTATAGGACTAAATTGACATTTTACAAATTTGAGCCCCAAAACTGCCATTTTCAATTTTAATTCCCTTTTTCAAGTACCTACAATTAAAAACAATTAACCCAACATCAAATCCTCTCAAGATTCAATGATTAAGAGTAATTACAATTATTTTGACAACTTCTCCCTTTTTAATCCTAATTTGATGTACTTACTCTTAATATCTATTTATCACAAGTAAATAATTTTACACTCAATTAATATGTCAAAATCCCCAAATAAAATGTAAAAATATATAACAAAATTAGGGATTTGTCACTAGGTTGAATGAAAACCTTTGAAATTGAGTGATTCAAATAAGAAATTTTGATGAAAACAATAAAGTTGAGTAATGGAAAATGGAAAATTGATTCTAACTTTAAGAGATTAAAGGATTACGATTACTTCTTGCCCATTGTATATCATGAAACTATGCAATTAAATCGCATATGCTTGTTGAATGAGTCTGTATGCTAGTCAAAGATTCTGAAATCATCAACCAAGCTTTCTCAAGTCAAGATTGAGTTTTAATCTTCATTAAAAATATTCAATCTCTTGTTTATAACTAATGAAAACCATCTTTCCAGAACAATTTTTAATTAGACTATGCTAGGTTGTTAGATATATCTCTATTCTAACAACAAACCATCAATCTAATCCATAAAATTCAAGTCTAACATGATTTTTCTCAAGTTTTACAACCAAAATAGCTCTCCCAAGAATTATTCAATGGAACTAATCTAATCATGTGTTGATCAAGCACAATATAGCCATTAAGCATAAAGAAAAATCAGCATATATTCTCAGTAACTAGCATAAGCAAGAAAATCTAGTAGTTCCAATCCACCCAATGGGTAAAAGTAATCATAAATGACAAATTTAGCTAGATATAATGTGAAATGAACTAAAGATATCAATAAAACTCATGTCCATAGCATGATTCAGTGAAACAATAGAGAAGAAGGTGGTGAAAACCAAAGAAAGCTCTTAAAATCTTCAAGATTCTTCCTCCAAGATTCTAAATCTTCCTCCAAGCTCTATTCCAAGGTGTTTTCTCTTATGCACAGCCTCTCTTTAGTTCAAAATGAGTCATTTTGGCACCCCCTCTTAAGTTAAAAGGCCCTAGATTCATCATTTTTTCAAAATGCACATCATTAGTTTTTTAACTTTGCTATAGTGAAGCAATAACAAATGCGGTTAGAAAGGTCAATTTTTAGGGTGTTTTCATTTTTGTGTTGCTGTAGTAAAGCAAAAGCGACAAGGAGTATCTTCAAACTACTTCTTTGAACTTCCTTTTGAATTTTGTTCTTCTTTTTCCCACTTCAAATGATCCTTGTAAGCTTTTATATCTTGTCCTCATCCTTCTACAAAGCAAAGGAGTTTATAAGCTTTCTAATTTCTTCAATTTAATCAAACTTCTATACATTTAGCTCAAAATTTGATAATTGCCAAAGCCTTTTCACCACATCACATTTTTCTTCATATGTTTAAATTTTATGCATAATTTGAGTTCAAAAAATATATATATAAGAGAAATATGATGAAATAAAAAAATTTCTAGAGAATAACACCGGTGAACCGATTACCTAACCGGTCCGGCATAGCCGGTTTGATTGATTCAGTGTTTATTCATAATCTCATGTCTTCAAAAATTCATATATAATTCTATATATTTCTAAAAATTACAAATTAACACTCTATTGAAAGCTTGAGATGTCACTTTCTAATAAAAAAATAATCACTCAAAAATATTACCATTTGTTGCAAAAAAATTCTTAAATTTCAAAACTATTTGAAAGGCCTGGAGATATAATTTTCAATAATTGTCCTTAGTGTTTCTAAGTCTCAAACATTCAAATTCCACCTCTTGATACTTCAATCTCATCAATAATTAAATCTTACTTGACTCTAAAGCTCAAAATTAAAATTTGGGATGTTATAATTGGGAACTTGAGTATTATAATTAGCAACTATCCCATTTTATCATCTTTCAACTTCACTTCCTCACTGGTCTTGTAACACTTTATTTTTATCACTAAGTCAGGTTCAATCCTAGAAAGAAAACACTTTCGAAACTCTTTGAAAACTCAGCCCAAACATAGGGTTTGAACCTGTAAATGAATAAGCTTTTCTGAAAGATTTAAAACTTCTTAAAACAGTAAATTAATTGTTCAAATTCATCCTTTAACTCATTAATCCTTTAATAAGTTTGATATTATCAGAGTTATGCTCTGCTCTTACCTAACTCTACCATTTGTTTAAGTTGTGGGCTCAAATCATGTAATGCCCATCCCCGTTTCATTATTTAAGCATAGTATAAGACTACTACCCCTACTATGCATGCTTATACTACCACTATGTGTACTATTTTCACTATGCGTATATCTATATTTGTAGGTATATATATACTACTACTACTACAAAAAGTTCTTTTAACTACACTAATTAATGTCTGTTTTAAAAAAAAACAAGTTAAAAAGGAGGCGGTGGCATTTTTAAAATTTCAACTTATCTTTCAATGGCTATTTCAAGATAAACAGTATAAAAAAAGTTGTTGAAAGTCACTATTTTTTATAACCAGTCGTTGAAAGTAACTTTCAGCGACTATTTTTGAAAACAGTCATTGAAAAGTTTGCCTTATAATCTATTTTGATCCGGCACTAGATATACGCCTCTCATCCTCTCTCGTGCCTCCGCCTCTTTCTCCTTTAGTCTCTCTTGCGCCTTTGCCTCTTTCTCCTTCTCCAACATTCAAGAACATCATCCAGCCCCCTCTCTGACCCCAGATGGACCTCCTGCCTTTTCTCCGACCTTCTTCATCCTCTCAGGCTAGTACATATCCCACCATCTGATTTCTTTTTAGGGTATTCTTCTCCTAAGTCATTTCTGATGATTCATCTGGTGCCAATAATGTGGTAAAGCCTAAAGGAAAGATTTCTACAGTTGCCATTATAGTGATCATACTTGTTGTAGTTTCAATGTTCTTTTTTGCCTGTTTTAAGTTGTAATAGAAGAAGAAAAGAAAATAGCAATATGCTTGACTTTCGAAGTTGTTTGAGGAGGATGATGAGTTAGAGGTTAAGCTTGGCCTTAGGGAGTGACCTCTAAAGTTTAGAATCTTGTAATAATTGTATTTGAGGTTGTTCTTCATTTATAGTTTAGCCTTTTGTTTTCCCTGCAGACAGGAATATAAGAACACACATACTTTCTTTAGATTTGTTCCTTGGCTAGGCACTGGAGATCAGATAGAAAGATCTTCCAATCATTAAAAAAATGCAAATATGTAATTCTTTCTTTGGTGTTTGATGGCCAAAACTAACTTCTCAAATTACTTCATTGGACAAAAAAACTTCTTAAACTACATCAAGCTTTTTGCAATCAATAACCAATCTATGTAGCCTACAAGCCTTTTTTAAAGTCATCTTTACCTGATATTTATGTTCTCTTATTGCTTGTTAACACTAACTTTTCTAATCAAAATAAAGTCTGTAAAGAAATTCTTGTTAACACTGAATCAAGTTTTTTGTTCTTTCCGATGACATTCTTATTTGATAATTATGCCATATCAATTTTCATCTTCTTTCATGTGAACATAGGTGGCTGTGCTAATTTGAAAATTTTCCCTCGTATAGTCAAGATGGGATACTGCGTTCCATGACGAGGTTAGGATTTGAAAAGTTTGTAATGATATTCAATGTTTTCTTTTATAAATAGATGTATGTTATTTTATTTCCAATATGGATGAGGTAAAGAAGCATGACATTGTAAGATGCGATGGGAAATGGTTACTTAGTGTATGTGATACATTTGAGATATGTTCATGTATTCGATTGAAATTAAGTTTTGTGTCATTCAGAGCCTTTCTATATAAAGGATTCTTGTCTAAGGAAGAATGTGACCATTTGATCCTTTTGGTTCGAGTCTTACTAAACTTTAAATATGGTCTAGTAATTCTTCTATTTATATCATCTCAAGCGTCAGGACTTGGGACAAATATGCTTTTTTTGATTAAATTCAATGCTTAAACTTATGGTATTAGGTGAAGGATAAGCCAGAAAATTCTATGGTGGTAGATAATCAGTTGGGCATTTGTACATTTGTGGTTCAAAAGATGCTCCATCTATTACTTATTCTTTCACAAGTCTTGCTAGTAAAACACAAAGTAAAATAAAAATTGGAACTTATATATGGTTAGAGCAGTCTTTTTATCTAGTATTTGATGAGTGTTATTATGGCATTTTTTAAGGCATTCTAAATGCATGTTTCATGGACCAGAATGTTGATTTTACTAGCTAGTATACAAAACACCAGCTATTCTACAATGATCTGGCATCTTGTAATATCTTGAATTTTGGGATTAAAGTCTTCAAAATAAGCCCAAATCAATTGGACTGCTAAGCCCCAATTTAGCAAGTGTCCCAAATCTATTCCCTAACATTTCTTATATTATTGGGGTATTAATGGGAAAAATGGTGAATTAAAGCATAGTTGAAATGGCCAAATAGGCAATTGGTGGTCACACACAACATGAGTATGTTTAGAACATAAATTGTAAACATTTGAATTTGCTGCTAGTGAGTCTTCATATAAAGTAGTCTCATTATGTGACATTTTTAAATAGGCAAATGATGTCTAATGGCTATGATATTTTCTAGTATGAAAGAAAACTTATCAAGCTTTAAGTTGATGGGTCATATAGGTCATTTGAAGCTGTACATGAAGATTTTGTAGTTTTGAAGTTAGCCCGGTGATACTGGCGATTTTAAGTGGTAGCGTCAAAAAATAATAATTTTGGGAATTATGAGTTTCTAGTTGGCTAAAAGATATATTTGTCGTTGGAAATAGACTTAATAAATGTCACATAGCCTTTGAAATCATTCCAAAAGGATCTCTATAAATAAAGATATAAATTTTCAAACTTTGATATATTTTGCCCAATTTTTCCAGCAAGTGTGAAATGGAAATAAATGTAAGTGGAAAATGATCATTTGACCAATAAAGCAAGTAGCCATTTATTTTTCCCTTTAAGTGGGATAAATGTTGGCGAAAGTAAGGAGACTAAAATGGCTAACTAAATTAGTTATAGTAACAAACTGGTTACTTTTTTTTGAAGGAACCATGAGCTCTTGACAACTGTCACAATTTGGGGTAAGCATTTGTGTTGGAAATAGTAAACACCAAAAACTCCCTCTCTCCTCTCATATTTCGTCCAGATGCCCTAAAATAGATGGAAAAAATGAGAAAATCTACAAGAAAAAGAAAAAGGAAAGAGAAAGGATGAATAGTGAATTTCCTAAGCTCTGGAGTCGATTCTACCTTCGATTCGGTGTTTACAACTTCTGGAGTTTTCTCTAATGTTGCTCTACTCGATGAGAGCTTTCTTTCTATGTTTTAGGTTCTTGATTAGAGGTGTTTGGAGCCATCTAACTAGAGGAGGCGCTGCCAAAATCAAGAATAGAGCACAAATTCAAGTTCCAATAAGTGTATGCTTCGATTTGAACCAAGTATTCTATGATTTTGTTGAGTTTTTCTTGTGATACCCAAACCCTCAAATTTGGCTAGAGGGATCTTTTCAAGGTTTTATGTGCATATGATGATCATTACGAGGTTAAAAGAGGTTTTATGATGATTTATGATGATTTAGGTAGTTGTGTTCAAATTTGCCTGAATTCATTTTCTAGAGGTAGAGAACTTGCAACATGTTTTTGATTAGCAAAACCTGGTCCAAATGCTATGAAATTTTACACGCTTAAAGGAGACATCATGGGCTTTAACTAGATAGGTATTAAAAGCCATTTGGACTAGTGGATTGAAAGTTATGCTTTTTTAAAGTTTGAACCTCTTCCTGGGAATTCAATCTAGAATAGTGTGGGAATTCTTTGAATCCTATAATTTTGTGGTTGTATATATTGGTGGAACGTATTTTTTCTATATAGAGAACTTAACTAGCTTTGTATAGAATTTGAACCACTCTTTCAATTTTTGTAGATTTAGTTATGATTTTTGGAAGTTGGGCCAAGAACAGAAAATTTCTTGGCCGCGGCCAAAAGATTTGCTTGGATAAGGCCTAAAAGTTTCTGACCCCTCTTGCTTGTGTCCAAGGAATTTTTGGCTGGGTTCAAGACCCCTACTTCAATATTTTACAGTTTTGAGCGGTGTTGATTGGTTTAGCTTTCCTAACCTCATACGCACTTGTTTGGACTTCCAATAGCTACCAAAATGGCTCAAAAGATAACCAAGAAGATGTTTTAAGCCTCCCTAATTTCTTGGACACTAATATATACTTCCAATGGCTCTTTATCATGTCTCTAATGATGCGATTGGATATCTAGGGTCATGAAGTAACAAGCATTGAGCATCTTCAATGGTTGGAGTAAAGGTACAATAGGAGGTCTCAAAGACCAGAGGTAGTGAACTTACCTCTCCTGCATGTATTTGATATTTATGCTTGTGTATTGATGTATGTGATTGCTTTGCTTGATTATGTGAAACATATATGAATGATTCAACTCTGTTTCTATTTATGTTATGGCTATGAGTATGTTGTCTAAAACATTGAGCAAGCATATATGTCTTTGTGTTAGCATGAGTTATATAACGCAAGCATGTCATGCATTTAGCACTTATCTTGCATGCATATTGGTACTGTTTACTACTACTAAGATTCTCTCGAATCTCACCCTCCCCTAACCAACCATTTAGACAGGTGAAAACAAGAGGTGTGCTGAGAACAAAGAAGAGAATCAGATGTGAGAGGAATGTAATGGTGGAATAAAGACGGGAAGGCGTCTACATTTCACTAGAATGTGTTCAGACACTTTAGTAGCCATATGTGGCTACCTCATTTGTAATTATTATGTACAAACCCTGTAGGGAATTCTTTATAATCATGTACATATTATCAGTATATTTATGCTATTCCTGTGTGCCCACCGAAATGTGCAATTGCTACTCTGATGAATATTAATTATAAGTGGTATGTAAGATGGGGTCTTACATTTTGGCATCATAGCCCAAGAGGTTCTAGCAGAGTGACAGTTCTGGCAATAGGATAGTATACTAATAAGTTCTTGATTATATGGTGAAAGTAAAGTGGTACTAGGGAAGTGAATCACCCCGTCTGTTAACTAGCCAAAAGGAATAGCGGAATACCAAAAGGCAGTAAGTAATGTAATACCAGACTGAGGATGGTCTAAGGATATTGTGAAATTTGAGGAAGCGGGACAGCCAAGGCCAGGGTACAAACAAAGTATTTGGTCAGCCAAAGGCAGCTAGCATGATGTTTGAGATAAGAGTAGTCTTAGGGTATCAATGGTCAGGAGCAGATAGAGCTGGTATCTGCATTTTGCCACAGGCACACAAAAGTTAAGTGTGCTCAACCCAGGGAAATCTTAGGATGGATGACCCCCTGGGACATTAAGTTGGCAAGGTCATGGAGACTTGAGGAATGGTTATTATCTTAAGGTTTCTCAATTACTAATAATCAATTTAGTTGGATGATTTAAATAATGCTTAGAAGCATGGAGATGATGATGATGTAACTATTAATTCTAAATTCGAACCATTTCGATTACAGTAATTACCCCGCAGAAAAGTTCATTTGATAAGGTGATGGGAAACTTGAGGTGTAGTAAATGTTTGAGGTTTCTCCATGCTAAGTGATGATCCTTAGTATCACCGTGATGTTAGAGGAATATAGACATGATATACAGTCCTATACGATAAATGGTGATTATACCGTATATTGATCCTAGAGGATCTGATCTGATGATACTAAAGGTTATGGATAGGCTTGAATTTGATCTAAGCTGCAATAACGCCTAGGTTGGAATATGAATTTGTTGTACTATGATTTTATTCCATGAAGGAAGTGTGAACCTTGTGAATAGTGTTAAACCTTTAGTAATGTTTTGAATATAATACCCAAATACCATGGAGATTAGAATAGGTGCTATTGATTCTGATTCTTAGGGAACCTATTGGGTATACTTGAGGAAAATGATTTCTGATCTGTGTAATGTTGAGGTTCTAGATTTCCTAATGATCTTAGAAGCTAGATAGAGACAAAATGCCCCACTACACTAAACTGAGTGCCTATGGGTACACTGAACGGAACATAGTGCCTACGGGTACACTGAACTGAACATAGTGCCTACTATTATACTGATAAGCCCAGCTGGTGGTCTCAAGCCCAGCTGAGGTATGGAATGAGTTGTGGTTGCAACAGTAGTTGACTTTGAACGTTTCCGACTGAACTAAATTATATGTTACTGTAATATTGTTGAATATGGTGTATGGCATAGTGATTTTCCCTGAGTAGTAAGGCAACCCATCCGAGCATGATAAAGATACGACTAATCAATCTATGAACGGGATGCTCATACCCCGACATGGCCCGACGGGTTGCGCGCGCACTGGTTGCTTATGTAGTCTGTTGTGTGGTTTATAATGATGCAACATGTGAGGTTTATAGTAGCGCAAATTATGTGGTTGGTAGTGCAATATGTAGGCAGAGATAGATTAAATATGATCATTAAGTTGCACAGCTTGTGAGCCTGCACATGAAAACAGGATGGATTGAGTGATAAGAAGTGATCCTCAAATTGTATTCATTCAACTTTTGAAGCCAAAATTTATTGAACGAGGGGGATAAATGTAATATCCCGAATTTTGAGATTAAAGTCTTGAGAATAAGCCCGAATTACGTGGATTACTAAGCCCAGGTTTAGCAAGTGTCCTAAATCTATTCCCTAACATTTCTTATATTATTGGGGTATTAAAGGGAATAAAATGGTGAATTAAAAAGTAGTTGAAATAGCCAAATAGGCAATTGGTGGTCACACACAACATGAGTATGTTTAGAACATAAATTGTAAACATTTGAATTTGCTGCCAGTGAGTCTTCTTGTGTAGTAGTCTTGTTATGTGACATTTTTAAATAGGCAAATGATGTCTAATGCCTATGATATTTTAAAATTTGAAAGTATATTTATCAAGCTTTTATTAAATATGTCATATAGGTCATTTGGAACTGTACACAAAGAGTTATGTATTTTTACAGCTAGTTGAGTGATACTAGCAATTTTAAGTGGCAATGTCCAAAGACAATAATTCTGGAAATTGTGAGCTTCTAATTGGCTAAAGGATATATTTTTTCCTTGTAAATAGACTCAATAAGGGTCACATAGCCTTGGGAATCATACCAAAAGGATCTTCTTAAATGAAGATATGAATTTTCAAAGTTTGATGAAAATTCTGCCTAGTATTTCCAATAAGTGCGAAAATGGAAATAAATGTAAGGGCAAAATGGTCATTTAACCAATAAACCAAGTAGCCATTTATGTTTCCCTTTAATTGGGATAATTTTGGCTGAATTAAGGAGACTAAAATGGCAAACTAAATTAGTTATAGTAACTAATTGGTTAATTACTTTTTGAAGGAACCATGAGCTCTTGACAAGTGTCAAAATTTAGGCTAAGTATTTGTGTTGGATAATGATAAACACAAAAAACTCCCTCTCTCCTCTCATATTTCGTCCAACTGCCCTAAAAAAGAGGGGGAAATGAGAAAAATCAGAAGAAATAGAAAGAGGAAAGAGAAAGGATAAATGATGGAAGTTTCTGAGCTCCAAAGCCGATTCCACCTTCGATTTGGCGTTTCCAGCTTCTGAAGTCTTCTCTAATGTTGATATACTCAATGAGAGCTTTCTTTCTATGGTTTTGGATTCTTGATCAAAGGTATTTGGAGCCATCTACCTAGAAGAGGTGCTGTCGAAATCAAGAACAGAGCACAAATTCTAGTTTTGGTAAGTGTATGCTTTAATTTGAACCGAATATTCTGTGATTTTGTTGAGTATTTCTTGAGATACACAAACCCTCAATTTTGGTGATAGGGATCCTTTTAAGGTTTTATGTGCATATAATGATGATTATGAGGTTAAAAGAGGTTTTATGATGATTTTGGAAGTTGTGTTCAAATCTGCCTGAATTCATTTTCTGGAGGTAGAGAAATTGCAACGTGTTTTTGATTAGTCAAACCTAGTCTAAATGCTATAAAATTTTACAGCTTAAAGTAGATAGCCTGGGCTTTAATTTGATAGGTATTAAAAGCAATTTGGACTAGTAGATTGAAAGTTATGATATTTCAAAGTTTGACCCTGTTTCTAGGAATGCAATCTAGAACAGTGTGGGAATTTATGGAATATTGTAATTTTGTTGTTGTATATGGTAGTGGTTTATATTGTTCTTGTATAGAGGACTTGAAGAGCTTTCCATAAAATTTTGAAACACTCCATTTCAGTTTTTGTAGATTTAGTTATAATTTTTGGAAGTTGGGCTAAGAACGGTGAATTTCTTAGTTGCAGCCAAAATATTTGCTTGGTCAAGGCCTAAAAGCTTATGACCCCTCTTGGCCATGGCGAAGTGATTTTTGGCCGGAGCCAAGACCCCTATTTCAGCATTTTATAGTTTTGAGTGGTGTTGATTGGTTTAGCTTTCCTAACCTCTTACACAGTTGTTTGGACTTCCAAGGGCTTCCTAAGTGGCTCAAAAGATAACCAATAAGATATGTTAAGCCTCCCTAACTTCTAGCACACTATTATACACTTCCAATGACTCTCTATCATGTCTCTAATGATTTAATTGGATATCTAGGGTCATAAAGTGATAAGGATTAAGCATCTTCAATAGTTGGAGTAAAGGTACAAAAGGAGGACTCAAAGACAAGAGGTAGTGAACTTACACTACTACAAAAAGGTTGAAAGGTGGCGCACATTTTGTGGCCCTTCTTTAAAGAAATGCCACAGCTGGCTTTTCTTTTTTTTGTGGCCCTACCAGCTGTGGCGCCTAGTAGGATAGGGGCCACAGTTGGGATGGCCAAGTGTGGCACTTGCCTATACAGGCGCCACACTTGGTGCCACAAAGGTAGCTGTGGCGCCTGGTCCTTGTGCTATGGGCCATGTGTGGTGCCTGCCTAGGCAAGATATAGATGTTGTCATGAAACGTAAGTTTTTGATGTTATCCATGTTAATTTGTGGGCCAAGGCAACCTGGGAATGATATAGATGTATACTTGGCTCCTTTAATTGATGACTTTAAGCTTCTTTGCGAAGAAGGCGTCAATGTGTATGATGGGTACAGGGAAGAAAGTTTCATTTTGAAAGCCATGTTGTTTGATACAATTAATGATTTCCCTTCTTATGGTAATTTGTCAGGATATAGCGTCAAAGGATATGGTGCATGCCCTATATGTGAAGATGACACTCATTCAGTGTGACTTCATCATTGTAGGAAAAATGTTTACGTGGGGCATCAAAGATTCTTACCATCACAACATCGTTGGAGGAAGTGGAAAAAGCCTTGCAATAGTGACTCAGAAGAAGGTAGCCCACTGAAGATGTTGACCGGTGCCCAAGTGTATTCCAAGGTAAAAGACTTAGATAACAATTTTGGCAAGCCTTTTGTAAAACAAACCGAGACAAGTGGTCGGAAGAAAAAGTCTATTTTCTTTGAACTTCCATATTGGAAGTCTTTATATGTGAGACATTTTCTTGATGTGATGCACATAGAAAAAAATATCTGTGATAGTCTAATTGGCACGTTGCTCAATATCTAAGGAAAAAGGAAGGATAGTGTCAATTCGAGGTTGGATTTGGTGAACTTGGGAATTAGAGAAGAGTTGGCACTGATTGAGCAAGGGCATCGTACCTACCTACCGCCAGCAGCATACACTGTGTCGAGGAAAGAGAAGAAATTTTTTTGTGAGTTTCTGCAAGGAATTAAAGTTCCTGAGGGCTACTCTTCAAATATAAAGAACCTTGTATTAGTGAAAGAGTTGAAGTTAAAGAACGTCAAATCTCATGATTGTCATGTGCTCATGCAGAATTTCCTACCGGTTGGTATACGATCCATTTCACCCAAAAATTTAAGAAACACCATCACTAAACTTTGCATGTTTTTCAAGTTGATCTACAGTACAGTGGTAGATTCGACTAAGTTACAAGATTTGCAAAGGCTAATTGTATGTACTCTGTGTGAACTTGAAATGCATTTTCCACCTTCTTTTGTTGACATTATGGTACATCTAACTGTACACTTGGTCAAAGAGATACAATTGTGTGGTCCAGTGTATTTGATATGGATGTACCCGAATGAGCGATTCATGAAAATATTAAAAGGGTACGTGAAAAATAGATATCGCCCAGAGGGTTGTATCGCTGAAAGATATATGGTTGAAGAAGCAAGTGACTTCTGTGCTGATTTTTTATCAAATGTTGACCCTGTAAGGATCCCTTAGTCCCGTCATGATGGGCAAAGATCAGGGAAAGGAACAACTGGGAGGGATGTAATAAAGATATCGACGACTAATGAGGTCGAACCGTATGTAGAAGAACACAAGGATGCTCTTTGATTGGTACATGGTGATAGGAATGAAAATTTGTTAACAAAAGAACACAATAAACAATTTTCGGGCTGGTTGAAAAATTGCATTAATGATGAGATGGAACAGAATCCTGATTCAATTTCTGAAAAATTAAAGTGGTTGTCGAAGGGAACGAGCTTAAATGTATTATCTTACAATGGTTATACAATCAACGGTTACACATTCTATGCACAAGATCATGATACACAAAGCACGATGCAGAATAGTGGGGTAACACTTGTTGCTGATTCTTGGCATAGATACAGTGCTAAAGACATACACCTTATCTATGCATCAATGTCATACTTTGGTGTCATTGAACGCATATGGGAGTTAGATTACTCTATGTTCAGGGTGCCTATCTTCAAATGTAAGTGGGTTAACAACAACAATGGATTGAGGATAGATGACTTAGGCTTTGTTCAAGTAGACCTTTCTAAAGTTTGGTATGAAGATGATCCTTTTATTTTAGCAGCACAAGCAGAACAAGCATTTTTCATTTCGGATCCTGATAAAAAGAATTGGTCTATTGTACTCCCATCTAACAAGAATCGTCAAGAACAAGTTGATCTTGAAAGTAATGAAAATTTGAACATCAATGACAATAATCATTCATTTGAAAATTTATGGTCAATAGAGATTGATATAGATGGAGATATAGATGAAGATAGAGATGGACCCGTATACGTGAGACATGATCATGAAGAGGAAACTTGGGTCAAGAGAAACACAATTCCCAATCCAATAGGAATTCTGAAGAATAAAATTTTAAATCAAACCAAAAAAAGGAAAAGATAATGAGTGCCTTGACTTGTTTACTTGTACGTACGTTTTTATAAATTTCAAAATAATTTGCTTTTATTGATATGGTTGACATTATACATTGATTTTTTATTTTGGTGTATTTCACTTCCAGGAGTATGGACTCACCACACGATGAAACTGATGATGTTCCTCGGCATATTGGTAGACAAAGATTTGAGGCGAACGTACGACGTGGCATGACAGTTATGGCGAGATTGATCAAATTGAGAAGTAAGGGAATCAAGTTACATCTGGAGTGGAATGAAAATGGAAACCCGTTCGGCAAGAACGGTAAGTCATTAAATAACTTGATTGGGACTACAGTTCTAACAGAGTCCCCATTACAGTTCAAAACTGGAAAATGGCAAAAAAAGATTATGAGGATGACATATGGGATGAAGTTCAGGTAACACATTAATTATATTATTGTTCGGTTTGCTATGTTTAACTTAATTTCAATCTTACATATTATATATGTTTTTTTTGTTACAGAGCATTTTTATTATTGATGATGATATGAAGAACTTCGTACTAAGAAAAGCCGGAAAACTTATGAGAAAGTTTCGTTCTGATCTTGTCAAATACTACTTGAGGGATGATGTTGACAATATCATTGATACACTGCCTTATCCATTGTACGAAGGAATCATCACTCAAGAAATGTGGGATGAGTTTATGAAAACACATACAACTCAGGAATTTCTGGTAATATAATTTGTTTTACTTTCCCTATTACTTGTAATGTACGTATTTGTAATTAACATTTTTACATTGATATGAATCATTGTGATCTAAACAGGAGTTGAGCGAGAAAAATTGTGCTAATGTGCTCAATATGCCATACCGGTACACACAAGGACCTATTTCATATGCACAGTTAGAAAGAAAAATGGTACGAACTAATTATTATTTCATTTATAGATAAATTGTTTGAATATCATTTAACTTTAACTATATTTTCCATGCAGATAGAAGAATCAGGTTCAGGTATTACACAGGTTCCACGACATGATTTGTGGATAGCCAGTGTCACAAATAAGAAAGGTGAAATTCATAGTGAGGAAGCAAGAAGAGTAGCTGAATATTGTGAAAGTATTGGATTATGTGTACAGTAAATAATTGGCTTTACTTAAATGAACTTGATTTATAATAACTAATATTGTTGTAATTCTTTTTGTGATAGCGACAAGTGTCACAGGAGGATCCTGCATTGGCAAGCTATGTTGGTCAGGACGATCTGTTGAGCAGAGCACTTGGAGTACCCGAGTATGATGGTCGTGTTCGGGGTACTAGTTTTGATGTCACCCCATCAGCATACTTCGGACGTCAGAAGCGCCATAGTAGAGGTGACGTTTCCCAGCCGCGTGACGAGATGACTAGTTTCAAGAGTCAAATTCAAGAACTTCAAGAACAAATACGCCATAAGAAACAACAAGAAGAACAATTCTTTGAACAAATGCATTTGTTGCAGGAACAACATGTGTTGTTAACAACACAAATACAACAATTTGTGCAGTGTAGGCCAACACAAAATGTTCCCTTCTGTGATACTCCAAGTGTCAAAGATAGTTGCACTTCCATGCCTAAAGTCCCTTTTCCTTTGGTAATTAATTTCTTCTATACTGAACTTTATGTTACATTATAATTTAGCGAACTATGACATATTAAGTCTATTTTCTATAGGGTGAATTCCAATATAAGTTATATGACGAGCAAGCTTCCAAGCACGTGGTTGCAGTAGGTGCTGCCTACAACACTGATAAAGAAATACTACACAATTCACGACTGCCTGACAACACACTCCGAGTAAGGGTTGACGTCTGCACGAATGAAGACGCCCTCTTACCGATCGCGTCTCGGGATGAGCAAATAATGGTGAAAGATGTTGTAGGTGGCTATGTTGCTTGGCCAATAGGTCTTATAGAGCCATATGAAAAGGTTGTTCATTTACAATTCCCTGCATTTTTCCTTCATACTTCCATATAAAACTATGATTTAATCTTTTTATTTTCGCAGGGCAAGATGTCAAAGTGTTCGACATCACAACCCAAGTCTAAAGCTTTGGCTAGCCAACAGAGCAGAAGTAGACCGACCTCATATCATGATCAATTAGTATCGATTACACCATAATTGATTGGTGCAGGAGGACAAGAAATACGTCTTGAAAGACTTATCTATAATGTTGGCGGTTTAGTTGATTATGTTATTGGCGAGGTTATACAAGACATATGTACTCGTGATTGTGTTAGTGCTTCAGCTATCAACTTCTGGATAAGGTACTTGACCATTATCGTTTATCACTGTTATTAATATTTCTTGTTCCATTTCTTTTGTTTTTCATGACACTGTTTGTTTTATACTAGGCATTTATACAATGACTGCTTAATGGATACAAATAGGGTCCAATTTGTATTTTCAACCCTTATCTCGTTGACTACCATAGGGGTAAAGTAGATATTCATGCACAGTCTAATGATTTAAAAGATTACTTTAGAAAGAGAGCAACACCGGCTACGCTATTTTTAGTGCCATACAATGCAGGGTAAGTTATTAATGGTACAATTTTTGTTTTTATTGTTTAACTTTTATCATACCATGATTGTTGAAACTAATTTTTTAAAATATTTTAGGCGCCATTGGATATTGATAGTTATCAATCTAGCAGAACCTTCAGGCCCTCGCATTTACGATGTGGATCCTCAAAAAGATGGTTTTCCGCAAAACCGTTCTGATATGTTACTATTGTTCAATGGGTAAGCGTACGTGCGTATGTGTAAATATTTCCATATGTGATTGAATAATCAAAAGTTATGAGTTTCTATTTGTTTTGTTAGCGCATTGACTGCGTATCGGTCCTCTGTCTCGTTAAGCTACTCTAAAGTTGTTAACCCTCACTTTAGCTATCCTTGGAAGAAGATACTGGTATTGATATATGAATTTACTGAAATTTTGTTAGTAAACAATTTTTATTCATAAACAGAGTTAAATATTGCATTATATTTTTGTAGTGCCCTTTCCAACCCAATGACAATGATTGTGGGTATTACATCACAAAATTTATGAAGGATGTAATTATGCATGATCAGCCATTTATTCCTCAAAAAGTAAGTCATTTAGTTGCACTCCATATTGTGTTTTAATTAAATTTAATTAGTTCCTGATAATTACGTTTTACTGATTTTAATTCGTTTTAATTTGTGACTGATTGTATATATGTGTAGTATTATGAAGATCAACGTTGTGACACTTTGACTGACCATCAGTTTGATGAAGTGATTGAGGAATGGTGTGAATATGTTTTTAGGCAAATCTCTGGGTAGCTATACTATTTAATTCATCTCTAGCTGCTGTGCCTTTTTATGTTGTTTCTTGGCAATTGTTGTATCATGCATGCATGTAATCAAGTTGAATTTGTTATATAATTCATTCACGTATAATATATTGTATAATTATTTTATGTTCTACTTTAACTAATTAATCATCTGTTGGTATCATTTTGAAGTTATCTATTTTTGCTGTTTGCTTTTCTTCATTCTACAGTACTATGGATATAGATACAAAATGTTTATTAGACCATGCAATGTGAAATATTGTACAATCATTGGACATATGATCGAACAAGAAAAAAGAGTTTCTATGGTGCTTTTTTAAACAAGAGCCGCAGAAAGAGCCTAGAAAAAGAAGAAAAAGAGAAAAGAGAAAAATGCACCTCCTGTGGCGCTTGGTGGGGCAAGGGCCACAGGAGGGGGGTCTCCTGTGGCACTTGGTGGGGCAAGGGCCAGAGGAGGGGGGTCTTGTAATACCCCGAATTTCGAGACTCGAGGCTAGAGAATAAGCCTGAGATTAGTGGATTGCTAAGCCCCGGTTTAGCAAGATCCCAAATTGTGATTAGGGGTTAATGACTACAAAAGTGGACGTGGTTAGTGATTAATGAACCGTTTTAGAGAATATAAAGTGGATTGTAGTCACTTGTGTTATGAGCAACGCCAAAACCCTGTATTTGAGTTTAATTGTGGATCAACATCCAAATTGACTTAGAATAGAGGGAAGAATTGAATGGGGTATTGTGATGGAAATGGTGTCATGTTGTGGTATTTAATCATTGGAATTGATTTAAATTGAATTGGACACATTGGTTGAAAAACTGGAAATGCTGTCCAGTGTGAATTCTGTATGGCCAGTCTTCTCGTGTGGATGTTTTGACTAGGCAAATGATGTCAGAAAATTATGAAAATTTCCAGTCTTAAAGTTCACATCCCAAGCTTCAAAATGGATATATAATTTGTGCCATTTCGTTTTGGGAACTGGGAGATAGGACTGTCCAAAGTTTGAGGTCGAAAATGGACTCTGTTTTGGGGCAGTGATGAAATTTATGAAATTCTGGAATTGTGTGGTGATTTTTAGTAATGGCCAATATTTTTCCTATGAAGAGGACTTAAATATCTTTCATTTGGCTTTGGAATCACCTCATTTTGAGTTTTCTAGAATTAGTTATGATTTTTCAAAGTTTGGGCAGAAAATCTGCCAGAAAATCCGAAAATGGGATTTATGACATCAGCATAATAAAACATGACATCATCCTAATGTTAAAACACTTTTTATTCATCTTCCTTCCTCCAAACCGACGCCATTTCAGATACAAAACGTGAGAGAGAGACCTTGGAGAAAATAGGGAGAAGGGAGGAGAAAACTCGGGAGGTAGGTCGATTTCTTCGGTGAATTCGTACCTAACGCGTATAATCCTTTTCCTAAGCTTCTCTTCTACATGGATTAAGGTATTTGAAGCTTAATTTTGCTGTTTAAAAGGGGCTAGGGTTTCAGCCAAGACAAGGAAAAGCTAGTGGGAGCTTGAGGTAACTTCCAAACTCTTGTATATTGACTATTCTGGCTGCTGTGGGCAATTTAATCGGTGAAATTTCGCCGGATTGCCATTGGTTGTAAAAATGGAAAATGGGTTTCCCTAGGGGTTATGCTGCCCAAATTGATACTAAATGGTAGTTTTAACCTAATGGAATAGTCAATAAAGTGGTTAGGAGTAGAAAGGAACGTGTTTACGGAGCCGAAACCGAAAAACCCCGATTTTCCCTGGAAAACCCATATATTTCGGTCTGGGCTATAAATGGGTCTTAGAGTTGGATTTTCAATGATTTGATGATTCCATTGAGTTCAGGAGCGAAAATTAGGTGGGGTTACAGTTGGGCACTTTTTCGGAAAAGGCCGAAAAAGAATAATTACGAAAACGCCCTTGAAACCCTTAAAGTGAGGCTGCCAAGGGTAAATTTGTAAATTGATATTGAATTTGATAATTCCGAGTCCGGAAATGGATTCTTTGGGCGAAAGTATGTTAGAATAGCCCATGTCAAAATTTCAAGAAAAGTACAACCGGACCGGGTACGGCGGGGCCGGGCCGGGTCCCCGGGGGTATTTTAGTAAATTTTCAATATAGCCTCATATACCCCCCAGAAACACTATGGAAGTGTCTAAATAGTACATTTGACATTGTAGGACCGAATGTGAAGCCCTGAGTTGCTGGCACGCAAATCGAGGAGAAAAGACTGGAGGTAGGGGACTTACCTTACTTGCATGTATTCGATATCTTTGCTTGTGTAGTGATGTATGTGATTGCTTTACTTGATTGTGTAGAGCATATTTGAATAAATGAAGCTCTGTTTCTGTTTTCGCTGTGGCCATAGTCTTGTTGTATGAAACATTGAGCATGCAGAATTATCATTATGGGGTATGCATCTAGATAAAGCTAACATGTCATACACATAGCATCTATCATGCATGCATTATGGTATCTGTTTCCTACTGAGATTCTCTCGAATCTCACTCTCCCCTACCAACAATTTAGACAGGGCAAGTGGCTCGTGGAGGGAGCGGCTAGGACTCTTTCAAGATAAGATTGTGTAATCCTCATTTGAAGAATTGTAATGGGCAATTGTACCCTGTGTATCTTTAGTGAAGGTATGTACCCGGGATTGCAGGGATGATTAAGTTGTGCACTCTGATATTTATATGAATGTGATTTATCTTCGTGTAGTAATTGTATTCGAAATGTGAATATGAGACCATGTTTATAAATGATTTCAAA
The DNA here is from genome assembly GCA_963210345.1 of Inga oerstediana. NCBI lineage: Eukaryota > Viridiplantae > Streptophyta > Magnoliopsida > Fabales > Fabaceae > Inga > Inga oerstediana. The sequence continues at coordinate 70,188,132 of OY723403.1, forward strand.
AAGTATTCGCGAAAACCCCGTCATGTGATGGGTTAGTAAATGTTATTTGATTATTATTGGTCTCTATTTCATTTTAATCGCGTATTTCGGATATAATTACGGAGGGGGTTACATTTTGGTATCAGAGCTGCAGTTCCTGGCAAACATGGGAATTTGCTAGGATAATGGCAGTAGTTACTGCCTTAAGTCATAGGAGATGACTTTGTTTGTTGTGGTATACACATTATGGTCCCTGCTATTTGTGGATATATGAGTTTAAGGGATGTGTGTATACATTATCTGTGATGTGGATGTGGTGAATTAGTGTGGTTCACCTGAGAATCCGAGGTGTAAACTCAGAGGTGGAAGAAAATGATTTCCCAGAAATGTGATATTGAGTTTCTAGGAGTTATGTCTAACCTAGATATTGGGTAAGAAACCCAAGGTGGTATAATGCTACATGTAGTGATGTCATATTGAGCTTGTGTGTGTAAAGTCCTTAAGACCTAGGGGACCATGGTGCCTTAGGCTGGCAGAGATATTTGAATTGTGATTGGAGTGGTGGATGCTCCATGGAAATAAGGGAAGTGATTTCCCGGTTCATCTGAGGTTAAGGTTTACGAGATGAACTGTTATCCAAGGATCAGACTCAATAGTCAAGCTGGTCCTTAGGAGGTTTATATGACCTATATGGTCTGTGGTACCAGGCTGTGGTACTATATTGGAATTGAAATGTGTACCAGGTATCCTGAGATTGCTAGTGTTCATCTAGCACAAGGAAAAGTGATTCTGTGGAGAATTTGAATTTGAAAGAGTTATCTACGAGGATTCGAAGTGGAGAAGGCAACCTACGGGGAGTTCTGATCGGAGAGGGCTACCTACGGCGACGTCTGATCGGAGCGGCTATTTGTGTGTTTATTACCTGCGGCCCACTGGGGGTGTGTATGGCACACAGTGGGAGGACCGTGCCTTCGGGGCGGTGGTGATACGGGGAATGTGAGTCCTGGGTGAAATGTGAGTAACCCAGATGCCTGCCAGGCTCAATGTAAGGGCCGGCCAGCGGAGCCCTGGTACGTAGTTGATCAGGGGGTGGTGTAACCCCCTGCCGTAATTATATCTGAAATACTCAATTAAAATGAAATAGAGACCAATAAGAACAAAACTTATTTAAATTCCCATCTTCACGATAGGGTTTTCACAAATCACTTTCGAAATCTAATTAACCTGGTCTCATATTCAATTTCGAATACAATTACATCACGCGGAATATCACATTTAAACAAATATCAGAGTGTACAACAATATCATCCCGGCAACTCCCGGGTTCATATCATTACTAAATATACACAGGGCACAATTGCCCATTACAATTTCAACATGGGGATTACACAAATCCTCTCAAATACATCTACAAATATCATATCCAAACATATTCCAACCCGTACATATCCAAATCTAAATCCAAATATACATAATACTAAATGGTACATTTGACATTGTAGGATCAAATGTGAAGCCCCGAGTTGCTGGCACGCAAATCGAGGAGAAAAGACTGGAGGTAGAGGACTTGCCTTACTTGCATGTATTTGATATCTTTGCTTGTGTAGTGATGTATGTGATTGCTTTACTTGATTGTGTAGAGCATATTTGAATAAATGAAGCTCTGTTTCTGTTTTACTGTGGCCATAGTTTTGTTACATGAAATATTGAGCATGCAGAAATGTCATTATGGGGCATGCATCTAGATAAAGCTAACATGTCATACATATAGCATCTATCATGCATGCATTATGGTATCTGTTTCCTACTGAGATTCTCTCGAATCTCACTCTCCCCTACCAACAATTTAGACAGGGCAAGTGGCTCGTGGAGGGAGCGGCTAGGACTCCTCCGAGATGAGATTGTGTAATCCCCATTTGAAGAATTGTAATGGGCAATTGTACCCTGTGTATCTTTAACGAAGGTATGTGCCCGGGATTGCCGGGATGATTAAGTTGTGCACTCTGATATTTATATGAATGTGATTTATCTTCGCGTAGTAATTGTATTCGAAATGTGAACATGAGACCAATTTTATAAATGATTTCAAAAATTATTCGCGAAAAAACAGATACATAAATGCATGTATGATATGTGTTTATTGCATGACATGCTTGCAATACATATCTCATGTTCACATAATGACATATCTGCGTGCTCAATGTTTCAACAACATACTCATGGCCATAGCATAACTAGAAACAGAGCTACAATCATTCATACATGTTTCACATAATCCAGCAAAGCAATACATGCATCAAAACACAAACACAAATATCAAAGCATGCAAAAGAGGTAAGTTCCCTACACTCTTTCCACATAAGCTCCAGCTCCGGCTGCTCACGAACAAAACAAACATCGAACCACAACCAGGGCGAACATCAACCCTATAACCAAAGCAAGGACATAGGGTTATTCTCTATTCCAAATCCTTACTTCCATATCACTTAAAGTTGGTTACCATTCACACCCTTTAGGTGGCTAAAATAAGCTCAATGAAAGCTTAAAGGATTGGGACGTACTAGGTTGGAAGTCACCTTTCAAAATCTCAAAATGCTGAAAATTGGGTTCTGGCTGCAGCCAAGAATTCTCTGGCTGCAGCCAAAAATGGCTAAAAACGTCACATAAACATTTTGGCTGCAGCCAAGAATTTCTGGCTGCGGCCAGGACACACACAGAAAGTTTTGTGCTGGAGCCAGAATTTTGGCTGCAGCCAAGGAAACTTCAAAAATTCATAACTTGGTCTAGAAAACTTGAAACAAGGTGATTCCAAAGCCCATTGAAATATATTCAAGTCCCCTTTATGGGAAAAATATGTCTCATTACCAGAAATCACCACACAAATCCAGATTTTCACAAAATCCAACATTGCTCCAAAACAGAATCCAGTTTCGTCCTCAAACTTTAGACAACCAGAACTCCCAGCTCACAAAACGAAATGACACAATTTATATGTCCATTTTGAAGCTTGGGATGTGAACTTCAAGACTGGAAAGTTTCATAATTTTTAGAGACCATTTGCCCATTCAAAACGCTCACACAAACTGACTGCCCAGAACAGAACCTCAAAAGACAGAATTCCAGTTTTTGCAATTTGGCTTCCAATGGTTTCATTTTCATATCAAACATCATTCTCACACAAAATTTCACAAGGAATCCATTGGAAATACCAAATCAACCAAATTCACATCACATTGACATGTTTTACCAATAATCATAACATGTCATCACAAAACCATAACACAAACACACATTGTCATTCTTTTCATTCCAAGTTCTCAAACCAATTCCAATGGCCAAATACCACAACATGGCACCATTTTCAACATAAAACACAACCCAATTCATCCAATCCAAACCACACGAAATTCAGCACAAAATCAGGGCAAATTCTACAAATCACAATACTCAACCATAATTCACAAAACTTGGATCAAAAGGCTTCAAATACTCACCTCTTCCTCTTTCCCAAACCAATTCTTTGATTCTCCATCTTTCCAAATTTCCTCAAGCCATCAAACACCACCAATGAAGAATCTAAAACCATAGAGATGAAGCTCTCATCACTATGAACAATATTAATGAAGAGGATTTAAGCATTAGAGGACACCAAATGCACCAAATCTCACCTTATTCTTTTCTCTTTCCTCCTCCTCATGAACGAACATGGAGTTTGAAGAGAGAGAGGGAGTGAAGATGAAGATGAAGATCAGTTTTTGGGGCATCAAAAACGTCCAAATAGAGAGGAGAGAAAATGAGTTGAATATTTGACCAAAATCCAAGGGCTCACAAAGTGCCAAGTGTCACCATCTTGACACACATCCCATGAGCTCACATAGGCACATGCACATTGGATTCCACCCTTTGATCTAATACACAAATCAATCCTAACCATTGATCTTAAAGTTACCAATGAGTTTCCTCTTCAGTAACCAATCAACTGGTCGGTAACTTTACCGTTTTGCCCCTGATTACGGTAATTCTCATTGAATCACCACCAACACTTCACATCGTTTCATTTAGCCACAATATGCGCCTTCCCTCTATTTTAAGTCAATTTAGATGTTAATCCATAATTGAGCTTAAATACAGGGTTTCTGGCGCTGCTCACAGCACATACGAATCACATCGGGTGCCAAAACACACCAAAATCTCCAAAAAGGTTCATTTATCACTAATGACATCCACTTTTGGAGTCATTATCTCTTATTCACAATTTGGGATCTTGCTAAACCGGGGATTAGCAATCCACTAATCTCAGGCTTATTCTCTAGCCTCAAGTCTCAGAATTCGGGATATTACAGGTGGGCACTCTGAAGGGGTGTGACAATATAAGAAAAAATTTGTGACAGCTGCCGTGACGACAAACCCTAGTGTGCAGCTGCCGTGACGATGAACCTTAGTGTGCACTCGCCATGACGTTGAATCGTAGAATAGAGCTCTGGGAATGTTGGGAGTATGGGATCTCAACGAAGTGCTGGTTGTGGCTTTGAATGATTCAAGTTGAATCGGGCCAAGGTCTGACGCAGATGAATATATGTTGTGAATGTTGTCAGTTGTGGTGGGAGATTCCTATGGGACTTCTGTTAAATCAATTTGACATTGTTAAAGCACAGATGAGGAGATTGACCTCAGAGTGTGCAGCGGAAGTGTGAGAATGTGATATGTTTGAGAATTGTGTTGAGCAGAAGCTCAAGGTTATCGTAAGAATGATGTGTTAATCATGGCTTCAGGAGGTAAAACTTCGAAGTCCAGATTATTTTGTGAAAAAGGGGTCTTGAAGGATCCTAGTTTAGTGAAAAGAATTTGTGGTGGGTGGAATTATTAAAATGCCTGGTTCCAGCTTGTTGCAATTATGCATTGTGAGTCTCTCACCGGCGGCCGCAAGGGGTGATTCCTATGGCTGAGGACCGTTCCGCTGGGGCGGTAGTTACGGGGGATTGACTATTTGTGAGCCGCGAGGCTATGTATATGCACTGCCACGCCAATAGTCCCTGAGTCGCTAACAACGGTTCGGGTAAAGACTATGTGTCTTCCTGACGGTAAAAGGGGATGAGGGTGGAGTATGATTGTGAATCTGTGATAGTTGTGAACGAGCTGGGATTGAGGTGTGTCGTAGCAGAGCAGAGCTAGTTTAGCTGATGGCGAATTCGACTACATGATCAGGGATTCTTGTTTGTGAGGGCAATTACCCCGGCATGGCCAGCCTGGCTAGCCACCACGTTGGTTGCACTGGTGTTGACCCGAGGCCAAAAGGCGGTGCGTAAAATTAGAGTCTGCAATGTACGTTTGATGAGGAAGTGGATTTTCTTGTGAGTCCTGGGTGAAAGGTGAGTAACCCAGCTGCCTGCCAGTTCCGATCAGGGGACGGCCATCGTAGCCCTGGTACTTAGTTGACCAGGGGGTGGGCACTCTGAAGGGGTGTGACAATAATATTGTGTTGATACCCAAAAGTCTCGGTTACCACTAGCGGAGTCACTGGTGGGTGTACGGGTGAGGGCGACACCATGAAAGTTGATACAGAAGTAACATTGTGTTGATACCCAAAAGTCCCGGTTACTACTAGCGGAGTCACTGGTGGGTGTACGGGTGAGGGCTACACCATGAAAGTTGATACAGATGTGATATTGTTGTGAATTCCCAAAAGTCTCGGTTACCACTAGTGGAGTTACTGGTGGGTGTACGGGTGAGGGTAAAGCTGTGAAAGTGGATATAGCGGAAGCTGAATGTTTGTGTATACAGCTGAGGCTGTCATTTGATGTATTGAGGTTGTGGTGTTTTGGGGTTACTCCCGGAAGGAGTAACTAGTTTGAGTTAAGCAGAGTGGTGGCCTATGCCGCCCAACTGCCAAGATCTTATGATATGGCTCATAAGTTAGAGCCTCTAAATATCGAGATGCACTAGCCACTCATGAATTAGGGGGCTTGCGATAATTGTGGTTATGTTATGATGTTTTGTGGCAATCGTATGTGGAAGCGACTGCATCTGTTTGGCAAAAAAATATGGTGATTTGGTTTGTGTGGCAATCGTGAAATGGGCTGATTGCAGTTTGGGGCAATTGAGTTGTATTCATTGTTTGAGATTCTTGCAAGAATCGGATTTGTGGAGTATTATTTGTGTGTCGGCGGTCTAGAGGAGATGGTCCCAATATGAAATGAATTGTGAAACGGAAGCTGTCGTGAAGAAGCATCCGTAGTTTTTGGATTAAGTGGTATGACAAATTTCGAGGACGAAATTTATTGAACAGGGGGAGAAATGTAATACCCCGAATTTCGAGACTCGAGGCTAGAGAATAAGCCTGAGATTAGTGGATTGCTAAGCCCCGGTTTAGCAAGATCCCAAATTGTGATTAGGGGTTAATGACTACAAAAGTGGACGTGGTTAGTGATTAATGAACCGTTTTAGAGAATATAAAGTGGATTGTAGTCACTTGTGTTATGAGCAATGCCAAAACCCTGTATTTGAGTTTAATTGTGGATCAACATCCAAATTGACTTAGAATAGAGGGAAGAATTGAATGGGGTATTGTGATGGAAATGGTGTCATGTTGTGGTATTTAATCATTGGAATTGATTTAAATTGAATTGAACACATTGGTTGCAAAACTGGAAATGCTGTCCAGTGTGAATTCTGTATGGCCAGTCTTCTCGTGTGGATGTTTTGACTAGGCAAATGATGTCAGAAATTATGAAACTTTCCAGTCTTAAATTTCACATCCCAAGCTTCAAAATGGACATATAATTTGTGCCATTTCGTTTTGGGAACTGGGAGATAGGACTGTCCAAAGTTTGAGGTCGAAAATGGACTCTGTTTTGGGGCAGTGATGACATTTATGAACTTCTGGAATTGTGTGGTGATTTTTAGTAATGGCCAATATTTTTCCTATGAAGAGGACTTAAATATCTTTCATTTGGCTTTGGAATCACCTCATTTTGAGTTTTCTAGAATTAGTTATGATTTTTCAAAGTTTGGGCAGAAAATCTGCCAGAAAATCCGAAAATGGGATTTATGACATCAGCATAATAAAACATGACATCATCCTAATGTTAAAACACTTTTTATTCATCTTCCTTCCTCCAAACCGACGCCATTTCAGATACAAAATGTGAGAGAGAGACCTTGGAGAAAATAGGGAGAAGGGAGGAGAAAACTCGGGAGGTAGGTCGATTTCTTCGGTGAATTCGTACCTAACGCGTATAATCCTTTTCCTAAGCTTCTCTTCTACATGGATTAAGGTATTTGAAGCTTAATTTTGCTGTTTAAAAGGGGCTAGGGTTTCAGCCAAGACAAGGAAAAGCTAGTGGGAGCTTGAGGTAACTTCCAAACTCTTGTATATTGACTATTCTGGCTGCTGTGGGCAATTTAATCGGTGAAATTTCGCCGGATTGCCATTGGTTGTAAAAATGGAAAATGGGTTTCCCTAGGGGTTATGCTGCCCAAATTGATACTAAATGGTAGTTGTAACCTAATGGAATAGTCAATAAAGTGGTTAGGAGTAGAAAGGAACGTGTTTACGGAGCCGAAACCGAAAAACCCCGATTTTCCCTGGAAAAATCATATATTTCGGTCTGGGCTATAAATGGGTCTTAGAGTTGGATTTTCAATGATTTGATGATTCCATTGAGTTCAGGAGCGAAAATTAGGTGGGGTTACAGTTGGGCACTTTTTCGGAAAAGGCCGAAAAAGCATAATTACGAAAACGCCCTTGAAACCCTTAAAGTGAGGCTGCCAAGGGTAAATTTGTAAATTGATATTGAATTTGATAATTCCGAGTCCGGAAATGGATTCTTTGGGCGAAAGTATGTTAGAATAGCCCATGTCAAAATTTCAAGAAAAGTACAACCGGACCGGGTACGGCGGGGCCGGGCCGGGTCCCCGGGGGTATTTTAGTAAATTTTCAATATAGCCTCATATACCCCCAGAAACACTATGGAAGTGTCTAAATAGTACATTTGACATTGTAGGACCGAATGTGAAGCCCTGAGTTGCTGGCACGCAAATCGAGGAGAAAAGACTGGAGGTAGGGGACTTACTTTACTTGCATGTATTCGATATCTTTGCTTGTGTAGTGATGTATGTGATTGCTTTACTTGATTGTGTAGAGCATATTTGAATAAATGAAGCTCTGTTTCTGTTTACGCTGTGGCCATAGTCTTGTTGTATGAAACATTGAGCATGCAGAATTATCATTATGGGGTATGCATCTAGATAAAGCTAACATGTCATACACATAGCATCTATCATGCATGCATTATGGTATCTGTTTCCTACTGAGATTCTCTCGAATCTCACTCTCCCCTACCAATAATTTAGACAGGGCAAGTGGCTCGTGGAGGGAGCGGCTAGGACTCTTTCAAGATAAGATTGTGTAATCCCCATTTGAAGAATTGTAATGGGCAATTGTACCCTGTGTATCTTTAGCGAAGGTATGTACCTGGGATTGCAGGGATGATTAAGTTGTGCACTCTGATATTTATATGAATGTGATTTATTTTCGTGTAGTAATTATATTCGAAATGTGAATATGAGACCATGTTTATAAATGATTTCAAAAAGTATTCGCGAAAACCCCGTTATGTGATGGGTTAGTAAATGTTATTTGATTATTATTGGTCTCTATTTCATTTTAATCGCGTATTTCGGATATAATTACGGAGGGGGTTACAGGTCTCCTGTGGCGCTTGATGACACAAGCGCCACAAGAGACCCCCCTCCTGTGGCCCTTGCTCCAACAAGCGCCACAGGAGGGTATTTTTTTAAAAAAAAAAATTATATACTGTGGCGATTACTAACACCACAGCTTCTTTTAGTGGCGTCCACATATGTAGCACTTCTTTAGCGCCACAGCTAATCAATTATAAGAGCCACAGCTTTGCTTTTTTGTAGTAGTATTACCTCTCCTGCATGTATTTGATATTTATGCTTGTATATTGATGCATGTGATTGCTTTGCTTGATTATGTGAAACATATGAATAATCAAAGCTCTATTTTTATTTAAGTTATGGCCATGAGTATGTTGTCTGAAACATTGAGCACTTAGATATGTCATTGTGTTAGCATGAGTTATGTAATACAAGCATTTCATGCATTAAGCACTTATCTTGCATGCATATTGGTAATGTTTACTACTGAGATTCTCTCAAATCTCACCCTCCCCCAACCAACCATTTAGACAGGTGAAAACAAAAGGTGTTCTAAGAAGAAAGAAGAGAACCGCAAGGGAGAGGAATGTAGTAGTAGAACAAAGACGGGAAGGTGTCTGTATTTCACTAGAATGGGTTTAGACACTTTAGTAGCCATGTGTAGCTACCTCATTTGTAATTATTATGTACAATCCCTATGGGGAATTCTTTGTAATCATGTACATATCATCTGTATTTATGTTATTCCTATGTGCCTACTGAACTGCGCAATTGCTACTCTGATTAATATCAATGATAAGTGGTATGTAAGACGGGATCTTACACATCTCAACTTCTTGGGTGGCTTTTTTTCTTTTATGATTCAATTTTCAAACATGATGGAATTTTCTTGATAGTTTCTATAGAGTTGTTTTTACTATCTCATGTATAACATCAAAAATCTACTTCCATTAATGCAAGAAACATTTTTCCCCTGAAAGAAGGCTTATTTATTTTACTTCAAAAAATATATTTCCAGAGAATTTTTGCCATACTTGATTTTTAACAAGGTCAGTAACTTGTTTTTGAAACTATTCTTGATGTTGTGTCATTGCAATTTATATTGTATCTCAAGTATTAGGAGTAGCAACTATGGCCACTAGTACTAGGAAGCATCCAGTCAGCTCAAATATGATTTTTATCTCCTAGTGGGAAAACGATGACTGGGATTCACAAGTTAGAGAAAGGTGGGTTTCGTAGAACACTGATGAATGCTGTTGTTGCTGCTGCCAAATGTAGCTATGAGCTTTCCTAAATTCACAGATGTCAGTTCAACTATTGTAGGTGCTAGTTTAAGTGACAAATTAGTTGATCCATCTTTAGTTTTAGAAAAAAATAGTTCAAAATTCAAAATATAATTGTCTGGGAATTGGTGGCTTTTCAATGGCTATGGAAAGAAAAACGATTAATTGTTTTTCAAAAAAATGGGTTACAATGACTGTTTTCTAAAAACAGTCACTGTAAGTGACATACAACGACTATTTTCAAAAAAACAATCATTGTATGTCTTAACAAACAATAACTGTTTTACTGAAAAAATATGTTGTATGCTCTTAAGTTACAACGACTATTTTTATAAAATAGAAATTTATCATTGTCTACATTGATGATGTTTTAGTGTTTTCAGAATCAATTGAACAACACTTTAAACTTGTTAAAACCTTTGCAGACGTTCAACGGCTTAGCAGTTTTTAAAACCAAAATTAGTCTCTTTCAGACAAACATTCGGTTTCTTGGTCATCATATATACCAAGGAACTATTGTTCCAATTGATCGTGCAATTCAGTTTGCCGATAAATTTCCATATAAGTTGGTATCAAAGCCAGAAGGGGAAGTAGGGATGTATTAGATACTTTGAAGTTTTGGAAAATTTATGAAGTTCTTATGAATATTTCTGGATAAGTATGCTATGTGGTCGCAACCCTAGTTGATCTTCCACATCAGAAACATGTTAATATAAAGCTAAGGATTTGTTTAATATTATTATTATCTGATAGCACGTAAGTTATTAGTCGATCTTATAATGGCATATGAACTTCGTCTATCATTTCTAGGGCTATGGCAGTAAGTCCCAACGGATAAGGCAGGTAAGGATAGATGATCTGCAAATATTATTATCACTTAGCCAATGCCTTCACTTAGGGATCAATGTTTGAAGGTGTTGGCTAAGTGATAATAATATTTGCAGATCTTTATCTTTATAAGAACATACAAAGAAATATTTATAATAACTCCGTAAATAGCCTAGAAAACTTCATCTTATCTAGCACAATTCTATGAAACCTGAAGGTAATGATATCAGAGTAAAGGAGTAAATTTTTATTATGTTTAGATCTTTCTCTTTCTGCTCTAACTCCTCTCGTTCTTCTTCTACTCCTTCTTCATCCTCTCAGAATTATGGTTTAACAACCAACAAAAATTTAGGGAAATCTTCCCTACAAAATAATATTTTCAATAATGAAATTCATTTTGAAGATATTGACCAAAATTTTAGTGATTGGACTATTCCAGTCGTTAACCAAAATGATTTATACAAACCTGAGAATAAAAAATTCTTTAAGACTTTTGATTATATAATTAGAACAGTCAAAGAAACAGTTCCTCTAAAATCAGAACCAACTGACATGTGCCTCTTGTCAGAAAAATCAATTTTAAAACATCAAAAGAAATATAAATTCATACACATTGGATGTGTACAAGTGGCAATAAAACCCTTGGTAAAAGCTGGTCTAGATGTCTCGATGTTAGTATGTGTTAGAGATGGTAGACATGAATTCTTTTTTGAATCAATTTTTGGAATGATTTATGTAGGTCTCCATGATAGACCAATCTACTTCAATTGTTTCCCAAATTTGACAGCTTCATTACATCATGATCCCATCATAGAAACTTTGAAACTAAGTTTAAAGTTGAATGGATTTCATATGAAACCTGGTGTTTCACCTATAGCTTTAATCTACAGGGTCCAGTATAAAGTTATGAATTCATGCACTTCAAATGTCAAAATGTTTAACCAAGGAAAAGAAACATGTCTATTCCTAACAGATGCTACTAGAGCAAATGTTACAGTTCCAAAAACAATAAAGTGGGATGAAGTCACCCTTCTAGATGATTGGGATTTAAATAAAATTGCCCCTATCATTCCAAAACTTGCACCTGATTCTTATAGAGTTAGGCAAAATAAAAATGGAGATGCTAGAATTACTTTTGATCAAAGACGATCATTTAGTGTTTCTAAGACTCCATTAATTCAGGAAAGCTTTAAGACTGCTCTAGAACAACCTTCTAGGTATTCTTGTAGTTCTTTTGTAAAAGAACCTATAATTTCACCTTCAGTAATGCAACATCTAAATGAGTCAACTAGTGTTGTAAAACCTATCTACCAAAATATTGAAGATCAACAAATTGAAACCCAAACTTGCCAATCTCCAACTTATTCAGATATGAATGTTGTTGAGCAACAATTTGAATTAGATAAGAAACTTTTGCAAAAATATTTCTATTCTAATGAAAATACTGAAAGACGAAAATGGTTTTTCAAAAAATATAAAAATGAAGAATTGTGAAAACCAATTCATAAAAGGTTTTATAAAATGCTTGAAAGGTATAAACTTCATATTCTATTCTTTCTTTGGTTTAAAACCTACGTGAAAGATTAGAATATAAAAGATTATGCTTTTAAACCATTTGAAGGAGTTAACTCCTCTTGGATTTTGAAAAATGAAGAAAGATTTGAATATGATCTTTCACCAAAACAATCTTACCAGATACAAAAATTGGTGAACCTACTATTATAGCCTTTCCCTTCAAAATTAAAGATCCTAAAACGGATACAAATTCAAATGATATTAAAAACGTCATTGAACAAAATAATTATACAAACTCGTATCTTCAAACTCTTGGAGAACATATTTTGAAAAAACCTATCACTTTCGAAACTAGTACGTTTATCTTACCTAGTTCCACAAGTACATAGCCAATTTTTAAACCTTACACTATTCCTACAACTGTTTCGAGTAGTGTTAGGAAAGGAAATTTTCAAGTAAGAATTGAAGAGGAATTAAGGAAGATAACTGTCCAAGACAGACCTCCTCCTAAATCTGTTGCTTCAATTTCAAAATTAACAATAAATGTTGTAAAAGACAATCAAACCAGTTCAAGTGAAGATTATCAAAAAATTCAAAAAATAAAATAAGAAGATTGGAAAAGACCAACAAAATTGTATTCTCTGAGAGCCACACCTCCAGATATAATGCTCGAAGAAAGGGATTATAATCTTTGACAATTTAATGCAAACAACATCTATGTTTGAAACATAGATAGCCAATCTGAGACAAATATTTTGGAAATTTGCCAACAAATGTCGATGGTCTGTAATGCCTATGCAATATATAACAATTGTCTAGAAGATGTTGTTTATATATTGGTTTCTGGCTTTACAGGGAAACGCAGAGGTTGGTGGGATTTCCATCTCACACAACAACAAAAGAATGAAATTTTGACAGCCATAAAAACTGCTCAAGATGGCACAATAATCACAAATAATGGTGAACCAATGTTTGATGCTATTAACTGTCTCATAGTTAACATCATTACACATTTTATTGGAGATCCATCTATTTGGAGAGACAAATTGGCAGATCTTCTGTCAAAATTGAAATGCAAAACTCTATCCAATTTCAGATGGTATAGAGATAATTTCTTATTAAGAGTAATGGCCAGAGAAGATGGAAATCATCCAATCTGGAAAGAAAATTTCCTTGCTGGTCTTCCTAGATCTTTAGAGATAAGATTAGAGAAAAATAAGAAACTAAACTGGTGATGGTCAAATCTATTACGAAAATTTAACATATGGACAGTTAATTGCAATTGTTCAAAAAACTACTTTAAAACTTTGTCAAGAAGATAAATTACAACATCAACTTGCCAAAGAAAAAGCCTTAAATCGAAAAGACTTAGGAACTTTCTGCGAACGATTTGGTTTTCCTGCCTGTAAAAAGCCTAAAAAACTTAAACATAGACATGAAGACAAAGATTACAAGGCTAAAAGATATTACAAAAAATATCGAAAACCTTGGAAAAAAACCAAAAACTAATCAACCCAAAAAGTTGAAAAATGAATTTAAATAAAAAACTCCTATGGATCTTCCCAAAGGAAAAATTGTTTGTTTTCAATGATGCAAAGAAGGTCACATGGCAAAATATTATAGGCTTAATAAAAGAATTAATGCCTTGCAACATGAAGAATAAACTCTTCAACAATTAAACAATCTTTTGATTAAGGAAACCTCTTTTGAGGAAGAATATGAAGCATAATCTTCTGAAGAAATTAATAAACTTCAACAAGATAATATTTCATCTTCATCTGATGAAGAAAATTTTCAGATAAGTTGTCTTGATTAGTTTGCTGAGAGTTTAGGAAGTCCTGTACTTGATGACCCAATCAAGGAATCGGTCTTAACTGGTTCCAAACAAGACATTTTTTCAAATAAATGTTTTTGAACAAGATTTGGTTTTTGAAATGATTAACTCTCTTCCAACTAACGAAGAAAAGGTTAAGTTTTTCAACAAACTAAAAGAAAACACAGCTTCTTCTTCAAAAACAAACCAAAGATATTTGCAAAAGAATTTGAAAACAAAATATGATTTCTCTAAAATAATTAAAAGACTCCAGACTAATCCAAAACCTGTTTCAATTTCTGACCTTCAGAATGAAATAAATAATCTAAAAGAAGAGATAAGAAATATGAAAAATACTTAAGATTTCCATTCTCTTATTTTGAATCAAATTCAGGAAGAAAATCTTGATAAAGAAAAGAAAGTCGAGGAAATCAATGATTCATCTTCATCATCTAGTGATGAAAAAGAACCATAATCTTCTGAGAATTTCTTAAATCTTTTATCAAAAATTTCAATCCAAAAATGGCATGTTCCAGTCAAAATTATTATTGCTAATACCTTTGTGTTAGAAACAATAGCTTTGTTTGATACTGGTGCAGCTTTAAGCTATATCAGGGAAGGTCTAATTCCAACAAAATGTTATGAAAAAACCACTGAAAATCTTTGTGGACCAAATAGATCACCATTAGATATAAGCTACAAAATTTCAAATGCAGTAGTCGAAAATAATGGTGTTAAAATAAAAAATCTTTTTATCTTGGCAAAAATTTTGTCTCTGGATGTAATTCTTGGTGCTCCTTTTATCAGCAAATTAAAACCCTTTTTTACAATAGATGAAGGTGTTGAATCAGATGCTTTGGGCAAAAGGATTTTTCTTAAATTTGTTGACCCTCCTTATACAAAATTTGTTAATCAAATTGAATATAAGGAAAATCAAATTAATTTTCTAAAAGAAGTTTCTTATAAAGCAATTGAAAATCAATTGGAGAAACCTTTGCTAAAACAGAAAATCCAAAATGTTTTAAAAAACATTCAAGACACAATTTGTTTTGATTTTCCTAATGCTTTTTGGGAAAGAAAAAGACATATAATTGATATTCCTTCTGAAAAGGATTTCAATGAAAGAGCTATCCCAACGAAAGCTCGACCAATTCAAATATACCAGGAACTCCTGGAACATTGTCAAAAAGAAATAAAGGATTTTGTCAAATAAAGGATTAATTCGTGAGAGCCAAAGTCCTTGGTCTTGTGCAGCCTTCTATGTTAACAAGAATTCTGAACTCGAACGAGAAACTCCAAGACTTGTAATTAACTACAAGCCTCTCAATCAAGCTCTTTAGTGGATTTGGTATCCAATACCTAATAAAATAGATCTTTTAAACCACCTTCATCAGGACAAAATATTTTCTAAATTTGATATGAAATCTGGTTTTTGGCAAATCCAAATTTCAGAAAAGGATAGGTATAAGACTGCATTCATTGTCCCATTTGGATAATATGAATGGAATGTTATGCATTTTGGTTTAAAAAATGCACCATCTTAATTTTAAAAGGTTATGAATGAAATTTTCAATCCTTTTACAAAATTTATCATTGTCTACATTGATGATGTTTTAGTGTTTTTAGAATAAATTGAACAACACTTTAAACATGTTAAAACCTTTGCAGACATTCAACGGCTTAGCAGTTTCTAAAAACAAAATTAGTCTCTTTTAGAAAAAAATTTGGTTTCTTGGTCATCATATATACCAAGGAACTTTTGTTCCAATTGATCGTGTAATTCAGTTTGCCGATAAATTTCCTTACCAAATTCTGGACAAAACTCAACTTCAAATATTTTTAGGTTGTTTGAATTACGTAGGTAAATTCATTCCTAACATAAACAATATCATTAAGCCTCTTCATGAGTGTCTTAAGAAAACTCCTCCTCCTTGGACAGATGATCACATTAATATGGTTATGAAAATCAAATCCTTGGTAAAAAATCTCCCATGCTTGTATCTTCCTAATCCACAAGCATTTAAAATTGTTGAAACTGATGCCTCTAACATAGGTTATGGTGGCATTCTTAAACAAAAAATTGATGGTAAAGAGCATTGCATTGCATTTACTTCAAAACATTGGAATAGATCTCAACAAAACTATTCCACAATCAAAAAGGAAATTTTAGCAATTGTTTTGTGCATAAACATGTTTCAAAGCTATTTGCTAAATCAAAAAATTTTAATCAGAGTTGATTGCAAAGCTGCAAAAGATGTTTTGCAAAAAGATGTTAAAAATTTAGCATCAAAACAGATTTTTACCCATTGGCAAGCAATTTTAAGTGTCTTTGATTTTGAAATTGATTTTATCAAAGGAATTTCAAATTCTCTCCCAGACTTTCTAACTAGAGAGTTCTTGCAAGGGAAATAAGGTCACAAAAAATGAGTGACAAATAAAGAAAGAAGAAAGGAAGGGGCAAAGCCCCATTAAAAGAAGATCCAGAAAGGATCACAAAAGAAGAAGCAGAGTAGCTCAAGGCTGCAATCAATTTATCAAAAGGTTCATTGACCCAAGGATCTTTGATCTACCAAAAAGGATCCTCTTCAAGGTCTAAAATTTCTGAACAACCCATCCAAAAAACTTCTGGAATTATAATGGATCCTTCCCATTATAAGTTTCCAATCGAAACACTCTTAGCCTTACATGCTAACCAAAACTTGGCCAAATTGCCAACCAAAAGATGGGTTGATATTGTAGGAATGGAAGATTCCAAAGCCCTTACCCTATTTACCTTAGACCCTGAGGCTCTTGCCTTAGCCATTGAAAAATCTTCCTAAGAAGTCACTAAGGCTGGTTCATCGAAAGAAGTAGCCATATACTCTCAACCAGCACAAACCACATTTGTGTTAAAACAAGAAAAGGTCTTAAACCATTTTCACACAGAACCAGGTTTCTGTGACAAAAATCCCATTGCATTAGCAACCAAAATATTTCCAAAAGGGTTCTTTTTTACCCGAAAATCTTTGGAAAAATCTCAAAATTTTATGAGCTTATTCTTGTAAATACCAAATCTACAGAAATAAGACATTTCGTAGATCCTGATCACCCCAATGATAAAAGTATCCATAGTTATTCGACATTTCGAATATGGAAATTTTTATCACCTCAAGACTAGGGTCAAGATTTAAGTAAAAGAGAAAGATTTTCCATCAAAGACGTGGATCCAATTGGTTTCAATTATTGGGATTATTTGGAAGCATGATGGTGTACCTTCTAGTACCAAAATTCAAAATTTAGTCATACCTGGTTTTTCATGTTTACGTATGACACAAAATACCAATTTCTGTTATGGTTCAATCAATGGTGGGACTACTTTGGTCCTATCCAGGAAAATCTTCCAACCACGGCGAAAATTGGATTCCACTATTTCAAAAGTCCTATCAATCTCAGTGAAGATCCTTTCCCAACAGATCTTCATTATTTTTCAAAAATTTGGTTTAGCTTGGGTATTCAAATGAAGCTTCAAATATGGCCCCTCAAAATATCAAAACTTGTTCCCCATGCTTCAAAGGACTTCTTTAGTCAAATGGTGGGCAAAATTTCCAAACATAAAAAATATGTCTGAAACAAATCTCAAGAAAATGGTTCAGGCAAAATCCAAAATTCCTAATGGCGAGAGATCACAAATCCAATGTATTCCTCAACCAAAAGGCAAAAATTCAAGCTTGTTTGGCCTCAGCAACTGACAAAGAAGTCATGACCAAGCAACTCCAAGAAATTCTTGGGCTTCTCCAAACCCAATCGGATAAGCCTCAAGGCAGCAGATAGGCCCAATCCTCAGATTGGTCGAAAGCTGAAGATCTGGCCCAATTCTTTGGCCATGATTTGGATGACGAGATCATTAGCCTCGTTGAAGATTGATTCTGAAGAAAATCTGTCAGCACAAGAGTCCAAGACTTGCTGACACAAATTTTCTACTTTTAGTAGAGATTAGATGTAAAGTTAGGAATATTTACTTTCTGCAAACAAAATGATGTAATTCCTTTTACTTTATACAAAAGAAAAAGCAAAAGCAAAAGTAAAAGTACTTTTACCCGAGTAACATGTTTCCTACTCTGGTTAAAGTAATTTTACCCAAAGTAAAATGGTGAATAGGAACTTATCTAAATGCCTATAAAATGGCACATCATTTCAGTTGTTAATCACCTCGAGACTTAGAGCTTAACAAAGAAAGAGAAGAGGAATGAGAAAAACCAAGGATTTGAGCCCCAAATTGCTTCTAGACTTCAACCCAAGCTCAATACTCTTCAAGGGGGCAAAAACCTAGCACAATCAGCTCCTAAGAACACTTGAAAACTGAAGAATGACCTAATTTCGGCCTATCCCTTGCTTAAATACCCTCCTCATGCATTTTAGCAAGTAAAACGCTTGGTTGCATTTTCTGTCGTGGGCTTCAACACGCACCAGTGTGCTGAAGCATATGACACAGTGAGTTCTGGTCCTTGTTAGCTTCGGCAAATGCATTGTTGGCTGAGGCCAAAAACACAACAGCTTCCCTCTTAATTTATTGAGCTTTTCCTTGCTTGTTAAGAGCTTTTATGACACTTCATCTTTCACCTACAAGGAGGAGGGCACCATGAGCTTTTTGTTAGAACCGACTGATACCCAAGAGGGGGGTGAATTGGGTGTAAGATAAAAATCTTAAGAACTTTGAAAATCTTTTTACATCTTAGAGGAAGTAATAAATATGAAAGTAATGAATCATAAATCAACAGTTAATATATGCTGGAAATATAAGAGTTTAAGGAAGAGAGTATGCAAACTGTGATTTATCCTGGTTCTATCCAATCTGCGATGGCCTACGTCCAGTCCCCAAGATCCTCCTGAGATTTTCAAATCCACTATCTTGTTTAATCCAGGCACAAGAAAAGCCTTTACAACCCACAAGTTTAGCCAGGCAGTTGCGAACCCTTTTATTAATCTCTCACCGGGTTACTCCCCCTTACACACTATAAGGTTACAACTGAGTTACTCTCCCTTACACACCCCATAAGGATACAACTTTGATGATGAAAGATTACAATCAATCTTCTCTATCAGAAGTGAATAGATGAATATTGAAGCACAATGAAAATAATCTCTCTCTCAAGTATACATTATATAGAAAATGGATAAGAACAGAGTAGTTGGGTTGGTGTAGATGATTCATGATCTTTGCATGTTTCTCGTTGGTTTTACTGTTCGTTGAATATTCCCATATTTATAGATGAGTTGAGATAGCCGTTGGAAGCATTTCAACCTGTCCGTTAGAGTGGCGTAGCTTTATTTGACTGTTCTTCAATTTTGAAAACTAGCCGTTGTGGTTGGTGAATGCTTCACTTCCGTAAAGTGAACTTTTGACTCTTCACATCATATCTTCATTGTCTTCCTGGAGAAATACATTAAACACTAATATAATAAAGTGTAAGAATGATTGGAAACAAGAAGAGTGAGTTACATAATTAATCCCATGATTTTTGAAAGCTTCATAATGTTGCTGTGTTCCTAGGAAGCATTACTCAAGAAGTCACTTGAGTAAGCCTTGGTCATTACTCGAGTGAGCCCTCGAGTAATCCCATTCAAATCTGGCTGAGAGCATTTCCTACTTCATTACTCGAGTAATCCCTCGAGTAAATTTACTTTTTCTTATCTAGTTACTCAAGCAGTCCCTCGAGTAAGCTCTTAAATAACTTTGTAGTTTACTCGAGTGGTCCCTCGAGTGATATCATTCAAATCTTGGCCGAGAGTGTTAACTCATAGAAATCAAGAGTATTCTAGCACATTTTCTTCTTTTTACACCTATTTTGGGGTTCAAATTGTGCATACAAAGAGATTATAGAAGAAAATGTGATAGGACATAAGATAAATCAAAATTTTGTTGAATCATGAGTTAAATGCACATAGTTTTAATTATTTGTGAAAGTTAAAAGAGCTCATAACTCCCTCCTCTTTGTAGGTGGAGGATGACAAGTGTAAAAGCTTACAAAAATCATGGGAAGATGTGGAAGGAAGGGAAGAATGCAAGAGGAAGAGGAAAATGGACATTATGGAGGAAAATGGACATTATGGAGGAGAAGCCTGCACTTGCTGTGGAATCTGCTGTAGCCAAAGTCATGGCGAAACCACTTGAAAAAGCACTGCTTCTGTCTGGTTCTGATGACAATTCGCTATAGCAAACCCACGACGAACGCGCGAAACTGATACTGTGCGTTTTGCAAAAGTAATGCTACTGATGCTATTTTAACCTAATGGGGGCGCCGAAATGGACATATTCTGCACAGGGGAAAGGTCTAAAACATAAGGAGGCTACTTGGGAGAGAACTCTTGGTGATCTTGGAGCTTGGGGAAGAGATTTGTGAAGAATTTCAAGGGTTTTCCTTCCCTTTTCTGGTTTTTCCCTCTTTTCTTCCTATTTTGCTGAGATGTTTATGATTCTTGAACTTAGTTGTTGGTTTGTATTGATCATGAGTAGCTAAAATTCCTAATTAGGATTACTTTTAACCATTGTATGGATTGAAACTATTGGATTATCTTGCTTTTGTTAGTTAATGAGTATATATGTTGATTTTTCTTTGAGCTTAATGCTATCTTGTGCTTGATCACCACATGAGTAGATTTGTTCAATTGGAAGATGCTTGAGAGAGCTATTTTGATTGTAGAACTTAAGAAAAATCATGCTAGACTTGAAGTTTAGGGATTAAATGGATGGTTTGTTGTTAGAATAGAGATATATCTAACAACCTAGCATAGTCAAGTGAAGGCTTGTTTTGGAAAGATGATTTTCATTAATTGTAAACAAGAGATTAAATATTTTTAATGAATATTAAAAATCAATCTTGACTTGAGAGAGCTTGGTTGATGATTTTAGGATCTTCGACTAGCATATAGACTTATTTAACTAGCATAAGTGAATGTTTGCATAGTTTCATGAAATACAATGGTAAAGAAGTAATCCTAAGTTAATATCTCTTGAAGTTAGACCCAATTCCCAATTTCCACTATTTTCCTTTGTTATTTTCATCAAACTTCTTTATTTAACTTGATCAATTTCAAATGATTTCATTCAACCTAATTAAGAACATGGTTAAATTAGTTAACTCGCTTTTGTCATAGTCCTCGTGGGAACGATCTTGACTTATCACTTTATTACTTGCGACCCGTGCGCTTGCGGAAGCTAAACGGTGAACAGAGAGCATTTCCAACTACATTACTCGAGTGGTCCTTCAAGTGAGGTTTCAAATAATTCTGCATATTACTCGAGTAAGCCTTTCAAGTGAATTTTTTATTTTCATTAAAAATATAGCAAATTATATATCATCGGAAAGCGCTCATTATCTACATTCTAATGCAACAAGAATCACCTCCAAATTCATTTTGAACAAAAAGTTATGATCCAAAGAATATCTTCTGCATTTAGACAAAGTCTGAATTCATGAGCATCAACTTGCAGAAGGCATAGATATTAGGATATAACTTTAAATGTGACAAATTATATATCCTTAGAACGTTATTTAAGTCTACGTTCATATGGCACCAGTTTTATCTCAATCTAATATGTATTTTGAGAGTTATATCCAAACTACTGAACCTTGTTCTAGTAAAAGATACTGATTCATGTGTTAACTTCAACATATCATATCTCTCTCATCAGAACTCCTTTTAATGTGATCTTGGTGTCTGTAGTTCGTGTTGGGAGTCTAGTTTCATATGCCACTAGTTTCAGATCAATCATACGTGTGGTTAGAGAGATATGTCCAAAATATCAAACCTCTATCCTGACATGCGAAAAACAGAGTGCCATTACTCGAGTGGTTACTCAAGTAATCTTCAAGTAACTCTACAGATTACTCAAGTAGCCACTCGAGGAATCACCTCCAAAATGAGGCAGTGCCATATTACTCTAGTGATTACTTGAGTAATCATCCCCGGAGGTACCATAACTTCCGTATACATCATTTTAACTTCGTATTGACCCATTCCAACCTCCGTATGATCAAAGAAACCTCCGATATCACTTCTAATAGCTTGGATCTTGATATTCTCATGTGATCTTGTAAGTTCTTCTTTCTTCAATCTCTTTCTTCTTTGTTTTTCCACTTGATGATCATTCTTCATAACCCAACTAGATATCTTCTTGAATTGATTATCATTCTTCATAACCCAATTAGATGTCTTATTGAATATCTTCAATCTTCTTCAATCTTTCCTTGATATTCCTATTAGTTCTTGCAATGCCTTCTTTCTTCAATCCCTTGTCTCTTGATATTTTTCTTGATGATCAATCTCCACATATGAGGCATTATGACATCAACCCACCATCGGGTTTATAACTAATCTACAAGATATACAACATTAAATATAGTAGTTAGTCAATATAGAGAATAAGTATATCATACAAACTTATATTTGACATCATCAAAACTATTCATATCTAACACTTTTTAATTTTAAGAGATAATCCTACTTATATGCATTCAACTCATAATTTGAACTTTTCTTTTGTTCTATCACATTTTCTTCTATATATGCACAATTTGTACTCAAAAGCAAGTGAAAAGAGAAGAAAATGTTCTAGAATGTTATCAATTTCTATAAGTTATCACACACCCAAACTTAAACTTTTACTTGTCCTCAAGCAAAGAAGCTTATCCTCACTGAATGAATCAATTACTCATCATTTATGTATGAACAAATTGTCCTCATCATCTGCTTAAGTAATTATATTAAACAAGAAATGAGTACAATATACAAAGATGAATGCTTCATAGATTTAAAACATGCTTTTCAAGAATTTTTAAGTGTGAGTGTGTGTATGGAGTCAACATTTATTCCGTTTGCACAAGTTAAAATTCAAAACAACACTTCAAATCATATACCAATATTCAAACAAATAAGTTTATCATCCCCTAATTCCTCCTTCTTTTCTTCTAATTCACTCCACTTAACTTAAAAATCAAAGGGGTTTTTCTTAGCTTGCAATTGGGCTAGGGGTTAAGGTTTTCAAAAGAAAAGGTAAAGGATAATCAATCAAATACCTTAAGATAGATGATACTATTCAAGGGCTTTCTTTCTTTTCTCATGAAGCATGCTCCCCTAAACTTGAACCAAATTGATCTTTTCATATCAAGCCTTCTTTTTAAGCATTTTTCTTTGTTTGTTTGGTTTTTTATATACACACTTTTTTTTTCTTTTTTTCTTTTTTTGGAATATTTTGGCTTGATTTATGTACCTTGTGAACTCTTTTACTTTCTACACTCCTTTCCCAATCTATTATAACTTTGCATAACATCACCATATTCCATCACCCAATCAATTATCATCTATCTCAAAGCAAGGGAATAATGGTTTTTCACATTGGTTGAGGTAGGTAGATGTTAGGTTTTCCAATAAAAATCTTTAATTGGTTTTTCAAATAGGCTCACAATAAGGGTTCAAAGAGAAATCACATCAATTGGGTCAGTTTGAAAGGCTCAATCTCATTTTGTGAATTGCCCTAATCATTTTTTCAAATCTTGTGAAGTAAATAAAAATTTTTGAAGAATTCCAAAGAGGATTCAAAAATAAAAAACTTGAAACAAAGGTATATAACCTAATTTGCCACAAAGTCTTTCAACCAGCACATCCATAATAAATTTAACTCCAATAGTACGTGAAATACTTAAAAACTCTTGAACAACATGTTTTATCACTACAATGCACTCATCCATGCACATTAATAAAAATTTCCTATCTAATATAACATATCAAGCAGAAATTTATATCATAGGATCATCCAAACAATTTTTGACAAATAACCAAATCTAACAGCTCATTTTCAACAATTTTTCACAAGAAAAATCTTAAGAATTAGAAATCTCACATTCCAACAATTTTCTTGAAAGACCTGTTCAAAATTTTTTTGCGTACTCCATTTCTTTCAAAAAGTCTCAAAATTGAAGTCAAAATTTCAAGCAATTTCAAAATTGAAACACTCTCACCCCCAAACTTAAAATTAGCAATGTCCTCATTGTCAACTAAAAGGGTAGGAGATAAAATAGCCAGCACCTGTACAGCACAATATTCACAGCATTTACACCATTCAATATTTAATAAAAATTAGGCCCTTAGTAGCCTAACCAAGACCAAGAAGTGCGGTCATCTCTAGCCATCAGTAGCTAGGAAATTAACAACCACAGCAGGTAAGTCATCAGATAGAGATAATTATATGAACCACTCAAACTAGCCATCAGTAGCTAGGAAAATCATGTTCACATGCATCAAGAGTGTCAAAGAGTACTGGCTATCAGTAGCCAACACCAAACATTAGCCATTTAGTGTCTTGTAGCAACATTCACATTTTCATGCCAACTTTCAAAATATACCAATCCAAAATAGGCACCAAGAATATGCTAATTAAGCGCATACTATCAATAGATCAATCATAAGGCCAACTAGAGCTCAAACAAAAGATAGAAGCAGTAGTTATAAGTGAACTTATAGTACTAAAAAGAACACAAAACACACCCAAAAATAAAAATGAAATCAAACAAAATGAAATAAACCTAACTAAAACTATCCTAAAAGAAAAGAAAGTACCCCAAAACTTGAATTCTATCTAAACCAAGACTAATAACTGGGATTCCAAACCTAATCCTATCCTCACTACCTCTTTTACGACCTTAAGTCATCTCAGAATAAAGCTTTGATTTTTAGACAAGATCAGCAAAGTGAAGTTCAGTATTGAAAGCAATTTTAAACATGCAGTACAATTAACATGATCAAATTCCAGTTCAGGTTCACAAACAGTAGCTGTAATATCCTGGATTGTAATCAAGGGGTAATAACTTCAAATGATGTGATTAATGTTAATTAAGCAAATTTGAAGTATATATTGTGTAATGTGATATCAAGATCATTTGTGATGGTTTAATGAGTATTATGATAATCAGGGGCGAAACGGTAAATTTACCGATCGATTGGTCATTTACTGATGAGAAAACCCCTTGGTAATCATGATCAATGGTTGAGATTGAAAGATCATGAGGAGGAATTTTGTGCATGTGGATTTAGTTGAGATTATGGTGGGGAGAATGAGATGGTGACAAGTGGCTAAATGAGAGCCATTGGATGAGTCAAAGTTTCAAACTATTTTCTCTTCCCTCTCCACTCTTAGTCGGTTTTTGCATGGGAAGAAGGAAAGAATGATCATCATCTTCACCTACTCACTTTCTCTCTCCCTTTCCTCCATTTCCGGCGAACCAAGCAAGAAAGAGAAAGTAAGGGTTTGAATTTTGTTAAGGTAAATGATCTTATATGCTTAACTACCCTTCATTAATGTTGATCAAGAGGTTGAGAGCATTATTTCTATGGTTTCAGAATTTCCATTGGTGGTGTTTGATTGTTGGACAAATTTGAAAGTTGGTGGAATCAAGGTGTTGATTTCAGCAAGTTGAAGAGGTAGGTTTGTAATGCATTTTGATATAAATGTCAAGATGTTTGCCTAATCAATGAGAAATCTGGAAATTAGACCTAATTATGATGATTAAAAGAGGGGTAGATTTTGATGAGAGTGTCACTGTTCATTTGGTCAGTTTTGACATTTGGGAGTGATTAGAATTTGATTTGAAGTTGAATAAGGGAAGTTGTTAGAAGGAGGTTTTGAGTGGTTTGATGATTTAGAGAGAGAATGTGTTGGATGGGTTGAATTTGGGTTGTTTTTGGTTGCCAATGGGTTCCTTGTGTTGAAATAAGTGATAATGAGCCTTGACACAAGTTTAAGAACCATTGGAGTTCATTTGGTGGATTTTGGAAAAGTTTACCAGTTGCTGCGTTCTGGTTTCTGGTGTGATTTCTCGAGTGAGAGAAGAACTCACTCGAGCACAGGATGAACGTGCTCGAGTGAGCATGTTTGTGCTCGAGTGAGGGTGTGTTTTTGGCGCTGCGGGTGAGTACCTCAGGGTATCACTCGAGAGTGATTGCCAAGAGTGCGCCTGGCACTCGCGAGCATTGGGGGATCACTCGCGAGCACTGAGGGTCAGTGCTCGAGCACAGGTATTTGTGCTCGAGTGAAGGTGATGGAAGATGTTGAGAGATGCTCTCGGGTTGTCACTCGCAGGCCTCACTTCCGTGGTGCTCGAGTGTGCTCGGGGTCTCTGCTCGAGCACAGCCTCTTGTGCTCGAGTGAGAGTGTGGAATTGTAGTGAAGTTTGCTCTCGGGCAAGCACTCACTGGGGGTCACTCGCAGGTGTGCTCGAGTGAAAGTGGGAGTCATGCTCGAGCACGGCCTTCTGTGCTCGAGTGATGGGACCAAAAATTAGTGTTTAGCTTTCCAAAGAAGGATCTTTAGGGATAGTTATCCCAACCCTTTAGGCATACGTTTAGGCATTTAATGGCCATCTAAAGAGTCCAAATGAATACCAACTTAGAGTGTTATTGAAGTAATAACTTGGAAAAAGAAATTAACCAAATGTCCCTATTTTGATTATAGGATTTGACATCTGCTGTCCTCGTGAGCCTACTGTGCCCAGAGACATCAGGAAAGGATCAGGTAGTGACTTTTCTTTCGTACCATATGTGATGCATTGTATGTGTGTATTATCATTGATTTGTGATAAGCTCGTATGTTGTGACTTATGTGGATATGTGTGAGCACCGTCAGTCCAATAGTCCCTGAGTAGCTAACAACGGTTCGGGTTTAGGCAGTGTGCCTTCCCGGCGGAGAAAGGGGATGAGGATGAGGTGTGATTATGTGATATGAGGGCCGAAAGGCTGATTTGTGAGCCGAAAGGCTATTTGTGAGGCCGACGGGCCATTTGTGAAGCCGGATAGCTTATGAGCTATAAGGCTATGTGTATGCACTGCCACGCCAATAGTCCCTAAGTAGCTAACAACGGTTCGGGTTAGGACGGTGTGCCTTCCCGGCGGAGAAAGGGGAGGAGGGTGGAGTGTGATATGTGCTGCTACTGCATGATGATCTGCTTACATGTTATGTGCTTATGTGTGGTATAAATGTTCAGTTACTACTGGGATTCTTTTGAATCTCATTCTTTCCTTTGAACTAACCTTTCAGACAGGGCGATTGGCTCTAAGGAGAAGCGAGCGACCCGGAGCGGTTAGAGCTTCCTAGGGACATTAGTATGGCTTTTGTTGGTTAATCATTTTGGATAGGGATTACTGTATTACATTTTGAGATGTAAATAGTGTGAATATTTGGTTTGTAATCCCCTACTTGGAATTTGAAACTCTATATATATATAGAAGAACCCGGGGGTTGCCGGGGTTTAAATTATGAACTCTGATATATGTGAATGTAAATTAACTGCACAGGTGATTATATTCGGTAATTGAAAACGAGACCCGGATAGGAAAGAAGTGTTGAAAATTTTGTAAGGTCCTACTGCTTGGTAGGTAATTTAATATGTTTTGAACTATCCGACGGTCTCAAACCCCTTTTTATTATGCATTATCGAATATTAATTACGGTAATTAAGGCAGGGGGTTACATTTTGGTATCAGGGCCATAGTTCCTGGCAAGGGTAGAGGTTGCTAGGATAGATCCCTTAGTTGGTTTAGGGATAGAAGATTGTTTGTGAATGATCGTTGTGTGTGCACATATGTGTTTAAGTGATTTGGATATAGATGAGTTTTATGATTATATGTGCATACTGTCTCTGCTGGATTAATGGGGTAAGCTATTTGTAGAATGAAGAAAACTAGAGGACGCCCCAAAATTCCGCATGTAGACCCTGTGGTGGAGGTTGATAATGAAAATCCACCGGATCCAATGCAAGAATTAATGGGTCTGATAAAGGATCAGCGGGACATGATCACTGAGCTGAGAGACGAGCTCAGAGCGGAGAAGGCAAAGAACAAGGTAAATCCGGTTCAGTCCACACCGGAGGAAACTCAAGAAGGAACCCAACATGAGGACACTGCGGAGGGATCAGCATGGCCATCAGAATCCCCATCTCGTGCTGTTCCGAATCAAGAGTCTCATGGGGGACCAGCTAGAGAGGATAGAGATCTTCATTTCTGGGTTACAAGATTCTGCAAACATCTGCCTCCGGCGTTTAGAGGGAGGTTTGATCCACAAGTGGCAGAAGATTGGCTGAATCGTTTGGAGAAGATATTTGAGGTCCTTGGGTGTCCGGATGAAGTGAAGCCGTGGTTGGCGGTCTATAAACTTGAGGGTGATGCGGATCGTTGGTGGCGGAATATCGCCCTAGCATTGAAGAGCGGAAATGTGTCACTGACTTGGGAGTTGTTCTTACAAGAATTCAACGAGAAGTACTTTCCAAAGTCAGTTCAGCTTGAAAAGGAGACAGAATTCCTTAACATCAGGCAAGGGGACACGGAGAGCTTTGATGACTACTTGTCCCGATTCATCCGTTTGTCCCGGTATTCCTCCTATCTCCGGTACAAGGATGACGGAGAATGGAGCTCAGACATGCTCATTCGTGGTCTGAGGCGAGAGTTGAGGAAGCGGTTAGTTACTCACCGATTCAAGAAGTTTAATAAGGCTGTGGAGCAATGTCGAATCACGGAAAACAACCTAAGAGAAGTGTATCCTGGCAGAGCTACTGGTCACCGTAGTGAACCCAGTAAGGGTAATGCCTCTCAGAAGCAGAAAGGCCAAGGATCTTCTTCATATAGGGGTGGTGATAAAAAGCCCTATCAGCCTAAAGACCGTGAACCACAGAGATTTGCAACCGAGTGGAAATGTCGTCGCTGCAACAAATCACATTATGGCCAGAATTGTCAGGGAGAAATGATCTGTTTTAACTGCAAGCGGCCAGGACATCTTTCTAGAGATTGTCAACAACCACGAGCGGAGCAAAGGCCGAAGACACAGGGTCGAGTGTTTGCAATGACCCATGAGGAGGCTCGTAGATCTCCTGAGTTGATACAAGGTAAAATCTCTCTAAATGGCTATCTATTACAAGCATTGTTCGACTCGGGTGCTAGTCATTCCTTTATTGCGTATGATTGTGTGAGACGCCTGGGTATGCATGTGCATAAGTTACCATTCGATTTGGTAGTATCGACTCCGATGGGTGTTAAAGCCTTGACCACAGAAGTTTGTCTGAATTGTGTTATAACTGTGGAAGGGCATCAGTCTGTTGTAGACTTGATTTGTTTGCCGCTTTACCAATTGGAAGTCATTTTGGGATTTGATTGGTTAACGGCAAATAATGTATTACTTGATTGCGGGAATAAGAGGATAGTATATCCTGTTTCTCAGAGGGCTGAAGCTATAGGTGCTAGTATGAATTTCCTTTCTACGGCTAAAGCTGAGAGATATATTGAAAAGGGTTGCCAGGGGTATATGGTATTCTTCTCCGTTCAGGGGGAAGCTGGTGAAACCTTGAGTAATATACCTGTGGTAAATGAATTCCCGGAGGTATTTCCGGACGACCTTAGCGGATTGCCTCCTGAGAGGGAAGTTCAGTTCCCAATTGACATTGTGCCTGAAGCAGGTTCTATCTCAAAGGCCCCGTATCGTATGGCCCCAAATGAGATGGCGGAACTAAAGAAACAAATAGAAGATCTGCTTGAGAAAGGGTTCATTAGACCCAGTGTATCGCCTTGGGGAGCTCCAGTATTATTCATAAAGAAGAAAGATGGAAGCCTTCGGTTGTGTATCGATTATAGGGAATTGAACAAGGTTACTATTAAGAATAAGTACCCTCTTCCCCGAATTGATGACCTTTTAGATCAATTATCTGGATCGAGTGTATTCTCAAAGATTGATCTAAGGTCAGGGTATCATCAGCTGCGAGTGAAAGCAGAAGATGTTCCAAAAATGGCTTTCAGGACCCGATATGGTCATTATGAGTTTTTTGTAATGCCATTTGGGCTAACCAATGCGCCTGCGGTTTTCATGGATTACATGAACCGTATCTTTCGGCAATATCTGGATCAGTTTGTTCTTGTGTTTATCGATGACATTCTGATATATTCCAAGAGTATGGAGGAGCATGAGCATCATCTGAAAGTTGTATTGAATATTTTGCGTGAAAAGCAATTATATGCCAAGTTGAGTAAATGCGAGTTTTGGCTATCGGAAGTGAGATTCCTAGGCCATGTTATCTCGCAAGAAGGGGTCTCTGTGGATCCCAGTAAAGTGGAAGCAGTACTAGACTGGAAGATGCCAGAATCTGTGGCAGAGGTACGCAGTTTTCTGGGTCTTGTCGGGTACTATCGGAGATTCATTCAGAATTTTTCCCGTATTGCGTTACCAATGACCAAGCTCACGAGAAAGGATCAGCCGTTTGTGTGGGACGAGAAATGTGAAAAATGTTTTATGGAGCTGAAAGAGAGGTTGACGTCGGCGCCTGTGTTGATTTTGCCCGATCCCAGTACGACATATGTTGTGTACTCTGATGCCAGTGGGCAGGGATTAGGGTGTGTCCTTATGCAGCAGGGACGTGTGGTGGCCTACGCCTCTCGACAGCTCAGACCTCATGAATTGAATTATCCCACTCATGATCTGGAGCTTGCGGCCATTGTGTTTGCTTTGAAGATTTGGCGTCATTACCTGTATGGTGTGACTGTGGAACTGTACTGCGACCACAAGAGTCTTAAATACCTGTATGATCAGAAGGAACTGAATATGAGACAGCGCCGCTGGATGGAATTGTTAAAGGACTACGACCTGGAAATTAAGTATCATCCGGGTAAAGCCAATGTAGTCGCTGATGCTCTTAGTCGGAAAACCATACTCGTTGCAGCTATGATAATACGAGAAAAGAAATTGATTGAAGATTTTCGTGATTTGAATCTGACGAACCAGATCATCTGTGCCAATTACACTGTTGCCCAGGAGGAAAATGATCTAAGAGCTGAGATTGAAGAAGCTCAGAGGCAAGATGACTGGATACAGCGCAATCTGACTCGGATTGAACGGGGAGAAGTCCCAGGTTATGATTTGTCACCTAGAGGATTGGTTCGCTATCAGAACAGAGTTTGCGTTCCACTTAAGGCGGAGTTGTGACAAAAGATTTTAGATGAGGCGCACAATAGCCGATATACTCTTCATCCTGGTATGACCAAGATGTACCATAACTTGAAATCTGTGTACTGGTGGCCGGGTTTGAAGAGTGATGTGACCAAATATGTGGCGAGATGCCTCACTTGTCATAAAGTGAAGATTGAGCACCAAAGACCACCTGGTTTACTCCGGAGTCCTGAGATTCCGGAATGGAAATGGGAAAGTGTGACCATGGACCTTGTGACGGGATTGCCCAAGATCAGGAACTATGATGCGATCTAGGTAATTGTGGATCGGCTAACGAAGTCAGCCCACTTCATACCAATCAATGCTGGTTATTCTCCTGATAAACTAGCAGAGATTTATATCAGTGAGATTGTGAAGCTCCATGGTACACCAAAGAATATCATTTCTGATCGGGATCCTCGATTTACTTCAAGATTCTGGAAAGCGTTGCATAAAGCCTTGGGAACTCAATTGAGGTTTAGTACGGCTTATCATCCGCAAACGGATGGACAGTCGGAGAGAACAATCCAGACGTTGGAAGATATGCTGCGATCGTGTGTTCTTGACTTTAAAGGAAGTTGGGATCGCTTTCTTCCACTTGCGGAATTCGCCTACAACAATAGCTATCATGCGAGCATTCAGATGGCTCCGTATGAAGCGTTGTACGGAAGGGGGTGTCAATCGCCTTTGTGCTGGAACGAACTATCCGAAAGAAAGCTTTACGGACCAGATCTTGTTGACCAAACCTCAACACAGATTCAGATTATTCGAAAGAGGTTACTTGCAGCGCAGAGTCGACAGAAAAGCTATGCTGACAAGAGGAGACGGCCTCTAGAGTTTGAGGTCGGAGATCATATTTTTCTGAGGGTATCTCCTATTACGGGCATTGGGCGAGCTATCAAGAGGAAGAAGCTGAGCCCGAGGTATATTGGTCCTTTTAAAATCCTTGAGAGGATTGGACCTGTCGCGTATCGAGTAGCACTACCTCCGAGCTTGAGTAGACTCCACGACGTGTTTCACATTTCCCAACTGAAGAAGTACCAACCAGATCCATCTCATATAGTTGAATATGAGGAAGTTGAGCTACAAGATAACTTTACATATGCGGTGGAGCCAGAGCAGATAATTGACCGAGAGGAGCGACGGCTCAGACACCGAAGCATTCCATATGTGAAGGTGGTCTGGAAGGGAATGACTCCGAGAGAAGCAACTTGGGAAGCGGAGGAAGATCTGCGGAGAAGATATCCGGAATTTATGACTCAAGTAATGTAACAATTTCGAGGACGAAATTAAATTTTCAGGGGGAGAATTGTAATATCCTGGATTGTAATCAAGGGGTAATAACTTCAAATGATGTGATTAATGTTAATTAAGCAAATTTGAAGTATATATTGTGTAATGTGATATCAAGATCATTTGTGATGGTTTAATGAGTATTATGATAATCAGGGGCGAAACGGTAAATTTACCGATCGATTGGTCATTTACTGATGAGAAAACCCCTTGGTAATCAAGATCAATGGTTGAGATTGAAAGATCATGAGGAGGAATTTTGTGCATGTGGATTTAGTTGAGATTATGGTGGGGAGAATGAGATGGTGACAAGTGGCTAAATGAGAGCCATTGGATGAGTCAAAGTTTCAAACTATTTTCTCTTCCCTCTCCACTCTTAGTCGGTTTTTGCATGGGAAGAAGGAAAGAATGATCATCATCTTCACCTACTCACTTTCTCTCTCCCTTTCCTCCATTTCCGGCGAACCAAGCAAGAAAGAGAAAGTAAGGGTTTGAATTTTGTTAAGGTAAATGATCTTATATGCTTAACTACCCTTCATTAATGTTGATCAAGAGGTTGAGAGCATTATTTCTATGGTTTCAGAATTTCCATTGGTGGTGTTTGATTGTTGGACAAATTTGAAAGTTGGTGGAATCAAGGTGTTGATTTCAGCAAGTTGAAGAGGTAGGTTTGTAATGCATTTTGATATAAATGTCAAGATGTTTGCCTAATCAATGAGAAATCTGGAAATTAGACCTAATTATGATGATTAAAAGAGGGGTAGATTTTGATGAGAGTGTCACTGTTCATTTGGTCAGTTTTGACATTTGGGAGTGATTAGAATTTGATTTGAAGTTGAATAAGGGAAGTTGTTAGAAGGAGGTTTTGAGTGGTTTGATGATTTAGAGAGAGAATGTGTTGGATGGGTTGAATTTGGGTTGTTTTTGGTTGCCAATGGGTTCCTTGTGTTGAAATAAGTGATAATGAGCCTTGACACAAGTTTAAGAACCATTGGAGTTCATTTGGTGGATTTTGGAAAAGTTTACCAGTTGCTGCGTTCTGGTTTCTGGTGTGATTTCTCGAGTGAGAGAAGAACTCACTCGAGCACAGGATGAACGTGCTCGAGTGAGCATGTTTGTGCTCGAGTGAGGGTGTGTTTTTGGTGCTGCGGGTGAGTACCTCAGGGTATCACTCGAGAGTGATTGCCAAGAGTGCGCCTGGCACTTGCGAGCATTGGGGGATCACTCGCGAGCACTGAGGGTCAGTGCTCGAGCACAGGTATTTGTGCTCGAGTGAAGGTGATGGAAGATGTTGAGAGATGCTCTCGGGTTGTCACTCGCAGGCCTCACTTCCGTGGTGCTCGAGTGTGCTCGGGGTCTCTGCTCGAGCACAGCCTCTTGTGCTCGAGTGAGAGTGTGGAATTGTAGTGAAGTTTGCTCTCGGGCAAGCACTCGCTGGGGGTCACTCGCAGGTGTGCTCGAGTGAAAGCGGGAGTCATGCTCGAGCACGGCCTTCTGTGCTCGAGTGATGGGACCAAAAATTAGTGTTTAGCTTTCCAAAGAAGGATCTTCAGGGATAGTTATCCCAACCCTTTAGGCATACGTTTAAGCATTTAATGGCCATCTAAAGAGTCCAAATGAATACCAACTTAGAGTGTTATTGAAGTAATAACTTGGAAAAAGAAATTAACCAAATGTCCCTATTTTGATTATAGGATTTGACATCTGCTGTCCTCGTGAGCCTACTGTGCCCAGAGACATCAGGAAAGGATCAGGTAGTGACTTTTCTTTCGTACCATATGTGATGCATTGTATGTGTGTATTATCATTGATTTGTGATAAGCTCGTATGTTGTGACTTATGTGGATATGTGTGAGCACCGTCAGTCCAATAGTCCCTGAGTAGCTAACAACGGTTCGGGTTTAGGCAGTGTGCCTTCCCGGCGGAGAAAGGGGATGAGGATGAGGTGTGATTATGTGATATGAGGGCCGAAAGGCTGATTTGTGAGCCGAAAGGCTATTTGTGAGGCCGACGGGCCATTTGTGAAGCCGGATAGCTTATGAGCTATAAGGCTATGTGTATGCACTGCCACGCCAATAGTCCCTGAGTAGCTAACAACGGTTCGGGTTAGGACGGTGTGCCTTCCCGGCGGAGAAAGGGGAGGAGGGTGGAGTGTGATATGTGCTGCTGCTGCATGATGATCTGCTTACATGCTATGTGCTTATGTGTGGTATAAATGTTCAGTTACTACTGGGATTCTTTTGAATCTCATTCTTTCCTTTGAACTAACCTTTCAGATAGGGCGATTGGCTCTAAGGAGAAGCGAGCGACCCGGAGCGGTTAGAGCTTCCTAGGGACATTAGTATGGCTTTTGTTGGTTAATCATTTTGGATAGGGATTACTGTATTACATTTTGAGATGTAAATAGTGTGAATATTTGGTTTGTAATCCCCTACTTGGAATTTGAAACTCTATATATATATAGATGAACCCGGGGGTTGCCGGGGTTTAAATTACGAACTCTGATATATGTGAATGTAAATTAACTGCACAGGTGATTATATTCGGTAATTGAAAACGAGACCCGGATAGGAAAGAAGTGTTGAAAATTTTGTAAGGTCCTACTGCTTGGTAGGTAATTTAATATGTTTTGAACTATCCGACGGTCTCAAACCCCTTTTTATTATGCATTATCGAATATTAATTACGGTAATTAAGGCAGGGGGTTACAGTAGCAACAAAACTAAGAGTCTTTAAATTGCACAATGCAATGACAAGTTCTGACTTTTTGTGGAACTAGGTACACAACAGGAATTTCGTGAATAAAGAGTGTACTTTCACTTACACATCAGTATGTAAGGACTGAAATCACCAGCCAACTTGTAAAGTTTCATAAAGAGAAGAAAAGAGTGCATTTTCAGTAGTACTGCAAAAAGATTTTATAACCTGTAAAATTCGTGAGTGCTTCAGAAATCCTATTCCACTTGTGAAATAAAACCACAATTGCCAAAGATTTTAGAACTTGCCAAAGATTTCTTAGTTAAGTGCAAAATCAAGCTATCACAGTGATAGCTAGCTAAATCATGCATTTCAGAGCTTATTTGAATCAGGGAATCCTCAGAAATCTCTTGCACTAATCCTCAATTCACAAAGTCTATTCAAGCCTAAATTACAGCATGTTATGGAACTTGGCAAAACCACTCTACTTAACCCAGGCAGCATATACAGAGCATTAAGAGAGCATTGCCAAAGAAATACATAAAGTCAACTTGAAATGTTGAAAATTGGGAATTATAATTAAAAGAAATGATTGTTTCAAATTCAACACCTCTAATGCCTCATATTGCCTCCCTATTCACAAGCCCAGCACCAACCTAACAAAATTCACAACAGCAGCTAATCCTTAATTCCCCTTTCAAATTCAAGCTTACATGTCCACTAAGAACAATTCAGAACAATGACTGCACTCCAACTAGCACAATAAGAACAATTCAGAGATCACTTTTCAAACCAACTACAGAGCTAAACAAAACATCCTCAACACACAATAACAAGTCACAATCAAGCTCCCACAGAATTCCATTTTTAAATTCCAAGAACATGAATGGCATAGTAGGCAATAATCATGAAAGCAGCAATGATATGATTTGCTAAAACATTACAGTCCACTTAAGTGCAACAAGGATTCTGTTATGCGAAGTGAGCAACAATCAGAATTTCAGTGACATCATATCTCCAGTTGGTTTGTCTTTTTCAGCAATGCACATTCAGAAAATCGTATCAATGCAGGAAGTTTAGTAAGGAATAGTACATAATGCATGAAGTTCAAAGCATAATTTAGTTCACAGGATAATAAGCATAACAGAAACCTTCTTCTTCTTGTCAAAACCGGCTATCACCCAAGAGGGGGGTGAATTGGGTGTATGGTAAAAACTTAAGAACTTTGGAAATCTTTTCGCATCTTAACGAAAGCGGTAAGTATGAACGTAATAAATTATAAATCAACAGTTAGATTAAATAATATATGCTAGAAATATAAGAGCTTAGGGAAGAGAATATGCAAACTATGATTTATCCTGGTTCGGTCCAATCTGTGATGGCCTACGTCCAGTCCCCAGGCTCCTCTTAAGATTTTCAAATCCACTATCTTCTTGTTTAATTCGGGCACAAGAAAAGCCTTTACAATCCCACAAGTTTAGCTAGGTACTTATGAAACCTTTTACAAATCTCTCACTGAAATACTCCCCCTTACGGCAAGTCTTACGAGCAGAGCAATCCTGAAGATCTTCCTCTCCTTCTTACTCGTGCAAGTCTTATGAGTAGTAAAGTTTTCTCCTGCTTACACCCTTGTAAGACTTATGAGAAGCAATGTTCTCTACTATTTGCACCTTGTAAGTCTTACGAGAAAAATGTCTTACTGGCAATTCTCTCTACAGATTCCCCTGTAAGGAAATCAACCCCATTAAGGTCCCTCTACCTTGAGATCAATTCAGAAATACAGATGAAGATGTTTATAGACTCTCTAATAGAGTGGATAAAATGATCACTGAAGTATAATATAACTAACTCTCTCTCAAATATACATGATATAGAAAATAAATAAGAACAGAGAGTGTTTGGGTCGGAGTGGATGACTCATGATATAAACATATTGGCGTTGTTGAGCT
The DNA here is from genome assembly GCA_963210345.1 of Inga oerstediana. NCBI lineage: Eukaryota > Viridiplantae > Streptophyta > Magnoliopsida > Fabales > Fabaceae > Inga > Inga oerstediana. Next base: position 70,225,167 of record OY723403.1, read on the forward strand.
CTCATCATTATCTTCTCTTCTCTAAATGCTACCATATTTATAAATGAGTTGTAGAAGATAACCGTTATAAGAATTTGTCTGTTGGAGTCTTATTGTAAGATTTGGCCATTGATTGCATTTGACCAACCAGCCACTGTCTGTTGCAAAGCAGAGCATCCCATAGAGGAGCGGGATGCGAGCGTTTGGATATTCGACAGTTTTTCATTATGAGTTGTACGTCATGTTCTGGAGCGGTATGAAGATGCTTGAATATTCGACAGTCTTTCGGTGTGTAATAATGAAGTTCACAATAATTGACTTTCTTATTAGAAACTTCAATCCGAATGTTTAATATCCTATTTCACACTTGAAATATATGTTAGTTAACATTTAGAAACAATAACAAGTGAGAACACAATGATTCAATAACATGTAACCATATTCGGATTGTTCGTTGAGAGATGATATTTGCCATACTTGACCTCCATTCTTAAAGATGCAATCCAAATGTTTAATCTCCTGTTTATCACTTGAAATATAAGTTAGTTAACGTTTAGGAATAATTACAAGTGAAAACATAATGAATGTATAACATTTAACCACGTTTGGATTGATGGCTATGAGAGTCTGAACTTTCTGTGTTTTGGTTCTGTTAGGCCTTCACTTGAGTTCAGTATGGCTCACTCGAGTACATTTCATATTTTCACGTTCTGACTTCCTCTCGGGAAAACACTTGCTGCTCTTAACTCACAGGACTCGAGTTCAATTCTGGACATCACTCGAGTGCAACATCTCTCACTCGAGTGCACTTCTTGTTTTCACATACATGCTTCTTCTCGGGTTAACACTTTCATGTCAACACTTGCATGACTGGAGTACAATTCTGATCCTCACTCGAGTGTGTTGTTCAATGCTCGAGTATTGTTGAATTTCTCCATACTTCAGCCGCTTCTAGACAACACTCGCATGACATTTTTCAAGAGTGCGTTTTTGCACTTGTGAGTAATGTGGGGCCATGTCAAACTCAATTTATTTAATTGATTCTAAATATGGAAAATGATGCATTAGAAGAAAGCTCTTGTCATATGCATTCAAATGCAAAAAGAATCAGCTCCAAACTCCTTGTATTCTGCAAGTTATGATTGAAAGAGTGTCTAACGCACTAGACTACACAAGCATCAAATTCCATAAGGCATAGTTCCTAGAATATAAGTTCATACTAGGTAAATTACCTATCCATGGAAAGCTCTTTGAGTCTAGTTTTATATGGCATTGATTTGGTCTCAATCCAATGTGTCATTTTTGAGTTATGCTCAAAATACCGAACCTGTCTTGAAAAGTGACGGTGATTCCACTATCAACTTCCACGGATCCTTTCTCCTTCATCTGAGCTTCTTTAAATATGATCTTGGTGTAAATTTTTTGTGTTGTGATTCTTCTTTTATATGCAATAAGTTTCAAGTCAACCCGACGTGTGGTTTGAGAGATATGGCCAAAATACCGGACCTCTATCAAGCTGAACGTAAAACAGAGTAGAACAGAGTAGCTCCGACACTCAAGTGTGTTCATCCCATGCTCGAGTGCAACACCTCTGGCACTCGAGTGTTGAGCTCACACTCGAGTAAAACTCCTCTAGAAGTGCCATAACTCATATATAAGTCATCTTAGCTTTGTATTAACCTATTCCAACTATCTTTTGATCATGGAAGCCTCCGGTATCATCATAGAAACCTCCAGTATCACTTCTAATAGCTTAAACCTTGATATTCTTACTAGATCTTGTAATTTCTTCTTTCTTCAAAATCTTTATTCTTGATTTCCTTCTTGATGATCATTCTCTATAACCCAACAAGACAACTTCTTTATTTTCTTGATTATCTTCAATCTTTGCTTGACTAGTCTACAAGGTATGCAACATTAAACATAATAATTAGTCAAAGTATTATATAAACTTTTTGCTCTTATCATTTGAAATTTATATTTGACATCATCAAAACTAATCATATCTAACATTCTCTCCCTTTTTGATGATGAAAAATCCTTTTAAAAAAATATGTCTGAATGAAGTGCAACATACAAAAATAATGCAACATACATATTTTTCTTACATTTTTCTCCCCCTATTTGACATCAGCAAAAAGTTTGAAATATATAAAGAAATAAGGCTTGTGGAGAAGTAAATAAAGTAGAAATGACTTTAATCTGAATGAATGAACCAAGAAAACAATTTACACTCCCCCTATGTGAAAGTACTTTCATTTTTTAATGCGAGGGAACTGAAATTATGCCTTTTGAGAGGTTTTCAAGAAAACTTTTATAATCAAGATAAATGAAATATATGGAACATATTCTTGAAATGTAAAGAGAAAAGGTTTAGAAATGGTCATGTAGATTTTGAAAAATGATGAAGTGCTCCATGAAGTCCGTTGCTTTATCCTTTGGCAATGCTAGTTCATGATGATGTACACCACACTTCTATTATGCAACTCAGATATATATTCATGTTGTTGCCAGGATTCTAAAATTGAGTTGAGCTTCTGTTTAGCATGTTCAATGCTTATATGTATTGGCATATGTATTTTTTACTTTGAATGTTGTAGCCAATATATTTTCCTTGTTGAAAATGTTGAAACATCTTTCCTTAAGTTTGATAGTTTCTTCTTGTAGTGCATTGAGGAACATTATTCCGCAAATCAAATTCTCCTGTCACAAATTTAAATCTTTCTTTGCAAAGAGAATTATTAGTTCAATCAAGAAACAAAAGGTTCCTTTCCATATGATATGTTAAAATTATGATTGTGAAAAGAACAGTATAAGAGTAACTTATCATCAAAACTAATCAAGACATAGTGAATATGGATAAGTATGTTAAAAATATTTTCTTCCAATAAAAGAGATGAGCTTTCAAGATAAAAAATACAAGTGAATGTGAAGCTCCCCCTTAATTGATGCATGGTTTAAAAACTTGTCATTAGAAAACAGTTAATTACTCTCCTAATTCCAGATATTTAGGATTGTACAAGGTAGTGTCTAGCTTGCAATGTTTTCCATAAAACAATAATCACCAAGGCAAAGCATAATCCAGAATTATTTTATAAATATTTTGGTTCTTGTGATGCAAACATCATGACAATGAACACAAAATTAGCAAATATGCAGTGCAAGACAAAAGAAAGCCAATCCACACAATCAATAACATGAACAAATGCCAACAATTTGATTGGGTATCATTGTACCAAAAAGCACACTCAAGATTAGATCAAGAGAAAACCCCATGACTGTTTTAGAAAGTTTATGAACAGATAATGGTCAATTAATCTAATTGCGGCATTAGTTCAGACTTAAGTTCAATCATGAGTCACAATAAATATTCTACATATGTATATCCTTACCATATTTTTAACTCTAACTTAGCCAAACCAATCCCAAAAATAGAGGAAAAAAACTTTAAGACATGAGCAACCAGAGGTTCAGGGGGGCAATACTCACAGCTTGTGAAAATTAAGAACAAAGAAGCACCACTCCAAGATAGAGAAGACATAAACACAAGTTGTGCTGAGTTACAAAGGCAGCGACCCCAAGCTGAGATCGATGGTGAACAGAGACAGCACCGGTTAAGAGAGGGAAGGAGAGAAAAAGACAATAGTGAGTGAGGGCAGAAGATCTGTGACGGTGAAGGGTATGGTGTCGGCTTCAAGTGAGAGACCAACAGAAAAAATGGATGGTTTCGATTTTGGCTGTGATGGAGAGAGAACGTCTTGAGGGTGAGAGAGAGCAGCGGTACACAGTGGAAGAAAAGCTCTGTAGGGGCTCCGACTATGGAAGTCACTGAAGTGGTGACGCTTAGATCTGACGAGTGACCTCTAGAGGTAGATCAAAGGTAAAGAGAAGTGAAGTGGTAGTGGTGGAAACGAGGTAGTGCTATGGTGATTTTGATGCTGTGTTGGTGATAAAGGTGGAGAGAGCGAGAGAACTACGGAGACGAAGGTGAGAAATAGTGGTGGAAGGAGTGGGAATTGTGTGACGGTGGAGGAAGAGTGAAAAGAGGAAGAAGGTGAGGAAGAAGAAGAAATAAGAGAAGCAGAGCCAGAAATTGTGAAGGTGAAGCTTGGAGGGGTTTTGGTTATAAGGAGGAGCGTCGGAGAAGCAAGGAGGTGAGGAAGGCAGATCGAGAAGTGTGGTGGTGATTTGAAGGTTAAGAAGAATGTGGGAGATTAGGGTTTCGAGGAAGAGAATAGAAGAAATGGTGAGATTCTGGAGAAGAAGAGGTCAAGATCGATTGGTAAGGAGAGGATTAGGGTCTGAGGTAAGGAGGAAATTACCTATATAGGATTGGGGATTTGAATATGGGGATGAATGTGGACCTAATTGTAGGCCAAGTTTAAAATATAAAATTGGAATAAGATGGAAAAGATATGGGTGAGGATGTAAAGGAAAATGTTTTTATTTATTTATTTTTTTAAATATTATTTTTAAAAAAATGAAAAAGAAAATATATAAAAAAATGAATTTAAGAAAGTGTTTTTTTATTGTAAGATTTGTTGGGTTTTTTTTTATTAGATATATATATATATATTCTTATATGTATGTATATGTATACTTTTTTTTAATAACAGAAAAATGGAAAAAATGTGTATATAGATTTTTTTGTGTGGCGACATTTGGCTTCAACCAACATGGGTGTGCTGAAGCATTGAGCACAAAAAGTGCTTCCTTGGCGCAAGAGAAGTTGGCTTCAGCATACACCTTGTGTGCTAAAGCATTGAACACAGAGAGCATGCATTCACGCAAGGTATATTTTGGCTTCAGCCAATACCCTGTGTGCCGTAGCACATTACACAGTGAGCAAAATTACTTCAAAAAAACACCAGATTGGTTTCAGTATACACCACAAGTGTGCTGAAGCCAAATATTGACAGATTTAAACCCCAAAACAAACATCACAAACAGACCTCAAAACTCATCCAAACACCATCAAGCAAGTTTCATGCTTTCATTCAAACACCAAAATCAGCTAAGCACATCCAAACTCTCTTCCACATAGAAAATGCACCATGAACAAGAGGGTATGATAAAGCTCACTATATTCACATACTTTTCAACACCTTAAATACCACTACCACAAGTTCATGTGATCCATAATTCAAATGAGAGTTAGCATCAAACACTTTCTCAATGTAATGCACCATAATTCAAACTCTATTCCACACAGAAAATGCACCATGAACATGAGGGTATGATAAAGCTCACTATGTTCACATACTTTTTGTAATATCCCGAATTTTGAGATTGGAGGCTTGAGAATAAGCCTAAATTAAGTGGACTGCTAAGCCCCAGTTTAGTAGATGTCCCAAATCTATCCCCTAATGATTTCTATATCTTTGGGGTATTAAGAAAGTAAAATGGTGAATTTTGGAGAATATAATTATGTTTTCGGTGAAATCGCCTATGAGGTAATGAGCTTGTCATGTGATTTTGAATGATCAAATGATGAGAAATATTTATGAAATTTTACAGGATGAAATCAGACATCCTAAGCTTTAATTTGAGAGGTCATATGAATCAATTAGAGCTATACACAAAAAGATATGAATTTTTGAAGTCAGCACAGAAAAACTGTGAAGTTTCTGGAACAACATGCAAAGATTGAAATTCTGAGAATTTTGTGATTCCATTCAACAAAAGTCTATATTTTTCCTTGCAACTAGACTCAATAAGCTGGGTTCTATAGGCTTTGAAATCACTCCAATTCGATTTTTCTAGAATTAGTTATGATTTTTCAAAGATTGGACAGAAATCTGCCAGAATTTTGTAACAATCCGAAAATGGAAAAATAATTATTGGATAATTAAAATATTTTATAAAATCATATTTTATCATATTCCTCCTCCCATTTTCGTCAGTTTTGCTGAACTTAGAGAGAGGAAGTGTGAAATTTTAGAGAGAGAAAAGGGGAGGAAAAAACTTGCAAAGGTAAGTGATGATTTCTTCTGTAAATCGGTTCCTAATGCGTATAACTCCGTTCCTAAGCTACTCTCCTATGTGTTTAAGGTTTGTGAAGCTCAAAATCTCTTGTTGGAGTAGCAAGGGTTTCAGCCAAGTCAAGAAAAGCTAGAAGGAGCTTGAGGTAACTTCCAAACCTTCGTATATTGACTATTCTAACTGCTGTGGGCAATTTAATCGGTGAAATTTCGCCGGATTGCCATTGATTGTAAGAATGGAAAATAGGTTTCCCTAGGGGTTATGCTGCCTAAATTGATACTAAATGGTAGTTGTAACCTAACGGAATAGTCAATAAAGTGGTTAGGAGTAGAAAGGAACATGTTTACGGAGCTGAAACCAAAAAACCCCGATTTTCCCTGGAAAACCCATATATTTCGGCCAAGGCTCTAAATGGGTCTTAGAGTTGGATTTTTAATGATTTGATGGTTCCATTGGATTCAGGAGGGAAAATTAGGTGGGGTTACAATTGGGCACTTTTTCATAAAAGGCTGAGAAAGCATAATTACAGAAACGCCCCTAAAATCCTAAAAGTAGGGCTGCCAAGGGCAATTTCTAAATTTGACATTGAATTTGATAATTCCGAATCCGGAAATGGATTCTTTGGGTGAAAATATGTAAGAATAGCCCATGTCAAAATTTCAGGAAAAGTACAGCCAGACCGGCTACAGTGGGGCCGGGTCGGATCCCCGGGGGTATTTTAGTAATTTTTCAAGATAGACTCATATAACCCCCAGAAACACTATGGAAGTGTCTAAATAGTACATTTAACATTGTAGGATCGAATATAGAGCCCAGAGTTGTTTGCATGTAGATCGAGGCACGCGTTTCGAGGCGGAAAAGGGTTAAGGTAGGGGACTTACCTTACTTGCATGTATTTGATATCTTTGCTTGTGTGTTGATGTATGTGATTGCTTTACTTGATTGTGTAGAGCATATTTGAATAAATGAAGCTCTGTTTCTGTTTTCTCTGGGGCCATAGTCTTGTTGTATGAAACATTGAGCATGCAGAAATGTCATTATGGTGCATACATCTAGATAAAGCTAACATGTCATACACATCATCTATCATGCATGCATTATGGTATCTGTTTCCTACTGAGATTCTCTCGAATCTCACCCTCCCCTACCAACAATTTAGACAGGAGACGACAAAAGATATGTAAACAATAATGCAGAGTACCGTACGAGGGGATTACAGTGGTGGAACGAAGACGGGAAGAAGTCTCCGTTTCACTGGGATGAGTTTAGACACCCTAGTAGCCTTGTATGGCTACCTTAATCGTAAGTATCACGTACAAACCCCTATGGGGAATTTATGTAATCATGCACATATTATCAATATAGTTATGCCATTCCTGTGTTGCCTACCGAACCTCATATCGTTTTCCGCGAATACTCTAGTAAAGGTGAAATTAAAATAAGGGCGTCACACTTTTCAACACCTTAAATACCACAACTACAAGTTCATGTCATCCCTAATTCAAATGAGAGTTAGCATCAAACACTTTCTCAAGTTAGCTTCAGTACTACCCAGAATTGATCAAGAATCATCTATGCACTTCTAAAATCTATTATATAAGCTTATAGTCATGTGGACTTCCCTGAAATGCATCTCCTAAATCCTTCCATCAACTTCATACTCTAACTGAGAAAAATATGTCACTTTTTTAGAATACCATGTGAAAAAAAGTGAAATACATAACAGTTATTAACAAAGAACCGTGATATATGTAAACAAATAAATAATAATTCCTACTGACAAACCATGATGTAAAGTCGTAGGCATGATAACCCAAAAAACCATACCATTCATCTTCTGTTTAACAGTCTTGAAACATAATACACTTGACACTTAGTCTGTTTGAATGAAACCCACCAACATCATAACCCTATGACTCTAATTGTCTTTTTCAGTCGTCAGGAAGTCACAATGCAATAAAACACACTCAAGGTGACATATTAAATTGCTTTTGTGAACTTATACATTTTTGCAAAACTCATTGTTGCTCTAATTGAAGGTTCCTTTGTTTTTGAATTAAGCAAGTGGCACCAAGTTAAAAGCTTTAAAATTCAACATTGTGATCAATTCTAAACTCTTCAATGTGAGAGTTTATGAGCTACTTAGTCTCGACTCTATCTAATAGAGTAGTACCTCCCACATCGAGTAGCCATGCAATATGGGATGGATAAAGACTTTCAAGGCTTGGTGGCTTGAATCAATTGCACTCCTAACCCATATTTCTCATAATGTAAATGTTCATCACCTATACCTTTTGTCCATTCAGTAATTATGCCAGGAAAGCAATGGTTGGGTAAAAAGAACACGAATATCTGTATAGGAAATGCCGCAAGGGAAAATCAAACCCTTAAGTGGCTCAAGGGTTGCATACCCCTTGCTTTGCTAAAAGCTTTGAATACCTCAAGCGAATTTCTTATACGCATATTTTTTCCTTTTGTTTGGCCTCAGCCTTAGCTTTCTAGAGTTAATTCCTTTGTAGAGACACAATTTATAGGTCAACAACTACATTATCATAGATACAAGGTCAAAGATGCCATTAATTCTCCTCATAAAGTGTAGAATGTTTTGATCTATCCCATATTGCATAGCAACTCAGTGTGGCGGGTACTGCTCTGTTATGCACAGTCTAGTCCAACTAGCTCAGAAATTGATCACTTGAAGAGTTTCACAACTATCCATTATGGTTATTATATAACAACTATCATGTATTATAAAAGTTCACAATTCTTAATTAGGAACCATTATTTATGTACTAAATACATAACGGTTGCCTACGTGAGATTGTTATTTAGTTTTCTTAAATGTCATGGTTCTTACATAAGAACTATTATGTATGTTAGAATAAATTATGATTGTCAAAATGAGATCGTCATGTATCATATAAGCATTACTATATATTATGATAGTTGTTCACGTGTGCCCATTAATTATTATCACAGCAATGCACATATCATGGCTTCAACAAGCCTCAATATATAATAGATGTCATATTAGGACCGTTATAATAGGTTAAGAATAAATAACGATTCATAACCGTAATTTATCTACATAAAGCATATATAGCGCTTGCATATATGCCGATTCGGAGCCATGATGGATGACATGTAATAACAGTCATATATGCTGATTTCTGTAGTAGTGATTAAAGACCTATCAAAGTGTACCTGTATTAGAGTAACTACCTTGTGTCAGCTGTACACTATTGATAGTTTAGTTCATGACAGATGTACAACTAACAGTCAGTTACGAGTTTCATTCAGTTGTAACTGATAAAGGTTAATACAATACAAAGCATTACTCAGCTTGTTCTTATCTTCTCTTCTGTCCTCTGATCTCTGAACCGTTAATAACCTATTCGTTTCCACAACGCTACTCCAACCAATCAGGTATACAAGATACAAATGATTGAATTATGTAGATGAAAAGTTTATTAAAATTGATTAAAGACAATAAATGTGTGTAAACTAGGCAATTGGGTGGGGAGCCCCGAACTTATAAATCATACTTATCATGTAACGCTTTAGAAGGTGGGACTCATAACAATGTCAAACTATATTATCTAGATTATTGATCAATATACTATGAACATTCATGAAGATAGCTGTATTCTAATGAAATCGGACATGCTCCAACTACGTCAGGAGGGTAAGTTTGAGCCGATCAAAAACAATTTTCCCTCTACAATTCAAATATGTTACCAAAATCAAAAGATACCGTAGATACGAGTGTTGATTTGAGTGAGGAACAACTTCTTCCAATCCTCCTCTTGAAATAAATGTGTAGTCCTATCATATAGATACTATGTCATCTCATTGCTTTGCTATGGCAGCTTGTGACTTAGTAAATATCGGCTCAGCTACTACCAATTGCCTGCATTTTTTTTTTTGGAACGACTCTCATTGACTATGTGCAAAGAGGCACACATCAAAATTTTAAATCTAATTAAGGTCAAACTTTGTCTTATCCAAAACTAAATTTGCATGTAATAAGTTTTGGACACAATTTCATTTTCCATTTTAGATGTGTGGATCAATGTTGTTGGAAGATGTTACTAAGCTTTTTAATTATCATTACCCACATTCACCATCTTTTCATCTTCTTAATATTTATGTGTGAAACAAACTTATTTAAAAGCTTTTTTTAAAATTGATTTATATTTTTATTCATATAACTATAATTATGCAACTATAGGTCGACTTATCTCAGTGGTAGGGTGCGTGACTTTTAAGATTGAAAGACACCCATATTTTGGAAAGTAGAGAAATTTATTTTACAAGATACTTTCTTAATTTAAGGGTTTTCATAAGAAACTTACCATATAATCTTTATTTTATTAAATATTTTATTAGTTTAAGATTTTCAATACGATTTACCATATAATCTTTTAATATTTTGTATTAAAATAACATTGTGTAAAAAATTAAATCTAGACTATTTAAATGTTAATCTTATGGCTAAAAAAGGAAGAGGAAGGAAGAGGAGGGTTTCAAAACGCATTTTGCATGGGTAGTCTTGATATTTGTCTTGTATATAAATTTAGAGGAAAATATAACTTTCCAAACACTTTTTTATTACTTTTTCCGAACACTTTTGACTCCCTTTCAGATAATTATTTCAATTTTAACGCATAGAAAAGAAGAAGAAGAAGAAAGTTTACATCCGTAAAGGTAAACATTTAAAAAATTGAATGATTTATATTCAGTAAAATATTTTTTTGATACAAATATTCAGTTAAATATTAAAAGTGTAGTATCTTTTTTGTTTTTTAGAAAAAAAGTTTGGTATCATGAACGTTGGAGGGAGAATAGTCTCAGAATCATTTTTCTCATTTTGTCCCCTTAAAATCTCATCTCCAGCTTTATATTAGAATATGGATGGTTTGGATTTAATATTATATAAAACTATTAGTATAGTATTTTTTTAAAGTTAGTTTTTTAAGTTTTTTCCTATATTAGAATTATGTATTGTGTATATAAAGTTTTAACAATTTAAATTTATTTATTTATTTGTATTTAAAATAATAATTTAATAAAATATTAAACACGATCCATCCCTCAACAATAATCAAGTAGAAGAAGAAGGAAAGGGAATTAAGGGATATGATTGTTAGGATGTTTTTGGAAATATATATATATATATCATATTAACTAACTTAACTAACATCTTAATCTATACAAATTAGTTAATTAGGTCTTACATTAAGGACATGATAAATATATCATAAAAGTTATGAACTATTGTAGATTCTAATTTCTTAAAAAAATTGATTTTAGCCATATAATTAAAATTTTTTCGTGAACTTGAAAACTTGGGAAGCTTTCTTATCAAGTTTTGAAGATAAGGGGATTAATTACACAAAATTTAATGTCTAGGGAGATTATATATAATTTAATGATATTATTCGTACAGTTAATTGAAGTTAAAAGACCAAAGTACATATGTCAACCTTAACTTTAACTCAGTTACATATAAAAGTACAATTTATAAATATAAGGAACTAAATGACATCATGCAAATATAAAGGACTATACATATACTTTAACCTAATTATATAAAACTAAAAAACACTATTATGTAATTTTTTAAATATATCTTCAAGAAAGTATTTATCACCCGGTTTACCATTATGTGGTCGTGCCTCTAAATGTCATATTTGAATACATTTTCCAAGAAATTTCATGAAGCCAACAACATCATATCTAATCTCTCGAGGTTACTGGGATATCTATACGGTTATTTGATAATGCTATTTTCGTGGCTAAGTTGAGAGCTGAAAATGGATGGGATGTTTCCACAATTGATGGCTTTCTGTCAGAAATTGAGATGAGTGCTATTAAAAATGCATGATATGCATCGTTCAAGGATTGCCACCTGTTGACGATCATGTGCAAAATAGACGATATTTGCACATAACTAAAGACATGCTATAATACATTGATGTAGCTAAAGAAGAGTTAAAGCCACTAGAGATGAGTTGTATTTATCTAAGGACATGTCTCAATAAATGACTTTGGATAATAAATTTTGCAATGAGAATTTCTTTAACAATTTTTCCTAAAATAATCACATCAATTTTTTTAAATGAAAATATAAACATTTTATAAAGTTAAAATTAAATATGAAAATTAATGATGAATAAAACACATCGAACATAAAAGGAGAATACAGGAAGAAGAAAAAATATTATATACCTTAAGAAAATATTACTGAAATAGTAAAACTTCTAGTGCCCGTTTAGTTTATGGAATTAGAGTTAATGTCATGCAATATAATTGAATGTAATTAATGATGATTGCATGAACTTATTTGGTTCGTCATCATTAGGGAAAAATAATCTATATGCATAAAAATATTTGGTTGGATTATATCGAACATGAGAATAATATAGTAAGAGACAAAAGTACCATTGTGTTTACACATGTATGACGTACATTCATAATAATTTTTTTCATTTTGTGCATAGTAATGTTTTAATATTTAATGGTAAAAATATTATACAATGTACAGGTTGGGTTTAATGGGATATTTTAATAATTTTTAATGGTGGAATATAATTTTTTTTTTAAATTTCTATATTATTAATTGATTTTTTAATATTTAATGGTGGCAATTCAAATTATTTAATATTTAATATCATTTATGGGTGGGCAATTTGGTTAATTTAAAAAATTATAATGGCAATAGTGTCATTTTCATTTGTTTACAGGATATCTGCATCCCCATTTTTCAATCCTAACAGTGTAATCCTAATGACATTAAATGATATAATCAGGATTACAAAATATAATCCTCTTTAAATTAAATAAGCTTAACCAAATGCTATAATCTGCATATTGAATCAGAATTACATTTAATCCTATATCTTAAAATCGAATCAAACAGGCTATTACAAACATAAGAAGTGTAATTTCAAAAGGGGAAAAATCATATGAATTAAGCGTGAAAAAGTTATTGAAGACTGCAAAGAATTCATCGAGATATTAATCAAGTGGCTTGGGAATACCTTAAGAATTAAAACAGCGATATTAATAATAAAGTAAATATATTACTCGTAATAACATAATTCCAAAAATGAGATTTTTGAATGGATTTGGAAAATCGCTAGGCTTCATCATGATTCTCAGATCATGCAATCTATTGGCCATTACCGTTTACGAATTATAAAATCTTCGAAATATTGGGTGTTTTAGCTTAAATTTGGGCCTTCACAATATAGGATATCTCTTAAAAAGAAGTACATTTTAAAATAATTATTTGCAACTAATACTTCCCTGTTTTTATACTTGGTAAAATATATAAAGTATAATTAAATTTGTTTTTAAATGTCATTATCTTTCTAAGAAAAATAAAAAGGAAAAGTTGAAGTTTTTCCAGTAACTTTAACTAATCTCGTTACTAGGCCTTATAGTTCTATTAAATTTTTTTTTTTCAAAAAAATAACTATATGAAGGGTTGTCCATTAAGCAATTTGTCACGCTATTTCATATACTCACAAAAAATATATCTATTCATTGTTTTTATTTGATCAAGATATCCCTTTTTAGACTTAGAAGGAAAGTGTTCTTGTGTTTTGGCAATAAGTGCGTTTGACAATATTCAAACTTGTGTCACACTAAGGAGCCTTACAAGTGGGGTAGTGCTTTTATGTTTTTGGTACAATTGTGGGGTTTATAAGTTAAGGAATTATTCCTACGTACTAGTAGGTTAATATTTTATGATTGAGCTTCTCCTCACCATTGAAATATAACATATATGTATTTATATATCTTACCAATAAAATATATTTAGGCCAATCTATATATATTTTAATGATTGTTTTTGGCGTATAAACTACGCATTACATAGAAAGATAACGATAGGAATAAAATATTTATAAAAATCATTATAAAATATGATTGAAGAAAAAATATTATTTGTCCCATGGGCACTACTATTGTTTCAACTTTCAATATTTTTGAAAAAAAATATTATTTCCTCCTATCTTTACCATAGACACCTAATAACAATTTTACATAAATTGATCAACTTAGTTAAAATTATTTATTTCTTGTAAAATGTTAAAATTCACCCTACAAAATTATTAGTCGAAGGAGTTTGGTTAATTAATCAGAAATTTTTATATTTAGCTAGGAAAGTTAGATGAAAAAATAATGATTATGCTTTAAAGAAAACATGATATAATGAAATGTAAGGTGAGTCTCCTTCACATGAATTTTCGTGTGACATTTTGATGGCTCTTATTACCAATTGATATGTATTTTATATAATAAAACCTGAAAATAATTATAATAAGGATCAGACAGGACAGTATGTGTGTATATGCATATAATTGTTTTATTAAAAATATAATTTTTAAATTTATTGAAAAATAATTTTAAATTAATTAGAGTAAAATTCGATGGTCATGAATCAACGTCCAATAATCCCAAATTAAGATAAGTTATAAAAAAATTTGTTCCCTTATGTTTTTTTCCCCAAATTGCTTTCTTATATTTGATATATAAATTTTAGAAATAATAAGTTATAACTTACTCGCCTTAAAAAGTTCAATATATTTAAAGAGCCAGATGAGCTAAATCTAATATCTTTTATTGATTAACTTGCCTTAAAAACTTCAATATATCTAAAGAGCCAGATGAGCTAAATCTAATATCTTTTATTGATTTACTAATAATTGAAGATTAAATATCTATGAATTTTGAATCTAATTTTAATCTTTAATTAAGAGAAATGTTTATTTGGAAAATATAAATGAATTATTTTATAATTTTGATCAGTCACAAAATTCAAATAAATGTAAAATGTTAATATAAAATAAAGCTTTACAATAAAACGGAATATAAATAATTCAAAACAAGGATAAGAAACTTTGATAGTTAAATAATCTTTTAAGTTAAAAGATAAAGATCATGATAACTTTCAGGTAAAAAAATATCATGATAACTGAAGGCAAAAAAAATATATATATATCATGATAACTGTGATGTTTTAAATCAATCCGGTTTAGTCACGTTTTCATCCGACTATTTAAATGCTCCTCCATTATTATAGCACCACATGTCTAAAAGGTTCTCTATTTCGTACAATCTACTTTCTTTTTCGTTTTCTGTCCAGTTTCTTAACAATGAGCCGCCGAACATTGTCCCCAAAACGAAAAGCCATTGACACAGAATGTGGTTCCAAACGTCGGAAAACAAGCGAACCACCACAGCAGCTGACGTTGGCGGTGCGTGAACCATCCTTTATGATAAAGTTAAAGAACGAATATGTAGAACCAGAACACGAACAATTGGTTCAACTTGCTCTTTCAACATGTTCTTCTTACCCGTCTCCACCGGAAAGGCTACCGGCTCCTCCTCTTCTGGAATCACCGGCGCATCCGTCTGTTTTACAATTCATGCCTCCATCCTTCTCCTCCACACGCTCACCGCAACCACCGCCTGAATCACTATCCCATCTATCTTTCTCACAATTATTGTCTCAATTCCCCTCAACGCCGGGTTATCCTGCTTTACCAACATCCCAGCCATTGCCACAAAATGGGATCCTTACCATACAGCCGCCCGCGCTACCAGCTCTCCATAAGTCTCTTTTCATGCCTTCATACTCCGCACAATTAGTTTTTCAGCCGGAACTGCGGCAGCAATCACCGCCTTCTGAACGGAAGCAAGAGCCACCAGCGGAGCAGAAGCAAGAGCCACCGGCAGAACAGAAGCAAGAGCCACCTTCTGAACCGAACCAAGATCCACCAGCAGAAGGCCAAGCTCGTTGCAGACGTCCACGTAACTACAAGAAGCCAGGATGGACAGCAACCATAGAGCCACCATATCCATGGGCTACATCGTCTAGGGCAAAAGTTTTAAGCATGGAGGAGTTATTATCTCAGAATATTACTAAAATAAGAGGTGACCTAAATTGTAAAGAGTGCAAGAAGCAGTTTGAGATTGAGTATGATTTGCGGTCTAAGTTCTTTGAAGTTGTTAGCTTCATAACTGAGAATCTGGAAGATATGCATGATCGAGCACCACCCGTATGGTTAAAGCCTGAGGACTTAGACTGTGAGTATTGTAATAAAACCAAGTGTGTTCAGCCGCTTCTCCCTGAGCATAAGAGAGAAACGAACTGGCTTTTTTTGTTTTTGGGACAACTGATTGGGCATTGCAATCTGACTCATCTTAAGCACTTCTGCAAGCATACCAATCATCATAGAACTGCAGCCAAAGATCGATTGGTTTATTTAACTTATACGACTTTGCACTTACAATTAGATCCTCAGGCTGCTGGGCTCTATGAAAAGGTAGGAGTATATTTAGGTTTTTTTTTCAGCTTTTTAGTTGCTTTAAACAATCTTATCAGATTTCTAATTTTTATGAATTAAAATTTGCCGATATCTTCCTTTGTTTTGCAGGATTAGAAATAAAAGAAAGAAAATAGAGGAGGATAGGAGAAAATCAAGCTCCGTAAGGAATATATACACATAGCAAGTCGCACATCCATGAAGGGAGAATAGGGAAGCTTCCTCTTTATGTTATAAATAGAGGCTTTCGGCCAGTCAAGAGTCATCCTTTTTCAGATTTATCATGATTATTATGGATTAGAATGATGTTATTTATTTTATCGTGTGTTTTTAAATTTTCCTGATGAGCCAGGTAGGGATGCTTGTCAATTGAGAAAAGTTTGTATTATTTTGCTTTTGATAGACTATTTTGTTAGTATTTACTTTGGAATATATTTTGATTTTTAACAATTATATCTATTATTTTGCCCGTCAAGTTTCCTTTTTCTGTTTCTGCAAGCGCTATGAATAATAAAAAATTAAAAATCTCTCATCTCCATTACCACTCTAACTTGGTTGAAGGAAGCAGCACTTTCATTCAAGCACGTGAGGGAAGTGTCCGTATCATGTGCTCCATCAAGTATGGGAGCTATACAAAAGGTGAATTATTGAATAAAGTTACAGATCCCTATCTCTCATCTCAATCAGATATGCTCTTGCAAGATGGTCAGCTAGTTAGATCATCAGTTTCTTTAAGCCCCCTTCCTAAATTGAAACGACATTTTTTTTAACTTTTTGAGTTAAAAATAGAGAGAGAGAGAGCGAGAGAGTCACTCAAATGTTAAGTTGGCTTATTTGTAGTTTATAAGTCAATACTTTATTTACTTTTGAATTATTACCTTTTATATTTAAATATTACTCATTTCAGAGTTATATATGAATATTTTTAATTTTAATTAAGTATATCATTTTCAATACATCAGATGCGATGCTAGGTTTGGACCACTACCTTTACTTATTCATTGACCAGTACCGATTGCTTAGTACCCTGTAAAAATGATGCGTTCTTCTAATTATAATTCATATTATCTTTAGAATTAGAGAAAATTGAGGAAAAGTCCCTCATTGAAAATTTTGTTGTTGAGAAAGACCTTATAAATTTTTATATAGATAAAGTACAAGTATTTTGCAGATTTTGTACATACAGAGTACTAATACTTTGATTCAGGTTGTCAAACCCCTTAATATTTCGATATACGCAGAGGGATAAAGGCACAGTTCCACAAGCATACAAAAATAAGACAAATATACTAATAAAAAATACTTGTTTATATACAAGAGTCTCCTCGCAGTATTTGAAAATATATATACAAATTGTCCAAAATATTAAAATTAGATAAACTAATATAACCACACAGCTCCTATCTCGGGATGCGCACACCTCAACTGGCCGTATTTGCTATTTTGCCTTTGGAGCTACTAGCTTCTGCTATAATATTTATTTATTTGAAAAAGGATGAGATTCAAACGAATCTCAGTAGTAACAAACAATCCATCATATAATATGCAAGAATTAAAGAGGTCATGCTCCATGTTATGCAACAAATTAACAATAAAATCACAACATTTATACATGAGTTAGGGGCTCAATACCCCACTATCTGTAAAACCTTAGTTGGAACCTTGCTCAATAACCAGGTAAGTGTGCCTCTACACACACAAACTGCCCTCCTTAGCAAAAACCACATTTATTAATTAAATCACAAAAAATGGCATACATGAACCATATAAAGCATTCACATAATTTATGATGGAAAGAGTTACTACCTAATAACTTTTTCAAATCTTGACCTCAATTGACGTGCTTCGGGCGTCCCGGGAAAATATCAAGTCCTATAAATTATAATTTACGGGTGATGAGTTATTAATTTATCCAATTCTTTCATAAGTCATTCTCTTGTGTTGGTTATCATTAGAGTCACTACATTAGGCCCAATGTGAAGCTAATGGGCCCAAGTTAACTCCAAATTCTAAACTTAGCCCTTTTATGGTCCAATTTTATTGTAAACACCCTTTACTTTGAATTTTCATACAATTCCCAAAAGCTGGAAGATTTTTCATTGAACTTTGAAAAATCATAACTAATTCTATAAAACTCCAATTGGGGTAATTCAAAATTCTAAGTGATCCTTATTAAGTCTATTTTAAGAAAAAAATACTTTCCACAGTCTTCCATCCACACAAGATTCCCAGTTTTTCCTTGCTACCAGAAATTCTGACAAGAATTTTTACTCCACTTTAATCTACCATAACTTTTTCTGTACTTATCCATTTTTTACCCATTACCTGTCAAATTAAAGGTCTCTATGTGTACTTTAAAGCTGGAAAATCTCATGGTAAATGGATACATTTTAGCCATTCAAAAACGCACCACAACTAAACTGCCTCCTAAAATGAAATTCTGGCAGCACTACAACAAACTTCCAATCTTTTGATTTATAGTGAGTAAAAGAGGTTTCCTGAAGGACATACTAGACGATAACGGCGATTTGAGCTTAGAATCAACTCCGGTGTTTAGGAAAAGTCACTATTCGGTATTTAGGAAAGTTAGTCGAGTGGCTGGACTGGAGACCGATAGATTTCCCTGACACAGGTGACATGTGGCACTCTCCAAAGATGCCAACACAAAAGGCATCGAGCGAGTGCAATGATGAGGGACACTTGTCACCTCCTCATTTGGCCAACACAAAAGCGACTTTGTACTTAGTCATCATCAAAGGACACTTGTCAAGCTCTCAACTTGCCAACACAAAAGTACGTCATCATAAGCCATCATTACTTACTTTATTTAAGTTACTTTAATAAAGTTGCTTTATCGGTGCATACTCACGATTTCACTTGGAACCATGGCATGCATATCGAGGAACCGTGGCAAGCATATCGAGGCACACCACAGGACTTCCAAATCCCTCCAATCTCATAATGGCACATATGTGCCTTGCAGCCATAGAAAAATTTTCCTTCGACTATTTACACTCATAATTTTACAATCCTGACTTCTTGATTCCGCAGATGATGGAATGGTTATCTTGAAATTCTGAATGTGACTTTGCCATTATTTATAAATATCAACATTTATTTTATTCCACTATTTCTATATTGACACAAGCTTTTGGGATTCTTAGCCCTTACATGTATTTTAGGATATTACAATTCTCCCCGAGTACAATAAATTGTCCCCAAAATTTGCATACATATCTGATGACATAAACTCTGGGTAACATTTCTTCATGTCTTCTTCTGTTTCCCACATGGCTTTTATGGGAGATAACCCTTTCTAGATGATATTAATAAACTGGATGCTCTTATTTTTGAGCTGTTTGTCCTGCCAATCGATGATTCGCTCCGGTGTGGCCTCATAAGTCAAATCCTCACACCTCATACGTCAATTGATATAGATGAAGATGAAAATGAAGATGAACCCTTATACATAAGACATTATCATAAAGAGGGGACTTGGGTTTCAAATCAAACAAAAAAGAGGAAAAGATGATAATGAGTGTCTTGCTTTTTTTCCTTGTATGTTTTATTACATGTAGTCATATATTTCAACATAATTTACTTTCATTGTCATGATTGTCAAGTGTATGATTTGATGTTTTGTTTGGTTATTTAACTTGTATGAAAATATATCCTCACACCGAAGATGATATTGTTCCCATCGAACATGTTGATCAGGCAGCATTTGAGGCCGAGGTAGCTCGAGGCAAGACTGTAATGTTCAAACTTATCAAACTAAGAAGTAAGGGCATTAGGTTAGAGCTTCAGTGGAATGATAAAGGAAATCCAGTCAAACCAAATGCCAGCTCCTTTATTAATTACATTAGGACATCGGTCAGTGAAAGAGTCCCCATTACAGTTTCAGATTGGTGCCACGCAAAGAAAGATTATGGTGATATGCTCTTTGATTCAGTCAAGGTAAACTTTATTTACTTTATTATTCTAGTTGTTTTGTGTCATAAAATTATAATCTAACAAATTATATGTGGTTTTTCTTCCAGTCTTGCTTCATATTTGAAGAAGATAAAGAGAAATTCGTGATGCGAAAATACGGTAGACTTTTGAGAAATTTTCGCTCCGCTCTTGTCAAATTCTACTTGTAAGACAACAATGATATTATCAATCATACACCACCGGAGATGTACGATGGAATTATAACTCAATAGAAGTGGAATTAGTTTGTGGCCTCACATACTACTCCCCAATTTACAGTAATATAATATTAGCCTTTACATACTTGTAATGTAGTAGTAATTAATATTTATTGATATGAATCATTTGGATCTAAATAGGAAAGAAGTTAGTGAAATTGCGAAAATGCATCCAACATGCCATACCGGTATATAAAAGGACCAGTCTCGTGTGCAATGTTGGAGCAACAATTAGTAAGAACTAATCATTATTTCATATGAATATAATATATATGACTAATTTTTAACTACAACTAACTTTGATATGTAGCTGCAAGAATCACATTCTGATGATGTCACATATATACCTCGGCATGATTTGTGGTTGGCCGGCTGCACAAACAAAAAAGGCAAAATTCCCAGCAAACAAGCCAGAAAAGTTGCCGAATATTGTTAAATAGTGGATTATACATACAATAAAGATTTAGCTTTACTTAACTTATTTTATTTTATAATAGTTAATATTGTTGTAATTCTTTTTGTGGTAGCACTCAATGATGCAGGAGCAGCCATACTTGGTACATTATGTTGGTCGCGACGATTTGTTTAGCAGAGAGCTTGGAGTTCCTGAATATGATGGTTATGTTTGGGGTACTGATTTTGCAGCGACCCAAACATTGTACTACGAACCCAAAAAGTGAGCCATAAAAAATGACTTACTGCAACTACAGGAGCAAATTTCTTACTACAATCATCACGTAGACTAGAGGATTAGTGGGTATAAGCATCAAGTAGAACAATTCACCAATCATATGCATTTGATGCAAGAGCAAAACTCGTTATTGAAGGCTTACTATAGTCTAGGCTAGCACCTAGTCCAGTGTGTGATAGCATGAGTGCGACGGGTAGTTGCCCCTCCATGCCTAAAGTCCCCATTCCTTTGGTAATTAATTTCTTCTCCACTTCAATTTTTGTTATGTTATACATTAGTGTACCTTAATATATTAACTCTATTTTTCATGAGGGCGAATCAGACTGAAAGTTTCATGTCGATGATTCTTTCAAGAATGTGGTTGCTGTCGTCATGGTTTACAACACCAAAAGTGATATCTTGCATAATTTACCATTACCGCCAAACACACTCCGAGTAAGGGTCGATGTATGCACAAATGATGATTCCCCCTTACCAATCCCTTCTCTGGATGAAGCAATAATGGTAAAAGATATCGTCGGTGGTTATGTTGCATGGCCAATAGGTCTGATTGAGCCATATGAAAAGGTAGTTAATTTACAATTCCTTTTACTTTTTCTATATACTTCAGTCTAAAACCACATTATTTAATTTTATGATTTTTTTGGGATGCTCCTCGTCATAAAGGAAAACGAATTAAAGGCGTAGGAAGAACTCAAAGTGTTCATCAACCGAAGAGAAGTCCTAACCCTCAACCCGCAACCGAAGCAACTGCCAAATGCCCTCATATAACCAACAATTATTTAATACGTTTCAATCTCAACATCTATCATATAGTTATAGATGATTATGTCGATAGTAGCTTGCTGAACAAAGTGCTTACTCGTGATTAGCTTAGTGTGAAGGCCGTCAACATATGGATTAAGTACTTTATCATCATCGTCTATCACTATTATTATTATTAATCATTAATTTTTTTAGTTTTTAATGACATTGTTCATTTTCTATAAAGGCTCTTGTACCATGATCTATTACTGCACAAGAAAAGGGCAAATAGATTCGTATTTGTAGGCCCACACCTCTTTAGTAGCCAGCATACGGGGGAGATTAGATATGGAAGTACTATCTAATGATATTAAGGACATCTTCATGTGTAGAGCAACCCCGAAAGATGCTCTTTATTGTGCTATACAATCTGGGGTAAGTTATTTGCGACAGTATTAAGGGACACCGGATTTTGATTGTTGTCTATCCGGCGGTTGCTTGAGTCCCCAGGATTTACTATTTGGATCCTATAAAAGACCAGTTATCCAGACAACCGCCGTAATTTGAAGATTATAATCAATAAGTTAGTGCATGGGTGTATGTGTAGATATTTGTCATTATTGAATTACCAAAATTAATCAGTCACTACTTGTTTTGTTAGTGCATTAACTGCTTACCGAAGCAAAGTTAGATTGAGCTATTCTACACGCAAAGACCCAGCCAGTAGCTATCCCTGGAGGAAGATTGTGGTACTTATATATATATGAATTTAATTTTTCCAATTTATTTATTCAAAAACTTTTCTTCAAATATTTACTTAACTATTTCATTGTATTGTCAGTGCCCATTCCAACCAAATAATAATGATTGTGGTTATTACATTATGAAATTTATGAAAGATGTAGTAACTCATGAATACCTTTCTATTCCTACACAAGTAAGTTCTTTTACTTGTAGTTACTGTGTTTTAACTTTAATTGACAAGTGTCTTAGTTAATTGATTTTTAGTGATTTTAATTCATTTTGTGCATGCTTTTTATGTAGTATTATGAATATCAATGTAGTAACCAATTAAATGACCAACAAATAGATGAAATCATTGAAGAATGGTGTGAATATATCGTTAGGAATTAGCTAATATAGTAGTTAATTAACCAATTGAAGAATGTAGTTAATTGATTTTTAGTGATTTTAATTCATTTTGTGCATGCTTTTTATGTAGTATTATGAATATCAATGTAGTAACCAATTGACTGACCAACAAATAGATGAAATCATTGAAGAATGGTGTGAATATATCGTTAGGAATTAGCTAATATTTAGGTACATACATAGGTTGTTTCTTGCCTATTCATCTTGGTTGTTTATGAATTAGTTGTACATTAAAATTATTATTTGACTACATTCTACATACATAGGAATTTAAAATTAGTTCTATATTATTTGTTATGCTGAAATTAAATTACATTAGTACTGATTTTATCAATTAATTATTTTGATTCGAGTTATTTCATCCTGATGTAGTGTGATTCTGGCTTGGTTTTTTGCTGCTGTGGATATGTAAAATGAAAATTGCTAGGATTGAATACATATGGGCGGTTTAAAAAAATGTACCTCTAATGGCGCTTCCCAGGGGAAAGGCTATAGGAGGCATCATGGGAAGCGCCGTTGGAGGTTATATACCTCCAATGGTGATTCCCTGTTGGAGAAATATTACCTCCAAAGGGAAGCACCATTAGAGGTACTTCCTTATTTTGGACCTCCTATGGCGCTTCTCTGGACAAGCGCCATAACTTTATATTAAAAAATAAAATAAAATACTCAAGCTATGGCGCTTTTGTATATTCAAGAAGCTCCATAGCTTGTTTTAATGTCATTGGAAGCTATGACGCTTACCAAGTGCCATAGTGTTCTCTAAATTAAGCGTCATAGCTTGTATTTTTTGTAGTTATGTGTTGGTAGTTTTAAATTAGGAAACTACTTGTTAAAAAAACATAAAAAATTAAAAAATGAAAATAAAAAAAATCTCTCATTGATGATGATTGGATCAAGTTAGGAAATTTTATCAACGGAAAGTACAAAAAATTGAAGGAAACAAAAAAGGTTCATTTATGAGGAAAACCCAACTTTTAGAGTATAACTAGGAGAGTAAGGGTTGAAGCAAGACAAAAAAATTGTGAGAGAAAAGAGGCAAGGAATGGTTAGATGTACCTAAAAAGAGGGAAATCTATTGTTCATCTCTTGTTTTATCTTGTTTTTCCTCATGCCTCCCAAGAAAGCTATGCTCTTATAGTTGAATGTCACACATGTGATGCCTTAACACCAATGGCTAGAGGGTGGAATCCAATACGATAGGGATTGATTTATTTTCTTATAATTTTTTATTTTCCTTCTGTCTTCTATTTTTCTTTCCTTCTCTATACTTAGGGAAAGCCTATACCTATATGCAATGTTTTAAATATCAGACCGGATGCCGAGTTAGAGAGGCTAACAGGTCATGGTTCAAACTATTAGATCGGTCAAACCGTTTGGTTAGACCGGTAACTTAATAATTAAATTAAAAATAATAGCATTTACATACATAATGATAGTCCAATTTGATGAAAAGTTAACAAGATCACAACATATATCACAATCAAATAAAATGATTTTTTATGACCTTATACCAAATAATATGATTAAAAGTAGCACATTAGTAAGTCAATTATTAACATAAATTCATAGGTTATAAATTGTAGACAACATTATCTTAAAAAACATGTATCTTTAATTTTATACTAATCATTTTAGATAAAATTAAAGATGAAATAAAGCATTAGTAAATAAATTTCAAAAATTTATAAAACTAAAAATATAAACAAAAAATAAAAAAAATAAGGAAAAATTTGAAAAATGCATATATATATGGTCCTAAATATAAGATAGAGTTGATTTTTTTAAAGATATTAAGAAAGCTAATTAAATTACTTTAAAGTATTTATATTTATTATTTTTCTCCAAACTATTTTGCCTAACTTATAAACTAATATATAATCTAATAATACATAGCATATGATATGATTAAATAACTTATTTAGCTTCATTAATCTCTTAAAAAAAGTTAATTATATCTTATATTTAGGACTGGAGGGAGTTATATATAAACTTAAAAAGATATCTACTACTCCTGATTTTAAAGGGGAGCAAAATAAAAAGATGTTCCTTGTTTGAGGAAAAGATGGTGTACCTTGGTTTTATAGAAAAGATAAAATATATATCCATTGGTTAAAAGGCTACCCCTATGTTTAATAAATTTAAAGGCATAGGTAAATGTGTTCACAATATTTGATGCATCGGTGAATATGTGTGGTAGTGAAAATATCGCAAAAAAGAAAATTATTTATATTGAAAAAGGAGGATACACCACTACAAAATAAGGATTTAGTGGCGCCCCTCCTATGACCCTTCTTTAAAGAAGCACCATAGATAATTGTTTAACAAAAAAATCCATGTTAAGAAGCTACAACACTTCCTATAATAAGTGTCATAGCTTGTATTAGGCTTATATAGCACTCTCTTTAACAAGCATTACACAAAACATTCATAAGACAAAAAGAAAAATGAAAGTCCCAGCTATGACACTTTCTTAAAAAAGTGCCATAGCTAGGATTTTTTTTTTTGGAGCCATAGGCTATTGGCTCCATAAATTCCTTCTCAATCAATAGAGAGCTTATAGTTCTTTGTCCATCCTTTTTCCATATAGTTTATTACTGAATATCTCATTGTGTGCTCACGTTTTCCCCCTCAATTCTTTACCTATAACACATGCCTAATCTCTACTTTAGGTATGTTTCTTATTTTGTTTTATGGCTTCACGGACAATAGAATGTCACATCATGCATGCATACATACGTTATTCCCCCATTGGCGTGCCTACTAAGGCCACAGTGCATGGCCTAGGCAAGCACATGGTGGCTACAGTTGGCCTTGGCATTTTGCCAAGGCTACTGTAGACTTGTGACTCCTTGGACGGTGCTTGCCCCGCCAAGCACCGGCCAAGGCCCATTACTTTTCATTTTTTTTATTAAGCCCGACCTTATCAATTTTTTTTGGGTTAACCCCCTTGATCGCCATAATGTTCTCTAAATTAAGTGTCATAGCCCATATTTTTTGTAGTAGTGATAGGTAAGGCAGTAAGAGTAATAAAACTGAGAGTAAAAAAATTGACATACAAAAGTACAATAACTTTTAAATTGTTGCATCTTCTTCATTCATTTTCTTTCTCTAGTTTTATTTTCGGTGACCTTAGTTCTTCGTCTTATTAACTTTGTCTCATTTCTAGTGAGTGATTCAGGCTTTCTTTTGATTTTGTGGCTATTTTCCTCATTATTTCAAGTCTTATTAAGGGAAAAATCATAAAGGTTAGTACTACGATTTTTTCCTGGTTCTCTCTCCTTCCCCCTCCTTTCTTCTTCTTCTTCAATGTAACGAGGCCTCATCTTGTAAGCCGTCTAGTTTTTTAAAACTCACTCCAGCTCTTGGCTTTATAATGGTTTCTGGCTCAAATGCCGGTTCTTGCTGGCTCAACACGGCCCTTCCTATAAAATGATTCTCAAACAAAAATGAGCCATTCAAATCTCTGATTAACAGTTCGACCAGTCCAACGTCCGGTCTGGTCTGATTCTAAAATCACTGTCTATATCGTTGTTGTCACATATTTGAGCCTCAAAACTAATGGCTAGATGGTGGAATCTAACATGTATGGGTTCATATATTCCCTTACCTTCTTTTATTTGTTTTCCTACTTTCATTTTTTCTCTCTTTCTCCTTCTTCTCACATCTATATCTTTTTCCTTTTTTTTCCACTTCTCGTAGTTTGAAATAGGCCATAGTACTTTCATTGTTTGGCTCTTGCTCTCCATGATCTATTTTTTGGACTGTGGGCTCATTTATGACTATTGGCATAGCATGAACATGTTTGACCCTTCTCATTGATTGCAATGGAGATATAAAACCATGATTTACATTGCCTTAATTTTAAGATAGTATGCTTCTATGTGCAGAAATCTCATCACTTCTTGATACTTGGTTGACCCCATTGGTTTTGTAGGATGTTCGACAACTAAGCTTGACTAGTAATATAAGCTTACTCAATTATTCTCTTTTACTTTGATATATGTTATAATTTATCATAAAGTGATTTTGTTGGTTTTTACGATAATCAAATTATAGAATGTCTCTTCTAACTGAGAAAGATGATTTTGAATAAATGTTTTTGTGAATGAAAATGAAACAGAAGATCTCTTACTTTCAAAAAAAAATAAACAAAATCACTTTCAAATGATTTTTATGCCATTTGAGGTTTTTGGAAACTCTGCAAGCATAAATAAAAATACATTTTTCAATAAGAAAACAATGATTTTTTTTAAAAAAATAAAAATACAAACCAATCAAAAAAAATTTTTTTAAATAAATTAAATAATCATTTTCCCCAAGAAAAACATCAACAAAGTGACATATGTTTCTACCCCGGAACTACGTGTACTTTGATCCCTCTAAAGGATATGTAGGCTTTAGGCTTTGTTCTTAAGTCAAGTCCAATTTTTTAAATAAATATATTTTTTCCTTGTTTTCCTTTTGTAAATAAACCTTCTTTTCTACTCCAATTTTCATTTTATTTATTTTGTAAATACTCTCTTTATTTCTTTTATGGGTAAGAAAAATAACTTTTAAAGGACATACTTATTTTTAAATAATTGACTTAGAGTAACTATTTTTATCAATAGGTGTTGTAGGGTGCTTAACATACACTTTCCCAAAGCACAATCGACTCCTAAACCTATCTGGTTTTTGCATACTATTTTTCATATTTTTAAGGATTTCAAAATTATCCTTTTAAAAATTTTGGTGGTAGCACCATATTTTCCAAATTTCGGACGTTAATCCCTAAACCTTTCCCTAAACCCTAAAACCTAGCTCCATACTTTTGTAAAAGATACCTTTTTATAACCCAAGTAGCCACCCTGCCTAGAGGATTACTGAAGGGATCAAAAAAGGGAGACCACCTCTGCACAAGAATGGTATGTTGAGCTACCGTCTAGGGACCATCAAATAAGACTTTTCTGTAATTTTGAGAAGCTTAAAACTTAGACCTTGAACTTTTATATTTTGACAATAAACTCCTGTGGTTAAATTTAATATTTTGTCATTTCAAACCCATTTTTCCTAATTGAGCAATAGGCCATATGATCATAATAAATGACGGTTGGCATTGAAGACATGGAACATTTAAGTAATTTAATTAATTATTTTACTAAACGAATAAAGAATGAAAGATTGAAATATAAAATTTCAAAACTAAATTGAAATCATTGCCTCCAAATCAGGCTTCATGTAGTAAAGCATGCCCCTAAAGAGCTTCCTTCCTTATCTGCACATAAAGAAGAAATTAACTTGAATATAAAAGTTACAAGCCTAAAAGGAAACTAAGAAAAACAAAAAGGGAAATCACTTAAAAAGAACTTTAAAAATGTCAAAAGACAAATAGATGTTTTGAATATGCATAATCCCAAAAAGATGTTATAGCATGATTCGTTCTTTTGAAAATTAAATGAAATGATAGAATTGGCCCTCTGATCGAAAATGAAAAGAATCAATTGAGAAAGAGAATGGTGGTACGAAGAGGGTAGCAATGGAGGGAAGAGCAGAGCTGGAGCCGTCCAAAGGAAGTGAAGTATGTCATTTTTTACTCAAAAATGTTCTTCCAATCCCTTGACAAGTCGATCCTAAGCATGAGTTTTTTTGTCTTCGTTTGGGCGGCCAACGTTTTGTGTAGCTAGGTATTTTTCTTGGAGTGAGGTGAATGTTGATGATGCATGGGTGAAGGTGGCGGGAGGTTGCGATCGGATATAATGAGTTTGAGGTTTGAGGGTGAAGAAAAAAAGAAAGTGGATTTTGTAGGAAATTGTTTATTTGAAGTTAAGAATCCCTAATGTGAATTTGTGAAAAGTGAAGTGGGCTTTTAGTTTTGTTTTTGGGGAACTGATGAACTATAAAAGTTGGTGAACTATTCTTTTGCTGATTTATTTCTTGCAGGGAACTTAACAAAAATGGATGAAAATATATGGTCAAGTTGTGCAAAGGAGTTGTTTTGTTATTTTCATGTAGGAGAAAAATTTGTAACTAATAATGAAGGTGAAGTTAAATATATTGGAGGTAGTGTGAAGCTAGAAAAATGATAAAAGATTGGATAAGACTTAAAGATTTAAGGTAAATCATATGAAGATGGACAAATCATGATGTGAGTAGTTGTGTCATTAAATATACAGCTAGGTTTGATGAGAGGACATTAACTGATCTTGATAGGGAAGGTGAAATTGAAAATCTATTTGGGTACAATGAAATTAGTGCGCATGTGTTTGTATCATATAAAGAGATGAATGGACATATACCAATGAATGATACATATGTGTAAGTTGATAAAAATTTTATGATGTTAGAAGTTGGTATTTTCTATTGAAATGTTGGTAATCATTTATCAAATGTTGTAATTATTTATGTAGAATTGAGATATTCGTGCAACTATCACCAAAAGCAAAGATATCTCCCATGAGTCATGGCATTAATAATCGTGAGCTTGTGTCTTATGAAATTGGTGGTGGGTGTCTAATTTATGAGGGTGGTGTTGGACCACATGGAAGTCAAAGTAAGGGGTGTAGAGAATGAATAGACACATGTTAGTGAGATGAGTTATTTGAAATGGTCTGGACTAATTTCTGGAGTAGGTCAGCATTTTCCACAAGCAAATGCATTCTGAGAAGCTTTGTAAGGAACAAAGGTACCTTGTTCTTTCTCAATTTCCCACAAGTGTTATCTAAAAATCAATAATTCCCAAACCAAGTAAGCTATCGCTCAACTTTGTTAGGAACAAAGGTACCCTGTTCTTGAGGATTGATTATGCAACTTCACTCAGTAAAAGGTAAAAGTTAGTAAACTAATTCAATGACCAATCCAAGGTAAATTGCTTACAAACTAATAGAATAGTTTGTTATAGTATTTTTAACAATCATTGTATGTAATATGGATCAGAAACTCAAACTATGAGATATAAATATGAAAATAAGGGCTTCTCGATATGAAATCTCAACCCCTGCAACTTTTGTTAAGGAGTTGCATGACCCACAAATGTTACCAGAAGAAGGGGGGTCGACGAGATGCTGTATCGAGATGTGAGTTGTATGGACCTTTCTAGTCTTGACTAGTTTTCTTTGCCATCATTGAAGAAACCGTCATGGAGAAGAGGACTTTGTTCAAAGGAGAAGAGAAAAATATATGAGGGCATTTACGTCATTTCCTTTTGATTTTAAAAAGGATAAATTAGGCCCTCACATCTTATATAAATATTGAAATTGGAAGCATTTCTATGTATTTTTCTATTTTTAAAGTGCTTTATCTGGGATTTTCCCTTAACAATATTAAAAATATAATAATTTAATTCCTATTCCTGCCATATTGTCACTATTACAGATTTGAGCTTTTATAACACCTAATACATAATAGTTATAGCTAATAAACACTAGGAATGTCGAGGAGGAGTTCGTGCAAGGATACATAGTGCTTAAAAGTAACGGTTAATTATGCGCACCAACATGTATTTAGAGGCGGAATTTGTAAAAGTATAAAATAACGGTTGAAGTTAATAACCGCTATTTATTTAGTAACAAAAGTGACGGTTCTTTTGAAACAATCGCCATGTAACATTTACAAATGATTTCACTTCCAACCTCTTATATCAGCAAAGACAAAACATAATAGCCTTCAAAAACAACCGTAATCTAATTCTTCAAAGTCATAACTCATCATAACCCTTTGTAATCCTATTAGAACTTCACAAGTCATGACTTATCATAACCCTTCGCAATTCGTTATACCTCTATTTAAACTCAACTATTCCTTATGATTCTTACTATTTTTCTTTATCAGTTTCCTCCTTCTCTATTTCAACATCTAAAGATTCCATGGAACTCCTTTGCCACCACTACCACCTCCTCTACATCCCCATCCTCCATAAATGTCTCAAGTACTGAGGATCCTAACTATGTTGCCCCCTTTACCATAGCTGGTGCCTTCACCCCCTCCACTAATCCATGTATTGTGCGAAATTATGAGATGCATGGTAGAAGAGAGAAGAGTATTGGGGAAGGATCTTGTTGTCATGAAGGATGTCCACAAGGAAAATACATCTCTTTTTCTGCAAGTATATATATCTCCGAAAGTTACTTCAAAAAGTTCAATAGATGTGATGAATCAACTAGTTCATGTGTGTATTGATGAGAGTCATAATGAACAAGCTCTATGAATAAACTAGTTTAGATGTACCGAGAGTCATACACAAACAAGCTTTGTGAATAATCTAGTTCAAGTGACGTAGTGAATAATCCCATATTGCTCTTACTGAAGGTTCATCTCCTATTTTCTATTGAGCAGGTGGCACCAAATTAAATGCTATGAAATTCAATATTATGATAAGTCCTCTAGTCTCTTCAATGTGAGATTTTATGAGCTACTTGGTCTCATCTCTCTCTCTCTCTCTATATATATAATAGAGTGGTACTTCCCATATCGATTAGCAATGCAATTTGGATGGATCAAATTTTTATGGGCTTTGTGGCTAGAATTAACAGCACTCTTGATATATATATTTATATATAATAATGTAAGTGTTCACCTACACTTTGTATCTTCTAAGGAATTAAGCTTGTAAATCAAACAAAGATGGGGTTTAAAAAAAGCCCGTCAGAAAAGGCGCAGGGGTTATGCAAACCCTTGAACTCAAGTGTCTGCATATCCCCTCCGCCCTTTTTGATAGAGGTATATGTTTTTACCTCAGATTCCTTTGCTTTCCAGGGTTAATTCCTATAAAGAGACACAATTATATATAGGTAAATAGTTACATTATCACTTATATATGCCAATAGTTGCCATTGATTCTCCCTACAAAGCCTGGTCTTGATCCAAACTAAATTGCATAACAACTTGATGTGGAAGGTACTGTTGTTCTATTGTATATTTAGAAGAGGTCAACAAACTTAGAAACTCTCACTTAAAGAGTCTTATATCCATACATCACAACTATTATATAAAAATCATCAGGTATTATAAATGTTCACGGTTCATTTTTATAAACCGTTATTTATGTACTTAATATATAACAGTTGTCTACGTGAGACCGTTACTTAGCTTATTATAAGTTATGGTTCTTATATAAAAACCATTATGTATGTTAACAAATAAGGGATGTAGAATGAGAGCGTTATGTATCATGCAAGCATTACCATATATTATAGCGGTTGTTAATGTGTGGCCATTAATCATTATCATAGCAATAGGCAGATTATGACGTCACCAAACCTAAATACATATTGGTGTAATATTATAACTGTTATAATAAGTCCAAAATATATAACGATTTGAAAACGTAATGTATCTGTACCGACTTTTATAGCACCCGCATATATGTCGATTTGGAACCGTTATGTAATGCAGTTGATAACCGTCATGTATCACGATTTCTGTAGTAGTATGTGAAGCATTTTTAGTATAGAGTCTGAAACTTCCATTATTTAATATAAGATCTAGTTTACTATAAACTAGATATTATATAATGACTGAAGGTAGTATTATTTTTTACTCCACATTCTATAGATAACAATTATATTTTCTTTTTATTGAATAATCTAAATGTGGTATATAGAAAATGCAATCTTTTGAACTCAATTAATTAACATTTTCAATGAACTTAAACCAATTCCTTTACTTAAGAGATTTTTTTGGTGAAATACACTAGAGCTACTATTTATTACATAAACATAGCATCACGATGTAAGCGTTCCAGAATATACACTAGCAGAAAAGAGATTTGCTCAAAGCCACTCATCAATATCAAGGCTTGTTTATCTAAAGTATTGTTAACTTAATTTGCATGCCTATCACACGAAGTCACCTGCACCTCCCATTCTCTTCCTAGTACACTCTTCAACTTGCTAAATGGTCCTTTAAGGTCTAGAAGATTAGCATCATAACATTCCAACACTTCTGTAAGTTCCTTGCAATCAGTTTCTAATATAATGTGCAGGAAGCCTATTTCCCAAGCAATTTTTAATCCCTATAGAGAACCCTAGCTTTCTGCCTGAAAACCATTCCCACTGCCTAGAAGACACATAAATCTAGCAATCATATCTCATTTATCATTCTACAAAAAACCACCACATGTTACTCAACTTCTATCCTAGTTACTCGAGCCATACATCCATATTAACCTTTATAAAACCTACCATCAATACATTCCACACTTTACTCTAGTTAAGATACAAGCTATCATCAAATGCTTCCATCACCCCCACCTAGCATAAGTCATAACTTTGAAGATGATGGACATAGAGGATTTGTGGGTACCGTTAAACACCTAATTATTTCGAGCTAGCTATAGTTTGAAACCTATAACTTCAAAATTGTGGCGCAAGTTCAATTTGATCTACCTACTAATATCATTAACCACAAAGAATTGGGATATATAGGCTCTGGGTATAGTCTGCATCCATAACTCTATCGCCAAATTGCAATCCCTTAGTGCATAGAGACCACTCTCAAGTGGGGATGAACATGATGTACATGCCACATCACTATCATTCCTCAAGTAAAATGACTTGCATTTGTAAGTCAATAATCTCAAGAATAGAGCCAAAGAAAGGTCTTACATTACTGAGGCACATATAGCTTCTAAATACTTTTCTAAAGCTCTCCTCTAAAGGTATCATCCACCCTTTTCAAATTTAAATAAGCTAACCTATTAGAGAACAAGCCAAATGGAGTCATTCTCCAAGATGGAACGTCTTCACTAAAAGCATCCCATTGAAGACTTAATATATTTCAAACATTATCCTAAGGAAGAAATGTGTCAAGTAATTGATAATTCTACACTCTTACTTTAGTTACCACATCTACAACATTAAGCTCCAGGAGATTTTATGGTATTTCCTGAGTAGCCAAATCCTGCAGTCTCACATTGCCTTTTAGCCAATAGTCTTGCCAAAACCCAAC
Organism: Inga oerstediana; assembly: GCA_963210345.1. Classification (NCBI taxonomy): domain Eukaryota; kingdom Viridiplantae; phylum Streptophyta; class Magnoliopsida; order Fabales; family Fabaceae; genus Inga; species Inga oerstediana. The sequence continues at coordinate 70,259,168 of OY723403.1, forward strand.
CATATTGCCATTACCCACTTTCCATCATAATCCTTCACGAAATATCTCCCATATATTCTTAATTCCCTTCCAAGCTCTAGATCCAGACCTCTTCACATCAATCCTAGGAAACAAGTCATTTCTACAGTTATACTTTTCTCTTATAAATCTAACCCACAAAGTACCTCTCCTCTTTAACAAAGCCCATCCAAGTTTTACCATTCGGGCGTCATTTTGCAACTTAGTCTATCTTAACCCAAGACCACCCTCTATCTTTGTAGAGCACATATCCTTCCAAGCCACTAGATGTAACTTCTTATTGGTAGCGTCCCCCCTAAAGAAAATGTTTGCATCTTATATATATATATTTTAGAACACGTTTAAACTGGGAGAGGTGTCAACTACATCATGTAAGTCAGAGTAGTGGCCATAATAGAAGACACCAAAGTGTTTCTAGTTGCCAACGATAAAGATTTATCTTTCCAATTCGATAAGCAAGTGTTCTTTTTATCTAAAATAAATTGCTTACGTGTTCTTAGAAACCCTTTTGAGATGGAGAGGAATTCCAAGATACTTTTCTGAATCCATTGTAGGCGTGAACTCCTTGAACTCTCTAATTTATACCCGAGTATGATTCACATTTCTAGAGAAATAGATTTAGGACTTTGCATGCTTAGCTTCTCTTCAGTTGCCAAACAAAAGTCATCTAGGCAAGCTTTAATGACCCCTGCTTGATCTAAGCTAGCGTTTGTAAATAACATAAGATCATCAACAAAAAATAAGTGGGACATGACCGTACAATTCTTTCAAAATGGTTTCCAATTATCTACATTCACTTCATGTTGAATAAGGTTAGCAAATTTATCCATAACAAGCACAAACAAGTATAGAGACATATGATCTCCTTGTTGTATTCCTTTAAAAGGATTGAAACTTTCATCCACCATATCATTCCACAACACCCTCGTACTGGGATAACTAATGTAACTTGCAATCACATTAATCATATTCTACGGAAGATTCACTTCCTATAAAAAGTTGACCTGAAATGACCAGTTTACCGATCATATGCTTTTTCAAGATCAATTTTAGTAGCCATAAAACCTTTCCTCCCCTTCTTTTTTAGCATGGAGTGAATAATTTCTTAAGCTAAAATAATATTGTCAACACCTTGCTGACCAAGGACAAAACTATACTAATTCGGGGCCACCACCTATGACATTATATTCCTCAAGCAATTAAAAATTACCTTTGTAAGTATCTTGTAAATCACATTACATAAACTTATTAAAAATCTAATGTGGTTTCAAGATACCAATGAACTGAATCTTATATTGATGACATAGCTCCCTAATTAAATGAGCAAAGTGCTTATTACTCGAACATCTTGAATTTCAAATTAACCTATTCATCATAAGTAATAGATAAAGAAGGAAAAATAGTACATACTATTGAGCGCCTTCTCTATGCAAAACTACAGAACAATATTGATCATCTTCCTTGATTACCTTACCTTTATCAAAAAGTGGGTTAGATTGAAGAAAGTACTGCATCCCTCTCAACGCTTCAGGATCTAAAGAATTATCATCCTCCTCCATATCATCCCTGAGTCCTCTCACCAGTTGTCCCTCTTGCTTTATGACTTTCATCCCTACTAAGCTCTCATAGCCTAAATGTCAAGCCATAGGCACCTTGGAAATTGTCAACATCATATGTCTACCAACATTGGATGTATTCTCCTGTTCACTTGAATGAGACCCCGAGTCCACCACGTTCATTCGTGATATGGTTTCTAAGTAAAGATCCATTAGGTTCTTAAGCCTTTTCTCCTTCTTAGAACCATTCTTCGTAGGCCCACTATTGAGTTCTTAGCCTTTCAATTTATTGTTTCTTTATTCCTAGTTATGGCCTCTTTCAGTAGGGCCACTCTGAATACTTTTGAATCTCCACGTGTGATACTGGTGCTGCCATATCCTTGCCATTATTATCGTCTAACGTGGAAAACCTAGAACTGTCGTACTGTATAGGTTGATCATGTGCATTTCGACAACTATCTCTCCCTACCCCTTCAGTGAACCTAGTCGAAAACCTCTCCATACGCGTTGCATCACCATCTACTCTCCATAGCCCAACGTTGACTCTTCTATCATACTTACTCTACTACTCCCTCCCTTTACACCATTTGGAATATTGTTGTTTTTACTTAAAGCATGGCTCTGTTTTGCTGTCGTGGTAGTCTTGATACAATGATAAGAGTCATGCCCATATTTTCCACAGTTAAAGCAAATCACATGCAAGCCTTCATACTCAATCTTTTCCTCTACTCTATTTGTTAGGATATATGGGATCAATGGTTTTTTAAGTCAAGCCGCACATAGATATGTGCAAAGCAACCCTTCGTCTTGCTCAAAGTTGTCATATCAACCTTATGAACATGGCCAATTTGACTACCAATCACATACAAGATCCCTTTTTCATAATAGTCTAGTGGTAACTATAGTATTCTAACCCACGTGGCAATGGTCGAGATTACTTCTGTCTTTAGGTTTAAATCAGCCTTCTAAAGTTGGACAATAACATAGTGATCATCTACAGTCCCTACATCAGCGCTAAATCATAAACCTTATGATTATTGCACTTAACCAAGAAAAAACCCACGTCAATGGTTCTAATTCCTCCCTACAGTTGCTGGAGTTTATGCATAATGATATCTTCCCTTATCATTTGACTAAGGATTATGATGATTAGGTACTTCTACCATATCTTTACTATGCTCACTTTATATTCTAGTAAAAAAATGATATTTGGCCCTGCACAGTATAATCAACCCTCACCCTTGACCTCCATCCCTTATCACTCCACCAATCTTCCTCAATCTCCTCATTCTCTGAATCTGATACTATGTTCTTCAAATATCCATCTCTGTAAGTCTTGTGAGGTTCATTTACTTGACCCTTATATCCTTTGACCCTTGCATCCTTCTCGTCCAAGTCATCGACTTCCATCCAATCTTTAACTTTGGGGAGGAGCTCCCTGCTATGTATCAGACCTCCTTCCCCAGTGCCTACCTTCTTCCTACTTTGTGCTAAGGCATCCTCCTCCTCCAGCAAGTCCTTATTTGCTGCTCGACCACCATCGATCGCTCTCACCAAAACCCTAGTCACGTTTATTATTCTAGAGTTATTAAATTTTTTTCTTTCTTTCTTCCTTTACTTAACAGTTAAAAGAGGTTTTTGACTCATAAGAGAGAATGGTTGATAATTCAAAATATTAATTTGTGTATTTAGCAACTGAATTACGATGGGTCTACCTTTTATCCTCAGTGACCTATTCGATGACCAATAAGAGAGCAAATTCTAGAAGCTAGAAACCAAACCAAAGCAGACAAAATTGACCTAAAGAAACAAATTAACAACAATTCTTTATATGATATTTCCAAAAAAATTTCCATATAATTTTTTTTAAAAAAAATAAATATTACTATATGCAAGGTTGACCCTAGTCAATTTGATAACTCATTCTGTTGGTTATCATAGTTTAAAGTGATAAAATTACCAAAATAACCCTAGGGACTTGGTCTAAGCCCCTTTGTACCTGGTTTAACTGTAGTTTTCAAAAAATTAAGACCCAGGCTTATCCTATATATTTTTACCCAAATAATCCATTTTTGACCTCAGAATTACCAAATTCACTGCCAAAAGATGAAAATGCCCTTGGCAACCCCTAACTTAGGGTTTTAAGGGTAGTTTTGCATTTCACATTCCAAGGCTTTTCACACTTCATGTTCAATATGAACCCTACACAATTTTCCATTCTAAACAGAATGGAATAATCAAATCCATGAAGTTCCAGCTCCAATAGGATGAAAAAGCCCCTAGAAAAAATCTATAAAATTTTAGGAAAAATGTGTTCTCTTGATTTTAATCCATAAATCAACTCCTTTTCACCTCTAATCCCATGTTTAATCACTTTAACACCTTTCAGACATGATTAGAGTGAATTTGGGTAGCACTTCCCTTTAGGGTTTGGCATCCCCAAATCAGAAACCAAGCCAAAACAAAGCCAATAATCGACCACAACAACAATAGGAACCTTGTGTCAAACATGATAACAAAGTTTTATGGCTTTACCTTTGATTTCTCTTCTTTCTCTCTCTAGGCGCCATCTTGCTCTCTCTCTTCCCTCTTGGATTTTGCTTGCTAAACATGATATTCAAGATTAAGAAGAGATTAGAAGAGACAATCAAGAGGTTAAAGGCAAGAACAAGTGGAAATTGCCATCAACTCACCTTGATCTTGCTTCTTGAACTTGCTCCTTCTCTCCTGTCTTCTATGTTTCTTGAACACTTCTTCTATCTCTATTTGGTTTGAGATGACCGAAATTATTCAAGAGCAAGAGATAAATGTGTTCCCAAAATATCTCTCTTCCTTTTAGGTTTAATATTGTTTAATGGAATTACCATGTGCTTCATTTTTCTTGGCCATAATTAATCCTTTCTTCTTTTAATATGGACCAAGTATTTATTTTCTCCCTAATTTCTCTTACTTGATTGAAAATTAAGAGGAAAAATGGAATAAATATTTGCTTCTTACTTTATTGGTCAATTGATCATCTTACCCTAACAATTTTTTCCTATTTTCGCACTTGCTGGAAAACTGGGCAAAATTTTCATCAAACTTTGAAAATTCATATCTTTATTTGTATAAATTCAATTGGAGTGATTATAAAGGCTAAAAAATTATATATATATATATATATATAATATAATTTTTAGACTGGTTATCTATATATTAGGCCTAAAATATGTTTTTCTGCATTAGAAATAATTAAAAGTTAAAATATTTGTTACCTTTTAGACCTCATGTTTAATACAACATGCCTAAAAGAATCTCAATCTCTAAAATTTCATCTCTCTAGTTCATCACCTCTATGACCTCAGCTTGATCTTACCTCCCTCAACTCTCTCACCTCTGTGACCTCAATTGCTACTTTGTCTCTCCTCCGCTGCACCTCGATCTCAGTTCTCACCTTTACAACCTTGATTGCTACTTTGTATCATCCTCCTCCATATTATCCTTGGGTCCTAACACCAGTTGTCCCTCTTGCTTTATGACTTTCATCCTTACTAAACTCTCATAGCCCAAATGTCAATCCATAGGTACCTAGGAAATTGCCAACCCCATATGTTTACCAATATTGGACGTACCCTCTTGTTTATTTGCATGAGACCCCAATCCCACCTCGTTCATACATGATTTGGTTTATAAGTAAAGATACACCAGGTTCTTAAGCCCTTTCTCCTTCTCAGAACCATTCTTCCTAGGCTTACCATTAAGTTCAATAAACCTTTTAGTTTATTGTTTATTTTATTCCCAGTTATAGCTTCTTTTAGTAGGGACTACTCTGAATTCTTTTGAATATCTACGTGTGATACTGGCACTGCCATATCCTCACCATTATTATAGTCTAATGCATAAAACCTGTAACCCATGTATTGTATAGGTTGATCACATGCATTCCGGTGACTATTTTTTCTTACCCCTTCAGTGAATCTTGGCTAGCGACCTCTCCATAAGTGTTGTACCACCATCCATTCTCTATAGCCCACTGTCGACTCTTTTATTATACTCACTTTAGTAGTCCCTCCCTGAACACTACTTAGCATAATGTTGCTTTCACTTAAAGAATAGCTCTGTTATGTTGTCATGTCAGTCCTGGTACAATGATGAAAGTCATGCACATATTTTCCATATTTAAAGCAAATCACGTGCAAGCCTTCATACTCAATCTTCTTCTATACTCCATTTATTAGGAAATATGGGATCAACGGTTTTTTTTGTCAAGTTGCACATAGACACATGCAAAGCGACCCTTCATCCTCCCTATAGTTGTCATATCAACCTTAAGAACATGGCCAATTTAACTACCGACCATATACAAGATACCTTTTTCATAGTAGTCTAATGGTAACTTCAGTTTTCTAACCCACATAGAAATGGTTGAGATTACCTCTGCCTTCCAAGGTTGGATGCTAACATAGTGATCATGAATCATCTAATGTCCCCTATCAGCGCTAAAGCTAAATCATAAACCTCCTTATTACTAAACTTAACTAAGAAAAAACTAAAACCCACATCATTGGTTCTAATTCCTTTCCATAGCTGCTGGAGTTTTTAGTCAAGGATATCTTCCTTTATCATTTGACCAAGGACTACGACGATTAGGTACTGGTATTTTTGCCACTTCTTTGTGTGGTTCACTTTATATTCTAGTAACAAAATGATATATAGTCCCTGTGCAGTGTGATCAACCCTAACCCTCGACATCCATCCCTCAGCACTCCACCAATCCTCCTCAATCTACTCGTTCTAAGAATTTAATGCTAATCTTTAGAACATGTAGCTCTATAAGTCTTGCAAGGTTCACTACCTCAATCCTTATCTCCATTGACCCTTTCATCCTTCTTGCCCAAGCCGTCGTCTTTCATTCAATCTTCAACTCTAGGGAGGTGCTTCTTGCTATGTATTGGACCTCCTTCCCCAGTGTGCTCCTTCTTCCTGCTTCATGTTAGGGCTTCTTCTTCCTCCAGCGAGTCCTCTACGGACTAACTACTATCATTCGCTCTCACCAAAACCTAGTTATACTTATCATTCTTGAGTTATTAAAATTTTTCTTTCTCTCTTCCTTTACTTAATAGTTAAAAGAAGTACTCAACTCAAAAGGGAGAATGGTTAGTAATTCAAAAAATTAATTTGTGTACGTAGCGACCTAATTATGAGGGGTCTAACTTTTATCCTCAGTGCCTTATTCGATGACCAATAAGATAGCAAAGTCTAGAAGCTAGAAACCAAACTAAAGCACACAAAAATGACCTAAAACAAACAAATTAAAAAGAACAATTCTTTATCTGATATTTCTAGAAAAAATTCATATAAAATTAAAACATAAAGAGATGAATATTCCTACATGCAAGCTAGACCTTGGTCAATTTGATAACTGCACTCAATTAGCTAGGAGCCTATGGTGTGTATGAAGAGTATTAACTACTTAGAACTAAGGTAGTCTACTTATGTATAGGTTTTCTTGATTTAGTGACTGAATGCAAAGGGGTTGTGTCTAATGCAATGAGATGGTTATCCTTGATGAATGATTTAACCAATGTCTAAGTTCTATTTGATTGAATTCAATTCCTTAGCGAAGTGCTGGTGCTTGTGAAGACATCCAAACAAATGCCAATAATAATCTAAACTCACTTGGGCACTTGGAATAAACTAAATTAGTTAACAAGAGACATTTTAAGGCTAGGTAATTCAGCTTGACATAGACTTGCAATCGGCATTATATACTTATATTAACTTGACTAGCAATCTAGTTTTATCAATTCAAACTGCACCTAATGTTTTGGACTAACACTACTGCAAGAACATAATTCCACAACACCAAACAATGTCCATTTTCAAGAAAATAGAAGCAGAAAGGAGATCAATGGCAAAATTGTAATTCTAGCAAGAGTTTCAACGATAGCTTTCAGTATAACGGTCGTTGAATTTATGGATACAACGACCATTTCTAATAATGGCTATGGTAAGAAGCTTTCAACAATCATTCTTTGAGAATGGTCGTTGTAAGCCTAAGATTCAACGACCCTTCTAGAGAACAATCATTGTAATATAAATTCAATGACCATTCTCATAGAATGGTCATTGAATCTCAGTCCACAACAGCACAAGGTACCTTTGTTATCACTTATGCACTTTACCTTTTGCTTTTTCAATTCACGTCTCCTTCTTCAGCCCGTCTTTGTTCCTCACTTTTCCTTTGCTTTTGCTCTTTGTGCCTCCTTCTCCCCACCCACTCTTCGTCCCTCACTTGTTCTTCACAAGTCGCAAGTCACGATAATCTGTACTCTAGTGCATCGTTCTCCCTCAGCCTCTCTGCTCTGGTGTGTCGTCGGCTTGTAGCTCTTCGACATTCTTCCTACATTTTCTAGGTAAATACAAATCCCTTTGTTTACAATCTTTGAGTAGCTATTATTTCTTCATTTTCCTAGTTTCTCTGTGATTGTTGAAGTTCAATTTATGAAATTAAAGCTATAATTTTTGTCTTCCTTCTCCCTGCATATTTTTATTATTTCGCCTTAGAAGCTAGGGGTTGAAAGCTATCTTGTCCTAGTTTATTGACATATATTTATTAGAAAGAACACATTATGGCAGAATAAAATTGAACAAGTGATATGTGCTCTTCATCACGGGTCATTAAGATATATACTCTTGTCTTCAAATATTGCCTCCTAGCTTCGTCAGCATAGATAAAAATCATGCCAGCTAGCAATTGGTTTGACTTTTTTGTTCAAGGCACTCAGATATACTGCTACTAGATATCTAGTTCTGTAACAATTTGTGAGTATTTAAACTGAACACATAAAGAAGTATTACGATCTACAATTTTTGATTAAAATTGTGGAAAGTCAGGATTCATCATCTTTTAGCCAGTAACAAGTATACATTAAAAAGCATTTTTACTATATATAATTGATCATATTTTAAAGAATTCCTCATTTTTTATATTGATTTTTATAAATTCACTTTTACAACAACTCTCATACTTGTCTAATTCTTTAAAATGTTAAGTTATATCTAACATCCTAAAATATTCTATTAAGTGCATTTAGCACCTTAAAGTATTTTATGGTGTATTTATTATTTAACACTCTAAAGCCTTTTTTAGGTGCACTCAACATCACAAAGTGTTTCTAGTGCTTTAACCATTATTTTAATGAAATTAACCCTTCTATTAAAGGAAATACGAGAATCACCTATTGTTCACCTATTATGCTTTTGAAATCTACCCATCAATATTGTGACATGAAAAAATACTAATTGGTCTGTCCTTAGACCCAAATGATAGCAAAGAAATTCTCTAATGGGTAATTAGAGTCCTAGCCAATCCTAATGACACCATTGTTTCCTTACATGTTCTTGGTTAGCCATTTGTTTTTCTGTCTAAACTCTTACATCTTTGCTACCCCATGATAGCTTCTTGTATATTCAAAATGGCTATGATTGTCTGTTAAATCGTAGTTTCTAAGGATCTTAATAAATTTACTCCTATGGTCTTAAATATGGGGTAGAGAAAAAAACTTATTTTATTCAATTTCAATGACATTTTTTGTATATAACCATTGTTGAAATCCTCTCTGGTATGTCAAAGTTCTGTTCTTGTTATTTGGGTTATTGTTTGAAGTTTTGGATTTCTTATATTTAAGGGGAAATGCTGCTGAAATTTTTAAAAAATGAGTAAGCCATGCTCTGGCTTGACCTATATTCATATTATAATGACAATTGGTCTAAAATTAAGTACTATTGAAAATGGAATAGGCCAGGCATAGTAAAATGGATCACCGTTGGATGAATGCTTTGAGAACTAGTGAAGAATATGAGAAAGGGGTGGAAGAGTTTATTGAATTTGCTACAATGAATGCGCCTAGTAAAAATGGGAAGTATTTTTATCCATGTGTAAAGTGTTTAAATGAGAGTCAACAAGATACTGATGATATAAGAGATCACTTAGTTTGTGATGGAATAAATCTTCAGTACATAAGGTAGATATGGCATGGTGAGGAAGTAACCGCTTGTACGTCCTACGAGAAGGAAGTCTTAGAGGTTGGAGATAATGATAGAATGGAGAAAATGATTCAAGATATAGAGGTAGAATGTTTTGCATAATTGCCTGTATATGATAGCGTGCAGAGTGACGCAGAGACACCTTTGTACCCTAGGTGTATTAAGTATACATGCTTATCAGGTATTTTACACTTGGTCAACTTAGAGGCAACTTGTGGGTAGACCAATAGTAGTCTCACATTGTTACTTGAATTGTTGTGTGATATGTTTCCAGAGGATAATGTACTTCTAAATCGTATGTATGAGGTTAAGAAAATCTTGTCTACGATGGGTATGGAGTATAAAAAGATACATGCTTGCCCTAATAATTGCGTATTGTATAGAAATGAGTATGAAGGATTAAGTGAGTGTTCGAAATGTAAAACTTCCAGATACAAAGTGAAGAAAGGTGTTGAGTATGGTAATGATACAAGTAAAAAGCAACTTTTAAAGGTTTTATGGTATCTTCCAATCATTACACAGTTTAAATGAATGTTTGCTAATGCGAATGAAGTAAAGAAGTTGAAATGGCATTGTGATGACAGAATATGTGATGGAAAATACCTTCAGTACCTGGCTGACTCTCCATAATAGAAGAAGATAGATGAAATGTATCCCGGATTTAGAAGCAAACCAAGAAAATTTTGGCTTGGGGTTTGCATAGACGGAATCAATCCTTATGGTACTTTTAGTAGTACACATAGTGTATGGTTGGCTCTACTGGTGATTTATAACTTACCTCCCTGGTTGTGTATGAAACGCAAGTATATGATGCTTTATATGATTTCGGGACCAAAATATCTAGGGAATGATATTGATGTCTACTTGGCACCTTTGATTGAGGACTTAAAGAAGTTATGGAAGGATGGCATATAACCAACAGTTCTTTAAGCTACATGCAATGATTTTCACCATGATGAATAACTTCCATTTATACGGGAACTTGTCAGGTTAAAGTGTGAAGGGTCATAAAGCATGTTTGATATGTGAAGCAAGCACACACTTCCATTAACTTAAGCATGGTAGAAAAATGGTCTACCTTGGTTATAGATGATTTCTTCCTTAGTTCCACCCATACCGTAGCTGAAGAAGACTTTTAACGGTTTACCGAAGAATGGAATGGCTCTGAAGGTATTGACTAGAGATAAGGTTTATAGTCGGGTGGAGAGAATCAATGTCACTTTTGGTAAGAATCAGAGGACTACAGGTCAGAATAACATATGAAAAAAGAGGTCAATTTTCTTTGATCTTCCATATTGGCCTAGTCTTAATGTAAGATATAGTATTGAGGTGATGCTTGTGGAGAAGAATGTATATGATAGCCTTATTGGTATCCTTTTGCACATACCAGGTAAGACTAAAGATGGAATCAATGTGAGGCTAGACTTGGTTGAAATAGGAATAAGAGAATGGTTACATTCAAAACTAAGAGATGATGGTAAGAGGGCGTATATGGAGCCAGCCACACATACATTGTCAAAAGCCAAGAGAAGAAGTTTGTGTGGGTGTTTACATGGTATTAAGGTACCATAAGGGTATTCTTTTAATATGAGCAGACTTGTGTTAATGGAAGATTTCAAGTTAGTAGGAATGAAATCCCATAATTGCCATGACTTAAAACAACTATTACTAGTAGCTATTAAAGGCATTATGAAAGATGATGTGCGAAGCACGATAACAAGGTTGTGCAGTTTCTTTAATGCTATTTGTAGCAAACTTGTTGACATTAGAAAGTTAGATGAATTAGAAAATAAGGGTTATACTATTCTTTCCCAACTAGAGACACATTTTGCTCCCATATTCTTTGATATAATGGTACATTTAATAGTTCATTTGGTAAGGGAGAAAAGACTATATGGCCTAGTTTATCTAAGGTGGATATACCCTTTTGAGTGATACATTAAAAACTTAAAAGGGTATTCGAAAAATCTGTATTGACCTGAAGCCTCAATTGGGGAAAAATTTGTCATTAAAGAGGCTATGGACTTTTGGAAAGAATACCTATCAGTAAGGGAACATGAGGGATTAAAGTGAAGAGTATGTGTTGTGAAGAGGTGTTGCAAGCATACTTGTATATTTTGAATAATATGAATGAAGTTTAGCCTTAGTTAGATGAACACAGAAAGAGTTTGAAGAGGATATATCCAAGAAAAAATGACATGCAGATAGCTAATGAGCAAAACAAGACTTTCATAAAGTGGTTCAAGGAAAAGGTATTGCACGAGACTAATATGTCTAAGACAATCAAATGGTTAGCTTGGGGCCTTCTTTTAAGATCAGAAGTTGGAGTGGTTTTGATATAAATAGGTATTCTTTCTAGTCAAAGGCCCAGAATAATAGAAGTACTGTGCAAAATAGTGGGGTGATAGTGGTAGCCAAAGCAATGTACTTTTTCTAGTTCGAAAGACAAGAACCCCATATTGGCATCCATGGTCTATTATGGAGTTATTGAAGACATGAAAGATAAGCTACACTAAGTTGAGAGTCCTTATATTCAAATGCAAGTGGGTTAACAATAATGCTGTTGAAATACATCGATTTGGATTTACCTTAGTTGATTTTGATAGAGTTGGTTATAAAGATAAGGCATTCATTTTAGCAAACTAGGAAAAACAAGTGTTTTATGTTATTGATCCAGCAAATGAGAAATTGTCTATTGTAATCCAAAGTAAAAAACAAAAGGATGGTGATCCAAGTTTGAATCTTGATGACACACCTTCTTTCACTACAAATCCACATAGACCAGTTGAAGTGGAATTGGTAGATGATGATGAATATGCAGCTAGAATTGATCATTGTGAAGTAATTTTGGAAAACACATAAAGTAAAACTTTGCATTATTTAAAGTCTTATCATTTAATTACAATTTACTTTTTATATCTTACCTTTATTTATATGCAGGCACATGGCAAGTATAGATTCAGCTGACTCAAGTGGCTTTCCTATTAAGAAAAAGGTTAGAGGAAGCATAAAGCTACACTCATTGGTCAAACGTCATGAGGAACAGAAGGAAAGGGTTTACGTGGAGTTTGATGCTGATTTGAAGCCACTTAGCTAAGATGGAGACACGTTCATTAGCTATGTTGGCTTTTTGGGTTTAAGCAAAGTTAGCATTCTAATTTCTAGCTGGAGGGAAGTTTGAAAGGACATGAAGGCTATGATTTGGGAACAACTTTTGGTATATAAATTAAGTTTTATATTCATCTTTGTCTTTATTTCTTTATACACATATAACTATTATATATTTTTCTTTGTAGCAAACATGAGGCAGATGTACAATCATTGGATGGGGGAAGTTATGAGTTGATGGAAAGATTTCAAGTCCACTCTCACAAGCAAGTACATTCGAAGGTCAAAGAGCAATGGGGATCCTTGTAAAGAGTATTCATTTATTTCACTAAATGATTGGAGGTTGTTGTGGCATCACACCAGGATCCCAAATTTCTGGTATATATATTTTGTTCATCTTAGTGTGGAACATTTTACTTAAACTTACTTGACCTCACTAACTCAGTCAATCAAACAAAGAGAGGTGAGCTAAAAACAATTATCCGCACTACATGTCGCATGGAGATTATCGGAAGTTGGAAAAGAAGATGATGCAGGCTGAATTGCAAAAATTGGAGGAAGCAGCCCAAGCAAATCCTCATATTGTCGTCCGGGCGTTACTTCCTTCCCCATGTCAGAAAAAATGGAAAGCAGGGACGATAAAGGGAGAAAAATATGTAAATCCAATCGTTGTTGATGCCGCTAAAAGGATTGCGACTATTTAATAACAAGTATATTTAAGTATGTTTCATTTTCCTAACAAGATTGCATGTAATTACTTTTAATTTATCCATTGTATGCTGCAGGATGAACTTAAAGAGTAGAGCAGCCAGGGTTCCTTCACTCAAACAGGAAGGATGAACATCTTAGCAACGGTACTTAGGAAGCTAGATCACCTTGGTCAAGTTAGATGAGAGTCAAGGGGAGTTGGTTTCTCAAGATACTTTGGACAAGGTGAAATGAGTAAGGAGTTTGTGGCTAGGGTTCGAGAGGAAATCCAAGCAGAACTAGCGGTACAAGTGCGTCAATCACTTTGAGATGAACTTAAAGAAGAGTTGTTTCGTGAGCTACATGGTAAGATGAATTCGATGGTGTTGTGTCACATCCAAGGTGGGATGTGTAACGAGGAGCCTAGATCTCAGGCTTGTAAATAATTTCATTTAATATAGTATTGAGCTTTTCCTTACGTTATCTTAATTAATTCTTTCATTTCTCTTACATAGGAATCCCCAGCCTATCCCAGTACTAAAGGTAGTTACAATCTGCCAGTGGTTAGACATGGCGACCTTGGTCCTTCATTAGAGCCTGGAGAACTTTGCATTCTGTAATTGGATGTCCTGTACCTACGTGTTGTTGCTGATGCTGTTGTATACAACCATGCTACCACCCACCATAATAACCAAATCCAGGACGATCAACATAAGGTCAATGTTGCAAGTGCTTGAATGGGGGAGGAAGGTGTAGATGTCCGGTTCCCCATGAAGAGGTTGCCAGACTAGGTCAGGCAACATGATCTTTCATCCTGTGGCCTTAACATCTTGTTCAGACCATGCCAGCCCCTCCAATGGTAGGAAACACCTTACTGTTACTTGATCCTTGACATCATACTTATAATCTTTATTTTGTGTGTTACTAGGATGAAGAAGAAGTGACAAAATTTCCCTTATTGGCACAACTACAAAATATTCATAAACAAATTAACAAGGTCGACTTGCAGATGCCTTGTGGGATTGTAGGTAAAGATATCTCATATAATTTTGGAGTTGATAACAAAGACATTAGAGAGTTCCTATCTTTGCAGGAGATAAACATAGGATGGGTCAAATTTGCAATCATGTGAGTTTATTTATAATTTTTAACTTTAATTAATGCACTGATATTTAGGAGTTTTAGGTTTCTACATTTACTGAGTCATTTCTCATTTCATTTTTGTGGTTGTTGCTTCCACAAAATGTGTGTCGAACGAGAGCTCAACACTACATATGGCTTCTTATGTCCTGACAATCTGTCAAGGCTTAATAACTTGAGGTTGGAAGATCGGATAAGCTATATAGGCTATATAATAGGCCAGACTCAGCTACCTTGTTATCTAGCACCAATTGTTGAAAGGCAAGTAACTTAATTTGATATATTTATACACATTCACTTTGCTATGAAGTTTCATGTTATCTAACTTCATTTTATCTATATATGTGATTATAGTTATCATTGGAGTCTTTGTGTTCCTTGTCCCTTGATCAACTTCATCTTTTGGTTTGATTCATTGGGTCGCAAGCCAGATGGAGATATCAAAACCATTTTTTACACGTAAGTTAATTTGTTTGTCAATTATTGATTTTTGATTTTACTCAATTGTTTTAATGTCTCATGTTTATCATTTTAATTATTACAGTATACTGAAAACATATTATATAATGGGTGGTAAGCGTGAAGGTAAAAGTAGACCGACAAAGTGTTTCCAGCTAATTAAAGGTAAGTTGTTTACATTAAAGTTCTTCAATTGACTATTACTTTACATATGCCTTTATTCTTTTTTACCGTTTGCTTTTGATGTATAGTGCCCTCAGCAAGTAGGGAAAACTAAGTGCGGCTTCACTATTATACTATGTATATAACATCATTTTCAGTGGCCTTACTACTAATTTTGAACAAGTGATAATTTCTTGATTCTCAACTGAATTTCATTTATTTTCTTGTAATTGAATTGTTAGTTATTTTATTTAATTTATTGATTTATGTTAACATACACTACTACAAAAAGATGATTCAACAACACCAATTAACGACCATGTTGAAAAAACAGTAGTAAACAACAATGTGGTGGCACGACTATAAATATGACAATAGGATTCAACAAATGGTATTAAAAACCAGTCACTGTAAGTTGGATTCAACTACTAGCTTTAAAAACTAGTTGTCAGCTCTGAGCTCCCCTCTAAGCTCAGCTATCATATCCCGCTGATCTCTTATCAGACCCATTAACTCTTGCATCAGGCCCGGTGGGTTCTCATTGACAACCCCGACCTCGGGATTTTCTTGTTGTATTCTGGCGCAACCTTTCGTCTTTTTCATTCTATAAAGAACTCACCCCATTAATCCAACAGTTATGATATTCACATAATTTCCACAGAGCACATATATCCACATAACCAGACAGATATATGTATAGCCAGCAAGACCCATAAAACTATGTACCTCTGCAACAGTTTCTGGCCTTTTCCAGTCCAGTACTGCTTCCACTTTATTGGGATCCACAGAGACCCCTTCTCGTGAGATAACATGGCCTAAGAACTTCACTTCTGATAGCCAAAACTCGTACTTACTTAATTTGGCATAGAGTTGCTTTTCACGCAATGTATTCAACACAATTCTCAAATGATGCTCATGCTCTTCTCTACTGTTAGAGTATATCAAAATATCGTCGATAAATAGCACAACTAATTGATCTAGGTATTGCCAAAAAATATGGTTCATGTAATCCATAAAAACCGTAGGTGCATTGGTTAACCCAAATGGCATCACTAAGAATTCATAATGACCATACCTAGTCCAGAAAGTAGTTTTCGGAACATCTTCCGCTTTTACTCGCAGCTGATCATACCCCGACCTTAGATCAATCTTCAAAAAGACATATGAAACAGATAGTTGATCTAACAAATCATCAATTAAGGGGAGAGGGTACTTATTCTTGACGGTGATCTTATTCAACTCTCTATAGTCGATGCACAAATGAAGACTCCCCTCTTTCTTTTTCACAAACAAAACTGGAGCACCTCAAGGTGACACACTGGGTCTAATAAACCCTTTCTCAAGCAAATCTTCAATCTGCTTCTTCAATTCTACCATCTCATTTGGGGCCATACGATATGGGGCTTTGGATATAGAACCCGCTCCAGGCACAATGTCAATCAGAAATTGAACTTCCCTCTCAGGAGGTAATCCACTTAAGTCATCCGAAAAAACCTTGGGGAATTCATTCACTATGGGTAGACTACTCAAAGACTCACTGGTTTCTCCTTCTACAGAAAAGAAAACCATATATCCCTGACAACCCTTTTGCAAATATTTCTCAGCTTTAGCTGTTGAAAGGAAACTTAGTTCGACATTCTTGCCCTCAATGCTATGAGAAACAGGATACAATATCCTTTTGTTCTCACAATCTAATAACACATTATTCGCTCTCAACCAATCAAAACCCAAAATGACTTCCAACTGATAGAGCGGTAAACAAATCAAATCTACCAAAGATTCATGATCCTCTACGGTAACAACACAATTCAAATAGGCTTTTGTAGTTACCACTTTCACACCCATCGGTGTTGACACAATCAGATCAAATGGCAACTTATACACATTCATACCCATACGCTTCACACTATTATATGCAATAAAGGAATGACTTGCACCCGAGTCAAACAAAGCTTGTAATACAAATCCATTGAGAAGAAATGTACCTTGTATCAGCTCTGGAGACTTTCAGGCTTCCTCGTGAGTCATAGCAAATACTCGGCCCTGAGTTTTCGGCCTCTACTCCAGTCGTGGTTGTCCACACTCAATAGATGTATGCCCTACTTGCTTGCAATTAAAACAAATCACCCGACCATCACATGTCTTGCCATGATGTGGCTTGTTGCAACGAGGATAGGTCCATACCATAGGAGCTCTCTTTTGATTACGTCTCTCGGACTGATAGGGCTTCTTACTACCACCCCTATATGAGAATGATCCCGAGCCCTTCTACTTCTGAGAAGCACTGCCCTTACTGGGCTCACTATAACCACCAACAGTCTTAGCCGGATATAGCTCTCTTAGATTGCTCTCTATGATCCGACATTTTTCAACAGCCTTGTTGAACTTGGAAAACTGATGGGTGGCTATTCTCTTTCTCATATTGAGCCTCAAACCCCGTATAAGCAAGTCTGAGCTCAACTCCTCATCATCCATCTTCTGTAGATAAGAGGAATATCGGGACAACCGGGTGAATCAGGACAAATACTCATCAAATGTCTCTGTGTCCCCTTGCTTAATATTCAAAAACTTGGTCTCCTTCTCAAGCCTCACCAACTTGGGAAAGTATTTCTCATTGAAGTATTGTTGAAACACCTCCCAAGTCAATGGTATATTCTTGCTCTTCAAAGACAAAGCAATATTCCGCCACCAGCGGTCTGCATCTCCCTCGAGCTTGTACACCACCAACTTGGCATTCAGCTCCAAGGGACACTCTAAGACTTCAAAGATTTTCTCAAGACTGTTTAACCAATCTTCAGCCGCCTGAGGATCAAATCTCCCTTTGAATGTTAGAGGTAGGTTCTTACAGAATCTAAAGACCCAAAACTGAAGATCTCTTTCCTCCCTAGCTGGCACACCATGGGATTCTTGGTTCAGAACAACATGAGGAGGAGATTCTAACGGTCTTGCCAACCCTTCAGCAGTCTCTTCCCAGGTTTCCTCTCGAGTCTCTTCATGAGTAAACTGACCCCAGCCTTCATTATTCTTTGCTTTCTTAGCTCTGAGCTCCTCTCCAAGCTCAGCTATCATATCCCACTGATCTCTTATAAGACCCATTAACTCTTGCATCGGGTCTGGTGGGTTCTCAATGACAACCCCCACCTCGGGATTTTCTTGTTGTACTCTGGGTGAACTTTCATCTTTTTCATTCTACAAAGAACTTACCCCATTAATCCAACAGTTATTATATTCACATAATTTCCACAGAGCACATATATACACATAACCAGATAGATATATGTATACGACAGTTATTCACAATGATTTTCTATCACTAGGACCACACTATGGAAGCTATCCTAGCAAAGTCTACCCTTCCCAGGAACCATGGCTCTAATACGAAAAATGTAACCCCCTCACCGTAATTACATCCGGATATGAAATTTAAGTAAAATAGAGACCAATAAAATGAAATCAACAATTTATAATCCCTCGTCACAAGATGGGGTATTTCCAAAAATCAGTTCAAAACATAATTGTTTGTGGTCTCACATTCACGTGTGGATATAACTACTTGAGAAATCAAATCACATAATAAATATCAGAGTGCGGAAACTAATATCCCGGTAAACCCCGGGTTACTTACATACATATTATGGGTTTAAAGTTCCCAAAATGGGAATTACATATCCAAAATCATCATTTCCATGACATATACAAATGGTAATCCCAAATCCCAACTAGATAACCAACATCCAAGATACAAAATGTCCCTAAAGCCCTAACCACTTCTAGTTGGACGCTTCCCTTTCAAGCCACTTGCCCTGTCTGAAAAAGTTATTCATTTGGAAAGAGTGAGATTCTAAAGAATCCCAGTAGTAACAAATCACTCATACAATATATAAACACAAGGCATTTAATGTATCATGTTCACCAGCATCATCAACAACACTATGATCTATGGCTCGTGACACAGACGATAGCGCTCATGACTGTATCACAATGCATTATGCCCACTTTCGTGGTAATCATAATGACAGCTTTTGCTGCAAACACTATGCCCGCTCTCACTGTAATCACTATGCCAGCTTTCGCTATAATCACAACTAACAAGGTATCTCAAAGCATAACATATCACAAGGCACAAAGCTCCACAATGGACAGAGCTCGACAAGGCGCAAAGCAGCAGTAGCAGCACACAATGCATGATAGGCAAACATACAATACATTTACACATAGTATAAGAGAGGAGTCACTACCTGTATCTTTCCTGACAATCTTTGGCACAGTGGGCTCACATGTCTGACAGATGTCAAATCCTATAACCAAAGTAGGGATAACCGATCAATCTCTTTTCCAAGTTCTTAATTTCATAATACTCTAAGTTGTTTATCATTTAGGACTCTTTAGGCAACTATTAGAGGCCTAAACATATGCCTAAAGGGCTGGAAGAAGCTACCCTGAAAACCCCTTTACGGAAGGCAAAACACAGATTTTAGATTGGATCACTCGAGTAAAGATGACCCCACTCGAGTGATGAACGACTCGTGCTCGAGTAAGAACAATTCTCACTCATGATTGTTTGACAGTGAGCAATTACAACGACCAGAAAGTGCTCACATCACTCGAGCATGAAACTTAGCACTCGGATGATGACTCTAAATATGCTTGAGTCCCCGAGAGTGCAATACAACGAGTGACAACCCAAGAGCACATGCAACCATCAGAGGGACAAGCTCACTCGAGTAAACCCTCCAGTGCTCGGGTGAAATGGCCGTGCTTGCGAGTGTCAGAGCATACTCTTGAACAATGGCCAGCGAGTGACAACCCGAGAGCAACCTTAACTCTGGATTCACACCATCACTCGAGCAAGCCCTTGCTCACTTGAGTAATCATCAACCTCACTCGCGGATACAGAAGTGCACTCGAGCCTCATTCATAGAACCCAAGCAAAACTTGAAGCAGAAAAGGGAAAATACACACAGCACTTGAGCATGATCTTCCTCTGCTTGAGTGTTGTGCATCAGAGACCAGAAACGCAAAAAACAACAGAAAATACCATATGGTCAAATTCATACCCAATGATTCCCAAACTCTACCAAAAGCTCATACACACTTAGCACTGACTAGGGAACACATTGGTAACCTCTCAAACACCCCCAAAACCTTTTTGA
The DNA here is from genome assembly GCA_963210345.1 of Inga oerstediana. Lineage (NCBI taxonomy): Eukaryota > Viridiplantae > Streptophyta > Magnoliopsida > Fabales > Fabaceae > Inga > Inga oerstediana. The sequence goes on from OY723403.1 coordinate 70,279,479, forward strand.
CCATAATCATGCACATAGGTCTCTATGACACAACCAATGTCCAAATTTCATTCAATTCATTTCCCACATTCCAAACTAAATCCATTACTCAAATATCTTTAAAATAAACCAATCCCAATATTAATCACAATGAAATCCATACCTTTAACATTTACACAAAATCAAGGCGAAATTTCCAGATTTTCCCAAACTTATCCAAAAATCACAAACAATATTTCAAAATGCACAAATGCCTACCTCTTCACTTTGCCAAACCCAGAATCTTGATTCTCCCACTTTCAATTTCGAATCAACACTCAAATCACCACCTTTCAAGATTCTGAAATCACCAAGTTGAAGCTCTCAATGAGATGCACAACATTAGAGAAGAGGATTTGAGCATAGAAGGATTATTACTCACCAAGATTCAAGCTTTTCCTTTTCTCTTTCTTGCTTGTGACCAGCGAAAATGGAAAAAGAAGAGAGAGAAAATGAGAAATGAAGAAATGATGAGGATGATGTGATTTTTCTCTTCCCTTGCACATACCAACCGAATAGGAGAGATAGAATGAGGGAAAAAGTGGACTCTTGTCCTCTTGTGATTTCATCCAATAACTCACCTAATGCCACTTGTCACCATCCCCACACTTCTACTAAGAGCTCACATAAACACAAAACATAGGATTTCGACCCATAGCCAAAAGATCTCAACCCTTGATCTCTAAGCACCAATGAATATTCATAACAAATTCATATCATATTTCACTAAAAGTGTTTAATTACATTAATTACAATGAATCTCAAAGTCATTAGGCCTAATCACAAATCAGGATATTACACTTTCATTCTAATCTACTTTTCTGGCGTCCTTGATTTTCTTCTTATGTCGAGACCTTCAAACTCCAGGTTCGTTCTCCTGCTTCATTAGTTTTCTTTAAACTCTATATTTTCTTTCAAGGTTATTCGTCCCAAGTGGTAACTCGCAGATCTCCGCATATCAATAGTGTCAGGATGTATTGATTAAGAAGTGTTTGTGATTTGTTTTTTGGTTAGCATTTCTTTTGTATTTGGTTTGATGTGAAAGTGTTTTTCTAAAGGTGACGGGATTCAGTTACCTTCCTTAGTATTACTTATTTTTAAACCACAGACATGAGGGGTGATAAGACAATGAAAATAGAAAGTGCTTGGTGGTTTGTAGTGCAAGATCTCTGCTATTGGGAGCTCGCTTCCACTTTTAATTGCATTCAACCAAGCATATATTTTGCTTTACCATTTTCATATGATGATGCCTTGACAATTATTTTAGAATTGTATATCAAAAAGGTGAAAGGGAAAAGGGAGAAAACTAGATAATTCTCATGTTGATGATGAGCTGATTCTCTTGTTATTGTTTTTGAATTTTGTATTTATTTCTATAATCTTTGATTGCTCTTTTCATGCTTATCTATGAAGGACCCTAATTGACAACTTTCGATTATTGCTGAAGGTACTTGTGATGACAGCCATTTTTATGACTTGATATCCTAAATTTAGTTAAGAATATCCATTATAAGGTTTAGTTTACATAACTTGTGACACTCCGCAATGCACTCATTAGGTCTTGCTTCTTCTCTCTGAAACATTGAATTGCAATCTTGCTTTCCTTTAATTTCTCATTCTTTTTGTCACTTCCCCCCTCTTTCTTGAGTGGAGAAATAGACATGGTGTCCTCACTTTTATGGTTGTAGGTGGATCTGGCCATAAATGTAAATGCACTGCCTTTCTTTTAAAATTACTAGAATGTAATTTTCTGGATGATTAAATTATTAAAGTTGAAACTTGCCAATATTAGTAAACCATTCCCCCGTACTTGTAGATTATTCAAATGTTGCTGCATTTATGTGTTGTACTAACAAATCAAAGCACGAGTTCTATTACTAGGACATTTATGGTTGTAAATTAGTGCAGTGAAATAGGACAGAAGTTTCATGCCTCTAGAAAGTAACAAAGCAAACACTTGACTAGGTTAGTGAATATTCAATCTCTATTATCAGAGATTGTAAAATCTTGAAATCCAAAATGGTGCATATATCTAGTGGGAATTGTATTTTTTGTTTGAATATCTTCTTGTTTCCTATGGTTAGTTATAGACACTGACATGGATTGTCATTATATGTGAGTATTGAAAATTTTTAGTCAATTTCATTACATGAAATGCTTTATGCAGATGAAGAAGGTATTTCAACTGTTCCAAGCAAACAGGTCAATACAATTATAATCTTATTGGATATTTAACAAATTAGTGGATATGGTTTATATTGTTCACCATAAAGCTAGTTGTTGATTCCTGCAGGTTGTCAAATGGAAAGAATGACAGGCATTGCAGGACCTCAAATCTCTTTTCTCGAAAGAGGTAGATGCAATATGATGATGATTCACTCTTGATCCATATCTGCAATTTTCATTCTTTCTGGTAAATTTTTACCTCCCAGCCTTTTGGCTTATTTTACATTTTAGGTCCTTGATGCTATTATGGACAGCATAGATGATATAGGGCCTTTGAACCTTGACAATTTCAGAAAAGAAATTTTTGCAAAAAATATTAAAAAAAAGAGTTACAATGACTATTTTTCAAAAACAGTCGTTGTATGTCCACAATACAATGACTGTTTTTCACAATCGTTGTAAGTCTCTTACTACGACTGTTTTCGAAAGGTCGTATATTATGCAATTTTCCACGACACTCACATACACGTCCCCCTGAAAACATTCGTTAAAAGGGCATAAAAATTGTCATTAAAAGTCCCTTCTATAGTAGAGGTTTTTTTACATAGTGCAGTGGGTTTGTACAATGCTATTTAAGTTTGCACATTCGAATACTTTTCCTAGTTTCTTAGTTACGAGTACTTTGAATTTGTTAAGGCATTATGCTTTATAGAGAACACTTTGGAAAATGATGATGAAGCATAGGGACTTCATGGAAGCATATAATCTCTTTGGCCATATGATTGTCATGATTTACATTGAAAGTTGAAGTTTGAACATTAAAATGATGTTATGATGATATATGTGCTATATGTCATGATAGAACTTTGAAGATTCAAAATGTAATTGTCTGGGTTGGTGCTTTTTCAATGGCATTGTGATTGTAAGGAGTAAAATGTAATTTTTTTTAAAAAAAACACATATATTTACAATGATTGTTTTAATAAAAGCAATCGTTGTAATTGTTGTATGCGCTAGAATAGTCATTGTAACTTTGTTACTACGACTAGTTAACAATAGTAATCTTTTTTTGAATTTTCAACAACACTCACATAAACGTTCCTCTGAAAACAATCATCTAAAGGATGTGAAAACGGTCGTTAAAAGTGTCTTCTACAGTAGTGTTAAAGGAACCTGAGGGATTGAAGTTTATGATTTGAAACTATAGGAACAAAACTAAAACTGAAGGCAAAGTATAAGGACAAAACATTATATTAACCCAGATCATTAATACAATGAGCTATGGATCCACTAGACTCCCCTTTGATGTACTGTGAGCTCATGCAATCTTCATTGTGCTCGTTGCTGTGAATGACACTAAATGGGTAGCCCGAATTCTTATGTTACGTCATCTCTTAATCTTTGTTCTTGGCTCCAATCTTCATGTGCTCTATAATGGAAATCAATACGAGGAAGCATCACTTGTCCTAGAGATTAATTAGTTACATTTAATAGCCAATTTTGATAGTTATGCCCCCTAATTAACATTAATATCATGCAAGCACTCTTAAAAACAATAATCACAAATACATGCAATAGAGCCCCATAATTTATTAAATAACTCCCAAATAATGAATGATTTAGCATGTAAGAAATGGGTTACATCATTTGAATATAAGAAAATGTGAAAATTGCAAGGTTTAGACGAAGTTGAAATGGAGGTTGAAGATGTTGGTCCAAGAATATCATAATCTCATGAAGGAGATTTAGTGGGATAAGCCATGCATGCTGACACTGTACAGTGAATGGCTGTGATACCATTCTGGATTTCAAAGAGAAAAGATTAATTGCAAAATTCAAATCATCATTTCATTGAAATGAATACACTATATATATATAGGCAGACAAAAAAAAACACAAAAGAAAGACAACGCATAAGAGAAGAGAATTCTGGAGAAATAATATGTTATGTAAAAATTGACTTTCAGTCACGATACCAAAAGTTACTGTTGAAGGTTTTCTGTATCAACCAAAATATCATCACCTCAACAATTGTCCCTGATCAGATTGGCAACATGACGAGTCACCATTGAAAATGTAGATTCAGCTTTTAACAGCGACAAATGTTACGGCCATTAAAAATTATGTCGTTGTTGCAGAAAGTACTCTCTTTTTTTTTTCTAGTGCGGTACTGGGCCCAATTTAATTAATTTTTTTGACCTTGGCCCAATTTTGTTAATGATAACATTAATTAATGAATATTTTGATTATGATTTGATAATTAATTACTTGTTATACGTGTCAAGATATTTGTGCAAGAATATGGATGCCAGACTCCAATTTGTCAACTGTACACTCATTAATACGTGGACATGTATTTACGTATAAAATATTGGAAACATTAAAAGGGTATGATCAAGCTTATAATGAGTAACTTGATAAACATTAAACTTTGCACTTGAGGGGAAACTTGATAAATTAATATGAAAGAAGAAATATTAAAATAAGATGATAAGAAATTAGGAAAAGAAGTAAGGAATAATTTTAGGTAGTAAATTAAATTGTCATAAAAAATTTCACTAACTTAAATTGTTGGCAAAGTGATAGATCTTAAATAGGACAAGCACTCAAAAAATTGGTTAAAATAGCATTGCATTCTGAGATATAAATTGTACTATTCATGATTTCATATAAACATGCACGCATCTAATTAATGCTGATAACCAGATCCAAATCTTCTTTTTAATTCAATGTACCAATTAATGCCGTAATTTATTACTCTTTCTACCCAAAAATAAGTCTTCCATTTGGCCTATATAAAGCATTGGTTCGTAACACTTTCTCATCAGAACAAAACATGGGGAAGTATTCTTTTAAATTGGAGTTCTTACTGGCTGTTTTGGTCATTGCATCAAGTAAGATTTTCGCTATCCTTTTCAATTTTATGCTCTGCTACATTATGTTCAATGCAGATTTCTCATGCATTAGCGAATCTATATATCTGTGTGTCTTTCCAAAACTTTAAACTAACTGGCAACAAATATTTTATTCCATTGAAAATATTAAAATAATGACAATAATTTAATTCTTATTTTTATAACATTGTGAAGCACTTTCTGTATAAAATCTATTATTTATTTCAGTACGGTTTACGGATAATGACTATAATCACTTTTGAAATGTTGCAAACAAGGATTTTCAATACTATAATCGCCTAGTATTTAGTTATCTGAATAGTCTGAATTTGATGTGTGTGTGTGTGTGTGTGTGTGTGTGTGTGTGTGTAGTCTTTTCAACTCAATTGATTAACATTTTCAATGAACTTTTTCCACATTTTGATTTCTTCATGCATCAAAGTTAAAATGAAGACTATTTCCTCTACTTAATAGTCCAATCAATAGAGGTACTTGCCATTTAAACAAGTGGTTAATTAGTAGGTTAGGCATTAAATTTCGTCAGTTTGTGGATGCAGTAACACTACAAAAAAATGTGATTTAATAGCGGTTAAAAATGGGTATTAGTAGCGGTTCTAACCGCTACAAACAAGGTTAGTAGCAGTTACTCAAACAGCTACTAAATCGTACGTTGCAAGTAGTTTTGTAGCGGTTATATAAAACCGCTTCTCAATCAAAAATAACCGCTACATCCTTTGTAGCGGTTCAAAAATAACAACGTTTGAAATTCTGTAGCGGTTATTGCCCAGAACCGCTACAAATGTCGAGACTCTTGAAATTCTGTAGCAGTTATAGGGGCATAACCGCTACAAACACTACTACAAAAAAGCAAAGCTGTGGCGCTTATAATTGCATTAGCTGTGGCGCTAGCGAAATGCCACCTATCTGGATGCTACTAAAAAAAGCTGTGGCGCTTCCAGATTTTTAAATTTTTTTTTAAAATAACCTCCTGTGGCGCCTGGCCGACCAAGCGCCATAGTAGGCTAACACCTCCTGTGGAGCCTGGCTGGCCAGGCGCCACAGGAGGTGTTTTTTTTTTAATTTTTCGTATTGGTTTTTTTAGCATATTTTTTCCTCATATTTTTTGGGTTCTTCGTATTGGTTTTTTTTAGCATATTTTTTCCTCATATATATCTCCCATGCTTATATAATTATAGTCTGCAAGGTTTAATAAGAACAATAATAGATAACTTTAAAATGATACCAACAAATGATTGATTAGCTAAAGTAGTACTGAAAATTGTTATACAATATACTATAAACCTAGCTGAATGAAATATAATACAACAAATTCAACTTCAACAAACATGCGTGACACAACAATTGGTAATTAGAAACAACACAATAGACCAGCTAGTGAATTTAATAGTATATATAGCTACCTAGAGATTTGCCTAAACACATATTCACACCATTCCTCGATCACTTCATTAACCTGATGGTCTGTCAAAGCGTCACAACGTTGATCTTCATAATAATACAGATATATACAATCAGACACAAGTTAGAACGAATTAAAATCAGTAAAACATAATTGTCAGGCACTAATTCAATTTCATTACAACACAATATGAAGTGCAACTAATTGACTTACTTTTTGAGGAATAAATGGTTGATCATGACCAATAACTTCCTTCATAAATTTCATGATATATGACCCACAATCATTGTCATTAGGTTGGAAAGGGCACTGCAAAAATATAATGCAATATTTAACTCTGTTCATGAATAAAAAGTGTTTACTAACAAAGTCTAAGTAAAGTCAAATATCAATACATGTATCTTCTTCCAAGGATAGCTAAGGCGGGGGTCAGTAGCTTTAGAATAGTTTAACGAGATAGACGACCAACACGCAGTCAATGCGCTAACAAAAGAAACAGAAAATGATTACTTTTGGTTATTCAATCACGTTCGCAAATATTTATACATAGGCACGTATACTTACCTACTGATCAATAGCAACATATCAAAATGGTCTTGTGGAAGACCATTTTTTAGAGGATCCACATAATAAATGCGAGGGCCTGAAGGTTCCGCTGGATTGATAACGATCAATATCCAATAGCGCCTAAAATATATTTTAAAAATTTTTTTTGAACAATCATGTTATGATAGAAGTTAAACAATAAAAACAAAAATTGTACCAATAATAACTTACCCCGTATTATACGGCACTAAAAATAATGTATTTGCTGTCGCTTTCTTGCTAAAGTAATCTTTCAGCTTATTAGACTGCGCAGTTACATCTAGTTTACCCTCATGATGACCAACGAGAAAATGGTTGACAAATGCGAATTGGACCCTGTGTGTATCCATTAAAACGTCCTGGTCCAAATGCCTGGTATAAAACATACAGTGTCATGAGAAATAAAATAAATGGAACGAGATATATTAATAATAGTGATAAACAATGATAGTGAAGTACCTTATCCAGATGTTGATAGCCGAAGCACTAACCCAATCATGAGCACATATGTCCTGCACGACCTCGGCAGTAACATAATCAACTAGACCACCAACACTATAGATATGTCTTGGAATACATAATTGCACTACTCCCTCACCGATCAATTGTGGTGCAATCGTTATTAATTGATCGAGAAATGAGGTCTGTCTTCTTCTGCTCTGTTGACTAGCCGATGTTTTTGACTTGGGTTGTGTTGTTTAAGTCTTTGAAATCTTACCCTGCGCAAATCAGAAAATTAAATCACAGTTTGAGATGAAAGTTCGAAGGAAAAGTGCAGGGAATTTTGAATGAACGACCTTTTCACATGGCTCGATAAGACTTATTGGCCAAGCAACATAGCCACCTACAACATCTGCCACCTTATTTTGCTCATCCCGAGACGGGATTGGTAAGAGGGCATCTTCGTTCGTGTAGACGTCAACCCTCACCCGGAGTGTGTTATCGGGCAAAGGTGAATTGTGCAGTATGTCCTCACCAGTGTTGTAGGCAACTCCCACTGCAACTGCGTGCTTAGATGCTTGCTCGACATATAGCTTGCATTGAAATTCGCCCTACGGAAAATAGAGTTAATATGTTAAAGTTCACTTAATTATAATTTAACATAAAGTTAAGTAGAAAAGAAATTAATTACCGAAGGAAAAGGGACTTTAGGCATGGAATTGCAGCTATCTCTGAAACTTGGGCTATCACAGAACAGAACATTTGGTGTTGGCCTACCCTGGACCAACTGTTGTATTTGCGTTGTTAACAACGCATTATGTTCTTGCATCAAACACATTTGTTCGGTGAATTGTTCTTCTCGTTGTTCCTTGTAGCGCATTTGTTGTTGAAGTTCTTACATTTGATGCTTAAAGCAAGCCATCTCGTCACGTAGGTGGGAAACATCACTTCTACTCGAGCGCTTCTGACGTCTGAAGTATGCTGATGGGGTGACTGCAAAACCAGTACCCCGAACACGACCATCATACTCGGGTACTGGTAACGCTCTGCTTAATAAATCGTCCCGACCAACATAGGTCACCAACGTAGGATCCTCCTGTGACATTTGTCGCTTTCCCAAAAAGAATTACAATGAAAATTAGTTATTATAAATGGAGTTCATTTAAGTAAATCCAATTATTTATTGAACGCATAATATAATTGAATACTTACACAATATTCGGCTACTCTTCTTGCTTCCTCACTATGAATTTCACCTTTCTTATTTGTGACACCGGCTACCTACAGATCATGTCGTGGAACCTGCATAATATCTGAGCCTGATTCTTGTATCTGCACATCAAAGTTAGTCGAAGTTAAATGATATTTATACAATTTTTATTACGAATGAAATAATCATCAGTTCGTACCATTTTTATTTCTAACTGTGCGTATGAAACAGGTCCTTGTGTGTACCGGTATGGCATGTTCGTCGCGTTAGCTCGATTTTTCTCGCTCAACTCCTAGTTAGATCAAAATGATTCATATAAATATATAAATGTTACTTACAAATACGTACATTACAAGTAATAGGGAAAGACAAACAAATCCCCTTACCAGGAAATCAGGAGTTGTGTGTGTTCTGATAAACTCATCCCACATTTCTTAAGTGATGATTCCTTCGTACAATGGATAAGGCGGTGTAGTAATGATATCATCATTATCATCCCTCAAGTAATATTTGACAAGATCAGAACGAAACTTTCGCATAAGTTTTCCGGCTTTTCTCATTACGAAGTTCTTCCGATCATCATCAATAATAAAAATACTCTGTAAACAAGTCAAAAAAACATATATAATATGTAAGATTGAAATGAAGTGAAATAAAGCAAATCGAATAATTATATAATTAAGGTGTTACCTGTACTTCAGCCCAGATCGCATCCTCATAACTTTTCTTTTCCATTTTCCAATTTTGAACTATAATAGGGACTCTATCTTGAACCGTAGTCCCGATGAAGTTATTTAAGGAGGTACTGTTCTCGCCAAACGGGTTTCCATTTTCATTCCACTCCAGTTGTAACTTGATTCCGTTACTTCTCAGTTTGATCAACCTCGCCATAATTGTCCTACCACGTCTGACATTCTCCTCAAATCTTTGTCTACCAATATGCCTGGGAACAATATCAATGTCATCATGTGGTGAGTCCATACTCCTGCAAGAGAAATAAACCAAATCAAAACATCAGTGCACAATGGTCTTGTATGTCAACGAAAGCAAATTATTTTGAAATTTATAAAAACATACGTACAAGTAAACAAGTCAAGGCAATCATTATCTTTTCCTTTTTCTCGTCTGATTTAAAATTTTATTCTTCAGAATTCGTGTTGGATTGAGAATTGTGTTCCTCTTGACCCAAGTTCCCTCTTCATGATCATGTCTCACGTATAGGGGTCCATCTTCGTCTTCATCTTCATCTATATCAATCTCTGCTGACCACAAATTCTCAAACGAAGGATCATCATTATTGATGTTCAAATATTCATTACTTTCAAAATCAACTTCTGCTTGATGATTCTTATTGGATGGAAGTACAATAGACCAATTCTTCTTAGCAGGATCAGGAATGTAAAATGCTTGTTCTGCATGTGCTGCTAAAATAAAAGGATCATCTTCATACCAAACCTTAGAAAGGTCCACTTGCACAAAGCCTAAGTCATCTATCCACAATCCACTATTGTTGTTAACCCACTGACATTTGAAGACAGGGACCCTGAACATAGAGTAATCTAACTCCCATATACGTTCAATGACACCAAAGTATGACATTGATGCATAGACAGGGTGTGTGTCTTTAGCACTGGATCTATACCAAGAATCAGCAACAAGTGTTACCCCACTATTCTGCATCGTGCTCTGTGTATCATGGTCTTGTGTATAGAATGTGTAACCGTTGATTGCATAACCATTATAAGATAATACATGTAAGCTCGGTCCCTTCGACAGGCACTTCAATTTTTCAGAAACTGAATCAGGATTCCTCTCCATCTCATCGTTAATGCAATTTTTCAACCAGCCTGCAAATTGTTTATTGTGTTCTGTTGTTAATAAATTTTCATTCCTATCACCATGTACCAATCGGAGAGCATCCTTGTGTTCTTCTACATACGGTTTGACCTCATCAGTGTTATGTAGGACATACAAGTGGGCTTGGTCCCATTCAGTCACTGATATCATTATTACATCGCTCCCCGTTGTTCCTTTCCCTGATCTTCGGCCATCATGATTGGACTTGGGGATCCCTACAGGGTCAACATTTGATAGAAAATCAGCATAAAAGTCACTTGCTTCTTCAACCATGTAACTTTCAGCGATACAACCTTCTGGGCGATATCTATTTTTCACATACCCTTTTAATATTTTCATGAATCGCTCATTTGGGTACATCCATCTCGAGTACACTGGACCACACAATTGAGTCTCTTTAACCAAGTGTACAGTTAGATGTACCATAATGTCAAAAAAAGAAGGTGGAAAATACATTTCAAGTTCACACAGAGTACACACAATCAACCTTTGCAAATCTTGTAACCTGGTTGAATCAACCACTTTACTACAGATCAACTTGAAAAACACGCAAAGTTTCGTGATAGTGTTCCTTAATTTTTTGGGTAAAATGGATCGTATACCAACCAGTAGGAAATTTTGCATGAGCACATGACAATCATGAGATTTAAGATTCTTTAACTTCAACTCTTTTACCGATACAAGGTTCTTTATATTTGAAGAGTAGCCCTTGGGAACTTTAATTCCTTGCAGAAACTCACAAAACAATTTCTTTTCTTTCCTCGACAGAGTGTATGCCGCTGGCGGTAGATAGGTACGAGACCCTTGCTCAATCGGTGCCAACTCTTCTCTAATTCCCAAGTTCACTAAATCTAACCTCGAATTGACACTGTCCTTGCTTTTTCCTTGGATATTAAGCAACGTGCCAATTAGACTATCACAGATATTCTTTTCTATGTGCATCACATCAAGAAAATGCCTCACATATAAAGACTTCCAATATGGAAGTTCAAAGAAAATTGACTTTTTCTTCCAACCGCTTGTCTCGATTTATTTTGCAAAAGGCTTGCCAAAATTGTTATCCAAGTCTTTTACCTTGGAATACACCTGGGAACCGGTCAACATCTTCGGCGGGCTACCTTCTTCTGCATCACCATTGAAAGGCTTTTTCCACTTCCTCCAACGATGTTGTGATGGTAAGAATCTTTGATGCCCCATGTAAACATTTTTCTTACAATGATGAAGTCACACTGAATGAGTGTCATCTTCACATATAGGGCATGCACCATATCCTTTGACGCTGTATCCTGACAAATTTCCATAAGCAGGGAAATCATTAATTGTGCCAAACAACATGGCATTCAAAGTGAAACTTTCTTCCATGTACCCGTCATACACACTAACACCTTTATCCCAAAGCAGCTTCAAGTCATCAATTAAAGGAGCCAAGTATACATCTATATCATTCCCAGGTTGCCTTGGCCCAGAAATTAACATGGACAACATCATAAACTTGCGTTTCATGATTAAGTGTGGAGGAAGGTTATAAATCATCAATATCACCGGCCATATGCTATGTGTGCTACTATGAACACCGTGCGGATTAATTCCATCAGTTGACAGTGTAAGGCGAAGGTTCTTGACTTCATCAGCAAAGTCAGGGTACTCATGATCAATTTTTTTCCATTGAGGAGTGTCTGCAGGGTGCCTAAGCTTCATGTCTTTAATCCTTTCATCTGCATGCCATGTCAACTGCTTAGCAATCTTTGCATTACTATACAGTCGCCTGAATCTCGGAACAATGGGAAAATACCATAGCACCTTCAAAGGACTTTTTCCTTTCTTCCTATATCGAGATGCGTTGCATTTAGGGCACTTCTCTAACGTTGCATACTGATTTCGAAATAATACGCAATCATTAGGACATGCATGTATCTTCTCATATCCCATACCGGTTGTAGAGAAAAGAATTCACTTTGCCTCGTATGTCTTCGTAGGAAGTACATTTTTTTCTGGAAGCATATCTTGCAACAGTTCAAGCAATGCGGTGAAACCTGAATCACTCAATCCGTAGCGAGCTTTAAGTTGTACAACTTTAACACTGCTAGCAATCTTGTGTATTTAGTACTTCTGACATATAATGGTTTCTCTGCATCACCTTTCAACTTCTCATATTCGTTAGGGCAGTTATGAAGCACCCCTTCAACCATATTTACCATTTCTTCAAGACCTTCATCTTCATCAAACATGCTTTGATCAAATTCATCTGAGGCATCACCCATGGTATGCACCCGATCACTATATGCATCGTTGGTCTCACCATGCCTTGTTCATCGTATATATGTTTGATCAATACCATAACACACTAAATGATCTAGCAAATCAAGTTGACTAATTCGCTTTCCAAAACAACAAGATAAGCAATGACATAAGATTTTGCCAGGATCTTTTGTGTGCTCAGTTGCAAATGTAATAAAATCCTTTACCCCATCTATATATTCCCTTGAAAATCGATTAGATGATATCCATTTACGATTCATCTATGGGCTTCAATCTATTTTTTTTAAAAAGTATGTGGTTAGTTGTATGACTATTACATTTACTAATTACTTTTATATTCTCTTACCAATTTTAATTTAAAATAACATACACCACATGAATCTTCATAATTGAAGTTTTCTAAGTCTTAAACTGAATGTTTAAATTGCCAAATAATTCATTAATTATTCCCAGGTATTATAATAATTTTTTACAACTCATAACAAAAGAAACCATATTTGCCACAATATATCATAGTTAAATTAGAAAACATTACAACTCAATAAATAAAATACAAGTGTTAAGAATATATAAATAATTATTTTGCTTATGCAATTAATCAATAACAATCATTAGAACACCTACAAATTATAACTATTAAATTCAACTAAAATCACATTTGTAAGCTCAAAATTTAAAAAACATACCGTAAATAGAAGCTTCAATAGACTGATGAAGTGAAACTACAAACACAAATTAAACATAAAAAAATGAATAAAATATTTGAGGTTCTAAGTTATTTTTTTTAATAATAATATGTGTAATAAACATCAATATATAATAAAATCAAATATGATTAGCTTATTTCAAAAAAATATGATTCAGAAAAAAAAATAAAGAAAATAAAATGAAATGAAAAAGAAAGCATATTCCCAACATTAATTATCTCCTTATTGTATGTTTTTCCTCTTACGGTTTTAGTTAATATATTTAAAGTTAAACAATATAGACAAATTATATTTTATTTTATTAAATATTAACATTGATATATATTGATATATTAAAGTCATTTTATCCATATTTAAAATTATTAAATAAGTTAATGACTCAGTTAATGAATTATTCAATTTATTATCCTGATTTCAATTTTTCCTATTTTCATTGGGTTTAGATGGGATTTTCCTTATTATAGTTTAATAAGATAATACAAAAAATTATTTTCTTACCTCTACAAAATAGCACTAACACAAATATATATTAAATACGTGAAATAATATTAAATAAATGATTTTGATTTTTGGAAAACAAATAATTTGAAGAAGTTTTAAAAGAAATAGCAGTACTATTAAAAGTTAATTTGATTATCTAATTTCAAGTCACTTGTATATTAATTACTGTCGTTCAAATTTATGGTTATATATAACATATAAATTCAATTCTTTCATTGTTCTTGTAACTTGTTGCATTAATTTCTTAGAACTAGTGAGAGCTAAAACACAGTACACACACGCCTACAATGGGGATAAGTCTCTAGTAATGGGAATATATATATAGTATACACGCACAAACAACACACACATTTGTATATTATATATATATATATATATATATAGGTGTTGTGTAAAGAGCAAAGAATCAAAACTAGAGATGGTCCACCCACAGAAAAAGAAAAATTTGATGAGAGAGAGAGAGCGCATGGGCACCACACATACACTTTGTATATTTACTTGTCTTCTCCTCAATAATTTTATTTACATTCTTTATTTTGTTCCTGTGTTGATGAAATTACATACTATGTACATGCCTATTTCTAATTTGGTTTATGTACTAGTATAATAACACCATGCATGAAGAAGATGACTATATATAACATATAAATATACAAGCATGCGTGTCATAACAGGGAAAAAAAAGCATCGCAAGCATGCCATAAAAAAAAAAGCAGAACAACCTGGAAAAAAAAATTAATAAAAACAAAACGCAAGTTGAACTTACAGGTTGATCAGTGCAGTGGAGTGGGGGACCACGTAATTGTTGTTGGTGACGCAATCTTCAGTGAGGGAAGGAAGAAATTTGAGCTACCAAATGGAGTGGGGACCAAAAAGTTGTAGACAATACAAAGAAAAGGGAATAATAGGAACAGGAGTGGGGTTGGCAGTTGGGAAAAAACAAAGACGTGTGCTCGTGTGGGTGTAGTTTTAAGATGTGAAGATAAGAAAATGGAAGGAAGGGGAGAGCACGCACAGATAGATGAAAGTGAAAATGAGAGAGGGAATGATTAAAGATAGAGAAAAAGGTAAAGAAAGAGATGGGGGTGTCGGCGGGAAAAGGAAAGTGATTGGGGGGGAGGCGGGAAAACAAAAGGATAAGGGGGTGGGGCGGGATGGGTTCTGATTGGTAGGGAAGGGATAGAAAATCCAAATTTTTTTTTTAAAAAAAGGGTCAGGGGTGGCGCCTGACCAGGCAGGCGCCACCCCTGACAAAATTTTTTTTTAAAAAAAAAGGGGTCAGGGGTGGCGCCTGCCTGGTCAGGCGCCACTCCTGACAAAAATAAAATTTTTTTTTTAAAAATGAGTCAGGTGTGGTGCCTGACCAGGCAGACGCCACACCTGACGATAAAAATTTTTTTTTAAAAAAAAAAGGGTCAGAAGCTAGTGTGGCGCCTGGCGTGTCAGGCGCCACAGCTGGTAACACCTGGTCAAGTGTGGCGCCTGCCTGGCCAGGCGCCACACTTGACCATACCAGCTGTGGCGCCTACCCTTCCAGGCACCACAGCTGGTAAAAAAAAACATAAAATATGAAAAAAAATAATAAATGAGCAGCTGTGGCACTTCATTAAGGAAGGGCCACAATATGTGCGCCACCTTTCAACCTTTTTGTAGTAGTAAAACTTCTGACCTTTGGTATTTTGTAGCGGTTCTGTTGCTGTAACCGCTACATTGTTGGCGCGCCAACTGGCGAGAATATTGTAGCGGTTTCTATGCATTAACCACTACAAAATCACCGCTACAAGTTTTGGCGGGAATTTCGCGCCAAATTTCTAGCGGTTTGAGGATCATTTCCCTTTGATTTCTCCTCTAATCTCTCAACTCTCTCCACATCTGAGGTAAGATGGTCTAAATCTTGCTCTGTTACTCGCATTTGAGGGTAGTTAGGTCAACTTTGATATGGGAATTTAGGCGTAAAAGTAGCAATTCTGTTGTAATTGCTGGTTTCGAGGGCAATGTACATGATTTATTGAGTTCTTCTGTCATAAGAATAGCAAATCTGCCTTCAATTCATTTTGACTTCCCTAGTGTGCCATTACCCTGTTTTGAGACATATGCCCCATTGCAAATGCTGCTACGAGGTCTCTGTATCAATTGCATAAACTGTTTAGTGTTGGCTTTGATGATCTGTCCAGTGATAAGCATTGCTGAGATTTAGGCTTGAAGTGATATAGGATGTGTTGTGCTATGAATTGCAGAAGTATGAGTTCTCATGATTTTTAATTATGCTGCACATGCCTCTTGTCCTCAAATTGTTGAAAATTGGCTTGTAATGCACTACACTCTGCACCTGTGGCCTGATTGTTGACTGCTTAAACTTCTCTTGTCTATCATGATTGGTACCAGATTTGCTTAAATTGTTGATTCCAGGGTAGGTAATTAAATTGATCTGTTCTGGTATACGCTGGTTTGTGGCTGGACTTGAGTTCTCTGTTTCGGGATGTCATGTTTTAATTGCACTTCAAAGGTTTCATAATTCATTTCAAACTTGAAAGATTGTGCAAGGTTGTGTCTGTTCTCTTCATTGGCGAGTCTGTGATGAATGCATTAAAAATCTTCTGTTGATTCTATAATTGGAATTGTGCATTTCTGGTATGTGCGAATTGTGTTTTACATGATCACATCATACATCATGTTTTGGATTGTTGCCCAATTTGGCTGAGTTTTAAAATTTCTAAGCAGTTGCTTTAAGTTGACCAGTTTTGCAATTTTTCCTGTTGAATCATCATGTGCTCCTGCTAGTGCATCTTGTGATTTTGAAAACCCTGTTTATTAAAGGCATAAATTTACAAGGCTTTTCACACACTTTCCACTGTTCTTGAACCTGTGCTATAGTAGTCCAATTGTGCTGAATGTTTTGGAATGGTTCCGATGTGGGGACAAATTTTGCCAATCTAATTTCTTATTCTAAGGTGATTAAGTGATGAAGAAGGTAGTTAGGCCTAGAATTAAGCGCGGAATCCCAATGGACAGTTTTGCAACTAGTTAGGTCATAAGTTTGCGGGAGGTCTTTATTGAACTTTCTGATTTTGGTGCAAATGTTGAATATCTGTTTTAGTCTTCAATTGTTTTGTCTTTGTATTATCTTCTCTCATAGCTACTATGCCGGCCAAGCGTGTTGCTGATCGCTCAGGTCCCAGGGCCGTTGCTGAGGCCAAGGCCAAGATCGTTATCTGACCCTTGCTGCAGGAATGGGAATTCCCGTTCAATGTCTCGTACGAGTTTTACGATCTCGCCACACGTACATACCACCTGCAGAGGCTTATGGAGCCTAAGGTTGATGGGAACCTGCAGATTGTCCAGGAATTCTACGCCAATGCCTGTGTGAGACCCATTTGGCGATTTCTTCTGCGCGGAGTTGACGTTGACTTTACACTGGAGAGTTTTAGGCAGTTTGCAGCACTCCCCGCTGTTGAGGAGTGCAAGTACAAGCAACTATTGGACAATGATGATGACATCCCTGAGGATGATATTTCATAGTTGCTAGTGTACAACCACCTAGTGGCATGGCAGATTCGCGGAGGGGCGCAGAAACATTTACCTCGGGCTCAGTTATCAGTTGAGGCTCGGGTGTGGCTGCATTTTGGCAAGGACTACTTCTGGCCGTCGTCGAATAGGAGTCGCCTCACTAGAGACCAGGCTCTCCTTATTTACCTGCTTATGAAGAAGGAGCCTGTTGATCTTGGCGCCTTGATTTATCAGACTCTTCGCGACCATGCCCGAGATCATTCGGTAGGTCTGATACTGCCGCACCTTATTTCCTCCTTCTGCACTTCTGTGGGTGTTGCTGCTGTGGCTACTGATGTTATGTTCAAGCCTATTAAGAAGTTCAACTACTTGAGCATCAAGCCACGACCAGATGAGCAAGTTCTAGCCTCCCAGCGTACAGAGACCGACCCTTTCTTTCAGCAGGGAGGACCATCTCATCCTCCTCATGACCTTCCTTCCCCCCAGGAGCAGGGCGAACCATCTGGTGCCCCTTCCTCTTCTGAGTCTACGGTCACGTTGGATGTGATCTTTGCTGCCATTCAGCGCACTGAGGCTACTGCTGCCCAATGCCTCACCTATCTACAGGATCACGGTGTTCGCCTGACCAGGTTAGAGGAGTTATTCGCTGGTCATGTACCTGCTGCAGCTCAGGCCGGTGGCGATAAAGATGACGTGGATGTTGGTACTGACGGTGTGGATGATGATGCTGAGGGTGATAGCACTGATGCAGCCACCAGTGATGGTGATGGCGAGGACTAGTTCTTAGTTAGTTGTGCTGCCCATTTTTACTGCTGTTTTCCATTTCTCTTGGATATGATTCAGACTTTGTTTCAGTACTATTATTACAGCTGTTCTCTTATTGCCTAACATCAGAATTTTATGTGATATTATGGTTTCGATATCTATGGTATTCATTGTTATACCTATGGCTGGTTGTATGCTCCTTTTCTTTTCAGGTGCTGTCTGTGACACAGTATGTCCTATGACAGTGGGGACACTGTCTCCCTCAAGTTTGGGGGTGCTGATATATTTGCATGTATGTGTTTAAACCTGTTTTACTCCCTATCTTGGAGCTAAATTTCTGGGAATTGTATTTGATAGCTGATTTGAGTCAAAAACTAGATATTCATGACTACTTGGTTCTTATTTTACACGAGGGTTGAGAATAATGCATGACATGTATGAATTGTTTTCATTGAAAGACCTTTGAAATTGTATTTGAATTCCTGGGAAGAGATTAGCAGTTCACACACTTCGAGAGCATGAGTGATACTACTTTTGAGCTAAATTTTTTTTTACGGAACTGTTTATGTTTTTGAGTAAATTGTATGGAAGTGGCTGGTTATGGCGCGTAGAGTTAGCATATGGATTAGTTAAGTTAATGTATTCGAAATAGGTTAAGGTTGAATTAATCTTGGGGGTTGTGCATGAGAGAGGAAAACCTCTGTTGGAAGGATTTTGAGCCTGACTTTCATTCATTGGAGTGTTTGTGCCATTTATGCTAGTGTACCTCTAGAACTTGTTTAAATTCTTTTTCAAAATCACATATGCATGTGGATTAGTAAAAATGATAGGGGCATTCATTTCTAAACCCATTGACCTAAACACAAACCTTTCACAGTCACCCTTTGATCACCCCTTTTGAGCCATTCATTTTTCCTTCAAAAATCTGACATTTAACAAGTCATGCATGTTGTTGCTCTGCAATTGAATGATACTTACAAAAGCAGTGAGTTAGCATTGGATTTACTATTTGTTTCAATAAGTGCTTAGTTACGCAATTTACAAAAAAAAAAAGAAAAGAAGGAAGGAGTAAAAGAAAATCAATATGTAAAAAAAAAGTGTGAGATGTCATTATATGCGCTTCAGCATGCATGGCACTTGTTCTATTAGTCCTTCCCACTAGACCATTTCCAACATTACAACCTTGGTAAAAGGCCCCCTTGATTCATAAATCTAGGTGTACAAGTGGTGGAGAGAGTAGAATTTCTACAAGCCTATGGCAGGACCTGCTATAAGTGGTACTGAGAGAAATTACCCCTAATTGTGAGAATTAAACACGTATATCAGTGAGTGTTTTCTTGTGCACATAACTTTGGTTGATTGAGCTTTAGCCTATTTCCTTTGCATTGCCTCAAACTGAACTTTGTGTTAGCTCCAGGCGAGAACAATGAACAATTCCATGCAACCTTAAAGTTCCTGTAGCACTAAAGGTGTGTGAATTGAGTTTAAGTAAAAGGAAAGAGAATGCAAGGGATTAGGTCTAGATAATAAGGCCGAATCATACATGCTGAATGTTGTTCCTGATCTTGATAAATGCAGGATGATTGTTAGTCAACTCTGGTTGAACATACACTCAGTTTAAAATGACTAGAGAATTAGTTTTTAAACTATGAACCAAGCATGCATGTATATTTGGTGACATGAGTAGCTTAAGAGAAGAAAGGGTCATGCATGAGCACTATGCATGCGCTTAATTTAATTTGACTACTGGTGAATAATTGAGTTTACTCGAGAACGAGCAAAAGTTCAAGTTTAGGGGTGTGTTAACTTGAGGAAATTCTTATCAGAATTTCATATTTCATCCTGTTTTACTTCACTTTGGGTGCATAAGTGGGCATTTGAAAGGGTTAAAGTAATGAATTGTGTTCTTCTCATGCTATGCACAGCAGAATGAAATTGTGGAGGACATTACTCACTAACTGCTATGAATGTTTAACCATGTGTGCAAGTTCTTTGTGTAAACTAGTACAGCAGTCATACCTAGCCCAGAGGAAGCTACATGCAGTGAGAAGGAGGTGAAGGAAGTTGAAGCTAACAACCATTTGAATGAAAGGCAAGCTGGGAGGAGAACAGAGCAGAAAAGAAGAGAAGATGACTCTGGCAAAGTCTTGGGCCGCGGCCCATTAAAGCAACAGCAGCACAGAAAGTCTTGGGCCGCAGCCCACCATCTATTGGGCCGCGGCCCAGGAAATCCACAGCAGCACAGAAAGGCTTGGGCCGCGGCCTAAAGGACCAACATGAGCACAGAAAGGAGTGGACCGCGGCCCACCATCTTATGGCCCGCAGCCCAGAAGAACAACATGAGGTCAGATGCTCTTGGGCCGCGGCCCAACCCCAAAAATAAAGCTGCGCATTCTGACATATGAGAAGATATAAAAGGCAAACCCAGGGTTTTGAAGGGGAGTTCCCAATTTGGAAAGATCGACAGAGGCGGCTAGGGAGGTGCTGAGAGCTGGGATCTGCTAGAATCAAGGAGAATCAAGTGGGCTTGAAGATTGGAAGAGATTTCACTCCAGTTTTCTTGATCCTTCTGTATTTATTCCCTTTCTCCACTGTGATTCTGTTATGGCTACTTTTAATCCTGTTATTTGTAATCCGTTTTTGAACATGAGTAGCTAGGTTTTTCATTCTAGGATTGTTCGACACTTTTGTATGGATTAAACTTGAATCCTTCTTCCTCTTCGTTAGCTAATGGTATATATGTGTTAATTCTTCTCTGTTTTCACTGATATTCATGAATTGCTAGCACTATGAATACATGTTCATCTAGATTAAGCTTGAGAGAGTTAATCTAATTGAAGAACGTGGGTAGAGTTATGCTAGACTTGAAGTTTAAAGAGTTAAATGGATGGTTTGTTAATAACATAGAGATATAGTTATTAACCTAGCATTGTCAAAGTAAGGAGGTTGTTTAACGATTATTTTCCCTTAAATGCAGCAAGAGATTGTGTATCTAATTGGAGAATATAAGTTTGGTTATGACTTGAGAGAGCTTAACCAATGGCTATTGAACCTTAGACTGACATATATATATCCCATAAACAGTAATATCGAAGAGGAAGTAGATTGAGTTTTGATATACAAAGGAAGCGAACAATCCTAGGTTCACTATACTCGATTGAATTCATAAGAAGCATATTCTGTTCAGTATTTTTCTTAGTTGTTATCAGCATATCTTTTAAATTTGTTTTTCTCACACTCAACATTTTGTTTTAATTCAACTTAATCAAACACATCAAGCCCATTGTTTGACTAAATTGTTACTCAAATCCTTGAGGGAACGATCTCACTTATCACTGTATTACTTGACGCGATCCGTGCAGTTGCGGTAGCGAACAATATTCTGGCTGGCAAAGTCATTGACGATAGCTCTATCATATTCATCCGCCATTGTTTCAGCTTCAGTTTCAGCTTCAGATTCCACTTCAGATTCAGATTCAGTTATCTCTGACTCAAATTCTGCTTCTGATTCAGTTTCTTCTTCGATGCGCGATAATCCGTCAGGTACCACTATCAATCCATCCAAGTGTAAATGTTGCATGTTCTGAGATGATACCTACAAAAGGCACAAACCAGCAAGTATCAAACTAAAACAAACAAAATGAATTCAGAGAATAGGGAAAGAAAAATTATAAACCTAACTAAAGACCCAAGTGAAATCTACTATCACAAGCCTAAGGTCAACTAAAAGATTTGTTAAACCAATCCCCAGCAACAGAGCCAAAAACTTGTTCGCTACCGCAAGTTCATGGATCACGTCAAGTAATAAAGTGATAAGTAAAGATCGCTCCCTCGAGGATTTGAGTAACAAATTAGTCAAGCAATAGATTTGGTGATTTGATTAAGTTGAGCCAAGACATATTGTTGTGTGTGGAAAAAGGAATTTCAAAAGATATATTTGTAAAGCTGAAATTTACTGAACAAAACTCTGATTTGTGTGACTCCAATCAAGTATAATAAGCCTAGGATTGTTCATCCCCTTATTATTTCAAAAACTTACTTCTTTTCCTCTCCAAGGATCCTTTCCGTAGGGTATATATATGTCAGTTTAAGAATCCCAAGCATATGATTAAGCTCTCTCAAGTCATAACCAGTTGTATATCTTCTATTAGCATGCACAATCTCTTGCTGCAGGTAAGAAAAGCTATTCATTACATACCAATCTTAATTTAACAATGCTAGGTTAATAACTATATCTCAATGTTACTAACAAACCATCCGTTTAGTTGTAAACTTCAAGTCTAGTATGATTTCACTCTATTTCTGCAATTAAATTAACTCTTTGAAGCTTAATTTAATCGAACACATCATCCACAATGATGGCTAGTCACATACAGCAGTAAAAACGGAGTAAAATCAACATATATATGCCATTAGATACTTAGAGAGGAAATGAATCAAGTTTAATCCATACAAAGGATCATAAACAATCCAAGAAAAGGACTCTAGCTATCCATGTTAAGAAACGAATCACAGACATAAGCTCTCATTACAACCATATCAGAATTACAGAGGAGAAATGGAAGGAATACAGAAAAACCAGAGAATCTTAGCTGAAATCTCTGCAAATCTTCAATCTCTCCTTGATTTCAGACACACCCAAGCTCAGAGGATGCTCTCAGCCGCCTGCCTAGGTCTTTCCTAATCTAGATCCCCCTCTTCAGCCTCTGGTTTCCGCTTTTATAGTTCCCAGGTGACAAAACGCATAACAGCATTTTCGGGGGTTGGCTGCGGCCAGGCAATTAATGGGCCGCAACCAGTGAGCTTCTGTCCAATTTTAGGCCGCGGCCCATGGATGCTTGGCTGCAGCCAGTAACTTTCTAACCTCTTTTTGGCCGTGGCCCATGGAATGGTTGGCCCCGGCCAGGCATCTCTGAAGTTCAGCTTCCTCTCTTTCTATGCTCTGTTCTCATCCCTTCTTGCATTTCTTTGGCATGGTTGATGGCTTCAACTTCATTTCACCTCCTCCTCATTGAATTTGGCTTTCTCTGGTCCAACTATGACTGAATTTGTATCCTTCAACACAAAGAACTTACAAACAACCACAGTTGAATAATCATAGCAGTTAGTAACATATTTCCTCCACAGTTTTTACTCTTTTTGTGCCAAACATGAATAGAACACATTTCCTCTACTTTAGCACTCCCAAATGCCCAATAATATACCCAAAGTGTGGGAGAAATAGGAGGAAATGTGCAATTATGACAAGAATTTCATGCGGTTAAAAGTTTGTTGCCTAGAATTGGTAAGGCAATACTACACTTGATAAGCAATTCACAACTTATCATATGAAAAATACCTCTTTTGGGATATTTTAATTTTCAGGTTCTCTTTTTGACATTTTCCCTAGTTAATGTGACATTTTTTCAAATATCCTAATCATATGTACTTCCTTAATTAATTCATTATATTCAATCTCTGTTTTACTTGATTTTGGTTGAGTTAGGGAGCATCAATAGGGGTAAATTAGAAAAGAATGACAAATACGGGCAATATATCTTATATTTAGGACCAATATCAACTCCACAATTAGGTTCTATATTAAGGACCGTAGAAAGTATTTAGCAACATGTTCAATAAATAAAAACTTATTATGGAGAATATTTCCACATTATCATATGTCTGATTTCACCGTTAATTTATGTGTGCTTTTTTGATACAAACTATATTGTTTATCACTTGGGAATATATACATATTTATATATATATATAATTTCTTGGGAATACGTAAGATTCAATATAAGAAATGCCATCAATTGGAGAAACGGGCACTCACTACCCATTTGTCTTTTGTTGCCATGCCTTTTCTGAAATTCCGCGTCTCTTGTTGCGCCTCTTCTCCTCCATGCATGTCTTCAAGCGGTCCGAGGAAGATTATATATATAATATAACCTAATGTTATCAATGTCCTGATCAAGTAGTTAAGCTCAAATTGAAATAATAATAATAATAATAATAAGTCATGCCTTTTCATCACTTTCAGGCCTAGGAAACATCGAGGAAGAATACCAATAATATTATTAATAATGATATACAAATAAAATTTATAAAAAAATAATTTCTTTTAAATAAAAAAAAGTAACTTTAATAAAGTAACTTTTTATATTTCTTTAGAATTAATGTCATTTTGAGTTGTTTAAAAGAAGAATGATTTTCGTTGTTCATGGACGTGGAATCTCTACCATTAATTTTCTGTTTGGATGTTTGAATATGTGTGTTGATTTTGTTTAGAATCAACGAACATGGACAAATCGCCGGACATGTAATCATTATTCAACAAATTGCAAGGAGGATTCTTCAACAAATTTCCCAATATCTTTATTGTAATCATTAAATTAACAAACAAATAACGACGCTATGGAGATGGAGGCAAGTAATCACTTATATATGACGTTAAAATTAGGAAGTCATGGAACTTGAAATGTTCAAGCACTGAAATGAAACCTACTTTTTTCCAGTTAATGACTAAGACGTACACTCTTGTCCATTCTTTTTTTTTTCAAACTCTTGTTTTTTAACTCGTCTATGTAGATTTTAAGTTGCCTTATATCTAGTCAAGTATTTCCTCCTGTTTTCATTACTCATCTGGTCTACACTCTTGTCCATTCTTTTTTTTTTCAAACTCTTGTTTTTTAACTCGTCTATGTAGATTTTAAGTTGCCTTATATCTAGTCAAGTATTTCCTCCTGTTTTCATTACTCATCTGGTCCTTTTTATAAGGAACAATCGCTTTCATAGGGCTGGTCCTTAATTAATATAAGGAACAATTTATTTTTGTCTAAACTTCTAAACTGATCTTTTCATTTTTATAGCATTAAATATAATTTAGAAGGATGACATTTGTATAAAATGTACTTAACTAATTATTGAATTCATGTTCGCTTTTAAGGGTATCAATGGACGGAGAGGGATGTTCCACAATTACGTCAGCACAATCTCGGCAAAATGTTCCAAGCCATCATCCAGGTAATCTCCAATCCTTCCTCTCTCCCTCACAGACACACATACCTGATGTGCTTCAAGCTCCATTTTTTGGTGTGCGTGTATTAGTAGTAAATAAACGTTTTCCTTTCCTCCTAAAGGTATGGAAATATTTGAAAAAGCCCCCATTGGAAGATTTTCTGACTAAAGGTGTATGAAATTTATTTAAGGATCCAGGTGAAACCTATCTTTAGCTGTGTATGTACAATCTATTTTTATTTTTTTGGTAACTACATACAACATATTTTACGTTATATGTAAAATAGAAGACATTTACCCAGCTGAAAGTATGTTAGTCACAATTGAAGATAAGTCGTACCCACTTAAGGACTTAGCCTTGAGGTAATCTAGGCTATAATTTTTTTTTTATATTATAATCCGGTATGCAGTTCGGGATTTGTATCCGCCCCTCCCAACACAAGTGACTCATCTAGGATTCGAACTCAAGACCCAGAGGGATCTAGTAGAGCCTTACACCGTTAGACCAACTCATGTTGGTATCTAGGCTATAATTGTTGTGATAGGGGATTTTTAGCAAAATTCCCACGATGATATTTTCCTTTAATTTTGTACCTTGAACTGGCTTACTACAAACATAATTTGGAAATAAAATCTCTCATTTACGGCCGTTCATTATTATCTTGTTTATAGAGAGGATATTAAAACGTGTCCAGGGCTAAAGGAAGCAGAGAACATTTAAAAGAAGAATGATTTTTCGTTATTCATGGGCCCGGAATCTCAACCATTAAATTAAAAGAACGCCTCAAGCTATGCGAACCAGCAAAGGAAGGTAATTGGGAGGCAGTGAACACAATCCTAGTAGTCAATAGGCATCTGAACCTAGAAAGTGCTGACTTAACCGATCGGAAGATTCAAGTGTCAGTGTGCAATAAATAGTAAATAATGTCGACCATTTTTATGGCCATGAAAAATGAAGTTTTCCTAATTTGTGCCTTCAACTAAGTTACTCTTTATCTAATGTGGAACTCATATCCCTCATTCATGGTGGTCAGTTCCGGTAATGGAGAGAGACACGTACGTAAAGCTGTACAAAGCAGCAAAGGATGGTAAATGGAAAGCAGCAAAGACAATCTTAGAAGGCCATAGGCATCTGAACCTGAAAAGTGCTGACTTAACCAATCGGAAGGAGACCATCCTCCATGTGGTCTCCCAAGCAAACCAAGCTAATTTTGTAAGGCGACTGTTAGAGTATTTGAAGAACGGAGAAGAAATAAGTGACTACTTGAAATCAAAAGACATTGATGGGAACACTGCGTTTCTCTTTGCTGTCGCAACTGGGAATATGGAGATTGTTCGTATAATGGATCAAGAGCACCCAAATTTGCGAACAGAAATGGGTCACAATGAACATTTAACTCCACTCCACGTTGCTGCTTTACAAGGAAAAAGTGAAATGGCACGCCATCTATACGAAAACACAAAAGATTTTGATTATGGAGATCATGGCTTGAAGTCGCTGTTTTTTCTTTTTGTCAACGCCGGAATCTATGGTAAGTTCTCACACTCAAGACAAGAGGATATACAAGTTTTTAATAAGTGCATTATTCCCAGTGGGAAATACATCATATACTTTATTAAACTTGTATCCGACACACCTACCTATGTATGACTTTATTTATTTATTCATTTGTCCAGATTTAGCCTTGAAGTTGCTAGAGAATGAGCGAGAGCCAAGAACGCTACCTTTTCCTAGGGATGAAGCAAAGGAGACAGTATTGCATATATTGTCTCGAAAGCCTTCAGGCATGGCAATTCGTTTGGTTTTCCTTTTCTTTTAGCACTTCCTATATATCCATTTATCTATAAACAGCTGACACGTGCATTTGAAACTAATTAACGATGTTGATTAATGTTAAGACATCATTAGAACCCAATCAATATCCGGTGTTTATTTTTCATTAGGACCTTGTGGGCAGACAAATAAATTCATTATGGTTTGTTATTTTTAATTCAGCTACAACTTATGGCTGTAGATTTACCTGTAATCAGAAATAGGTTGCGATTTGATTCAAACAAACAGAAGATATTTTTATTAATAATATTTTTTGAATTTTCTTTCAAAGTTTTCAGTTTTGACTATCATGACTTAGTATCTCAACTGATTGAATTGCTAAATTGTGCTTCCTAGGTTTAAAGCAAACCCAGCAACATAAACTTGTAAACTACTTGTGGGATGATATATTTCTTAAGCTGCCACACGAGGAGATCTTGGGAAATATAGGGGGACCTCCACATGTAGCATTTAATGCTGTAAAAGCTGGGAATTTTAAGTTTCTAGAGCTGCTTATAAGTACCTATCCTTATTTGATATGGGAAGTAGATGAAACAGATCGAAGCATAATTCACATTGCAGTTTTGAATCGACAAGCTGATATCTTCAACTTCACACGTGGCATAGGCGCGATCAAAGATATTATAGTACAATATAAAGATAAAGATGAAAACAATTTATTGCACATGGCTGCAACATTATCGTCAAAGGATCAACTAAACTTAGTTTTTGGAGCAGCATTTCAGATGACTCATGAGTTATTATGGTTTGAGGTATTTTGTTACATAAATATTTGGTCTTGTTTTCTTTTTCTATTTACAAAATACATGAACACAAGCACAAGTGCATGCATATATTCAAACTCTTGAGAATTGTAATGGTATAACTTATTATATATTTAGTATTTTATATTGATATGCATATCTTTTAATATGGTAGGCCGTGAAGAAGATAGTGCCAACATCATTCATAGAGATGAAGAATAAAGGTGGCTTCACTCCTCATGAACTATTCACAAAGGATCATGAAGACTTAGTGGACAAAGCGGAGTCATGGACCAAAAAAACAACAAATTGTTGCATGGTTGTTTCCACTCTTATTACTACTGGAGTGTTTACTGCTACATTTAGTATACCAGGTGGCGTTGAGGACAAGACAGGAAGCCCTAATTACTTGGTGGAGGAGAAAACGTGGTTCATGATATTTTCTATATTTGATGCAATTGCAATGATATCATCGTCAACTTCCATATTTATTTTCTTCTCCGTCCTCATCTCACGCCATGCAGAATATGATTTTCATTACAAGTCATTGCCCATGAAGTTGATATTCGGATTAATAACATTATTGATCTCCATAATAAGCATGATGATATCATTTAGTAGCGCATTCATCAAGTATTTTAATACCAAAACCCAAAGCCATGTCTCTCATCACAATGGTTTGAAGTGGGTTCCTATTCTCATTTGTGTGCTTGCATTTGTACCCATAACCATATTTGTATATCTGCTTTTGCCACTCTGGAGTGATATAGCTAAATTAACCAAATTTTCTTGGAATCTTTCTCAGCCAAGGCAAAATATGTTGCACTTGAAATGGTGTTGTGGTTGATGGATCTCTTCATGTAATGTTGATAGATCTTTTCAATTTGTTGTTGACCGGCCCCGGCCAAGACCTCTATATCCTCTTACATCATGTTTTGCTAAATCTTGTAATCAAGACTTTGTACTAATGGGAGTTTTGAGTTGTTAGTGTCATTGTTTGTTTGATCAAATCCATGGAAGTTTGTATTAATCTTTGAATTTGTTTGTATATTTGTGATTATGGTTTGTCCATATCTTCTTTTGACATTCGATCATCTTTTGCATCTGGAGAATGATGAGGCTAGACTCATATCGGCTATCAATTAAGCTAGGTTATTAAACACAAAAGAAAAAAGAACCTACACAATAATAGGCTTTGAGCTTACTAAATGCTACGTAAATTACTAAAAAAAAACACCTGATTTCTAATGGAATTTGCCACTGAAAAATCCCGACGGAAAACTTTCCGACAGAACTTTATATTGCAAATTTACCCACGGAATTTCCGACGGAATTTTTGCAATGGCAACTTACGACGGAAATTCCATCAGAAAATTCCTTCGGAAAGTTTTCCCACAAAAATTTCTGTGCCAGATTGCCATGGAAAGTTTCCATTACAAATTCCGTAGGTAAAAATTAAATTTTTTTAAAAAATAATATTTATAAAATTAAATTATTAATTATTAAATAATTCTATTTAACCTTAATTATTAAAATTATATTATTATTTTTATATTAGTTATTATTTTATTTTATAAAAAATAATATATATGTTATTAATATTAATTATATTTATAATTTTATATTAAAACTAATATTTATAATATTAAATTATTATTTTATTATTTATTATGTAATTTTTAATAAAAAAATTTGTTTAATTATATATAAAAATATTTTTTTACGTTTTTATTAAATTTTTCATTATTTTTAATAATATTATATTTAATTAATAATTAATTATATGTATTTAATTAATTAATTATATGTGTGTGTGTGTGTGTGTGTGTGTATGATAATATTATATTTATATATAATACTCCCTCCGATCCTAATTATAAGATAAAGTTGACTTTTTTGGAGAAATTAAGGAAGCTAATTAACTTACTTTAGAGTATTTTTATTTTTATTTTTTTCTTCAAACTAATTAGTTTGACTAATAAATTAATATATAATCTAAGGATACATAACATATGATATGATTAAGTAACTTATTTAGCTTCCTTAATTTCTCCAAAAAAAGTCAACTTTGTCTTTCAATTAGGACAGGAGGTAGTAATATGTAATAATATGACATAGGTTCATTTCAACGCAACTGGTAAAAACTCGTGCGAGAAGGCGTGGGCAGCTTGAGGTCACGGGTTCTAACGGGAGGAAAGGCATTTTTAGGAATTATGAGAAGCGGACACGTGGCAGCTAGGGGAGAGGGACACGTGGCGGCCAGGGGAGAGGGACATGTGGTGCACTGAGGAGCAAACACGTGGCATTTGGAAATTTAAAATGAAAAATTGGAAAAAAAAATTTTTAAAAAAATTCCAAATTAAAAAAATTTGCGACAGAATTTCAATTCCGTCGGAAATTTCTAATGGAATTTCCATAGCGACGGAACGGATTCCGTCAGAAATGCGGTCCGTTGGAAATTCCATTGAAGAAGTTGATTCCGTGGCAAATTCTGTTGGAAATTCTATGTTTTTTTGTAATGAATGTAGGCTTCAAGACTTACATATTCACAAATTTTAAGTTTTAAATAGATAGATTTATACCCCTAATCATTATTAGTTGTTTACCCTTTGGTTTTGTTTTGATATACCTATAATTGTGTTATTTATGTTCAGACGTTGTTTTGATGTTTGCTTGTACTTCTACACTTTGATTTTACTTAATAATAAGCATTTTTCTGATGGTAGAGAAATCATCAACTGATTTATCTCCACCGAAGTCTCCATCTTAAATAAAAAATAATGGCTTTGAAGAAGATCTAGAACATATATGGAGCGGTACAGTGCGAGGAGGAAGAAAAATGCATAGAAAAGGCCATATGAACACTACTGCAAAAAACAATATATATGTCATTTATTTTAAGAGTACCATGGCGCTTGAGAAGCGCCATATGTTTTAGTCCCCAAAAAGAAAGTTATGGCGCTTCTTGAATCTAAGGAAGCAACATAGCTCTTTTTTTTTTGTCAAGTACCTTCCTATGGCGCTTCCCCGGGGAAGTGCCAGGGCCATAGGAAGTGCCCCACTTCCTATGACGCTACTTTGGGAAGCACCATAGGAAGTCTATTTTTTTAAAAAAAAAAATATTTATGTGTAATTGTTTTCGTTTCCTAATGTAATTCTTTGTATTTACACTCCAAATCCATAACAATTTACAATACAATCCACAGCAAAATAAAAGTATTCGAAACAAATAACCAATTTATAAAATCACTACTAAATAAACAAAATTAGCTACGTACCAAAATATTAGCTAATTGTCTGACCATATATTATATTTGTAGAATGATCCATCATCAAACTTGTAGGTATCCTTTGCAATATTGAATTCCCTTCTTCATCTATCAAGCATGGAAGAACTCCAGCATTTAAATTGCTTAAACTTGAGCTATACATGTTATTAGTGCGCGAAGAAGAGGATAATGACCTGTTGATGAAAAGTTAAATTAGAACTTTATATGGCGCTTGATGTACAAGCACCATATGTCATACCTCTTAACATTTTGATATACACAGAGTAATAAGTGCACAGTTCTGTAACGCATACAGAAATAGTGGAAGTATACTGACATTGAGTACTTGTTTACAATACAGGAGTCTCCCCGTAGGGTTTGATAATATATATACAAATTTTGTCCAAAATATCAAAATAAACTAATTATAACCAACAGCTTCATCATCTTGACCTAGACACCTACCATTTTACCCCTAGAGCCCCTAGCTTCTATTGGAAAATTTTTGAATTTGAAAAAGGGTGAGATTCAAATGAATCTCAGTAGTAGCATGCAACCAGTCATATAAAATTCAACAACTAAATATGCCCTACACCATGTAATGTAGCATAACACAAACAACACCATATGTGCACATGAGTCAGGGCTGGTTCACCACTACCCGTAAACACCTCAGTTGGGTTCTTGCTCACAACTGGGTAAGTATGCCTCCACACACACCAGCCCCACTACCTGTAAACACCTCGGTTGGGTTCTTGCTCACAATGGGGTAAGTATGCCTCCACACATAATTGCCCTTCTCTACAAAACAGTGTTCATGTCACAGAAGATAGCATACACAAAGCATATAGGCAATTACATAGTCTATGAAAGAAAATGCTACTACCTTATGTCCAATTAAGTCCTTAATTTGATTTGGCTCGGGCTCCACAGTTTGGTCCTAAAATTCCAAGTTTACAAGAATTAGGTTAATATCCATTCATGTACTACTCTAAACTCTTTTAAACTCATTTGTTGGTTATATTAGTCTAATTCTACAAAATTACCAAAATACCCCTAGGGACCCAGTCTAAGTCCCTTTTTACCCGGTCCGACTGTACTTTTCCAAAAATTTTGACCCAAGCTATTCCTACACAGTTTTGCATGTAGAATCCATTTTTGACCTCGGGTTTCTCAAAAATCACTGCTAAATGATAGTTTTTCCCTTGATAGCCCCTTCTTAGGGTTTTAGGGGTACTTTCATCATTTCACTTTCTAGTGCTTTTCTTACAACATGATCAACATCAACCCTACATGATTTTCCCTCTTGAACACAATGGAACCATTAGATTAGTGAAATTCTAACTCCTACCCCTATTTCTTGAGCTGGCCGAAACTTAGGTTTTACAAGGGAAAATGTGATTTTGTGTTATAATCCATAAACCTCCTTCCTTTTCCCTCCTAATCACTTGCTAAACATCTTAAGCACTTCTTAGATATGATGTGAGGGAATTTGGGTAGCATAGCCCCTTAGGGTTTCAACATCGCAAATTTACAAAATCACCAACCAAACCACCAATCAAGTAAAGAACCACAACAACAACATCTTACTACCAAAAGGATTGAAGTTCTTGAAGTTACCTCTTGATTTCTCAAGCTTTTTCTCTCTAGACGTACTCCCTCTCTCTCTCTTCCCTTGATGTTTTGCTTGCAACACACAATTTACATGGAGGAAAAGGACTTAGGAGAGATTATACACAAGATAGAAGGCATGAACTCTTGAAGTTACAAGACTTACCTTGAGTTTTTACCTCCTTGTGCTCTCTTGTTTCTCTATGACTTAAGCACTCTTCTCTCTCTCTTTTCTTGGTGTGTATGGCGAAAATGACGAAGGAAAGATGAAGAGGAAGCTTTTAAAATATCTGCTCATCTTTTCTTAAAATACATTAATTAAATGGTTTATGACATGTGCTTGAGTACTTGGCCTTATCCCTTCTTAATTATGTCACAAGCTTCCCATTGATTTTGAACTATTTTTCCTCCTCTTCTTTTGGCCCAAAAGACGCCACTTAGGGAACTTCATACACCCAATTTGGTTCCTTCAATTAGCCTAACCAATTGCACAATTGTATATATTATTTTATGCTCATTGAACATGTTCTTCTATTCTTAATTTACTCTTATTTAATCCCTTGGCTTTGAATGATGACACTTGGGATGATTAATACTCAAGCGAATATTTTTCCCTCTTATTTCCTTATTTGGGCAAAAATATCACGGGAAAAGGGAAATAATATTTGTCTAATGCATTTCCCAAAATGTCTTTAATTAGTTTGTATACAAGTCAAACTTTGACTTTTCAAACCTTGATTTATTTGACCAAGAATGGTCCAAAATTGCATATTTGTTTCCAAATATATATTTTCTCTTTATTGCCTCTATTTAACCAAAATTGATCTCAAGAAATGGGAAAATAATTTATTCCTTGCTTTATTGGCAAATTACTATTTTGCCCTCACATTCTTGGATTTAATTTGTGCCTTCTTCTTTTCCTTCTCTTCATGGTCGAAATTCCTCTTTATTATTGGGCCCAATATTGTGTGCTTTTATCCTCTACTCTGGGGTTGAATAATGGACTCCAACAATTGGATTTCGACAAGACAATAACTTGGATTTTATGTCTTGTTTTAGCCTAATCTCATGAAAAATGGAAATTTACTAGCTTCTTAATTCCAAGCTCATGAATATTCACCATTCCATTTCATTGAATTCTTCAAATAATTACAAGGCATATTGGTAAATAAAATTTAGGGTGTTACAGTTCCCCCCTCTTAAATAAATTTCGTCCCCGAAATTTGCTACACATACATAGCCATAAACTTTGGGTCGGGAAATGTCAAACGGCGGCTCCACACCGGCACCAACCTGTAGTCCTTTCTGGTAGCCATCTAAGGTAACCTCTGTTACTAGTCCAACGCCCTGCCTTTCAACCAAGGACTAGAGCTTTACATAGGTGCCCATACACCTGGTTACCAACCTTAAACTCTAGAGGTTTCTGCCTCTTGTCAATATAAAACTTTTGGCTGCTTTGAGCAGCTAATAATCTCTGCTTAATCAAATTGTACTCATGTATCCTAAGGGCCACAACCTGCACTATTTTACGGCTTAATGCATCTGTCACCACATTGTAAGTAGTGCAGAAGACAGCGTGTCAGGAATATTACCAAGAAATCTTATATATCAAAAATTAAAATTTACTTTAAATACAAATTTTGCTATATCAAGAAATGATGAACATATAAACCAATCTATAATGATATATCATAAGTTAAGAGGAATAAAATTATTACAAGGAGCTAGAACTATAAGTATAACAGCCATGGTAGGATTAGTATGCACAAATGAACATAAGATATTTAATAAATCTCTAGGAAGAATAAGTATAGAAAAATAGTTCATGCCTATATTAAAAGAAATACAAATAGATCCAACAAATATAGCAATCCCAGAACCATTAAAAATAGAAATAGATAAAACTATAAGTTATAATAATAAGAAAGAAAAAAGATTAATAACAAATGACAATTTAGGAAATAGATCAGTAAGAATAAATACACCAAATTCATCCCAAATAAATATAAATATAAACCCAAATAGAAGAAGTATTGGAATAAGTAGAAGTTTAAGTTCAAGAGAAAATTTTAGTGAAAGTATAAATGAACAAGCTCGAAGGAATGCATTAGCAGAAATACCTATAACTACAGACTTGACATAAATTAAACAAGAGCTAGATTATCTAGATCTAACTCAAAAGGAAATAGGAAATAAAATAATGGCAGAAGTAAAGAAGAATGGAATATGGAAAGAATTAATAATTTTAATAGATGAAAGAAGTACTATAGAATTAGAATGTACTGAGGATAATTTAGAAGTAACAGATGAAGGAACAAAAGCAAATACAATGTTTAGGTTCAATAAAAGAGATATACTAGAATTAATATTATGGGTAGATGAATATAATGATAAAAATTATAAAATAATACTAGGAACGATTTTTAAGAAAAGTGAAACCTCATAGAATTCAAGAAGATAGAATGATGTTTAATATAAACTATCAAACAATTGTAATTCCAAAGTTAAAATGAATCATTACACAATAGTATTAAGACCCGAAAATAATTATTACTATATAAATGATGAGAGGATAGTAATCCCTAATGCAGATAAAAGTCTAATGAAATATATAATACATCAAATTGAAAGAACAAATAAAAAAGAAAGAAGAATGTTGAGTATATTTTGAACAACTAGGAAACTTTGTACAAGAATATAATGTAGTGGTGCAAAATCTCGTAAGTAGAACAGAAATAAAGAAAAAATTTAAAGAAAGGTCAGAATTGTTATCAAGATCATGAGACCTCTATATTAGTTAAATTTAGTTATAAGAAATATAGGGCAAGAAAATATCATGCTCTAGTAGATACAGGAGCAAATCTAACTATAGCAAAATATAGTGTGTTACCTCCAGAATTGTGGAAAAAGAAAAGTAAAATACTTAGAATGGAAAATGCAGGAAAAGAGATTCATATGATAGAATAAGAAGCAAGAGATATAAATGTGCAAATAGAACATTATGAATTATTGATAAAAGAATTAAACCAGTATAATGAACCTTCGTGTGACGTAATATTAGAATTAAACTTCCTAGAACAATATTATCTTATACACATGATAAGTAAAGCATTAATATTAACAACACCTGGTAAACATGAAGCTTGGGGAATAAGAATAACAAGCCCTTATAAAAGAAAAGATGAAAAATTTCAAAAGAAGAATAATGAACATGAAGTTCAGTTCTTATAGAATAATGATCCTGCAGAAATACAACATTTATTAGCAACTCTTCAAATTAGAGAAATAAAGACTATAGAACAAAGAATTATAGATAATTATAGTGAAAATCCTTTAATCCAATGGGAAAAATAGAAGCCAATGGCGAAGATAGAATTAAGAGATTATAGTAAAGAGGTAAATTGTAAACCATATGCATGGATAGAAAAAGACAAAAAAGAATTTATAATGCATATAGAATAAATGAAAAAAATATAATCTGATAAGAGAAAGTAGATTAGAATATTCTTCACCAACTATAATAGTAATTAAACACAGTGAAGAAAAAAGAAGAAAAACAAGAAAGGTAATTAATGACCAAAAACTAAATGAATTAGCTATAAGAAATAGATATCCTATAACTAAAATGGAACTATTATTTAACTTAATAAAAGAAAAAACTCTATTCAGTAAGTTTGACTGTAAGCCAAGATTTGTCCAAGTAAAACTTGAGAAAGACAGTAAGAAATATATTGCTTTTAGTACCTCAGAAGGACTATATGAATGGAATGTCCTCCCAATGGGATTCTATAACAGTCTAAGTATATTTCAAGAATATGTATCAAAATTGTTATTACCAATAAGAGATTTTGTAGTAATATATATAGATGATATTTTAATATTTTCAAAAGATGAAAAGGAACTTGAAGAACACTTAGAAAATTATGTAACTTTTATAGAAGAAAAAGGTTTAAACATTTCTCCATCAAAGGTGGAATTAAGGAAAGAGAAAATTCCTTTTCTAGGTCAAATTATAATAAAAAAATCGAATAGAATTACAGGATCATAT
The DNA here is from genome assembly GCA_963210345.1 of Inga oerstediana. Classification (NCBI taxonomy): domain Eukaryota; kingdom Viridiplantae; phylum Streptophyta; class Magnoliopsida; order Fabales; family Fabaceae; genus Inga; species Inga oerstediana. The sequence goes on from OY723403.1 coordinate 70,316,313, forward strand.
AAGGCAGAAAATATTTCATTTCAAAAAATAACAAATAAGAAAGAACTACAATCATTCTTAGGATAAGTAAATCAAGCTAGAAATTATATTCCAAATCTATCTAAGTTAAAAGTAAGATATCTAAATTAGTTGGAGAAAAAACTATATGGAAATGGAATGCCGAGATAGAAAAATTTGTAGAAATTATAAAAATGTTGCGTAAAGATTTACGAAAATTAACCATTCAAATAAAAGAAAATATAAAGTGGATAATATACATTGATGCCTCAGACAATTATTGGGGTGCAGCATTATATCATGAAGATGAACAAGGAGTAGAAAAAATAACTAGATATACAAGTGGAAAGTTCAATGAATCACAAAGTAGATATCATTCAAATTGGAAAGAATTTTTAGCTATAGTAAAAGCTATAGAAAAATTAGAATTATTCATAGTTAATTCCAGATTTATAATAAAAACTGATAATACTCAAGTAAAACATTGGTCAACAAGAGGTATAAAAAATAATAAGTTAAGTAATAAAATGTTGATTAAATGGCAGACTGATATGGCATATTATGATTATGATGTAGAATATATAAAGAGAAAAAATAATCTTATTGCTGATTATTTGAGCAGATGGAATCAGTAAACAGGTTTGGAACTCATAGTCCTGTAAATCAGAGGAGTAATAATGAAGAATCATCTCCAGTGATGAACCAGCTTATAATGAAGACGAATATTCCTGAGATGAATATAAGTTTGTTAAGTAGCCAAGTAAATACTAGTATACAAGGGTTATCAAGCTCTATTGTTAAAAAGATGAATAAAGTATATTCAAATAAGGAATCTACAAGACCAGTTGTAAGGACAAATGTCCAGATGAGTAATGAAACTAACAAGGGCAAAGAAGCAATAATTGCTAGCCCAGTAACACCTGTAAAAGAGTCATTCACCCTTGATGGGTCATCTACTCGCCCAAGCCAACAAATAATGGAGTCATTAGGACTCAACCCAACACCTGTAAAGCAAAAAGAAACCATCTCTTTTTCCTAAAAAATAAGCCAGCAAGCCCAAGAAAAAGAAAAAGAAAAAGCCCAGACCAAAAAATCTAATCCATCACCAAGTTCAAATTTTAACCCAGTTTTTAATATACCACAGTAGTATAATTATTATAAGCTCATAGTCAAGAAGCTTAATCAATTAGTTCTCAATCATAAGACCATTAATCATGTTTCCCATTATGCATTCAATAAAGCCATCATATATCCAGGAACCCCAGCAAGTATTGTAAAGATTCTGTATAATTTTGTTTTGCTTCAAAGCATATATCCATCTCCATCTATGGAGGAAGTAGCTGAGTTACCTCAAATTATAAAAGCCTATATCCAGTCTTATTTTAAAATTGTAACACGGCATTAAGTATTTGTAATGTGTTATTCAACTATTGTAGAAATAACACCATATAAGTTTTATGTACCTATTAATCTTCTTACATTAGGAACTACTAAGAAACCCTTGGAATATGAGCCAGAGATTAAAGAAGATATTGAAGACGATGAAGAATTCTAGTTAAGAGTATCAAATAAAAGAGCCCAAGATTATCATATCATATTCCTGGAGATTAATAGAATTTCGACCTCAGAAAAAGAAGAATGTCTATGGGTATATAAGACGAGCAATTATACTTGTATATATTCCCTTAGAAATAAGCTCAATAACGAAAGACTATTCAGCCTCTGGTATGATAAGATCAACAAAAACAAGATGGAAAATACTGAAGACACTCCAAGAAAAATATGCCAGATATTGGAAAGCTATCCAAATCATGAGTTCCAGATATGTAAAGAACAAGACATAATAGAACAGAGTCCGAACATCCTGCTAGACCCAAGTTTACTGTAAGGAGTGTTGGCAAGAATCATCGGCATAAGAAGACAAAAGGAGAAAAGATGTTGAAAAGAAAAAGAAGAAAAGTGGGGGACAAAAGTAGATTCCCTCCGATAAAGAAATATAAGAAAAGATGTAAAGCAAACTGTGGTTAGCATAACCATGGTGGAAATGTAATCAGAGTAGGGATGCCAACTCTATAAAGCCCTGTAATCAGAATTTGAAATCAATCGAATGAGAAATACTTCTTTTTCGAACTCTCAAATTCTTTCATATATTTCTGAAATTTGTGAGCAGCTTTTTCAAGTTACAACTTTGGTGATTTGTAATCCGGCATTTAATACAATATTATTGAAGACGAATAACGTATGAGTGGCTAAATTCTTATTAGGAATTTAGGGGGAAGTATTATCTAATACCCATTTGTGATGATCCTATAAAGGGATTCACTGGGTGAGTATGATTCCATATTATTAGTAGATTTTAAATATGAAAAAAGAGGTTACGCGCCCTGTAGGAAGCGAAGGAAGGTTGTATTGAGATAACTTAAAGGAGGAAGGTCTGAGTTCCTAAGAGGACGCTCTGTAAAAGATTTCTTGTATGCAAGAGGACATGATTCCTTTCATAACCCAGGTTATTTTTTGTCAAACCACTTCTTTTCTCAAATTTATGTTATACTGATCTTGGGTCAATCATGCTCCCCCAGTAAGTCCATTTATGGTGTGTGTGTGTGTAAGTTTTTAAGGATATATTGCATATATTGATGATATGTTTTATTTGATGTCTGCAAGCCACTATCGTTTTCCTTGCTAGTCACTTTTTTGCCAAGAAAACTCACGGAAAATAATTGGCTTCGCTTTGCGGATAGAATTGTTGAAAGTTGAAACTGTACTAACATCCCACTTATTTCGAAGTTAGACTCAACGTACTTTTAGGAAAGTGTAACAATCACTTACCTTATAGTATAAGTTACATCAATTAACTTTTTTATTTCAGACAAAGTTTTTTTTCCCATGAAATTTTAGACAAAGTAAGAACATATAAATGTTATAAGAAGAAGAATTTAAAGAAAAAATTTTAAAATCAAAATATAATGTATAATATATTATAAGCTGTACATTAATTTTGAATTCAAAGCACAAACTTGGGAAGAAAAAAAAGCAAAAGTGATTAAAAGGTTATTATCATGCAATCCTAATAGACACTAAGGCATAGTAAAAAGTACTAGCTCAAAATATAATTTTGCTAGTCTAAAGTTGAGTATAATTACTTATAGGGTTTGCCCCTAGCGGGAGGAGTTATTCTTCACAACGTAATTCGAATCCCTAGTGAAAGAGGAGCTCAGATTTAGTGTTTGTTAGTAACAATAAGTTTTATCTCACTGGATGAGGTTAGCTGTATGAGGTGCACGGTTGTATTGTGTTCTAACAATAACCAAATTTTTTGATAGATTGTTAACCAAAAAGTCTCATTTAATGATTTCATTGAGCGTTCTTTTCAAGTTTCCTCTAACCGCTATAAATGACTCCATATTGTCTGATCTATACTATTCATCGATGCCTCTAACAGCCTTCTTTTTACATGGATGAGTGATTAGCAGACTTTTTCATCTCTTCGCCTTGGGGTCCACAATCAAAATTTAACCAAGTATTGCGTATAGGCAAACCTAGGATCGTTCTCTCTCCTCGAGGAGCCTTTTATTGAATCATAAGTAATCTAATATGTCCAGAAAATACAATGAAACAAGGGGAAATATATTTTTGGATTTTCAAATTAATTGCTAAAAGAAAATGCGATCTAAGTAAATGCTAGACTAATATTTTTTTGGTATTTTCATAAAAAGTGGAGAATGAGTGTATGGAATGGTATAGAGTGGAAAGTATGAATAATGAATACTCTTGGTAATGAGGAAAATACCTATCCTTGCTCAAAGAGATTATGGGAGTTAAAAATTCATCAAGTGTTAAGAACAACCTCAAAATAACAGTTGAGTTCAATAATCCCAATTAATAGTAACTCCTACAAACATAGCTAACTACTATCTCTTGAGATATTGTTAAAAACCGCTTAATATGCGATTGAAATGGATAACTATAACTTGTTTCCTCTTAATATGAATGCGATAACACGGCACTCAATTGATCCAATTCAATTATACAATCTAACAGTAACATGTAGAAAGCACAATATCTTTGAATCAATAAGGAAATGCAAAGATATAAATCCCACAAACTATAAAAATCCAATCCAATCACAAATATCAAACCAACAGAGACAATTAACATCAATCTCAGTTCCATAATCATATACAATAATTCCTAAAATCAGGCAATTTAAATATATAATGCTAGACAAATGGAATCATAGAAAAACTCGCTAGTCCAATAAGCTGAAGCACAAATCATCTTCACCAAGAAGCAAAGAAATCAGCCTCTCATTGCCTCCAAATAATCTCATATTAGAATCTGAGCACTCGCCGGAAAATTCATGAGCTCCCGGATTCTGGAAATTCACTTCGCCAGAATCTGACAATTCTGGCCGGGAAACACAAACACTTTCCGAAAATCTATGGCTCTCACCGGAGTTTGGTTTCTCAAAGCTGTGGTGTGCTTAATGATGGTGGAAGCTGGTAGTGCAGTGAGAACGAAGGAGGGTCTGCGCTGTGGGTGAAGAGGACAAAGAGATGGTGGTGACAGAATCCCGATGGTGAAGGTCTGATGCTGTGAATCTGAGGTCTCCGGCGACTTAGAGAATGAGAAGGTGGTGCGGTGGTTCAAGCTCTGTTTCCCTCTCTTGCTCGCGTCTGCAGCTCCAAATCCCAGCTCAAGTCTGTCACGTTGTCCTGGCGAAGGAGCAGATAGTGTGATGCGTGAGAAGTGGTGGTTATAGCTCTCCAGCGACGGTGAAGAAGATGAACGACGGAGGTGCTCACTTGGCCTAAGCTCCCGCGGAGCCCCCAAGCTCTCTGTTTCGGATCTGTTTTGAACAAAACTTTCAGCTTTTTTTTCTTGCGTCTGGGTCGGAGCTCTCCGATCGGTGGTGGCCGTGCAGTGGAGAGGAGGAGGTGCAGGTGGTCATGATGGTGGTCTCCTCCTCCTCTCCCTCTCCTTCAATGACCTTGCGGCGCTGCCCAGCTCCACTCTCCGCTTGCGTCTATATTCAGGTCTCCTAAAGAAGATGCAGAAGCATACCTAAGCCCCCTTGTTAAAAAAAATGCAATATTCAAAAGCTATCAATGAGGGACTAAAGGGAATGCATATGAAATGTTTGTAGGGTAGACCTATAATTTCTAAACCTTTTGGGCCGTTAATGTAATTTGCCCATCCCCTTTTCTTCATTTACTTGTCATTTCCAGAAAATTCTAGGGTTGTTCTGCAATTTTTTCCAATCCTCAAAAATACTAATTTGTCCCAATTGCATTTTTTTCAAAATCTCAAACTTTCTTCTAAAACACCTGTAATACAAAATTAAGCATAAGTAGTATCAAAAGTCCAAGAAACAATTGCACAAATAATTAACAAATTATGACCATTTTTCCCCTAATTCTAATTAATTCAATACAATTATCCCTAACTAAAATTAGTGTATAATCACGCAATAATATCTAGAAAAATGCATCAAAATCCCAATTTAATTATTAAAAATCATATATAAAATATAGTTCGATCAATGAATCACCTCAAATTGTTTTATTACATATCATGCATACAATATATAAAAGTATGAATACATATCACACTACAAAAAAAACGTGATTTAGTAGCGGTTAAAAATGGGTATTCGTAGCGGTTCTAACCGCTACAAAATAGGTTAGTAGCGGTTAGAGAAACCGCTACTAAATCGTGCGTTGCAAGCTGTTTTGTAGCGGTTTTAAAAAACCGCTACTCAATCAAAAATCACCGCTACAAACTTTGTAGCGGTTAATAGAAACCGCTACAACACCCAGAGATATTTGTAGCGGTTATATAACCGCTACAAATATAAAAAATTTTATTGAGAGCTTTTTAAAAAAGATTTTTTTTTTGTAGCGGTTTAATAACCGCTACAAATATAAAAAATTGAAAATTTGTTAAAAATGACATTTTTATTTGTAGCGGTTAAGAAACCGCTACCAATTTTGAATTTCATGAAATTAGTAGCGGTTTTAAAAACCGCTACTAATTTCATGAAATTCAAAATTGGCGCCAAAAAATTTAAATTTAGCTCTAAAAAGGCGCGTTATTTAGTAGCGGTTTAATAACCGCTACAAATATTTAAAAAGTTTTTTAAAAATATACGTTGAATTTTTTTTTGTTTTTTCAATATTATATTAAATAGTTTAATTTGTTATTATTTTATCTATTTCAATTAGTTTATTATTCAATATTTTAACTTATTAATAAATAAAAAAAAAATGTAATTGAATATGATTAGTATAAAATTTATATTAATAATATTATTAAGGATAGTTAGGTAATAAGGAATTATTATGTTTTATAATATAATGTAATTGTGTATGAAAAATAGATGAAAATGATATAGAGTTATGATATATTTAGAAAAAAAAATGGTTAGAATAAATTTTATAGAAAGGAAAGAAGTATTCTAAAAAAAATTGAAAATCTTGTTACCATATTTGATCGTATTATTCAGCTCCTCTACTCATACGAAAGAAGTTGTAAATGAGAGAAAATGAAAGAAAGGTAAGGTGAAAAGAAAGTGGGGAGTGTTTGAAATGAGTTGTGATAAGGGTATTTATAGGGATGCACGTATTATTTGTAGCGGTTAATGTAGCGGTTATTATTTAGTAGCGGTTATTTATATTTTTGTAGCGGTTTAATTTTCATCGTGGTATTTGTAGCGGTTAATGTAGCGGTTAATGTAGCGGTTATTTATATTTTTGTAGCGGTTTAGTAACCGCTACAAATATTATTTTAATTTTTTTTTTTACATTTTATTTTAACACAAATTTTTTACATTTTTTGTAAAGACAAATTTTTTACACTTGAATTTGATCACTCATCGTCGCCATCCCTACAGAAATTTTGTAGAAAAAGTATTGCTATTGATGTATTATTAAATTTAAAAAATTTAATTGAAATGACGTGGACTTAAAAAAACTCACCACAGTAGAGGTAAATTGTCATCGCCTTCAGGGAAGTAGTTTTCAAAATCAACTGGATGAAATGGCTCACTCTCGTAGGCGATGTTATCTCCTTCACCCATGTCGTAAAGGTCTCTTGGCTTTAAATGAACGACCATGTACCAATCCCTATGCCTCTCGTCCTCGACATAATAAACCTGATGTGCCTCTGAAGCTAGAATATACGGCTCATCATCTTGAGAAATACCAGTATGAATCGGGCGTGAAAAATTGACTGATGTGATCCCTAGGTCATCAGTTGTCAGTCCCCGAGAAGTAGTGGTATTTGCCCACAAACACTTGAACAGCGTCACGGTGAAACGGCCTTGATAATTAAGCTCGACCACATCAATAAGCTTGCCATAGTAAGGGACGCCTCCGAACTGCATGTTGGTGTCACTGCTGCTCGCATAACTCCTTGTCCCAAATGTGCCATAAACACCCGAATTCTGTGTTTGCAATCCCTGATCCCGTGAAACCGTGCAAAACTTAAAACCATTGACATTGTAAGCTGTAAACCGTTTTGCATGATCAAGAGGGCCGATTGCGAGAGCTCTGAAATCTGGTGAGTGTGGGTTGTGGTCATTTAGTATTCTGCGCGCAAACCAGCTCAGGAATTCTCTGTGGACCCTCCTATCAACTTCCGAGGATGTCTGTGTACGGATCCTGAGCTGACGCTTGACATGACTTCTGAATTCCCTGCAATTAATAATGGAAAGGCGTTAGTGAAATGAAAGTGAGAAATGTTACGAAAGATATAGATCGAATAACATACATGTGAGTGTACAATTCTTACTGTATGAAAGGCTCAACTTGAGTGCAATTAATCAAGACATGTCTATGTGCTTGGAACTTCTCAGTTGCCGTTAGTTTGAAGTTCTCAGTTGCTCCAACTGGTTTACCAACACGAGGGATAAATTCTCCTGATGTCGGCGCAGGTTCAGGACAATCGTCAACACGAGGCGGGCGGTTGAAAGCCGTCTCAAGATCATCAAAATACCTTCAGCTATACAACCTTCTGGCCACGCCTTATTCCTCACGTAAGATTTTAATTTCCCAAGGAACCTACGAAGTACATAAGAGAAAATTGATATAAAATGATGAAAAGGACGACTAGCAAACATTAAATACAGACAATAAATGAAAGCACATATTTAAAATGAGTACCTCTCAATCGGATACATCCAACGATATTGTACTAGTCCAGCGAGCTTTGTTTCATGAACGAGGTGGACTGTGAGGTAAACCATCACAGTAAAAAAGGACGGAGGAAAGATCATCTCCAAGTGACAAAGCGTAAGAATGATTTTCGACTGCAGCTGATCGAGCTCCTCAACAATCAAAACCTTAGAACACAACTTCCGAAAGAAAGAACAAAGTTCCACCAAAACGATGGAAACATCGGGAGGAAGTGTATTCTTTATAGCCAGAGGGAGTAACTGCTGCATAAGAACATGTGAGTCATGACTCTTCAGGCCAGCAACCTTTCGAGCCTGCAAGTCGACACATCGAGAAATGTTGCTTGAATACCCATCAGGAACTTTTAATTTCTTCAACGTCGCGAGGAACACATCCTTGTTCGGTTTTGTGAGGGTAAACTTCGCCGGTGTAAATCTGTCATGCTCATCTGGCCAAGTGTCTTCACGAACTCCCATGTCGCGTAAATCTTTCCTAGCTTGAAGGTGATCTTTTGTCTTGCCGGGTTCGTTAAGCAGCGTATACAGCACATTGTCGCAAACATTCTTTTCAATGTGCATTACATCAAGACTGTGGCGAAGTAAATTAGATCTCCAATACGGAAGCGTGAAGAAAATACTTATCTTCTTCCACTGCTGAGGCGCCGAAGTCCTGCGTGTCTTTTGGCGAGTTTGTGCTGAATCATCGCTTTTTCCAAACTCGAAGTCAACATGCTCAAGCTGCTGTAAGATATCTGTACCGGACAAAGTCTGAGGTGGTCCTCTTTTCTCTGGTTTCCCATTGAAGCGATTCCGTTGCAATCTGAACTTATGCGTTCCATCAAGAAACATCTGATGCCCCATAAAGCACCACTTTCGGCTGTGGGGAAGGCGCAATGCGTCAGAGTCGAAATTGCAAGCTGGACACGCCGACCCAGTATACACATTCCAACCAGATAATGTGCCAAGGCCAGGAAAGTCACTGATCGTCCACATCAAGGCTGCACGCATGTTGAACAAAGTCTTGCTGTGAGCGTCGTACGTCTCCAAGCCGACATGCCACAGGTCAAGCAATTCCGCAATAAGCGGTTGGAGATACACATCGATGTCATTGCCCGGTGCCTTTTTGCCTGGAATGATCATAGACATAATGAAAGAGCTTTGTTTCATACATATCCAGGGGGTAAGTTGTAGGGAACTAAGACTACCGGCCAAATGCTGTAACTTGTGCTAAGATTCCCGAAAGGATTGAAACCGTCGGTCGCCAACGCAAGCCGAACATTTCTGGGGTTAGTCGCAAAATCTGGAAAGTCGTTGTCAAACGTTTTCCAAGCAGCTGCATCCCGCGGATGTCTTAGTTTACCGTCTTCGTTTTTATCAACGGCATGCCACCTCATGTGCTCGGCAGTTTTAGATGACATAAATAATCTTTGTAGACGAGGTTTCAAAGGGAAGTACCTGAGAATCTTTGCAAGTTTCTTCTTCTGCTTTTTCCCCTTCCGAATTGTCTTGTACCTCGATGTGTGACATCTCTTGCACATCTCCCTACTGGAATCGTCTCCCCAATACAGCATACAATCATTTGGGCACGCATCAATCTTTTGATAATTCAACCCCAACCTGTTGATAATCTTCTTGGCCTCGTAGAAGGTTGTGGTAATCTCGGCGTCGGGGAATGCATCTTGTAATAAGTCGAGCAACATCGACATTCCCTTATCTGTGATCCCATACAAGCACTTGATATGATACAATTTGATCAAGAAAGATAATTTAGAATATTTGCGACAACCTTGATATAAAGGACGATCTGCCTCATCCATCAAGCTGAAAAAATCCCGAGCTGCTTCATTCCCCATAAAAGCCGGCTCAGAGCCGTGCACTTCTTCATTGAAGTTGTCGCCTTGAAATCCAAACGCATCACGCACAGCATCATTCACAGGATCATCTTCATCTACTTGAACGCCTACTTGAGAACTTCGAGGAAGAGCCTCGTCATATCTAATGCCGGCCTTCTCACCATGAACTGCCCAGAACGTATAGTCCTCAGGGAAAGGCTTCACAAGCAAATGTTCCTTCACAACATTTCGTGGATTCCACTTCTTGAACTTGCATTTCCGACACGGACAGACGATCTTGCCGTTACAGCTGGCGTGAGTGAATGCGAAATCTAAGAAACTGTTTAATCAGTACAAATATTCAGGAGAATTGCGCGGCAACCTTATCCATGATTTATCCATAGCTACAAGTGAGAGAGAAGAAAGTATAGAGAAGAAGATGAGTGAGAAGATAATGACGAATGCCTAGAACCTTATATTCTGAAAATCCAACATTTATAATTTTGTAGCGGTTATTAAACCACTACACCAACCGCTACAGAAATTCCAACGTTTATAATTTTGTAGCGGTTATATATATAAAACCGCTACTAATATTCAAGCCGTTAATTGGTGGGAAATTCAAAATGTCCTTGTTGAGTATTAGTAGCGGTTTTTGATATAAAACCGCTACTAATGTTGAATGTATTAGTAGCGGTTATATATATTAAACCGCTACTAATATTAAAGCCGTTGGACATTAAATATAAAAGTAATTTTATTATTTGTAGCGGTTATACATAACATAACCGCTACAAATATGCACAAAGGCGGCAAATTTCAAAATTCAAATTATTTGAGTGTTTGTAGCGGTTAGTACTGTATAACCGCTACAAAGATAAGTGTTTTGTAGCGGTTTCTGAACTAAAACCGCTACAAATATATTTGTAGCGGTTATGAGTTTATAACCGCTACAAACACATATCTTTGTAGCGGTTATACACTACTAACCGCTACAAACACATATTTGTAGCGGTTTTAACTTAAAACCGCTACAAATATATATATAATTTATTTTTTTTTAAATTTAGATATAAATCATTCATAAATTATTTCTATACGATCTAATAATATAAATATAATTATATAAAACACAATAAGAAAATTCTGAAATAAAATCTCATAAATATTTACAAATGTTTAAACAAAAGAAAATGTCCTAAACTAAGGAGCTGGGAGCTGATCCTCTGGTGCTCCCTCAGGTGGGGCTCCCTCAGATGCCGCTGGATTGGGCCACTGTGCAGACTGAACCGCACCATCGTCATCAGCAGGAGGAGGAGCTGTAGTAGGAGTAGTACTCGGGACGACGTAGCGAGGGACAGGGGGAACCGCTGGATGCTGCTCGTTCGGGAACAGGCGACTCCATGCTCCCTCGAGCATGTTGTTCGCGATCTCACGCCACTGCGTCTGCTGAGCGTACATCATATCTGCGTGCATCTGCAGCTGCTGCTGCTGCATCTGCTGCTGCTGCTGCGTCATCTGCTGCTGCGTCTGCTCCAAATCTGACCGCAGCTGGTCAAGAGACTCGTCCCTCCGACGTCTGACCCCTCTAGAGCTGCCAGCCTCAGAGGCGGTGCTCCTGCCGTAGACCATGCTGGGTCTGGCGCCTATCCCCATACCCCGCACGCGTCCGGGGTGCTCATCCTGAGCCAGACCCGCCTTCAAAGGAGCCGTCGGGTCCACTGACCCCTGTGACTCCTCAGGCTGGGTCTGTCGCAGCTCAGCCTGCGACTGCTGCATCCGCTCCTGCCATTTTATGAAACAATTAACAATTACCATTTTTCATTATTAACTTGGTTTTATAAAAAATATAATAATAAAATAACTTACAATGGCCGCCTCTGCCTGCTGAGAGCTCGCAGTCCCGTTACGGTGTCTGTGTGTGATGGCGTACAGCTCCGCATAGTCCGTCTGACGGTTCTCCTGCTGTGCCTTCGTCTCCTGAAACAATTACAAAACAATTAGTATTATGACATAATCAGCTAAAAGTAAGTGAAGCACTTGAAAAGTTACCAGCTCGCTGTACGTCACAGCAAAGGTCTTCGATCCTGCTGTGTGGTGGATCGTCTGCTGCGCCCGGATCCCGGCGTTCCTCTGAGAAAGCTCCTAGAAAAACAAATAATTAAATGTATTATAAAATTTAAAATTAAATATAAATTAAATTGAAATTATAATTTAATATTTAACAATTAGAAAATTATATATAAAAAATATAATAAATACATTACCTACGCCTGAGGGCTCCTCCTGAACTGGACGAAACGCGCCCAGTCGTTCGGCGGCACGCCGTCCGGGACGCTCTCCTGTAGCTACTCCAGAGGCATCGTCCCGTCCCCATCCACCTTGTGGAAGAGACGGTTCCTCCTGTTCCTCCAGGCGTCGCCCATCTTCAGGAGGGCGTATCTCTTCCGGTTGGCCCGGACGGCAAACCGCAGCTGAAAAAAATACATTTAAATATCAATAATTATAAAAACCATAATTTTAAAAAAAATAATTAAATAGAATTAATTACAAAAAATATTAATTAAATAGTTTTAATTACCTGAACCACCTCTTCCCAAGCTTGGTCCTTCAGCCCCTTCGGAATGTGCCTCCACGTCGGGAAGTGAAGGGGGAACCGCATCCAATTCGATCCCAGATCGCTCAGGAAGCGGTTGAGCAGGTGACCCCCATTGTGGATCGGCTGGTCAGTGCCCTCGTTCCACGGCACTATAACTCGCAGGGACCGGTCCATGCTGTTCAGACCGGCTACATCCAGCCTCCTCGTCGTCACGTTCCCCTGCTCATCTGCACAGTTGACCGCACGTTAGATAAATTATAATTCAAAGTTTACATTTCTAATTTAAATAAATAATTTACTAAATTAAAAAATTAATTTACCTTCGACCTGCACCTCAAACCTAGTCGACCGCGAAGACGACCCTCGTGGGTTGTTCTGCTCCCGAGCGTCCTCCTCATTGAGGAACTGCTCCATCTCCCTAAACCCAATCAGGATCTCGAACTCCTCCTCGTTGGGGAAGTCCTCAACGCTAATCTCTGGCCTCTCCACCTCAGGCACCTCTGCTGCGGTCGTCGCCTGTGGGATCGTCTGCGGTGCCTGTGGGGGGATGGGCTGAGATGCCGCGGTAGCCCTGCCTACGCGCTGCCCCCTCCCTCTGCCCCCTGCCCGGCTGCTGCCGCCCCGTAAAGTCGGTCTGGGGACCTCAGGGGCCTTCCCCTTATCCTGTCCTGAAGCCATCTCAACTGTAAAAATTAAAAAAAAAAATTAGTCATATTATTTTATGCAAAAATATAATAAAAATACAAATATAAATAAAAATACGTGTTATATACGTACCTCAAGTGCGAATACTGCGGAATACTGAGCAGAAACTCCTAAAGAGACGTCTGAACGCTCAAATCTCGAAGAAATCACTAAGAGAAACCTCAGGAAACAAAATGAGCAAAAGGAGAAATGAAGGAAGTGGTGGCTTAAATAGGCCAGCTATTAGTAGCGGTTATTAAAATAACCGCTACTCTAACCGCTACAAATAATTAAATTTGTAGCGGTTCTATAATAACCGCTACAAAATTTCACAACGTTTGAAATTCTGTAGCGGTTATTGCCCAGAACCGCTACAAATGTCGAGACTCTTGAAATTCTGTAGCGGTTATTTCCCAGAACCGCTACAAAATTCTGACCTTTGGTATTTTGTAGCGGTTTGTGTGCATTAACCGCTACAAAATAACCGCTACAAGTTTTGGCGGGAAATTCGCGCCAAATTTGTAGCGGTTTTTTGTAGGAAACCGCTACAAATAATCTTGCCTCTACAAATTTGTAGCGGTTTAGGTAAGAACCGCTACAAATACAATAATTTGTAGCGGTTATATTGAACCGCTACAAGTCCACCGCTACAAAAGACCTTTTTTTTTTATACAAATAATCTTGCCGCTACAAATTTGTAGCGGTTTAGGTAGGAACCGCTACAAATACAATAATTTGTAGCGGTTATATTGAACCGCTACAAGTCCACCGCTACAAAAGACCTTTTTTTTTGTAGTGTCAACCCAAATTGGTTGTGAGGTGTAGGAGGTTTGATTACATAAGTAAGGGGTTGAGAGTTTGATTACAACTTAATTGGGAAAAGTCTACTCTTTATTTTTAGTATCCAATAAACACTCAACTCTAGTTTTGGCAAATGTTACTCCTTATTCTAAAAAGGAAAGGAAGAAATTCTGAAAATTGAATTTAATTGTCAAAGCGTTTCAAGAACAAGTGAGAAAGTATCTATCTATTATTATTTTCTGCAGTGTAGTTTGTCATATCATTGCATACTATTCATCACTTATTACAAGACCTTTTTAGTGATTATATTAATTCCGTGAGATCTCATAGTAATCTCCTAACAAAAAGTTATCCTGTCCGCATCAATTACGAATATCGATGCATTCGAGTTATAACCAAGGTATTAAAAACCGGACCGGGCACTGAACCGGTCGGGGTACTGGGTCAAGGGTCAGTGGGTCAGACCGGAGTCAAACTGGGAGTCAGACCGGTAGTCAAACCGGGGTCAATTAAAAATATATATATAATTTAAATATTCATCCATACTATTTAAAAAACTAAATAAGAGTTTTTTTCTAACCAATAGTCCAATATAACCTTCTAAACCTAATACCCACAAAAATATTGTTAAGTACATAAGAATGTTTCTCCAACTAATGCCAAAAATATTCCATAATCCTTTTAAAACTCATTGAAAATTAAAAAATTTTAGGAAAATAATTTTTCTGAAAAAAAAAGTAAGAAAAATGTCATTTGGAGCTTAAAAAAGCAAATTTTTTTAAAAAAAAAAAAAAAAAAAAAAAAAGACCCAACCCGTGAACCGGCCGGGTTGCACCGGTTCACCCCGGGTTGACCGGGTCAACCCCGGGTCAGACCGGGTCGGAACAGTGCCGGTTCACTGGTTGAACCGGACCGGCCAGTTGGCCGGTTCGCCGGTTTCCGGTCCGAACCGGCCGGTCCGGTCCGGTTTTCAGAACAATGGTTATAACAAGTCATCATGCCTTTTTCCTAAAACTTCCAATTATCTCGCTTCCAGACGTAGTAAATAATGGGAAGTGTGACTATGGACATTATTGTTGTCCGACAAATGAAAGAATGTTTTATCAATATTTCATAACAACTGAGATAATCACCAAAAAATATTAGACAATTTCCTATGGAATTAGCCACGGAACGGAACTTGTTTCCTTGGCTAATTTCATTAGAAATTTTTCCGATGGAATTTTTCCGTGGCAAAGGCAAAATTAGTCATAGAATTCTAATTTGTCACGAAATTAGTCAAAGAAAATTTCATGGGTAATTAGCCATGGAAAATTCTGTGTCAAAAAAATTTATTATATTTTTAATAAATTTTATATAAAAAATAATATTACAAACATAGTTATTAATTAATTTTAATTAAAAATAAATTTTTAGTTATTAATATTATATTATTATTTATTGAAATTATATGGGAAAATTACACTTAGGCCCCGGGCAAGAGAAAAATGAAAAAATGGTCTCTTGAAATTTCAAAATTGCATTTAATTAGTCATGTGGGACTTTTTTTGTAATAAATGGCAATTGTCAAATGCCCATGGACTTGTCAATACATGTTCATCGACTAGTCAGTGTAACGCCCCTACACTAGTCAGTGTAACGCCCATGGACTTGTCAGCGGAATTGGAATTTATTACAAAAACGTCCCAAGAGGCTTAAATGTAATTTTGAGAATTTAAGGGACATTCTTTTATATTTCTCTTGCTCGGGACCTAAATGTAATTTTTCCGAATTTTATTCATAATTTTGCATTAAGAAAATATTTATAAGATTAAAATATTAGTTATCAATTAATGGTAATGAAAATTAATTGTTTAGTTATTAACAATATATTATTAGTTATTAAAATTAAATTTATAATTTTATATTAAAAATAATACTTATAATAATAAATTATTAGTTATTAATTAATGTTAACTAAAAATAAAATTCATGTCAAAAAATTGGCTATAAATATATTTTCAAGAACATTTATTAAATATTTAAAATTTATTTAATTCGAAATTAATTTATATTGAAAAATTTATAATAAATATATAAATATTATTTCAGATTTTTATTTAATTTATTATTATTTTTTAAAAATATTATATAAATATATATAACAAATATATATCGATATATTTATATATAATTAATTATTTATGATAATATTATATATATATATATATATATATAAATGTGTAATAATATTTCGTAGGTTTTCTTTGGCTCAACTAGATAAGGCACGACTTGAGGTCGTGGGTTCGAGACGGCATGAAGACATATTTTCAGGAATTATGGGGAGGGGACACTTTGCAGCGATAGGAGGGGACACATGGGGCACTATGAAGCTTGGACATATGGCGGGAGTCGAGGATGGGGTGGCGATTTCTAAGGCTGACAGGTCCATGTGGCATTTTAAAATTAAGGATTCGATCAGAATTCCAAGGAAACTTGCGACGGAATTGGAATTATGTCGGAAATTGATTTACCATGCATCTATTAGTAAGGGAATAGATTCCGTTAGAAATTCACTTGGAAAATCGTTTCCATCTTAAATCGGTCAGAAATTGTGAATTCTATGGCCAATTTCGTTATAAATTCAGTATTTTTTTATAGTGAATTGAAAGTGTGACAAACCAAGGTTTAAATTTCCATGTCTACCTTTTATCCTCAATGCCATAGGACATATTGGACATCCTCAATGCCATAGGACATATTGGACTTTGTTGTCGGCAGAGCATACTCTTATTGTCTCGAAAAAACATGCTTAAGCATGCATGATGTCTCGAGTTTGAAAACATGGGAATCCAGAAAACATCTTTGGGTCAGTTGCCCCAAATTGGGCCTATATGCTCAAATATGACCTAGTTAGATAGCCACCATGTAAAAAAATTATTAAAAAAATGTGATATTAATTATGATAATATGGATTGCATGAATGTTCAATAATATTGTATTTCATTGTATGTGAATGTGTGTGAAGGAAGTGTGAAGCAAGGGGGACCTGTTATAGGGTTGCTATCACTGTCCATGCCATTGCGATTGATTAGTTAGATGTTCTTGTTCTCTAGAGGAGCTTTGCGGAATGCAGGCCAACAACAAATTTCTTCCAACTAATAATAATGGGTAAGGGGAAAATATATATATATATATATATTCATTATTTTGAGACAATCAAGTATGTTTCTATGAGAATGTTATTCCCTTATGTCCTTAATTGTTTACCTAATTTGATTAGATTAAAAATATTAGTTAAGGTAGTTAATAGGGAAAATGACAAAAAAAGAACCTAGAAATTGGAAAATCCCAAACAGGTTTGTTACCTAGAATTGGTAAGGCAATGACTACACTTGATAAGCAATTCACAACTTATCATATGAAAAATACCTCTTTTGGGATATTTTAATTTTCAGGTTCTTTTTTTGACATTTTCCCTAGTTAATGTGACATTTTTTTAAATATCCTAATCATATATACTTCCTTAATTAATTCATTATATTCAATCTCTTTTTTACTTGATTTTGGTTGAGTTAGGGAGCATCAATAGGGGTAAATTAGAAAAGAATGACAAATACGGGCAATATATCTTATATTTAGGACCAATATCAACTCCACAATTAGGTTCTATATTAAGGACCGTAGAAAATATTTAGCAACATGTTCAATAAATAAAAATTTATGATGGAGAATATTTCCACATTATCATATGTCTGATTTCACCGTTAATTTATGTGTGCTTTTTTGATACAAACTATATTGTTTATCACTTGGGAATATATACACACACATACATATATATATACTACCTTCGGTCCTAAATATAGGACAAAGTTTGTAGTGCAATTTACACTACAAACTTTATCCTATATTTAGGACCGGAGGGAATAATTTCTTGGGAATACGTAAGATTCAATATAAGAAATGCCATCAATTGGAGAAACGGGCACTCACTACCCATTTCTCTTTTGTTGCCATGCCTTTTCTGAAATTCCGCGTCTCTTGTTGCGCCTCTTCTCTTCCATGCATGTCTTCTAGCGGTCCGAGGAAGATTATATAAATAATATAACCTAATGTTATCAATGTCCTGATCAAGTAGTTAAGCTCAAAATCTCAAATTGAAATAATAACAATAATAATAATAATAATAATAAGTCATGCCTTTTCATCACTTTCAGGCCTAGGAAACTTCGAGGAAGAATACCAATAATATTATTAATAATGATATACAAATAAAATTTATAAAAAAATAATTTCTTTTAAATAAAAAAAAGTAACTTTAATAAAGTAACTTTAATAAAGTAACTTTATTTACCATGCTTGAAAAGTAACGTTATTTATCATGCTTGATACTCTTTGAAACAATCTCTTCTGTCGATATTAAAACGTGTAAAATAAATAGAGGCCAACATGTTCGAAACTGACCTTTTTATGCGACTGAACTCAGCAAATTTTCTAAGTTGCTAGCTAATTTGATATTAATTACCAATATTGTTCCAATCTGTTTGATTACAAATATATAAAAAGCATGTAGGAAGCACCACTAATGATTAACATTATGTGAATAATGCGATTTATTTTAACTTCATATAGTTATACAAAATTAAGTTTAGTCACACCTTCCACGAACCCAATAGAATATTGCCTGCATTAAATCTAATTATATTTATGTGTTGATATATGGAAAGTTACAAATAAATTATAATTATATGTAGAGTTCATATAATTATATGTTAAGATGGATATATGGTCATACAAAAAAAGATCGTATTCGTATTAAACATGTCAGATGATGAGTTGAGGTGGCATATATTAAAGAGAAAACAGTAAAAAAACAAATCTTTTTAGGTGGATTTGACACGTTCAAAGAAGATCATCGGATGCACTGATGAGAATAATATATCAACCTGTATGAAGATATCTAAAAAGAGATAAAGGAAGATCGAAGAAAATGTTCAATGAAATTGTTGAGCAGTACCTTCTTAACAACAATTTATTGAAAGATTTTGTTGCTGATGTAAGACTATCTCACTAATTGATCATGTAGCGGACTCCTAAGCCAATTTGTTGTTGTTAAGGAAGCCAGCCGGAAACGTTATTACATTTATCGTCCGTATAAATAATGAGAAGCGGGACTAGGGCATGATGCTTGTCAGGCTAAATAAAGGAATCTTTTATTGTTTTTCATATTTCATAAGAACTAAAGTGGCCTCTGCAACATTCTGCGAAGTTACACATTGCACGATAAAAGTGATAGTTTATATATCATGCATGCTATCTATCAATGTTATTAAACTTAGACCGGACCTGTCAGTTTGGCCCGGAAATCGGTGAATCGGTTGATAAACCGGTCCATCTAGGCATCAACTTGATTCACTTTTTTTTAAATTCAATTTTTATTTTCTTTAAAATTTCATATTAATAACCCTGAAATCTTTAATTTTATCGGTGCCTCCAACAGCCTTCTTTGTACACAGATGAATCACCTCAAATTGTTTTATGCCATTTTCTCTTAAGTGCCACACATACGCTCCCTATTTTATAATCATTTCAAATCTTATCTTTAATCATATAACTATTCTATATATTCTCATCTCTACTACCTTGACGTATTAATGCCATTTAATAATCAATAAATAAAGTACAAAATATAGAATTTATAATATATCAAATTAAGTGTAATATGTGTTGAATTTAATTTAATTTGGTATTTATACATATATATACTTCAGGGATAAAGATGAATATACTGTATAAATTTTTTACCATGGAAAGAAATATATACTGTACATATTTTAGAAAAACAAAACTGATTCATTATTAAATAAATGCAGCAAAACCTTTAAGACTATATATATATATAGCGTAGTGCTTGCACTTCATTTCACTGAAGACTTGAACGCTTCGACAGTCTTCAGATCCTGAAGATTAACGTCGTCCTGGTGATAGTGCGAAGCATTTTCTCTATTGTTTTTGGTAATTTGATTCATACTTTTCCCTCTCTTTCTCTATTTTTTTCACAAATTCTGTTAAAGCTGCTTCCATTTTACCACTGCTTACCTTTCAATTTGCATCTAACCTTCAAATGAAACGTAAATAACCCGTTCTTCCCTCTTTGAAACAAAGTGCGTTTCTGATTTTCTCAGTGCTTAAAACAATTTTGTTTCTCTATATTACCATATCTCTAGAGTTAATAATTTTATATAAGGAACTACTGAACTCAATGACTTGCTGTCGTTAGGCTTCATTTTTCTGTTGAGGGCTAACTTGTAGACGTAATGAAATTGGATTAGAGATTGATTTCCAAGTTCCCATGATGATGATATTTTCCTTTAAATTTGTGCTGTGAACTCGCTCACTACGTATATAATTTGGAAATAAAATCTCATTTATGGCCATTCATTATTAACTTGTTTATGGAGAGGATATTAAAACGCGTCCAGGGCTAAAGGAAGCAGTCAAGAAAGGTAATTAGGAAGCAGAGAGAGCCTCTATAATTCCATTTTTTTTTTAAAAAAAAATTCTTTATCTTCCTTCTGTTTCAACTGCAGCTTTTTATATTTCTTTAGAATTAATGTCATTTTGAGTTGTTTAAAAGAAGAATGATTTTCGTTGTTCATGGACGTGGAATCTCTACCATTAATTTTCTGTTTGGATGTTTGAATATGTGTGTTGATTTTGTTTAGAATCAACGAACATGGACAAATCGCCGGACATGTAATCATTATTCAACAAATTGCAAGGAGGATTCTTCAACAAATTTCCCAATATCTTTATTGTAATCATTAAATTAACAAACAAATAACGACGCTATGGAGATGGAGGCAAGTAATCACTTATATATGACGTTAAAATTAAGAAGTCATGGAACTTGAAATGTTCAAGCACTGAAATAAAACCTACTTTTTTCCAGTTAATGACTAAGACGTACACTCTTGTCCATTCTTTTTTTTTTTTTTTCAAACTCTTGTTTTTTAACTCGTCTATGTAGATTTTAAGTTGCCTTATATCTAGTCATGTATTTTCTCCTGTTTTCATTACTCATCTCGTCCTTTTTATAAGGAATAATCGCTTTCATAGGGCTGGTCCTTAATTAATATAAGGAACAATTTCTTTTTGTCTAAACTTCTAAACTGATCTTTTCATTTTTATCCCATTAAATATAATTTAGAAGGATGACATTTGTATAAAATGTACTTGACTAATTATTGACTTCATGTTCGCTTTTAAGGGTATCAATGGACGGAGAGGGATGTTCCACAATTACGTCAGCACAATCTCGGCAAAATGTTCCAAGCCATCATCCAGGTAATCTCCAACCCTTCCTCTCTCCCTCACAGACACACATACCTGATGTGCTTCAAGCTCCATTTTTTGGTGTGCGTGTATTAATAGTAAATAAACGTTTTCCTTTCCTCCTAAAGGTATGGAAATATTTGAAAAAGCCCCCATTGGAAGATTTTCTGACTAAAGGTGTATGAAATTTATTTAAGGATCCAGGTGAAACCTATCTTTAGCTGTGTATGTACAATCTATTTTTATTTTTTTGGTAACTACATACAACATATTTTACGTTATATGTAAAATAGAAGACATTTACCCAGCTGAAAGTATGTTAGTCACAATTGAAGATAAGTTGTACCCACTTAAGGACTTAGCCTTGAGGTAATCTAGGCTATAATTTTTTTTTATATATTACAATCCGGTATGCAGTTCGGGATTTGTATCCGCCCCTCCCAACACAAGTGACTCCTCTAGGATTCGAACTCAAGACCCAGAGTGATCTAGTAGAGCCTTACACCTTTAGACCAACTCATGTTGGTATCTAGGCTATAATTGTTGTGATAGGGGATTTTTAGAAAAATTCCCACGATGATGATATTTTCCTTTAATTTTGTACCTTGAACTGGCTTACTACAAACATAATTTGGAAATAAAATCTCTCATTTACGGCCGTTCATTATTATCTTGTTTATAGAGAGGATATTAAAACGTGTCCAGGGCTAAAGGAAGCAGAGAGCATCTATAATTGCTTTTTTGTTGTTTTAATTTTCTTTATCTTCTTCTGTTTCAGCGGCAGCTTTTTATATTTCTTTAGAATTAATGTTGTTTTGAGTAGTTTAAAAGAAGAATGATTTTTCGTCATTCATGGGCCCGGAATCTCTACCATTAAATTAAAAGAACGCCTCAAGCTATGCGAACCAGCAAAGGAAGGTAATTGGGAGGCAGTGAACACAATCCTAGTTGTCAATAGGCATCTGAACCTAGAAAGTGCTGACTTAACCGATCGGAAGATTCAAGTGTCAGTGTGCAATAAATAGTAAATAATGTCGACCATTTTTATGGCCATGAAAAATGAAGTTTTCCTAATTTGTGCCTTCAACTAACTTACTCTTTATCTAATGTGGAACTCATATCCCTCATTCATGGTGGTCAGTTCCGGTAATGGAGAGAGACACGTACGTAAAGCTGTACAGAGCAGCAAAGGATGGTAAATGGAAAGCAGCAAAGACAATCTTAGAAGGCCATAGGCATCTGAACCTGAAAAGTGCTGACTTAACCAATCGGAAGGAGACCATCCTCCATGTGGCCTCCCAAGCAAACCAAGCTAATTTTGTAAGGCGACTGTTAGAGTATTTGAAGAACGGAGAAGAAATAAGTGACTACTTGAAATCAAAAGACATTGATGGGAACACTGCGTTTCTCTTTGCTGTCGCAACTGGGAATATGGAGATTGTTCGTATAATGGAGCAAGAGCACCCAAATTTGCGAACAGAAATGGGTAATGAACAATTAACTCCACTCCACGTTGCTGCTTTACAAGGAAAAAGTGAAATGGCACGCCATCTATACGAAAACACAAAAGATTTTGATTATGTACATCATGGCTTGAAGTCGCTGTTATTTCTCTTTGTCAACGCCGGAATCTATGGTAAGTTCTCACACTCAAGACAAGAGGATATACAAGTTTTTAATAAGTGCATTATTCCCAGTGGGAAATACATCATATACTTTATTAAACTTGTATCAGGCACACCTACCTATGTATGACTTTATTTATTTATTCATTTGTCCAGATTTAGCCTTGAAGTTGCTAGAGAATGAGCGAGAGCCAAGAACGCTACCTTTTGCGAGGGATGAAGCGAATGAGACAGTATTGCATATATTGTCTCGAAAGCCTTCAGGCATGTCAATTCTTTTGGTTTTCCTTTTCTTTTATAGCACTTCCTATATAACCATTTATCTATAAACAGCTGACACGTGCATTTGAAACTAATTAACGATGTTGATTAATGTTAAGACATCATTAGAACCCAATCAATATCCGGTGTTTATTTTTCATTAGGACCTTGTGGGCAGACAAATAAATTCATTATGGTTTAATTTGTTATTTTTAATTCAGCTACAACTTATGGCTGTAGATTTACCTGTAATCAGAAATAGGTTGCGATTTGATTCAAACAAACAGAAGATATTTTTATTAATAATATTTTTTGAATTTTCTTTCAAAGTTTTCAGTTTTGACTATCATGACTTAGTATCTCAACTGATTGAATTGCTAAATCGTGCTTCCTAGGTTTAAAGCAAACCCAGCAACATAAACTTGTAAACTACTTGTGGGATGATATATTTCTTAAGCTGCCACACGAGGATATCTTGGAAAATATAAGGGGACCTCCACATGTAGCATTTAATGCTGTAAAAGCTGGGAATTTTAAGTTTCTAGAGCTGCTTATAAGTACCTATCCTTATTTGATATGGGAAGTAGATGAAAAGGATCGAAGCATAATTCACATTGCAGTTTTGAATCGACAAGCTGATATCTTCAACTTCACACGTGGCATAGGAGCGATCAAAGATATAATAGTACAATATAAAGATAAAGATGGAAACAATTTATTGCACATGGCTGCAACATTATCGTCAAAGGATCAACTAAACTTAGTTTTTGGAGCAGCATTTCAGATGACTCATGAGTTATTATGGTTTGAGGTATTTTGTTACATAAATATTTGGTCTTTTTTTCTTTTTCCATTTACAAAATACATGAGCACAAGCACAAGTGTATGCATTTATTCTCACTCTTGAGAATTGTAATGGTATAACTTATTATATATTTAGTATTTTATATTGATGGTATCATATATGCATATCTTTTAATATGGTAGGCCGTGAAGAAGATTGTGCCAACATCATTCATAGAGATGAAGAATAATGGTGGCTTCACTCCTCATGAACTATTCACAAAGGAACATAAAAACTTAGTGGACAAAGCGGAGTCATGGACCGAAAAAACAACAAATTGTTGCATGGTTGTTTCCACTCTTATTACTACTGGAGTGTTTACTGCTACATTTAGTATACCAGGTGGCGTTGAGGACAAGACAGGAAGCCCTAATTACTTGGTAGAGGAGAAAACGTGGTTCATGATATTTTCTATATTTGATGCAATTGCAATGATATCATCGTCAACTTCCATATTTATTTTCTTCTCCGTCCTCATCTCACGCCATGCAGAATATGATTTTCATTACAAGTCATTGCCCATGAAGTTGATATTCGGATTAATAACATTATTGATCTCCATAATAAGCATGATGATATCATTTAGTAGCGCATTCATCATGTATTTTAATACCAAAACCCAAAGCCATGTCTCTCATCACAATGGTTTGAAGTGGGTTCCTATTCTCATTTGTGTGCTTGCATTTATACCCATACCCATATTTGTATATCTGCTTTTGCCACTCTGGAGTGATATAGCTAAATTAACCAAATTTTCTTGGAATCTTTCTCAGCCAAGGAAAAATATGTTGCGCTTGAAATGGTGTAGTGGTTGATGGATCTCTTCATGTAATGTTGATAGATCTTTTCAATTTGTTGTTGACCGCCCCCGGCCAAGACCTCTATATCTTCTTACATCATGTTTTGCTAAATCTTGTAATCAAGACTTTGTACTAATGGGAGTTTTGAGTTGTTAGTGTGATTGTTCATGTATTGTTTGTTTGATCAAATCCATGGGAGTTTGTATTAATCTTTGAATTTGTTTGTATATTTGTGATTATGGTTTGTCCATATCTTCTTTTGACATTCGCTCATCTTTTGCATCCGGAGAATGATGAGGCTAGAGTCATATCGGCTATCAATTAAGCTAGGTTATTAAACACAAAAGAAAAAAGAACCTACACAATAATAGGCTTTGAGCTTACTAAATGCTACATAATCACTAAAAAAAACACTCGATTTCTAATGGAATTTGCCACCAAAAAATCCCGATGGAAAACTTTCCGACAAAACTTTCCATTGCAAATTTACCCACGGAATTTCCGACGGAATTTTTTCAATGGCAACTTACGACGGAAATTCGGTCGGAAAATTCCTTCGGAAAGTTTTCCCAAAAAAATTTCTATGTCAGATTGCCATGGAAATTTTCCGTTAGAAATTATGTATGAAAAAATTAAATTTTTTAAAATTTTTAAAAAAATAATATTTATAAAATTAAAATATTAATTATTAAATAATTCTATTTAACCTTAATTATTAAAATTATATTATTATTATATTAGTTATTATTTTATTTTATTTAAAAATAATATATATGTTATTAATATTAATTATATTTATAATTTTATATTAAAACTAATATTTATAATATTAAATTATTATTTTATTATTTATTATGTAATTTTTAATAAATTTTTTTTTAATTATATATATAAATATTTTTTTACGTTTTTATTAAATTTTTCATTATTTTTAATAATATTATATTTAATTAATAATTAATTATATGTATTTAATTAATTAATTATGTGTGTGTGTGTGTGTATGATAATATTATATTTATATATAATAATATGTAATAATATGACATAGGTCCATTTCAGCGCAACTGGTAAAAACTCATGCGAGAAGGTGTGGGCAGCTTGATGTCAAGGGTTCTAACGGGAGGAGAGGCATTTTCAGGAATTATGAGAAGCGGACATGTACACGTGGCAGCTAGGGTAGAGGGACACGTGGCGGCCAGGGGAGAGGGACATGTGGTGCACTGAGGAGCAAACATGTGGCATTTGGAAATTTAAAATGAAAAATTGGAAAAAAAAAAATTTTAAAAATTTCCAAATTTTTTTTAAAAAAAATTTGCGACAGAATTTCAATTCCGTTGGAAATTTCTGATGGAATTTCCATAGCGACGGAACCGATTCCGTCAGAAATGCGGTCTGTCAGAAATTCCATTGAAGAAGCTGATTCCGTGGCAAATTCCATCGCAAATTCTGTTGGAAATTCTATGTTTTTTTGTAGTGAATGTAGGCTTCAAGACTTACATATTCACAAATTTTAAGTTTTAAATAGATAGATTTATACCCCTAATCATTATTAGTTGTTTACCCTTTGGTTTTGTTTTGATATACCTATAATTGTGTTATTTATGTTCAGACGTTGTTTTGATGTTTGCTTGTACTTCTACGCTTTGATTTTACTTAAGAATAAGCATTTTTCTGATGGTAGAGAAATCATCAACTGATTTATCTCCACCGAAGTCTCCATCTTAAATAAAAAATAATGGCTTTGAAGAAGATCTAGAACATATATGGAGCGGTACAGTGCGAGGAAGAAGAAAAATGCATAAAAAAGGCCATATGAACACTACTGCAAAAAACAATATATATGTCATTTATTTTAAGAGTACCATGGCGCTTGGGAAGCGCCATATGTTTCAGTCCCCAAAAAGAAAGTTATGGCGCTTCTTGAATCTAAGGAAGCAAATAGCTCTTTTTTTTTTTCAAGTGCCTTCCAATGCTGCTTCCCCGGGGAAGTGCCAGGGCCATAGGAAGTGCCCCACTTCCTATGGCGCTACTTTGGGAAGTACCATAGGAAGTCTTTTTTTTTAAAAAAATAATTATGTGTAATTGTTTTCGTTTCCTAATAAAATTCTTTGTATTTACACTCCAAATCCATAACAATTTACAATACAATCCACAACAAAATAAAAGTATTCGAAGCAAATAACCAATTTATAAAATCACTACTAAATAAACAATATTAGCTACGTACCTAAATATTAGCTAATTGTCTGATCATATATTATATTTGTAGAATGATCCATCATCAAACTTGCAGGTATCCTTTGCAATATTGAATTCCCATCTTCATCTATCAAGCATGGAAGAACTCCAGCATTTAAATTGCTTAAACTTGAGCTATACACGTTATTAGTGCGCGAAGAAGACAATAATGACCAGTTGATGAAAAGTTAAAATAGAACTTTATATGGCGCTTGATGTACAAGCACCGTATGTCAGACCTCTTAACATTTTGATATACGCAAAGTAATAAGCGCACAGTTCTGTAACGCACACACCAGCCCCACTACCCATAAACACCTCGGTTGGGTTCTTGCTTACAACAGGGTAAGTATGCCTCCACACACAATTGCCCTTCTCTACAAAACAGTGTTCATGTCACAGAAGATAGCATACACAAAGCATATAGGCAATTACATAGTCTATGAAAGAAAGTGCTACTACCTTATGTCCAATTAAGTCCTTAATTTGATTCGGCTCGGGCTCCACAGTTTGGTCCTAAAATTCCAAGTTTACAAGAATTAGGTTAATATCCATTCATGTACTACTCTAAACTCTTTTAAACTCATTTGTTGGTTATATTAGTCTAATTCTACAAAATTACCAAAATACCCCTAGGGACCCAGTCTAAGTCCCTTTTTACCCGGTCCGACTGTACTTTTCCAAAAATTTTGACCCAAGCTATTCCTACACAGTTTTGCATGTAGAATCCATTTTTGACCTTGGGTTTCTCAAAAATCACTGCTAAATGATAGTTTTTCCCTTGATAGCCCCTTCTTAGGGTTTTAGGGGTACTTTCATCATTTCACTTTCCAGTGCTTTTCTTACAACATGATCAACATCAACCCTACACGATTTTCCCTCCTGAACACAATGGAACCATTAGATTAGTGAAATTATAACTCCTACCCCTATTTCTTGAGCTGGCCGAAACTTAGGTTTTACAAGGGAAAATGTGATTTTGTGTTCTAATCCGTAAACCTCCTTCCTTTTCCCTCCTAATCACTTGCTAAACCTCTTAAGCACTTATTAGATATGATTTGAGGGAATTTGGGCAGCATAGCCCCTTAGGGTTTCAACATCCCAATTTTACAAAATCACCAACCAAACAACCAATCAAGTAAAGAACCACAACAACAACATCTTACTACCAAAAGGATTGAAGTTCTTGAAGTTACCTCTTGATTTCTCAACCCTTGTCTCTCTAGACGTCCTCCCTCTCTCTCTCTCTCTTCCCTTGATGTTTTGCTTGCTACACACAATTTACATGGAGGAAAAGGACTTAGGAGAGATTCTACACAAGATACAAGGCATGAACTCTTGAAGTTACAAGACTTACCTTGAGTTTTTACCTCCTTGTGCTCTCTTGTTTCTCTATGACTTAAGCGCTCTTCTCTCTCTCTCTTTTCTTGGTGTGTATGGCGAAAATGACGAAGGAAAGATGAAGAGGAAGCTTTTAAAATATCTGTTCATCTTTTCTTAAAATACATTAATTAAATGGTTTATGACATGTGCTTGAGTACTTGGCCTTATCCCTTCTTAATTATGTCACAAGCTTCCTATTGATTTTGAACTATTTTTCCTCCTCTTCTCTTGGCCCAAAAGACGCCACTTAGGGAACTTCATACACCCAATTTGGTTCCTTCAATTAGCCTAACCAATTGCACAATTGTATATATTATTTTATGCTCATTGAACATGTTCTTCTATTCTTAATTTACTCTTATTTAATCCCTTGGCTTTGAATGATGACACTTGGGATGATTAATACTCAAGCAAATATTTTTCCCTCTTATTTCCTTATTTGGGCAAAAATATCACGGGAAAAGGGAAATAATATTTGTCTAATGCATTTCCCAAAATGTCTTTAATTAGTTTGTATACAAGTCAAACTTTGACTTTTCAAACCTTGATTTATTTGACCAAGAATGGTCCAAAATTGCATATTTGTTTCCAAATATATATTTTCTCTTTATTTAACCAAAATTGATCTCAAGAAATGGGAAAATAATTTATTCCTTGCTTTATTGGCAAATTACTATTTTGCCCTCACATTCTTGGATTTAATTTGGGCATTCTTCTTTTCCTTCTCTTCATGGCCAAAATTCATCTTTATTATTGGGCCCAATATTGTGTGTTTTTATCCTCTACTTTGGGGTTGAATAATGGACTTCAACAATTGGGTTTCCACAAAACAATAACTTGGATTTTATGTCTTGTTTTAGCCTAATCTCATGAAAAATGGAAATTTACTAGCTTCTTAATTCCAAGCTCATGAATATTCACCATTCCATTTCATTGAATTCTTCAAATAATTACAAGGCATATTGGTAAATAAAATTTAGGGTGTTACAGTTCCCCCCTCTTAAATAAATTTCGCCCCCGAAATTTGCTACACATACATAGCCATAAACTCTGGGTCGGGAAATGTTAAACGGCACAGCTCCACACAGGCACCAACCTGTAGTCCTTTCTGGTAGCCATCTAAGGTAACCTCCATTACTAGTCCAACGCCCTGCCTTTCAACCAAGGACTAGCGCTTTGCATAGGTGCCCATACACCTGGTTACCAACCTTAAACTCTAGAGGTTTTTGCCTCTTGTCAATATAAAACTTTTGGCTGCTTTGAGCAGCTAATAATCTCTGCTTAATCAAATTGTACTCATGTATCCTTAGGGCCACAACCTGCACTATTTTACGGCTTAGTGCATCTGTCACCACATTGTAAGTAGTACAGAAGATAGCGTGTCAGGAATATTACCAAGAAATCTTATATATCAAAAATTAAAATTTAATTTAAATACAAATTTTGCTATATCAAGAAATGATGAACATATAAACCAATCTATAATGATATATCATAAGTTAAGAGTAATAAAATTATTACAAGGAGCTAGAACTATAAGTATAACAGCCATGGTAGGATTAGTATGCACAAATGAACATAAGATATTTAATAAATCTCTAGGAAGAATAAGTATAGAAAAATAGTACATGCCTATATTAAAAGAAATACAAATAGATCCAACAAATATAGCAATCCCATAACAATTAAAAATAGAAATAGATAAAACTATAAGTTATAATAATAAGAAAGAAAAAAGATTAATAACAAATGACAATTTAGGAAATAGATCAGTAAGAATAAATACACCAAATTCATCCCAAATAAATAAAAATATAAACCCAAATAGAAGAAGTATTGGAATAAGTAGAAGTTTAAGTTCAAGAGAAAACTTTAGTGAAAGTATAAATGAACAAGCTCGAAGGAATGCATTAGCAGAAATACCTATAACTACAGACTTGACATAAATTAAACAAGAGCTAGATTATCTAGATCCAACTCAGAAGGAAATAAGAAATAAAATAATGGCAGAAGTAAAGAAGAATGGAATATGGAAAGAATTAATAATTTTAATAGATGAAAGAAGTACTATAGAATTAGAATGTACTGAGGATAATTTAGCAGTAACAGATGAAGGAACAAAAGCAAATACAATGTTTAGGTTCAATAAAAGAGATATACTAGAATTAATATTATGGGTAGATGAATATAATGATAACAATTATAAAATAATACTAGGAACGATTTTTAAGAAAAGTGAAACCTCATAGAATTCAAGAAGATAGAATGATGTTTAATATAAACTATCAAACAATTGTAATTCCAAAGTTAAAATGAATCATTACACAATAGTATTATGACCCGAAAATAATTATTACTATATAAATGATGAGAGGATAGTAATCCCTAGTGCAGATAAAAGTCTAATGAGATATATAATACATCAAATTGAAAGAACAAATAAAAAAGAAAGAAGAATGTTCAGTATATTTTGAACAACTAGTAAACTTCGTACAAGAATATAATGTAGTGGTGCAAAATCTCGTAAGTAGAACAGAAACAAAGAAAAAATGTAAAGAAAGGTCAGAATTGTTATCAAGATCATGAGACCTCTATATTAGTTAAATTTAATTATAAGAAATATCGGGCAAGAAAATATCATGCTCTAGTAGATACAGGAGCAAAT
Organism: Inga oerstediana; assembly: GCA_963210345.1. Lineage (NCBI taxonomy): Eukaryota > Viridiplantae > Streptophyta > Magnoliopsida > Fabales > Fabaceae > Inga > Inga oerstediana. Next base: position 70,347,535 of record OY723403.1, read on the forward strand.
CTAACTATAGCAAAATATAATGTGTTACCTCCAGAATTGTGGAAAAAGAAAAGTAAAATACTTAGAATGGAAAATGCAGGAAAAGAGAGTCATATGATAGAATAAGAAGCAAGAGGTATAAATGTGCAAATAGAACATTGTGAATTATTGATAAAAGAATTAAACCAGTATAATGAACCTTCGTGTGACGTAATATTAGGATTAGACTTCCTAGAACAATATTATCTTATACACATGATAAGTAAAGCATTAGTATTAACAACACCTTGTAAACATGAAGCTTGGGGAATAAGAATAACAAGCCCTTATAAAAGAAAAGATGAAAAATTTCAAAAGAAGAATAATGAACATGAAGTTTAGTTCTTATAGAATAATGATCCTGTAGAAATACAACATTTATTAGCAACTCTTCAAATTAGAGAAATAAAGACTATAGAACAAAGAATTATAGATAATTATAGTGAAAATCCTTTAATCCAATGGGAAAAATATAAGCCAATGGCGAAGATAGAATTAAGAGATTATAGTAAAGAGATATATTATAAACCGTATGCATGGACAGAAAAAGACAAAAAAGAATTTATAATGCATATAGAATAAATTAAAAAATATAATCTGATAAGAGAAAGTAGATTAGAATATTCTTCACCAGCTATAATAGTAATTAAACACAGTGAAGAAAAAAGAAGAAAAACAAGAATGGTAATTAATGACCAAAAACAAAATGAATTAGCTATAAGAAATAGATATCCTATACCTAAAATGGAACTATTATTTAACCTAATAAAAGAAAAAACTATATTCAGTAAGTTTGACTGTAAGCCAAGATTTTTCCAAGTAAAACTTGAGGAAGACAGTAAGAAATATATTGCTTTTAGTACCTCAGAAGGACTATATGAATGGAATGTCCTCCCAATGGGATTCTATAACAGTCTAAGTATATTTCAAGAATATGTATCAAAATTGTTATTACCAATAAGAGATGTTGCAATAATATATATAGATGATATTTTAATATTTTCAAAAGATGAAAAGGAACTTGAAGAACACTTAGAAAATTATGTAACTTTTATAGAAGAAAAATGTTTAAACATTTCTCCATCAAAGGTGGAAATAAGGAAAGAGAAAATTCCTTTTCTAGGTCAAATTATAATTAAAAAATTGAATAGAATTACAGGATCACATAAGGCAGAGAATATTTCATTTCAAAAAATAACAAATAAGAAAGAACTACAATCATTCTTAGGATAAGTAAATCAAGCTAGAAATTATATTCCAAATCTATCTAAGTTAAAAGTAAGATATCTAAATTAGCTGGAGAAAAAACTATATGGAAATGGAATGCAGAGATAGAAAAATTTGTAGAAATTATAAAAATGTTGCGTAAAGATTTACCAAAATTAACCATTCAAATAAAAGAAAATATAAAGTGGATAATATACATTGATGCCTTAGAAAATTATTGGGGTGCAGCTGTTAACTTCAGGAAATTCTTATTAGAATTTCATATTTCATCCTGTTTTACTTCACTTTGGGTGCATAAGTGGGCATTTGAAAGGGTTAAAGTGATGAATTGTGTTCTTCTCATGCTATGCACAACAGAATGAAATTGTGGAGGACATTACTCACTAACTGCTATGAATGTTTAACCATGTGCGCAAGTTCTTTGTGAAAACTAATACAGATTCAGTCATAGCTAGCCCAGAGGAAGCTACATGCAGTGAGAAGGAGGTGAAGGAAGTTGAAGCTAACAACCATTCGAAGGAAAGGCAAGCTGGAAGGAGAACAGAGCAGAAAAGAAGAGAAGATGACTCTGGCAAAGTCTTGGGCCGCGGCCAACCATCTCATGGGCCGCGGCCCATAAAAGCAACAGCAGCACATAAAGTCTTGGGCCACGGCCAACCATCTCATGGGTCGCGGCCCAGGAAATCCACAGCAGCACAGAAAGGCGTGGCCCCGGCCAACCATCTCATGGGCCGCGGCCCAGAAGCATCAACTTGAGGTCAGATACTCTTGGGCCGCGGCCCAACCCCGCAAATGAAGCTGCGCGTTCCACTACTACAAAAAGGATAAAAGGTGGCGCACATTTTATGGCACTTCTTTAAACAAGTGCCACAGCTTCTTCTTCTTTTTTTTTTTTTACCTCTATAATTTTTTTTTAAAATTTTGGGTACCAGCTGTGGCGCCTAATAGATTAAGTGTTACAATTGAGGAGGCCTAATGTGGCGCCTACCTACGCAGGCGCCATACTTGGGGTCAGGAAAGCAGCTGTGGCGCCTAACCCACCAAGCGCCACAGCTGCAACATTACTTTTTTTTTTTTTTAAACTAGGTATGTGTGGCGCCTAAATAAATAGGCGCCACACATCCTAATTCCTAATTCAGCTGTGGCGCCTAAGCATTAGGCGCCACAGCTAAAATGGGGCAATTTGTGGCGCCTAATTATTTAGGCGCCACACTTGCCCCTTTTTTTTAAAAAAAAAAAAAATAATTCAAATGGATAGTGTATCTCTTAATTATTTCATTTCCCGCGTAGTGGTCCTGTGTCTGCCCCCCATTCCTTTTCTTTTTGACTACTACTCCACTTTAATTATTTAACTACTCTCTCTTCTATTAAATTACTTTCCCTTTCTCATCTTCTTAGTGGATCCGTCGGCCCCCTCCCTCCATTTCCTATCATCTTCACACTAAAAAACACACCCACACGCTCACTCGTCACTCAAGCTAGCATCACCAACGTGGTCTCCCACTCCTTGCGCTGGTCAATTAATAGATTTGTAAGAAGAAGACTATTTCATTCTAGCTTGCTTTGTTTAAATTTTTTTGCCAACAAGCTTGCGTTTTTTAGTAATCTTTTAATTTACTTAATTAGTTGTTGATGTACTGTGTTCACATATCAAGTTCTTGTATTGTGATATTTTTTATGTTAGTTTTGGAGAGTATTAATGTAAGAACATTATTGTTGGGGAACTTGAATTTTAAATGTGAAAATTATATATATATATATATAATAGGTTAAAATATAAAATAGAAAGATTGACAATTTGTGGAAATGATAAACACGAAAGCCACTCATTTTATCTAAAGCTTCACAATCAGGAAGCATAAAAAAGAGCCACAGGAAAAAAAAAAAAGAAGAAGAAGAAAAAAGAAAAAAAAAGAAAAAAAAAGCGACCCTACTGTGGCGCTTGCTGGAGAAAGCGCCACAGGAGGGGGGCCTCCTGTGGCGCTTGCTGGAGCAAGCGCCACAGTAGGCCCCCCTGCTGTGGCGCTTGCTCCAGCAAGCGCCACAGGAGGCCCCCCTCCTGTGGCACTTCCTCAAACAAGCGCCACAGGAGGGTATTTTTTTTAAAAAAAAAATTTAAAATGTTGTGGCGCTTCCAAACGCCACAGCTTTTTTTAGTGACGTCTAGATATGTGGCACTTCTCTAGCGCCACAGTTAATGCAATTATAAGCGCCACAGCTTTACTTTTTTGTAGTAGTGTTCTGACATCTGAGAAGATATAAAAGGCAAACCCAGGGTTTTGAAGGGAGTGTTTCCAATTTGGAAAGACCGACATAGGCGGCTAGAGAGATGCTGAGAGCTGGGATCTGCTAGAAATCAAGGAGAATCAAGTGGGCTTGAAGATTGGAAGAGATTTCACTCCAGTTTTCTTGATCCTTCTGTATTCAGTCCCTTTCCCCACTGTGATTCTGTTATGGCTACATTTAATCCTGTTATTTGTAATCCGTTTTTTAACATGAGTAGCTAGGTTTTTCATTCTAGGATTGTTCTACACTTTTGTATGGATTAAACTCGAATCCTTCTTCCTCTTCGATAGCTAATGGTATATATGTGTTAATCCTTCCCTGTTTTCACTGATATTCATGAATTGCTAGCACTATGAATAACATGTTCAACTAGATTAAGCTTGAGAGAGTTAATCTAATTGAAGAAAGTGGGTAGAGTTATGCTAGACTTGAAGTTTAAAGAGTTAAATGGATGGTTTGTTAATAACATAGAAATATAGTTATTAACCTAGCATTGTCAAAGTAAGGAGGTTGTTTAATGATTATTTTCCCTTAAATGCAGCAAGAGATTGTGTATCTTAATGGAGAATATATGTTTGGTTATGACTTGAGAGAGCTTAACCAATGGCTATTGAACCTTAGACTGACATATATATATATTCCATAAACAGTAATATCGAAGAGGAAGTAGATTGAGTTTATGATATACAAAGGGAGCGAACAATCCTAGGTTTACTCTACTTGATTGAATTCACAATAAGCATATTCTGTTCAGTATTTTTCCTAGTTGTTATCAGCATATCTTTTAAATTTGTTTTTCTCACACTCAACATTTTGTTTTGATTCAACTTAATCAAACACATCAAGCCCATTGTTTGACTAAATTGTTATTCAAATCCTCGAGGGAACGATCTCACTTATCACTGTATTACTTGACACGATCCGTGCACTTGCGGTTGCGAACAGCAGCATTATATCATGAAGATGAACAAGGAGTAGAAAAAATAACTAGATATACAAGTGGAAAGTTCAATGAATCACAAAGTAGATATCATTCAAATTGGAAATAATTTTTAGCTATAGTAAAAGCTGTAGAAAAATTTGAATTATTCATAGTTAATTCCAGATTTATAATAAAAACTGATAATACTCAAGTAAAACATTGGTCAACAAGAGGTATAAAAAATAATAAATTAAGTAATAAAATGTTGATTAAATGGCAGACTGATATGGCATATTATGATTATGATGTAGAATATATATAGGGAAAAAATAATCTTATTACTGATTATTTGAGCAGATGGAATCAGTAAACAGGTTTGGAACTCATAGTCCTGTAAATCAGAGGAGTAATAATGAAGAATCATCTCCATTGATTAACCAGCTTATAATGAAGACGAATATTCTTGAGATGAATATAAGTTTGTTAAGTAGCTATTAACTTCAGGAAATTCTTGTTAGAATTTCATATTTCATCCTGTTTTACTTTACTATGGGTGCATGAGGGGGCATTTGAGAGGGTTAAAGTGATGAATTGTGTTCTTCTCATGTTATGCACAGCAGAATGAAATTATGGAGGACAGTATTCACTAACTGCTATGAATGTTTAATCATGTGTGCAAGTTCTTTGTGTAAACTGAGACAGATTCAGTCATAGCGAGCCCAGAGGAAGCCACATGCAGTGAGAAGGAGGTGAAGGAAGTTGAAGCTAACAACCATTCAAAGGAAAGGGAAGCTGGGAGGAGAAAAGCAGCACAGAAAGGCGTAGGCCGCGGCCAACCATCTCACGGGCCGCGGCCCAGAAGATCAACAGCAGCACAGAAAGGCGTGGGCCGTGGCCAACCATCTCATGGGCCACGGCCCAGAACAATCAATATGAGGTCAGATACTCATGGGTCGCGGCCCACGGAATAGCGGGCCGCGGCCCACACCCGCAAATGAAGCTGCGCGTTCTGACATCTGAGGAGATATAAAAAGTAAAACCCAGGGTTTTGAGGGGGATTCCCAATTTGGAAAGACTGACAGAGGCGGCTGGAGAGGTGCTGAGAGCTGGGATCTGCTAGAAATCAAGGAGAATCAAGTGGGATTGAAGATTGGAAGAGATTTCACTCCAGTTTTCTTGATCTTTCTGTATTCATTCCCTTTCTCCACTGTGATTCTGTTATGGGTACATTTAATCCTGCTATTTGTAATCCGTTTTTGAACATGAGTAGCTAGGTTTTTCATTCTAGGATTGTTCTACAGTTTTGTATGGATTAAACTCGAATCCTTCTTCCTCTACGTTAGCTAATGGTATATATGTGTTAATTCTTCCCTGTTTTCACTGATATTCATGAATTGCTAGCACTATGAATAACATGTTCAACTAGATTAAGCTTGAGAGAGTTAATCTAATTGAAGAATGTGGGTAGAGTTATGCTAGACTTGAAGTTTAAAGAGTTAAATGGATGGTTTGTTAATAACATAGAGATATAGTTATTAACCTAGCATTGTCCAAGTAAGGAGGTTGTTTAATGATTATTTTCCCTTAAATGCAGCAAGAGATTGTGTATCTTAATGGAGGATAAAAGTTTGGTTATGACTTGAGAGAGCTTAACCAATGGCTATTGAACCTTAGATTGACATATATATATTCCATAAACAGTAATATCGAAGAGGAAGTAGATTGAGTTTATGATATACAAAGGGAGCGAACAATCCTAGGTTTACTCTACTTGATTGAATTAACAATAAGCATATTCTGTTCAATATTTTCCCTAGTTGTTATCAGCATATCTTTTAAATTTGTTTTTCTCACACTCAACATTTTGTTTTGATTCAACTTAATCAAACACATCAAGCCCATTGTTTGACTAAATTGTTACTCAATCCTCGAGGGAACGATCTCACTTATCACTTTATTACTTGACGCGATCCGTGTACTTGCGGTAGCGAACAAGTTTTTGGCGCCGTTGCCGGGGATTGGTTTAACAAATCTTTTAGTTGACCTTAGGCTTATGTTAGTAGATTTCTCTTGATTCTTTAGTTAGAGTTATAATTTGTCTGTCATTGTTTTCTGCATCCAATTTCACTTGTTTTAGCTTGATACTTGCTGGTTTGTTCCTTTTCGCAGGTATCAGTCCAGTTCATGCAACATTTGCAAGAAAACAAATTGATAGTGGTACTTGACGGATTACCGCGCATTGAAGAAGAACCAGAATCAGCAGCAGAATCAGAGTCTGAAACTGAAACAGAATCTGAATTTGAGTCTGAAATTGAAACTGAAGCTGAAACAATGGCGGATGAATATGATAGAGCCACTGTCAATGACTTCGCCAGCAGGAACATGAGAGGAACTCAATCATGCATCCGAATGCTGGAGATGCAAGCACACACTTTTGAGATCAAACCGGTGATGATCACGATGTTACAAATGCATGGGTTGTACCATGGCCTTTATAATGAAGACGCCAACAAGCATCTGATGTATTTCTTGGAGGTGTGTGATTCCTTCAAGCAGAATGGTGTCCCTCAAGATGTGTTGAGGCTACGGCTATTCCCTCTCTCTCTTCAAGGAAAAGCTAGAGATTGGTTCAACAATCTCCCAGAAGGATCCATAACCTCTTGGGCTGATCTTGAAGCAAAATTTAGAGCTCGATTTTTCTCCGATGATAAATCAGTGGAAGCAAGGGATGAGTTTCTAAGTTTTAGACAACTGCCGGATGAGCATTTGTATGCCGCGTGGGAAAGGTACAATATGCTAATGAAACAATGCCCCAATCATGGAGTGGACAAGTGGGTAGTGATCCAAATTTTCGGCACACGATTGAATCCTCAGTCCAAAGCAATGGTGGACTCTATGACTAATGGAGGTTACCAGAATGTGCCTGTCAATGAAGTTTTCAGACTTTTGGATCAATTATCTGCAAACAACACCCAGGGAAATGATAGGAAAACTACCCCAGCCCTACTCAACACAAAAGAAGACCCTTCATCACAAATTGCTACAATTTTGTCCGCTTTGAACAAACGCTTTGATGTCTTAGAGTCTCAAATACACAAGAGCAATGCTCGTGGTGTGCATTCTGTTCAATCCACTCCGATTGTATGTGAGCAATGTAATGATGTCCACATGCCGGACAATTGCCCTCTCTTCATGGGCACTGAATCTGTCAATTATATGGGCAAATTTCAACCTTCTCAAGGTAATCCATACTCACAAACTTACAATCGTGCTTGGAGAGCTCATCCCAACTTCTCTTGGAGTCAAGGTAGCACCTTGAACCCTCCTCATGAGTCTACTTCTGGCACCAAGCCGGTCCCTCCACTGGGTTTTCCAATGCAATCAAGGCAAGCTCCTGTGAAGGAAGAAGAATCCAAGACGGACAAAATGTTGTCCCGTATCTTAACCGAAGTGGAATCTTCAAGAGGTAAGAGTAAGGCTACCTTTTCTCTTCATGAATATGCTATTAAGAACCTGGAAGTTCAAGTGGGGCAACTAGCTATACAAGTAAATGCCATGGCTCGAAACGGTCTCCCAAGTGATACCATCCCTAATCCAAAGAGGGGTGGAAAAGAAGAATGTAAGGCCATTCATTTGAGAAGTGGCAAGGTGCTTCCGAATATGCCTAGCTCGAGCACAACGGGACCAAAGCAAGATGAGCAAGTGGAAATTGAAGTTGACGAGGAGGAAGTCATAACTCCAGAAATTATGGTGGAAGACGAGGAAACTAAAAAGAGAAAGCACTCTGAAGGTGGATTGAATGATGTTGGCAAGAGCAAAAAGAGGGAACAAGAGCTGAATAATGAAAAGAAGAGCAAACCAAGCCCCTCCACTGTCATGCCTCCCTTACCATTTCCTCAAAGATTCAAAAAGAAGGAGGAAGATGCACAATTCAAAAAGTTTGTGAATATGTTTAAGCAATTACATATCAACATTCCTTTTGCTGAAGCTTTAGAGGGGATGCCTAAATATGCCAAGTTCCTAAAGGATGTGTTGTCTAAGAAGAGGTGATTTAATGAATTTGAAACTATGGCTTTAACTGAAGAATGTAGTGCCGTGATCCAAAGGAAGTTACCCACTGAGTTGAAAGACCCGGGTAGTTTCTATATTCCTTGCAACATTGGAACAAACTTCAATGGTAAAGCTCTATGCGACTTGGGTGCTAGCATCAATTTGATGGCCTTGGCTGTTTTTAACTAATTGGGATTAGGAGAGCCAAGACCTACCACAGTGACCCTTCTATTTGCTGACCGGAGTATTTCTAAACCTAGAGGAATCATTGAAGATGTTTTAGTAAAAGTAGACAAGTTCATCTTCCCAGTAGATTTTGTGGTGCTTGATTGTGAGGTTGATTGGAAGATCCCACTCATTTTAGGTCGTCCATTTTTAGCTACAGTAAGAACTCTGATTGATGTGGAGAAGGGGGAAAACACTTTGAGGGTGGACGAAGTAATCTTTAACATGCCAAAAGCTTTAAAGTTCCATCATGATTAAGCTCAATGTTCATTTATGGATATATTGGACTCACTCATTCCTCATGAGTCATATGCTCCAATGATCAAGGACCCTCTAGAGGCATTTCTAATTGGGGAAAAGAGTTTGGATGAATTTGATGAAGAAGCTATTGCAAACCTCTTTCGTATGGAAGCATTCCCTCACTCAAGACAAAGGAATTTTGAGCCACTTGAGCTAGCTGAGGCAATGAGCACTCCTTTGAAGCCCTCTATTGAAGTTCCACCATCTCTTCAGTTGAAGCCCTTACCATCTCATCTTAAGTATGCCTACTTGGGAGATGCCAACACTCTCCCAGTAATTGTGTCTTCTGATCTTTCAAATCTGCAAGAAGAGAAACTCCTACGAGTTTTGAAAGAACACAAGCAAGCCATAGGTTGGACCATAGAGGATATTAAGGGAATCAACCCTTCTATGTGTATGCACAAAATCTTGTTAGAAGATGATCAAAAAACTTCTATTGAGCATCAAAGGCGATTGAATCCAATCATGAAGGAAGTGGTCAAGAAAGAAATACTTAAATGGATCTCTGCTGGAATTGTGTACCCTATCTCTGATAGTTCATGGGTGAGCCCAGTCCAATGTGTCCCTGAGAAGGGTGGCATGACTGTAGTGGCTAACACCTAGAATGAACTAATTCCTACTCGCACGGTGACTGGTTGGCGGGTGTGTATGGATTATCGGAAGCTCAACACAGCTACAAGAAAGGATCATTTTCCTTTGCCATTCATAGATCAAATGTTGAACAAGTTAGCCGGTCAGGCATTCTTTTGTTTCCTTGATGGATATTCCGGTTATAACCAGATTGCCATAGCTCCAGAAGATCAAGAGAAGACTACCTTCACTTGTCCATATGGCACTTTTGCTTTCAGAAGAATGCCCTTTGGACTATGCAATGCACCAGCTACTTTTCAACGGTGTATGATGTCCATTTTTGCTGATATGATTAAGAAAACAATTGAGGTATTCATGGACGATTTTTCCATCTTTGGTCCATCTTTTGAGTCATGTTTGGAGAATTTAGATGCTGTGCTTACAAGGTGTGAAGAGGCAAACTAAATTCTCAATTGGGAGAAATGTCACTTAATGGTGCAAGAAGGCATTGTACTTGGCCATAGAGTGTCCAAGAATGGGTTGGAAGTAGATAGGGCTAAAATTGCTATTATTGAGCAATTACCACCACCTACTAATGTAAAGGGTATCCGAAGCTTTCTTGGACATGCCGGGTTCTATCGGAGGTTTATCAAGGATTTCTCAAAAATTGCCAAACCCCTTTCTAAGCTTTTGGAAAAAGATGTGGAATTCAAGTTTGATGATGAGTGTTTACATGCTTTTGAAGACTTAAAGAAGTGTCTCATTTCAGCTCCTATCTTAGTGGCTCCGGATTGGGTTTTACCTTTCATTATCATGGCTGATGTAAGTGATTACGCCGTTTGGTGCTGTTCTTGGGCAAAAGGCAGAGAAACTCTTTCACCCTATATATTATTCGAGTAAAACTCTTGATGGTGCCCAACTCAATTATACCACCACTGAAAAAGAGTTACTTGCCATAGTTTATGCATGTGAGAAGTTTAGACCGTATATTGTGGGTACCAAGGTTACTGTCTACATCGATCATTCAGCTCTAAAGTACCTACTCACCAAGAAGGATTCTAAGGCTAGACTCATTCGCTGGGTGCTCCTACTTCAAGAGTTTGACTTGAACATAATTGACAGAAAAGGTACAGAGAATCAAGTAGCCGACCACTTATCAAGGCTGAGCACTGAGGCTAAATTTGATGATTCTGACATGATCCAAGCATCATTTCCGGATGAACAGCTGTTCTTTATTGATCATTCATCCACACCATGGTTTGCCAATTTTGTGAATTATTTGGTTTATGGAGTGTTACCTCCGGAGTTCAACTCTCATCAAAAGCGTAAGTTTTTGCATGAAGTGAAGAAGTACTTTTGGGATGAACCTTACTTATTCAAGCGGTGGCCCGACCAACTCATTCGAAGGTGTCTTCCAGAAAATGAACAAGAGTGCATTCTGCACTGTTGTCATTCGTCTGAGTATGGTGGTCATTTTGGAGGAGAGAAAACTGCTGCGAAAGTTATTCAAAGTGGGTTTTATTGGCCTTCTTTATTTAAAGATGCTTATGCTTTTGTCCTCCAATGTGATCGATGCTAAAGAGTGGGGAACATATCCAGAAGGAATGAGATGCCACTGAATAGCATGCTAGAAGTTGAACTCTTCGATGTCTGGGGGATTGATTTCATGGGCCCATTTCCTAAGTCCTTTAACAATGAATACATTTTAGTTGGAGTGGACTATGTATCGAAATGGGTAGAAGCTATGGCATGTGTGACTAATGATGCCAAAACGGTACTGAAGTTCCTCAAGAAGCACATTTTCACAAGGTTTGGCACACCAAGAGCAATTATCAGTGATGGCGGATCACACTTCTGCAATCATCAATTTCAAGCTTTGATGAAAAAATATGGTGTGAGGCACAAAGTAGCATTCCCCTACCAACCTCAAACAAATGGCCAAGCTGAGATTTCCAACCGGGAAATCAAGAACATTCTTGAGAAGATGGTGAACACTACTAGGAAAGACTGGTCTTCCAAGTTAGATGATGCGTTGTGGGCTTATCGAACAGCTTATAAATCACCTATTGGTATGTCTCCATATCGATTAGTGTTTGGAAAAGCATGCCATCTGTCTGTGGAATTGGAACATGGAGCCTATTGGGCTATCAAAAAGCTAAATTTTGATCCGCGAGCTGTGGGAGAAAAGAGGCTACTCCAACTTAATGAGCTGGATGAAATCCGCTTAAATGCTTATGAAAGTTCACGGATTTACAAAGAGAAGACAAAGAGGGATCATGACAGCAAAATCATTCCTAAGAGCTTTGAACCTGGTCAAACTGTCCTTCTTTACAACTCCAAACTGAAGCTCTTTCCCGGAAAGCTTAAGTCCGATGGTCTGGGCCATTCAAGGTGGTTCATGCATCAAAATATGGTGATGTGGAGCTGGAAAATGATAAGGGCGAGAGATTCAAGGCTAATAGTCAACGGTTGAAGCACTATTGGGGAGGAGATATGGATAGGCTAGTATCCACCATCTACTTATCAAATGAAGGGTGGCCAAAGTGAAAAGTCAGGCTAAGGACTATAAACTAAGCGCTTCTTGGGAGGCAACCCAAGTTCTGAACTTAATCTCTTTAGTTTCTTTAATTTTAGCATAATTTAGTAGGTTTATGTTTGGTCTTTTAACTTTTATAAGAAGAAAGGGATTTCAAACTGAAAGCTGTCAAGAGTAAGAGAACTGCAAGGCAAGGGTTGGCATCTGGGCTGGACAAGCATATTCCAGGGAAGTTCTTCAATTCTTTTGAATGTTTGTATATTCTAATGCCTGTGATATGATATGAGAGTTGCAATGAATGTTAGATAAGCAATGTGCATTATCTTTGGCTTCAATCTGTCAAATTGCTTATCACACCTAGAAAACTCTGCATTAACAGGACATCTTGATCATAGGAAATGTGTGGACTAGGGGTGTTGATTGTGTGAGGGTCAATGTGAAAGTGTGGTCTAGTTCTGATAAACTTAATTGAGTTTTTAATGGTTCTGTATACTGTGTTGTCACTGATAAGGCTAGAAATTGCACTCTGGCCGCGGCCAAGAAGATCCTGGGCCACGGCCCAAAGGGGCTCAGAAAGTCTTGGGCCGCGGCCCGTTATTGGTATGCCGTGGCCCATCAATGCCCAAAAATGAGTGTCAGTGGTCAGAAAGTATTAGGCCGCGGCCCGAGGTTATCAGAGAATGGTCAGATAGTTTTGGGCCGTGGCCAGCACACGTTGGGCCGCGGCCCAAGAGCGATAGCAGGGTTTTTAAAAACCCTGCCACGCTCTTATCTCTTCTTATCTGTCTCAACCCAGCAGCCGCCTCCCCTAATTTCTTCCCCTCCCATAGTCGACCCACCTCCCTCGTCCTCCCCCTTCAATTTTTCCCTCCTTCTCTTGTTTCCCTTTCCTCTCCTCTTGGTTCCCCTTTCAATTCTATTGCTGCTATCGCGTGTGGGTGCTGCTATCGCGTATGGGTGCTGTGGGTGTTCTTTTTTACTGCGAAAGAAGCCCTATGGCATCATTTCCCTTTGATTTCCCCTTTAATCCCTCCACTCTCTCCACATCTGAGGTAAAACGGTCTAACTCTTGCTCTTTTACTCACATTTGAGGGTAGTTAGGTTAACCTTGCTATGGGCAGTTAGACATAAGAATAGCAAATCGATTGTAATTGCTAGTTTTGAGGGCAATGTACATGATTTTTAGCGTCTTTCTGTCCTTTTGATAGCAATTGCTACCCTCCATTCATTTTAACTTGCCTTGTGTGCCATTGCCCTATTTTTCTTTGACACTTTGCCTCATTGCAAGTACTGCTACATTGTCTCTGTATCAAATGCATAAACTGTCGAGTGTTGAAATTGATGATCTATCAAGTGATAAGCATTGCTGAGATTTAGGCTTGAAGTGATTTGGGATGTGTTATGGTTTGAATTGCAGGAATATGAGTTCTTATGATTCTAAACTGTGCTGCGGCTACTGATGTTATGTTTAAGCCTATTAAGGCATTCAACTACTTGAGCATCAAGCCGAAGCCGGATGAGCAGGTTCCAGCCTCCCAGCGTACAGCGAACGACCCTTTCTTTCAGCAGGGAGGACCATCTCATCCTCCTCATGACCTTCCATCTCCCCTGGAGCAGGGTGCACCATCCGGTGCCCCTTCCTCTTCCGAGTCTGCTGTCACATTGGATATGATCTTTGCGGCCATTCAGCTCACGGAGGCTACTGCTGCCCAATGCCTCACTTATCTACAGGATCACGGTGTTCGCCTGACTAGGTTAGAGGAGTTATTTACTGCTCATGTACCTCCTGCAGCTCAGGATGGTGGCAATGATGATGACGCGGATGTTGGTGCTGATGGTGGGGATAATGATGCTGAGGGTGATAGCGCTGATGCAGCCGCCAGTGATGATGATGGCGAGGACTAGTTCTCAGTTAGTTGTTGCTGCTAATCTTTACTGTTGTTTTCCATTTCTCTTGGATATGATTCAGACTTTGCTTCAGTACTATTGTTACAGTTGTTCTCCTATTTCCTGACATCAGGATTTTATTGGATATTATGATTTTGATATCTATGGTGTTCACTGTTATACCTATGGATGGTTGTATGCTCCTTTTCATTTCAGGCGCTATCTGTGACACGTGTGTCCTATGACAGTGGGGGCACTGTCTCCCTCAAGTTTGGGGGTACTGATATATTTGCATGCATGTGTTTAAACCTGTGTTGCGCCCTACCTTTGAGCTAAATTTCTGGGAATTGTATTGGATAGCTGATGTGAGTCAAAAACTGGATATTCATGACTGCTTGGTTCTTATTTTACACGAGGGTTGAGAATAATTGATGACATGTATTAATTGTTTTCATTGAAAGACCTTTGAAATTGTATTTGAATTTCTGGGAAGAGATTAGCAGTTCACACACTTTGAGAGCATGAGTGATACTATCTTTGAGCTAAACTCTTTTTACGGAACTGTTTGTTTTTGAGTAAATTGTATGGAAGTGGCTGGTTATGGCGCGTAGAGTTAGCATATGGATCAGTTAAGTTAATGTATTCAAAATAGGTTAAGGTTGAATTAATCTTGGGGGTTGTGCACGAGAGAGGAAAACCTTTGTTGGAAGGATTTTGAGCCTGAGTTTCATTCATTGGAGTGTTTGTGCCATTTATGCTAGTGTACCTCTAGAACTTGTTTAAATTCTTTTTCAAAATCACATATGCATATGGATTAATGAAAATGATAGGGGCATTCGTTTCTAAACCCATTGACCTAAACACAAACCTTGCACATTCACCCTTTGATCACCCCCTTTAAGCCATTTATTTTGTTTCAAAAATCTGACATTTAACAAGTCATGCATGCTGTTGCTCTGCAATTGAATGATACTTAGAAAAGCAGTGAGTTAGCATTTGATTTACTATTTGTTTCAATAGGTGCTTAGTTACGCAATGTACAAAAGAGAAGAAGGAATGAGTAAAAGAAAATCAAAATGTATATGTTGAGAAAAGAAAGAAAGAAAGAAAGAAAGAAAGAAAAGAAAAGAAAAAGAAAAAGAGAGAGATGTCATTATATACGCTTCAGCATGCATGGCACTTGTTCCATTAGTCCTTCCCACTAGACAATTTCCAACATTACAACCCTGGTAAAAGGCCCCCTTGATTCATAAATCTAGGTGTACAAGTGGTGGAGAGAGTAGAATTTCTACAAGCCTATGGCAGGACCTGCTATAAGTGGTACTGAGCGAAATTACCCCTAATTGTGAGAATTAAACACGTAAATCAGTGAGTGTTTTCTTGTGCACACTACTACAAAAAGGGGCTTTAACCTCCCAAATTTGGCACTTTTAACGTCCCAAAACGGGGGGACGTATATGCTGGGGGCGTAGTAAGTTGAGACAAAAGACGTCCCAAATGATAGGGACGCCTAAAGTCTGACTTTAGGCGTCCCAAATTAATATTTGGGACGCCTAAAGTCCCACGCTGGGGGACTTTAGGCGTCCCAAATCTTAATTTGGGACGCCTAAAGTCCCACCCTGTGGGGACTTTTGGCCTCCCAAATCTTAATTTGGGACGCCTAAAGTCCCACCTGGGGGACTTTTGGCCTCCCAAATCTTAATTTGGGACGTCTAAAAGTCAGGTTTTTTTTTTATACCATAATTTACATTCTGTATTACCCAACGAATTGAAACTGCAGAAACAGAATAAAAGATGGATTCATAAACCACACTGTCCGTTACAAACTAGTAAGGACATCCAGCACTACAATCTTTACTATATATACATACAATAACCTTTCATGCAACCTACTACTATATATATCAACAAAAAACAACCAGAAAGTGTCAAAACGCTGTCATCACACAAGTACAAACTGATATAAAATAACAAGTTTACTGATCTATATGTTGAAGAAGATGTCCAGCCAATAGATCTCTGATCAAATCAAGGTCTTCACGTAGGTAGGCATCATCATTATCAAAAATCTGAAAATTAGAAAGTAATAAGCTTTGATGAAATGAATCTCAAGCAAATGAATTAATTAACATTTCGATTAGAACACCAAAAATATTATCATTTGAGAATGAAGAAGCGATTACCTTTTCAAAATCGCTAGTAATTCCACCTTGAGTTATGTTATACATATAAAGTATAACATAATATCCGCATTCAGTGTTGCCAGGTTGCCGAGGGCACTTTTAATCAAAGGGATGCAATTAGTTGTTAAAATCAATAAAGGTATGTCTAAAAGGACCGTCAATGAAACAATTAGGTAGGATCGAATGTACTTACTATGGGATAAAACCACTTTGGCTTTTTAACAACTGCACCCTCGCGTGACCCACCTAGGATTCTATATGTTTGACAAGCACTATCATGAAAAGCAAAATGAACAGAAATTAGAACCATTCATTTATTTTTGTTGTTAATGAAATACAAACAGAATAACTTACGTGTCGAAGACGGATTTTGTCTCTCTGTCTGGCCTGTTACTCAAGGGATCAAACCAATAGACTACGTTGCGGCGGGGACATATAACACACAAAGTCCAGTGGTTTCTTTAACAACATGTACACATTAAAATGAAGTTAGATGAGTGAGAAGACAATTATTTAGTAAACTTCTGAAATTGACAAAATGTAAATACGAACCGTTGGACAATGGGTGCTAGATAACAACGAAGTTTGGTTTGTGCCATTTGGGAGCCGACATAGTGAGTCCTATGCGCCACAGTACAAGTATCCCCCGTCGTATTCGCAGGACATAAGAATCCATACCAATTACTTCTTTCCATGTTTGCGCAGAGATTGTGGAAGGTGCTATAATAGAATTAAAATAAGGAATCAATTCTTGAATGTATGAAAACAAAAAACCACTAAATGAATTCTATGGGAAAATTGAAAAAAAAAAACTTACCGGACTGTAAATTTGACCCAGCCTGCATCTATCTCCTCCAACCTGATAAACTGCTTGAGATCTTTATTGTCAATCGTGTAGGGATACTCCTCTTGGCCCACAATCCCTGGAGGCATCTTCAAGTCAATCTGTTTAATGCCCTTGTAGATCTGTTGCAGCCGTGCTAAGTAGGGCCATTTACTCGCAGCTTCGTCATCCTTTTAGAACATCAAAAAACAAATTGTTATTAGGATGCCAATAGATTTTCAGTAACAGTAAGGTAATTCCTACCATTGGAGGTGTTGCGTCTGAACCAATAAGATTGCGAGGCCAAAGGATGAAAGATCCTATCGCTTGACCTAACGTGCCAACCTCTGGATCAGGAACAGGGATGGCTGTACCTTCTTCCCCCTTTCTAACACTCGTCACATTCACCCTACGATAATCCTCCGGAATTTGCTGATTATGGTGGGTGGTAGCATATGTGTGAATGAGAGCATCAGCAACAACACGCAATAATGGATCATCCAAATAGAGGGTGCAAGGGTCTCCCGACACTGGATTGGGAGAAGGGTCGCCAAGTGGTCCCGATACTGGAGTGGGAGAAGGGTGGCCAAGTGGTTGCTCCAGAGGGTTGTAACTTCCTCTGGTGCTATTGAAGGCCGGGGATTCCTGAGTTCGAGCCTCGTCCCTTGCCCTTTGATGTGCTTCAAACATCTTTGCCATTTCAAGTTGAAGCTCTGGCAACATGTCTTGTCGGAGCTTGTCACGAAGGTTGGCCTCGATCTCTCGTTCGAGCTCCTCTCGAATCTTGGCCACAACGTCCTTACTAGGTCCAGCTTGTGAGGAATAACGTGGCTCTCGTCCAAAATACCTCGCGGCACTAACTCCCCGTGTCTCTCCTCGAACACGACCAAGGTCATCTGCCTTCCCAATAGCCGTTGACAAGATGTCCATCCGTCTACTTGGATTGAATGAACCTTGGCTACTCTGCTCGTCCAGGTCATCCTGTAGCATGCAGTTTATCGTAAATGTATCGAAACCACTCGCGACATGTAAAAAATTAGGTACTTATGGTATAACTACTTACAATCCTCGCAGCAACCTCAGCAACAGTCGGATTGATGTACTTCCCAGCCTTAATCCTCCCTGCTTTCCATTTTTTGTGACGTGGAGGAGGTGCCGGTGGCTGGATAACAACGCTAGGATCAGATTCCGCTGCTTCCTTCATTTTTTGTAACTCTTCTGCCATCATTTGCCGCTCAAGCTTGCGATATCCACCGCGAGACATGAAATATTGATATTTATTTTCTGCTTGCCTCTGGGCATTTGCTGCACTTAATTTCTATGAATGAAAAACGACAAAAAATGAATCAACGATATAAAGTATATGAAATCAACGATATAAGTAGTTCTAAATTATGACAGAAATCTTACCAAAAACTCAGGATCTGCTCGTGATGCCGCAAACAACCTCCAGTCCTCTGGAGATAAATATGTATACTGTGCACATGGATCATTACCCCTAAGGGCCCCTCGAATGTAATGCTTTGTTAGCTTGTTCTTGAAACCTTTCCATCGTACACGAACCTCATCCATCCAGTGCCTATGCATCTCTGTGGTGTCGGGGACATCGTATGTTTGCTGCAAGGTAAAGCATAAGATTATTATGTTTGAAACAATAAGAACAAAGCTACAATGCATCAAAACTTACATACCAAAAGTTGCTGCCAAATCATGTCTTTCGTTTTTGGGGGAACCAATCTCCAATTATCGTAGGTAATGCGCACTTTGCTTCGAGCCAAAAGCCCTATGTAGCTAATGAAGTGGTCTTCCTCAGGACCAATTGGATTCAGATTATGATCGAAGTCTATATGCAGCCTCTCCTGTTGATGTTCATGACATGCAACCAATGCTCCCATCTTTGTACAGCCTCTAACCCTCCTTCTTGCAGGGGGTTCAACTCTAGGAATTTCGTCATTGCTAGAGCTTTCGTCATCTCCACCCCTCTCGTCATCACTAACGTTGTCCATATTCCTGTTAACACAAAAAGCATCATCAGAAACATAAGTAAATTGCAATGAAAACACATGTATATAGTAAGCGGGAAGTAAAACACAGTTCTCATTTATAAATTAAGGTCTTACTCTATATTGTTTCCCATAGTCCTTCACCATGGTCATTTCTTACAGCATATTCGTCATCATCTACCAATTCTACTTCATTTGTTCGAGGTGTAGTTGTTGTGAAAGGTGGTGTGTCATCAAGGTTGAAGGTCGGATCACCATACTTCTGTTTTTTACTTTTAAGGACAATGGACATATTTTTGCTGGCAGGATCGGTGACATAAAACACTTGCTTCGCCTGGCTTGCTAAAATGAAGGGCTCTTCTCTATAGCCAACTCTTCGAAGATCGACTGAGACAAATCCATATTGTTTATCTATTACCACGGCATTGTTGCTAACCCACTTACATTTAAATAAAGCAACTTTGAACTTGTTGTACGTCATCTCCCATATTTCTTCTATAACTCCATAATAGGCCATAGACGCTAATATGGGGTTTTTGTCTCTCGAACTGGAAAAGTGCATAGATTCAGCTTCTACCATAACCCCACTATTTTGCATGGTACTTTTGTCATCTTGCGCTTTGGTATAGAAAGAATAGCCATTTATATCATAACCGGTCCAAGTAATGACCTGAAACGAAGGCCCCCAAGCTAGCCACTCGATTGTCTCAGACACACCGATCTCGTGCAAAACCTTTTCCTCGAACCACTGCATGAATGTCTTGTTTTGCTCAATAGCAATCTGCATATCATTCTTCCTTGGATTCTTGTTCTTCAAAGTGTTTCTGTGTTCATTTATGTAAGGTTGAACTTCTTCCATATTATTCAGGATATACAAGTGGGCTTGCAACACCTCTTCACGAGGAACATTCTTCACTTTCAGTCCTCGTGTTCCCTTGCTTCTCCCTTCTTCATGCCGAGATTGTTCCTTCTTCCCTGACATATAATCTTTGCAAAACTCCATAGCCTCCTCAACTACATATCTTTCTACTATTGAGGCTTCTGGTCGATAAGGATTTTTAGAATACCCTTTTAAGATCTTCATGTATCGCTCGAAAGGGTACATCCACCTCAGGTAAACTGGACCGCATAGCCTTACCTCCCTCACCAAATGACCTACCAAATGCACCATTATATCAAAAAATGAAGGCGGAAAGTGCATCTCTAGTTGTGACAAAATAATGTAACCCTCATTTTCTAGTTCATCCAACTTTTCAGTGTCAATGACTTTGTTACAGATAGCATTGAAGAAAACGCACAATCTTGTCACTGTGTTTCGTACTTCATCTTTCATTATGCCTCTAATAGCTACTGGTAATAGTTGTTGCATCAACACATGATAATCATGGGACTTCATTCCCACTAACTTCAAATCGTCCATTGAGACACATCTTCTCACATTCGAGGAATACCCTTGCGGCACCTTCATTTCATGCAAACACCCACACAAACTTCTTTTCTCTGCTTTTGATAGTGTATGCGCTGCTGGCTCCATGTATGCCCTCCTACCATCATCTCTTAGTTGTGGATGTAACCGTTCTCTTATTCCCATATCGACAAGGTCTAATCTCGCATTAATCCCATCCTTAGTCTTCCCTGGTATGTGCAAAAGCGTACTGATAAGGCTATCACAAACATTCTTCTCCACATGCATCACATCAATACTGTGTCTCACGTCTAGCGAACGCCAATATGGAAGATCAAAGAAAATGGATCTCTTCTTCCATATGTTCTTCTCACCCGCGACCCTCTGATTCTTACCAAAAGTGACATGGATACGTTCCACTCGACTGTGGACTTCCTCTCCGGTTAGTGACTTTGGAGCCATTCCATGCTCCGGTAAGCCGTTAAACCGCTTTCTTAGCCTACGATACGGGTGGAACCGATGAAGAAACCTCCTGTGGCCAAGGTAGACAGTTTTTCTTCCATGCTTTAGTTGTTGGAAGTGTGTGTCTGCTTCACATATTGGGCATGCTTTGTGACCCTTCACGCTGTACCCTGACAAGTTTCCGTACGCAGGGAAGTCGTTTATCGTTGTGAAAATCAGTGCACGTAGCTTGAAAGACTCCTTCTTATAAGCATCAAACACATCTATGCCTTCCTCCCATAACTTCTTCAAGTCCTCAATCAAAGGCGCCAAATAGACATCAATATCGTTCCCTGGCTGTTTTGGTCCAGAAATCATCATAGATAGCATCATATACTTACGTTTCATACATAGCCAGGGAGACAAGTTGTATATTACAAGGAGAACCGGCCACGCACTATGTGTGCTAGTAAGAGTTCTATACGGATTGATGCCGTCTGTACAAAGCCCAAGCCGTAGGTTTCTCGGCTCGCTGCCAAATTGAGGGAAGATTTCATCTATTTTTTTCTATTGTGGAGAGTCAGCTGGGTGCCGAAGATATTTCCCATCAGATGTTCTCTCATCAGAGTGCCATCTCAACTTCTTCGCTTTTGTTGCACTCGCAAACAAACGTTTAAAACGTGGTATTATTGGAAGATACCACATAACCTTTAAAGGTTTCCTTTTACTTGTCACATCACCACAACCACCATCTTTTTTCACTTTGTATCATGCAGTTTTACACTTAGGACACTCACTAAGACCTCCGTACTCATTTCTGTACAGTACGCAGTCATTAGGGCAAGCATGTATCTTCTTATACTCCATACCCATTGTAGACAGGATTTTCTTGGCCTCATACATACGATTTGGAAGTACATTATCCTCCGGAAACATATCACACAATAGTTCAAGTAGCAATGTGAAACTACTATCGGTCCACCCACAAGTTGCCTTTAAGTTAACCAAATGTAATGTTCCTGTCAGCCGCGTGTACTTACTACCACTGTACAATGGTGTCTCTGCATCACTCCGCAGGCTGTCATACTCCTGCGACTGCGCAAAGGATTCTGCCTCAACATCGTTAATCATTCTCTCCATTCTATCTTCATCTATGACATCCACAGCTTCCTTCTTGTGTGACGGACAATCAGTTACTTCCTCACCATGCCATATCCACCTTGTGTATCGCAGATTTATTCCATCACAAAGTAGGTGATCCTTTATGACATCAACATCCCGTCTACTCTCATTCAAACAATTGACACAAGGACAAAAATACTTCCCATTTCTTGCAGGAGCATTCTTTTTAGCGAATTCAATAAATTCGTCCACCCCTTTCTCATATTCTTCACTAGTTCTCAAAGCATTCATCCAACTATGATCCATTTTGTTACCACCTAAGGCATTACCAAATTACATTCACACGTTTAGTACAATTCTCAACGACATATGATGGGATTGCCTAATTAAGTTATTGCCCCCTCCTAGCCTCATCTCTCCTAGATAACAATCATTTAATGAATATTGTGGGGGAGGCTACACTACTACAGAATTGAGATATAACCACCCCAAAAGACGTCCCAAATTGAAAATTGGGTGGTTAAAAAGATAGGCGGTGGCATTTTCGTAATTATATATATGTAGGGGAATTATATAAGAACCTCTCCAAAAAACTGGCACGGCACAATTGCACCCTATCACTATTTTCTATTAATTAATGAAGAGTAAATATCAATTAATAAGTATTTGACAATATTCTGGCAAAAAAAAGTATTTGACAATAATTTTTCATTTATTTGAAATTATAAATAATGCTTAAACTTACATGCATGAATATGAATTTAATTTTATTATCTAATTTGAGTAGAATATTAATTAAACTTACATGTATGAATATGAAAATGTAATAAATTATAAATATTGATCTCTCTGTGAAATCACGAATGGTATAAATTCAAAACTTCATTAAAATCATTTATTACATTTTCATGCCTTGTGTTAATATTGCAATGCTTTTCTCTACGTAGCTTTTACATATTTTTTATAAAAGAAAGTTTGCAAGCTAAGTGAGACGAAGAAGACACTACAACTCTTGAAATATTTGTATTCAACATCCATATTACCTCACATGTCTCTCTACTTCTTACAGCAACATATTGTAATGAATTTAAAAAGGAATTTAGCAACGTGTAAATGCATAACATGTTATAAGCTAAGGGGTCCTATAACAGGGGAGTCTTCTTAATAGATAAGCACAATCTCAACCATTTATATATAAGCAATATATAATAATCACAATCTCAACCATTTAATTTATATTTCAAAAACAAAATATAACATTCTGTTACAAAAAAAAAAAAAAAAAAATTAAAAACGAAGAAATAACCAACCTGATCAGCTAGCTAGTATGTTGGAGAGGTAGATGGAGATCCACGGTGGTGTGTGCACAACAATGGAGCGACCAAGGTGGAGGAGAGAGCAAAGAAACAAAGAGGAAGAAGAAGGGAGGAGTTCAACGACGGTGTTAAAGTTGTGGGTGAGGAATTGAACAAGGGAGGAGGAGAGAGCAAAGATCCACGGTTGAACAAGGGAGAAGGGAGGAGTTGAAGCAAAAAAACTCTAGGAGGGGCCGATGGTGTGGGTGGGGAGAGGAGGAAGAAGAGTTTTGTGGGTGAGGAATTGAAGAAAGAAAACCAGAGGAGGGAGGCCGACGGTGTGGGGGAGAGGAGGAAGAAGAGTAAAGTTGTGGGTGGGTGAGAGGAGATGGGTGTGATAGACCGCATGTCAGACAAGTGTCTGACATGCAACGCCTTTAGGCGTCCCAAATGGCATTTGGGACGCCTAAAGTCCTAGTTTAGGCGTCCCAAATCCATTTGGGACGCCTAAAGTAGGACTTTAGGCGTCCCAAATGGCATTTGGGACGCCTAAAGTAGGACTTTAGGCGTCCCAAATGGCATTTGGGACGCCTAAAGTCCTACTTTAGGCGTCCCAAATGACATTTGGGACGCCTAAACCTAGCTCCAGGCGCTAAAAAAAATTTCATAAATTTATATTTCGCGCCATGAAGCACATTAGACGTCCCAAATTTTAATTTGGGACGCCTAAAGGTTCCCCTACATATATATAATTACGAAAATGCCACCGCCTATCTTTTTAACTACCCAATTTTCAATTTGGGACGTCTTTTGGGGTGGTTATATCTCAATTCTGTAGTAGTGGCACATAACTTTGGTTGATTGAGCTTTGGCCTAATTCCTTTGCATTGCCTCAAACTGAACTTTGTGTTAGCTCCAAGCGAGAACAATGAACAATTCCATGCAAACCTAAAGTTCCAGTGGCACTGAAGGTGTGTGAATTGAGTTGTAAGTAAAAGGAAATAGAATGCAAAGGATTAAGTCTAGATAATGAGACCGAATCATACATGTTGAAATGTTGTTTATGATCTTGATAAAAGTAGGTCGATTGTTAGTCAACTCTTGTTGAACATACACTCAGTTAAAAATTACTATGGAATTAGTTTTTTTTGTAAACTATGAACCAATCATGCATGTATTTTTGGTGACATGAGTAGCTTAAGAGAAGAGAGGGTCATGCATGAGCACTATGTTTGAGATTAATTTAATTTGACTTCTGGAAAATGATTGAGTTTACTCGGGGACGAGCAAAAGTTCAAGTTTGGGGGTGTGTTAACTTCAGGAAATTCTTGTTAGAATTTCATATTTCATCTTGTTTTACTTCACTATGGGTGCATGAGCGGGCATTTGAGAGGGTTAAAGTGATGAATTGTGTTCTTCTCATGTTATGCACAGCAGAATGAAATTATGGAGGACAGTATTCACTAACTGCTATGAATGTTTAATCATGTGTGCAAGTTCTTTGTGAAAACTGAGACAGATTCAGTCATAGCGAGCCTAGAGGAAGCCACATGCAGTGAGAAGGAGGTGAAGGAAGTTGAAGCTAACAACCATTCAAAGGAAAGGCAAGCTGGGAGGAGAACAGCAGCACAAAAAGGCGTGGGCCGCGGCCCAGAAGATCAACAGCAGCACAGAAAGGCGTAGGCCGCGGCCAACCATCTCATGGGCCGCGGCCCAGAAGAATCAACATGAGGTCAGATACTCATGGGCCGCGGCCCACCCCTGCAAATGAAGCTGCGTGTTCTGACATCTGAGGAGATATAAAAAGCAAAACCCAGGGTTTTGAGGGGGATTCCCAATTTGGAAAGACTGACAGAGGCGGCTGGAGATGTGCTGAGAGCTGGGATCTGCTAGAAATCAAGGAGAATCAAGTGGGATTGAAGATTGGAAGAGATTTCACTCCAGTTTTCTTGATCTTTCTGTATTCATTCCCTTTCTCCACTATGATTATGTTATGGCTACATTTAATCCTGCTATTTGTAATCCGGTTTTGAACATGAGTAGCTAGGTTTTTCATTCTAGGATTGTTCTACACTTTTGCATGGATTAAACTCGAATCCTTCTTCCTCTTCGTTAGCTAATGGTATATATGTGTTAATTCTTCCTTGTTTTCACTGATATTCATGAATTGCTAGCACTATGAATAACATGTTCAACTAGATTAAGCTTGAGAGAGTTAATCTAATTGAAGAACGTGGGTAGAGTTATGCTATATTTGAAGTTTAAAGAGTTAAATGGATGGTTTGTTAATAACATAGAGATATAGTTATTAACCTAGCATTGTCAAAGTAAGGAGGCTTTTAATGATTATTTTCCCTTAAATGCAGCAAGAGATTGTGTATCTTAATGGAGGATAAAAGTTTGGTTATGACTTGAGAGAGCTTAACCAATGGCTATTGAACCTTAGACTGACATATATATATTCCATGAGAGGTAATATTGAAGAGGAAGTAGGTTGAGTTTATGATATACAAAGGGAACGAACAATCCTAGGTTTACTCTAATTGATTGAATTTACAAGAAGCATATTTCGTTCAGTACTTTTTAGTCGTTATCAACATATCTTCTGAATCTGTTTTTCTCACACTCAACATTTTGTTTTGATTCAACTTAATCAAACACATCAAGCCCATTGTTTGACTAAATTGTTACTCAAATCCTCGAGGGAACGATCTCACTTATCACTTTATTACTTGACGCGATCCGTGCACTTGTGGTAGCGAACAGTAGCCAAGTAAGTACTAGTATACAAGGGTTATCAAGCTCTGTTGTTAAAAAGATGAATAAAGTATATTCAAATAAGGAATCTACAAGACCAGTTGTAAGGACAAATGTCCAGATGAGTAATGAAACTAACAAGGGCAAAGAAGCAATAATTGCTAGCCCAGTAACACCTGTAAAAGAGTCATTCACCCTTGGTGGGTCATCTACTCGCCCAAGCCAACAAATAATGGAGTCATTAGGACTCAACCCAACACCTGCAAAGCAAAAAGAAACCATCTCTTTTTCCTAAAAAATAAGCCAGCAATCCCAAGAAAAAGAAAAAGAAAAAGCCCAGTCCAAAAAATCTAATCCATCACCAAGTTCAAATTTTAACCTAGTTTTTAATATACCATAGTAGTATAATTATTATAAGCTCATAGTCAAGAAGCTTAATCAATTAGTTCTCAATCATAAGACCATTAATCATGTTTCCCATTATGCATTCAATAAAGCCATCATATATCCAGGAACCCCAGCAAGTATTGTAAAGATTCTGTATAATTTTGTTTTGCTTCAAAGCATATATCCATCTCCATCTATGGAGGAAGTAGCTGAGCTACCTCAAATTATAAAAGCCTATATCCAGTCTTATTTTAAAATTGTAACACGGCATTAAGTATTTGTAAGGTGTTATTCAACTATTGTAGAAATAACACCATATAAGTTTTATGTACCTATTAATCTTCTTACATTAGGAACTACTAAGAAACCCTTGGAATACAAGCCAGAGATTAAAGAAGATATTGAAGACGATGAAGAATTCTAGTTAAGAGTATCAAATAAAAGAGCCCAAGATTATCATATCATATTCCTGGAGATTAATAGAATTTCGACCTCAGAAAAAGAAGAATGTCTATGGGTATATAAGACGAGCAATTATACTTGTACATATTCCCTTAGAAATAAGCTCAATAACGAAAGACTATTCAGCCTCTGGTATGATAAGATCAACAAAAACAAGATGGAAAATACTGAAGACACTCCAAGAAAAATATGCCAAATATTGGAAAGCTATCCAAATCATGAGTGCCAGATATGTAAAGAACAAGACATAATAGAACAGAGTCCGAACATCCTGCTAGACCCAAGTTTACTGTAAGGAGTGTTGGCAAGAATCGTTGGCATAAGAAGACAAAAGGAGAAAAGATGATGAAAAGAAAAAGAAGAAAAGTGGGGGACAAAAGTAGATTCCCTCCGATGAAGTAAATATAAGAAAAGATGTAAAGTAAACTGTGGTTAGCATAACCATGGTGGAAATGTAATCAGAGTAGGGATGCCAACTCTATAAAGCCCTGTAATCAGAATTTGAAATCAATCGAATGAGAAATACGTCTTTTTCGAACTCTCAAATTCTTTCATATATTTCTGAAATTTGTGAGCAGCTTTTTCAAGTTACAACTTTGGTGATTTGCAATCCGGCATTTAATACAATATTATTGAAGACGAATAACATATGACTGGCTAAATTCTTATTAGGAATTCAGGAGGAAGTATTATCTAATACCCATTTGTGATGATCCTATAAAGGAATTCACTGGGTGAGTATGATTCCATATTATTAGTAGATTTTAAATATGAAAAAAGAGGTTACGCGCTCTGTAGGAAACGAAGGAAGGCTGTATTGAGATAACTTAAAGGAGGAAGCACTACAATAAAAAAGACTTCCGTCGCCGCTGAAAGTCTTTCAGCGGTGACAAAAAGTCACCGCCTATGCGACTGTCGCTGAAAGTTAAATTGTCGCCGCTGAAGGTGACTTTCAGCGGTGACTTTTATGTCGCCGCTGAAGTTATACTTTCAGCGGCGACATTGAAGGTGACTTTCAGCGGTGACTTTTGTGTCGCCGCTGAAGTTATAGTTTCAGCGGCGACAAAATTCGCCGCTGAAGGTGACTTTCAAAAAAAGTCGCCGCTGAAAGTGTTACTTTTTTTTAAAAAAAAAATCAAAAAATTAAATTTTTTATTAAAAAAATTTGAATTTTTTTAAAAAATTTAATTTACAATTGCCACGTGTGTCCTCCCCGTGCTACCACGTGTTGCCTCCCCGTGCTGTCACGTGTCACCTCCCCGTGCTGCAACGTGTAGCCTCGCCATGCTGCAACGTGTTGCCTCCTCATAATTCCTCAAAGTGATTCTCCTCCAGTTCGAACCCATGACCTCAGGGAGCCGATGCCTTCGCGCGCGAGTCTTTGCCAGTTGCGCCGAAATGAACCTATGTCATATTATTACATATTATTATATATATAATATTATCATATATATAAACATACATACATATAATTAATTATTATTTAAATATAATATTATTAAAAATAATTAAAAATTAAATAAAAATGAAAAAACATATTTATGTATTTAAATTAAAAAATTTTTAAATTAAAATTACTTAATAAATAATAATTTAATATCATAAATATTATTTTTAATATAAATTATAAATATAATATTAATAAATAATAATATAATTTAATAATTAAGGTTAAATAGAATTATTTAATAATTAATAGTTAAATTTTATAAATATTATTTTTGAAAAATATTAATAAAAAAAATATGAAATTGACTTTCAGCGGCGACTTTTAATAGTCGCCGGTGAAAGTGTTTTAAAAATTTTTTGTTTTTTTTTTTAATTTCAAATAAAACTTTCAGCGATGACACTAAAGTCGCCGCTGAAACTCACTTTCAGGGTGACTTTTAATAGTCGCCGCTGAAAGTATTTTAAATTTTTTTTAAAATTTCAAGCGACACTTTCAGCGGCGACACTAAAGTCGCCGCTGAAACACACTTTCAGTGGCGACAACACAATGTCGCCGCTGAAAGTCTGACTTTCAGCGGCGACATTAAAAGTCGCCGCCAAATGTCGCCGCTGAAAGTGATTTTTTTTGTAGTGAAGGTCTGAGTTCCTAAGAGGACGCTCTGTAAAAGATTTCTTGTATGCAAGAGGACATGATTCCTTTCATAACTCGGGTTATTTTTTGTCAAACCACTTCTTTTCTCAAATTTATGTTATACTGATCTTGGATCAATCATGCTCCCCAGTAAGTCACTTTTTTGCCAAGAAATCTCATGGAAAATAATTGGCTTCACTTTGCGGATAGAGTTGTTCAAAGTTGAAACTGTACTAACATTCCACTTATTTTGAAGTTAGACTCAACGTACTTTTAGGAAAGTGTAATAATCACTTACCTTGTAGTATAAGTTACATCAATTAACTTTTTTATTTCAGACAAAGTTTTTTTTTCCCCATGAAATTTTAGACAAAGTTAGAACATATGAATGTTATAAGTAGAAGAATTTAAAGAAAAAAATTTTAAAATCAAAATATAATGCATAATATATTATAAGTTGTACATATTATTTTTTTAATTCAAAGCACAAACTTAGGGAGGAAAAAAAAGCAAAAGTGATTAAAAGGTTATTATCATGCAATCCTAATAGACACTAAGGCATAGTAAAAAGTACTAGCTTAAAATATAATTTTGCTAGTCTAAAGTTGTGTATAATTACTTATAGGGTTTGCATCTAGCAGGAGGAGTTATTCTTCACAACGTAATTCGAATCCCTAGTGAAAGAGGAGCTCAGATTTAGTGTTTGTTAGTAACAATAAGTTTTATCTCACTGGATGAGGTTAGCTGTATGAGGTGCATGGTTGCATTGTGTTCTAACAACAACCACATTTTTTCATAGATTGTTAACCAAAAAGTCTCATTTAATGATTTCATTGAGCGTTCTTTTCAAGTTTCCTCTAGTTGCTTTAAATGACTCCATATTGTCTGATCTACACTATTCATCGATGCCTCTAACAGCCTTCTTTTTACATGGATGAATGATTAGCGGACTTTTTCGTCTCTTAGCCTTGGGGTCCATAATCAAAAATTAACCAAGGATTGCGTATAGGCAAACCTAGGATCGTTATCTCTCCTCAAGGAGCCTTTTATTGAATCCTAAGTAATCTAATATGCCAAGAAAATACAATGAAACAAGGGGAAATAGATTTTTTGATTTTCAAATTAAGTGCTAAAAGAAAATGCAATCTAATTAAATGCTAGACTAATATTTTTTTGGTATTTTCATAAAAAGTGCAGAATGAGTGTATGGAATGGTATAGAGTGGAAAGTTTGAATAATGAATACTCTTGGTAATGAAGAAAATACCTATCCTTGCTCAAAGAGATTATAGGAGTTAAAAATTCATCAAGTCTTAAGAATAACCTCAAAATAACAGTCGAGTTCAATAATCCTAATTAATAGTAACTCCTACAAACATAGCTAACTACTATCTCTTGAGATATTGTTAAAAACCGCTTAATGTGCGATTGAAATGGATAACTATAACTTGTTTCCTTTTAATATGAATATGATAACACGACACTCAATTGATCCAATTTAATTATACAATCCAACAGTAACATTTAGAAAGCACAATATCTTTGAATCAATAAGGAAATGCAAATATATAAATCCCACAAGCTATAAAAATCCAATCCAATCACAAATATCAAACCAACAGAGACAATTAACATCAATCTCAGTTCCATAATCATATACAATAATTCCTAAAATCAGGCAATTTAAATATATAATGCTAGACAAATGGAATCATAGAAAAACTCTCTAGTCCAATAAGCTGAAGCACAAATCATCATCACCAAGAAGCAAAGGAATCAGCCTCTCATTGCCTCAAAATAATCTCATATTAGAATCTGAGCACTCGCCGGAAAATTCATGAGCTCCCAGATTCTGGAAATTCACTTCACCGGAATCTGACAATTCTGGCCGGAAAACACAAACACTTGCCGGAAATCTATGGCTCTCACCGGAGTTTGGTTTCTCAAAGCTGTGGTGTGCTTAATGATGGTGGAAGCTGGTAGTGCAGTGAGAACGAAGGAGGTTCTGCACTGTGGGCGAAGAGGACAAAGAGATGGTGGTGACAGAATCCCGATGGTGAAGGTCCGATGCTGTGAATCTGAGGTCTCCTGCGACTTTGAGAATGAGAAGGTGGTGCGGTGCTTAAAGCTCTGTTTCCCTCTCTTGCTCGCGTCTCAGCCCCAGCAGAAGTAGGTTCAAAGCGCCAGTTCTGTTTTGAGGTTCTCTGCAGCTCCAAATCCCAGCTCGGGTCTATCACGTTGTCCCGGCGAAGGAGCAGATGTGTGATGCGTGAGAAGTGGTGGTTATAGCTCGCCAGCGACGGTGAAGAAGATGAACGACGGAGGTGCTCACTTGGCCTAAGCTCCCGCGGAGGCCCCAAGCTCTCTATTTTGGATCTATTTTGAACAAAACTTTCAGCTTTTTTTCTTGCGTCTGGGTCGTAGCTCTCCGATAAGTGGTGGCCGTGCAGTGGAGAGAAGGAGACGCAGGTGGTGGTGATGGCGGTCTCCTTGATATATCCCGATTTTATCATAATATTTAATATCATATTTAGGGATTTTATCATTAATTTTTGGGTTAAATAGCATTTATTATGATTAAATTGAATTAAAGATGATTGTGTGAAAATAAATCTTAAAAGCATATATTTGTTATAATCTTGTAATTACTTTTTAAAATTTGAATTTTGAATAAAGATATTACAAGATATTGATCTGAATTGTAGGTCACATTGGAAAAGGAGGAGCTGAGGGACTAAATTGTAAAGATTTTCAAGGACTGCAACAGAAAATAAAATTCTACATGTGGCTACAAGGCAATTCTGACAGAAAAAGGGCACTTTTCTGTAATATTGGCTGTCACTTTCAGAGAGGAAAATATCAGAGACAATTACAGAGAAGGACCCTGAAATTAAACAATACCAGATGGGTCCCAAAATACGCACATCACCGCTGGAACTGATTCATTTGCTCTCAGTGAATATTACAAAACAGGACCCCGAAGTTATAAAATGTTATTTTGGTCTAAAAATCCGAAATTGACGCTGCAGCCTCTGGAATTGATTTTTTTCGAAGTCTCACACAGGTTATTGGAAAAAAATCAGATCTAAATATTTCCTGGAAGATTATATCCCAAATTAAAAGGGGGTTTTGACCTAGATTTCAAGGAAAAAAAAAGGAAACTAATAAAAGAATTTGAGGGGAGCCAGATACAAGAACCACGGGGCGGCAGACCCGAAAAAAAAGAAAAAAAACCAGAGAAGACGTGCACAGCTGAGCAGACGAGACGCACCAGAACCTTGGGGAGACAGACGCACAGCCACATACGACACAGAGCAGAGACGCACAGACGGCAGCACCAGCCAAGACGCACCAGAACTTAGAACCAGACGTGGTGGCAAAGCTAGAGAAGGAGAACAAATATCAAGATTCACCAATAACACCTCTCTTCTTCTCCTTTCATCTTAATTTCATGGATTCTTGGTCCCTTCAAAGAGTTGCAGCGGTGATGAATTTTATGATGAGAGGCTAAATTCCTTCTTGCTTCTTGGAGATGGGAGATTGGTTTGAGCTCCAGAGATACATTCAGGGGAGTTATTTGTTTTAGTCTTTTTATTTAACTATGTAACAGATTTCCTGAGTTAGGATTTTCTTTTGTTATGTGGTTAATTTACTGAGATTGCGAGTTGTTTATCTTAGTTTGGATTGAACAATTGTGATTTAAATTGGATTATGTGATTTGAGATTTAAATTTCTATATTCCCTTTTTGGATTAATGTGGTTGTTTATTCTTTCATAGTTTGAATGAATTTTATGACTGCTTAGATCTTGTTTGAATATCTCAGTTGAGTGTTCATTGTATAGAGGAACAAGTCGCATGAATCCAATCCTAAATTGCACACTAAGTGGTATTTAATAGTGTATTAAGAGGTAATTATCTAGCTAGAGTTCTAGGGGTAATCACCAATTAATATACTAGACTTAACGAGTTGTTAAGGTTTAATTTTTGACTTAGTGAGTGTTTAATTCCCAATTCAATTTGAGCAAGGATAACCTATATTCCATTTTTCCAAGAAGCATTCATCATTAATTTGTTTAAATCTCAATTTCATTAATTATTTCAACAATTTCTCAAAAATCCAAAAAATAGTAGTTTAGGTTATTTTCCATTATTAAAAAGAAAAAGAAAATCAATTTAAAACCCATCTTAATATTTTTGCCACTTAGTTTAGATTAGGAATTAAATAAAAGGCTCCTCAAGAGAATACGACCCGAGTTGTGCCCTTCACTGCATAATTTGGTTTATTTTGATTTAACCTGAGGCGACTAAAGGCTTTAAATCAATGGCGCCGTTGCCGGGGAGTCAATTTATTTGACTCCTTGTTTAACTAAGTGTCAATTTTTTTTTTAAAAAAAAAAAGAATTTCTTTGGGTTAATCTTTTGTGTGCCTTTTAGTTAGTTAGTTAGTTAGTTATAGTTTCTTGTATTCATTCATCATATAGGTTTTAGTTTGCATTTGCATCACATATCATACATTTTGCATATTTTGGTTGAATTTTGTGTGCATGCCCCGAGGTAAAAAAGTTGTACCTAGTGATCTTGATCTTGACATAACTTTAAAACAGCTTAGGGAACAACTAAAAAAGAGTAAAGGAAAAGGAACAAGGAGCACTAGTAAAAATCCCTTAGGACATCACATATCTGCTGAACCTAGTGCCTTTAGGGAACTTCATTCTGAAATAGGTGATCAATTTAATCAAACTTTAGATATGGAACGCCATAATGAGGATGAAGAGGAAAATAATGGTATTCCACATAGAGGAGGTGAGGATGAAGGAGAAAATAATGGGGTTCCACATAGAAGAACAATTAGGGAAGTCACCACTTCTGGTATTGATTTAAATCATCTTGCTAATGCTGGACCTAACATGAATGCTGATTTTGAGATTAAAGGTTTATTGATCAATTCACTACCTAAGTTTCATGGTTTGTCTGCAGAGGATCCATATCTACATCTAAGGGAGCTCTACTTGAATTGTTCGAGTATGAAGCCAGTTAGAGCTTCTGTGGAAGACGTCATGTGGAAAGTCTTTCACCACTCATTGGAAGGCAAGGCAAAGGAATGGTACATGAGCTTACCAAGACATGTAGCTGATGCATATCAAAGTTGGCAAAACTTGCAAAAAGCTTTTCTTGAGAAGTACTTTCCTGCATCTCGAACTTCTGCTATGAGAAAGGAGATCAATTCAATTCTCCAAGATCCAGATGAGACTTTATATGAGTATTGGAACCGTTTTCAAGATCTTTTGGCTCGGTGCCCACATCACCAGATTCCTGATGAGCAGTTGGCTCAAACTTTCTATGACGGTTTGAAAGAGAAAGATCAAGACAAGATTGATGCAGCTGCTGGTGGTGCTATCATTGATTTCACTGCTCCTGAAGCTTGGGAATTGATCAAGAAGATGGCCCTAGCTAAGCAAACCTATGGGGAACCAAGAAGAAATTCTAGAGGAGTTTATCATGTTAACTCTTCACCTCTACACATTCCTCAGCTTGACACCTTCACCGCTCAAATTTCTGCTTTGATGACAAAGTAAGATCGAATTGCTTCTAAACCATCCATTCAAGAAGAAGTAAATTCAGTAGGCAAGGAATTGACAGCCCCAAGTTGTGATGTTTGTGGCTCATCTATGCACATCTCATGCAATTGTCCATCTCGTTATGAACAGGTCTCTGCAATGTATCAAGGCCGCCCTAACAATCCCAAATGGGATCCCTACTCAAATACATATAATGAAGGGTGGAGGCAAAATCCTAAATTTAGTTGGAGAGACAATGATAATAGAAGACAAAATCTCTTTCAACAAGGAAATATTGGAGCTGGTGTCTCTTCTAACCAGTTTCAAGAATCTTTAAAGATGGTCATTCCACTCCAAGATAACACGCTTTCCCAACCAAAGAGTGATGAGACCAACCAACTGTTGAAGAGTATGGCTGCTCAACTTACTAATATGGACAATAGGATGAAGGAAGATAAGGCTTTAAATGATAGTCAATTCTCATCTATTGCCACAATCCTACAGCAAATGCAAGGTGATAGAGCAAGTAACAACAACCAAATGGCAAATATTTGCAAGAAGTTGGAAGAGTTAGAAATGAAGAATAACACGGTGCAATCTCACTTGACTCAAGTTTCCAACACTCTTAATGACTTGCAAGCTAAGAATGGAAGTGGTTTACCTTCTACCACTGTAATTAATCCTAAATCTATCAATGCCATTGAGTTAAGAAGTGGCAAGATAGTGCATTTCCCAGGAGATAGTGAAGACCATGTGGATGAAGAGATAGAAGCTGAGAGTCCACCCTTAAGCCCTATGAAAGTAGGTGATTCTGAAAGCATCAAAGAGAAAGAGATCTTAGGGAAGAAGAATGGCAAGGAAGTTGAGCAACCTCAAGTGGCGGAGCAACCACTTCTGGAAGAGGTCAATGAGAAAGCTCAATACACACATGAGAAGGGCGAATCAAGCATGCAAGGAGCCTTAATGCAAAATGGTAAGGAGGTAAAAATTTTTGATATTCCTTTTCCTAAAGCTTACCTTAGAAGTAAGAAATTGCATGATGATAAAACTGAAAAAGAAATGTTTGAGTTCTTTAGCAAGTTAGAAGTGAATATGCCTTTTCTCAAGATGATTAAAAGTATGCCTGCATATTGTAAGTTTCTTAAAGATCTTTGCACAAACAAGAGAAAATTCAGGCCTAATGAAAGAGTCCAATTGAGTTCTAATGTGTCAGCCATCTTTAAGCCCCAACTTCCCATTAAATGCCAAGACCCTGGTGCCTATACTATTCCTTGTACTATAGGACCTGTTAACATAACTGCTGCTTTGCTAGATTTAGGGGCTGCAATTAATGTGATGCCTAAGTCTGTTTATACTGCTCTAGGAATCAAGGCTATTAAACCTACTAGTGTTGTGTTACAGCTAGCTGATAGGTCCATTAGGCATCCAGATGGTATCTTAGAGGACATCTTAATCAAAGTTAAAGATCTTGTGTTCCCTGCTGACTTTTATGTTCTAGATGTGTCTAATGAATTAGCTCGGGATTCGACTCTCATTCTAGGCAGACCCTTCCTTAGAACAGCAAATACCATCATAGATATGAAGGAAGGTGCTATAACCATGGAGGTTGGGAATCATAAAATCTGTTTTAATATGTATGAGGCTATGAAACATCCTTATGAGGATTATTCCTTGTTAGGTGTTAATGCTATTGATTTGGCCATTGAGGATGCTAGAGATGATTATGAATTGAACTTGCATGATGATTACTGTTTCCATATGCATGCTAAACATGATTCTTTTGAGCTTGATGATGATATAGCTGCTTATGATGCATATTTTTCATCTCTCCCGTCTATACATTCTCTTTCTGATGCTTGTGTTGGTGACGTGATTTGCCCTGATTTTGATATTGGTTGCAATCTTCCTGCTTCACCCGGTTACACATTTTCTTCTGATGATGCTAACCCTACTTTTGCAAGTGATTCTGTTTTAGAAAAAGGTTTGCTTCTTGAGTGTGCAGATACTTATAATAAGGTGGAAGCTGAGAATATAGCTGGAAGTGACTGTGATAGCTCTCTTGACCAGGAAGATGAAGAGGGTTTCCTTTTAGCTGTTCCACCATCTCATACATTTGAACCGCAACAGAAGCAACCTGTGTCTAAGAATATTGGGCTTAAAGAGACTTATTCTCTTGCCACTGCTCCTAAATCTATAATTTCCCCTCATACCTTAAAATATTTGCAGGATATTCTCTCTAACTGTGATGCAGGTATGAAAAATGATAAATCCAAGTCTGTTGCTGCTATTAGTCAACCTCGAGTTGACTCAACACTTGGGAAGGTCAAGGAGCTAGAGATGAATGCAAAGGAGCTTAATGCACACCAACCACCTGAGGTTACAAAGGGAAGTTCTCTTTGCTCCCTTCAACTCCCTGAACTAATCCCTTCTACTGTTCAACCCCCCTCCCTTGAACTGAAACCTTTGCCTCCTAATCTTAAGTATGCATTCCTTGAGCATGATGATAAACTGCCTGTAATTATTTCTAATGCTTTGTCTTATGATGAAGAGGCTAGATTGCTTTGTGTGCTTAGGAAAAATAAGGGAGCCATTGGTTGGACATTAGCTGATATACCAGGGATTAGTCCATCTATATGTACTCATAGAATTTTGTTGAATGAGGGTTCTAAACCTGTTAGACAACCCCAAAGGAGACTTAATCCATTGATCTTAGATGTTGTAAAGAAAGAGGTTACTAAGTTACTTAGTGCCGGGATTATATATCCTATTTCTGATAGTGAGTGGGTTAGTCCTGTTCATGTGGTTCCAAAGAAGAGTGGGCTTACTGTTGTTAAGAATGAGCAAAATGAATTGATTCCCACTAGAGTACAAAATGCCTGGAGAGTGTGTATTGATTTTAGAAAACTAAATGATGCCACTAGGAAGGACCATTTCCCTCTACCCTTTATTGACCAAATGCTAGAGAGATTAGTGGGAAAGAGTCATTACTGCTTCTTAGATGGGTTTTCTGGGTACTTTCAAATCCCTATAGCTCCTGAGGATCAAGAGAAAACCACTTTTACTTGCCCTTTTGGCACTTTTGCTTATAGGAGGATGCCTTTCGGTCTTTGTAATGCCCCTGGTACTTTTCAACGTTGCATGATGTCAATCTTTTATGATTTCCTTGAGCATTGCATGGATGTTTTTATGGATGACTTTACTGTTTATGGTGACTCATTTGATGCTTGCTTGTCTAGTCTTGATCATGTCTTAGCACGATGCATTGAGAAGAAACTTGTTTTGAATTATGAAAAATGTCATTTTATGGTCACTCAGGGTATAGTGCTTGGACATTTGATTTCTCAAAAAGGTATTGAAGTTGACAAGGCAAAAATTGAGGTGATTTCATCATTGCCCTACCCATCTTCACTTAAGGACCTTCGATCATTTTTAGGGCATGTTGGTTTCTACCGGCGTTTTATAAAAGATTTCAGTAAAATTGCATTGCCTTTGTCAAAGTTACTA
The DNA here is from genome assembly GCA_963210345.1 of Inga oerstediana. Lineage (NCBI taxonomy): Eukaryota > Viridiplantae > Streptophyta > Magnoliopsida > Fabales > Fabaceae > Inga > Inga oerstediana. Next base: position 70,385,576 of record OY723403.1, read on the forward strand.
CAAAAAGATGTGGATTTTATTTTTGATGACAAGTGCAAGCTAGCATTTGATGAGTTGAGACATAGATTAGTCACTCCTCCTATTTTGGCTCCTCCTAACTGGGACCTTGCATTTGAGCTGTCTTGTGATGCGTCTAATAGTGCTGTTGGAGCAATGCTTGGCCAAAGAGATAGTAAGGTCTCTAAGGTCATAGCTTATGCCTCCAAAACATTAGATAGTGCTCAGATTAATTACACAACTACTGAGAAAGAGTTGTTTGCCATTGTATTCGCCTTGGATAAATTTAGATCATATATAATCAACTCTAAAGTTGTTGTCTTCTCAGATCATGCAGCTGTCAGGTATTTATTCAAAAAGCCACAGTCTAAGCCAAGACTACTTCGCTGGTCTCTTCTTATGCAGGAATTTGATATTGAGATCAAGGATCGAGCTGGAGCAGAGAATCATGTAGCAGATCACCTCAGTCGGCTTCCTAATGATACAAGGGGAGTTGATTGTTCTGCTTTAATCTGTGATGATTTTCCTGATATTGCTTTGTGTGTTGTGGAATTAAAAGAACCATGGTTTGCTGACTTGGTTAATTACTTAGTCTTAGGATTGATTCCTGCATATTTGTCTCCGTTTCAGGTACAGAAATTAAAGCGAGAAGCCCAATACTATGTCTGGGATGAACCACACCTGTGGAGAATGTGCAGCGACCAAATAATTCGAAGATGTGTACCTGAGGAAGAATTCCAGTCCATCCTTTCTGCTTGCCATTCAATGATATGTGGTGGACACTTTAGTGCTAACAAGAGCTCTAGGAAAGTGTTAGAGGCTGGGTTTTATTGGCCTACCTTGTTTAAGGATGCGTATTTATATTGTAAGGCATGTGATAAATGCCAACGGTTTGGGGGGTTAGGTAAGCGACACGAGATGCCACAACAACCCATGCTCTTTTGTGAGGTATTTGATGTATGGGGCATAGACTTTATGGGCCCTTTTCCACCATCATCTGGATTTACTTATATCTTGTTAGCTGTAGATTACCTCTCTAGGTGGGTAGAAGCCATTCCCACTAGGAAAGATGACGCCCAAACGGTCTCCAAGTTTCTCAAGACTAACATCTTTTGTAGATTTGGAGTGCCAAGGGCTATAGTAAGTGATAGAGGTACCCATTTTTGTAATAGGGTTGTCAATAACCTACTTGCTAAACTTGGAGTTACCCATAAAACGTCCACTGCTTATCATCCACAGACGAATGGGCAAGCAGAAACATCCAACCGAGAGGTCAAGCAGATTTTGGAAAAGATTGTCAAGCCTTCAAGGAAAGATTGGAGCTCAAGGTTGGAAGAAGCACTATGGGCATACAGAACTGCATTCAAGACACCAATAGGGATGTCCCCTTACCGGCTTATCTATGGAAAAGCATGTCACATTCCGGTAGAGTTGGAACATAAGACTTATTGGGCAGTGAAAACGTGCAATATGGATATGGAAGAATCCGGCTTAGAGAGGAAGCTGCAACTACAGGAATTGGAGGAGATGCGATTAGAAGCTTATGAAAGCTCCCGCATTTACAAGGAGAAAACCAAGCAGCTACATGACCAAAAGATTATGAGAAAACACTTCAAAGTTGGTGACAAAGTTCTACGCTTCAAGGCTCGATTTGCACTCAAACCTGGAAAACTTAATACCAGGTGGGAAGGACCATACATAGTCACCAAGGTGCATGATTTTGGAACAGTAGAGCTACGGGATGAGGTCAGCAGATCAGAATTCAAAGTCAATGGTCATCTCCTCAAGCTCTATCATGATAGCACCGAGCCGCCTTAAGGCCAGGTTGTCCCTTTCCTCTCTCAATCTCTCATATCATGTATATAATTGCTTGTGAAATTTGTTGAACATGAATGCTTGAGATAAGTGTGGGGGAGGGACATTCCCAGTAGTGATAGTAAGATTAGTAGTTTAGTTTTTAAATTCAATAAAACCCCCTATGTTTCTTTGGTTCTCTCATCATATGCAATCCTCATTCTCTCTTACATTCAAGATTAATTAGATTGTTGTATTGTATTCCTAGAATACATTGAGGACAATGTATTGAGTAAGTGTGGGGGAGAGTGTGTTTTGGAAAAAAAAAAAACCGCACTTGAATTTTTGGTACTTGAATGTTTTGAAAAATGAAAGTTGTCCAAAGTCATTAATGCATTTGAGAGTTGAGCTTGATTATGGTTAATTGCAATGTTTTGATTAGTTATTGTTCTTAATTCTAGCATTGGAAATAACTGAGTAAATACGTTGTGGTTAGTTTGTTATACAATTGGGTGTTTTGGTAAGCAATTGAGAAAAACCCTTGTTGGAAGGTTATTTGAGCCTAAATTTTTTTTCTTTGTATGTGTGCATGCTTTCTTACCTTTTCATCTTCTAGAACTTGTCTCAACTCTGTGTCAAAGCTGTATTTACATTAATGTGATGGAAAGGATAGAGGCATTCGATTCTAAACCCTTTTGACCTAAACACAAGCTCTTCAAATCATCCATTGTTTACCCCTTTGAGCCATTCATTAAGTTGTTATGTATGTATATATCATTCACGTATCTTTGCATCCGATCTTGTTATAAGTAAATTGTCATCACTCCTAGTTTCTATGAATGTTGAATTGCCATGTATATAGATATTGAAAAGAAAAAAAAAAGAAAAAAAAATTGTGAAAAAAAAAATGCAAAAAAAAAAATGAAACCAAAAAAAAAGAAGAGAGCAAAAAAAAAACAAAGAAGAAAAGAAAAGAGAAAAAAAAAAGAAAAAAAAAGAAGAAAGAAAAAAAAAAGAGAAAAGGAAAATCCTTCAAATAAGGCAATTATAGGGAATCTCTATAAATGACAATATGCACTTCAAGTGGTAAATTGGGTGCTAAGTGATGAGTTATTAGCTTATATACGTGCATGACACTTGTTTCCTTCTCAATTATTTCATGTGGCCTTCTCCATCATTACAACCCATGAAAGTCCTCTTGATTCGTTACATTATTGTTGTTAACGGTAGAGATGTTAGAGTTGTTACAAGCCTATGGTAAGATGATAGTTAAGTGAGCCAGAGTGAGATGACCATAATGAGGAGAGTTGAGCGTAAACACTAATATCCTGGAGAGCTCTCTTTTGCTTATTTCAAATACATTTGATTGTGTGGTGGATTAATCCCTTTGCATTGCTTGGTACTATGACTTATGTTAGTTGTAGAGCTTAATTAATCGATTTATTGCTTTTCATTCCATGGGATAGCTCATCTTTAAATTGTATTGATGTTCATCTTGGATGGCTTTAAATTGATAATCTTTGTCCAGGAGTACAAAGGTTCAAGTGTGGGGGAATTTGATATATCCCGATTTTATCATAATATTTAATATCATATTTAGGGATTTTATCATTAATTTTTGGGTTAAATAGCATTTATTATGATTAAATTGAATTAAAGATGATTGTGTGAAAATAAATCTTAAAAGCATATATTTGTTATAATCTTGTAATTACTTTTTAAAATTTGAATTTTGAATAAAGATATTACAAGATATTGATCTGAATTGTAGGTCACATTGGAAAAGGAGGAGCTGAGGGACTAAATTGTAAAGATTTTCAAGGACTGCAACAGAAAATAAAATTCTACATGTGGCTACAAGGCAATTCTGACAGAAAAAGGGCACTTTTCTGTAATATTGGCTGTCACTTTCAGAGAGGAAAATATCAGAGACAATTACAGAGAAGGACCCTGAAATTAAACAATACCAGATGGGTCCCAAAATACGCACATCACCGCTGGAACTGATTCATTTGCTCTCAGTGAATATTACAAAACAGGACCCCGAAGTTATAAAATGTTATTTTGGTCTAAAAATCCGAAATTGACGCTGCAGCCTCTGGAATTGATTTTTTTCGAAGTCTCACACAGGTTATTGGAAAAAAATCAGATCTAAATATTTCCTGGAAGATTATATCCCAAATTAAAAGGGGGTTTTGACCTAGATTTCAAGGAAAAAAAAAGGAAACTAATAAAAGAATTTGAGGGGAGCCAGATACAAGAACCACGGGGCGGCAGACCCGAAAAAAAAGAAAAAAAACCAGAGAAGACGTGCACAGCTGAGCAGACGAGACGCACCAGAACCTTAGGGAGACAGACGCACAGCCACATACGACACAGAGCAGAGACGCACAGACGGCAGCACCAGCCAAGACGCACCAGAACTTAGAACCAGACGTGGTGGCAACGCTAGAGAAGGAGAACAAATATCAAGATTCACCAATAACACCTCTCTTCTTCTCCTTTCATCTTAATTTCATGGATTCTTGGTCCCTTCAAAGAGTTGCAGCGGTGATGAATTTTATGATGAGAGGCTAAATTCCTTCTTGCTTCTTGGAGATGGGAGATTGGTTTGAGCTCCAGAGATACATTCAGGGGAGTTATTTGTTTTAGTCTTTTTATTTAACTATGTAACAGATTTCCTGAGTTAGGATTTTCTTTTGTTATGTGGTTAATTTACTGAGATTGCGAGTTGTTTATCTTAGTTTGGATTGAACAATTGTGATTTAAATTGGATTATGTGATTTGAGATTTAAATTTCTATATTCCCTTTTTGGATTAATGTGGTTGTTTATTCTTTCATAGTTTGAATGAATTTTATGACTGCTTAGATCTTGTTTGAATATCTCAGTTGAGTGTTCATTGTATAGAGGAACAAGTCGCATGAATCCAATCCTAAATTGCACACTAAGTGGTATTTAATAGTGTATTAAGAGGTAATTATCTAGCTAGAGTTCTAGGGGTAATCACCAATTAATATACTAGACTTAACGAGTTGTTAAGGTTTAATTTTTGACTTAGTGAGTGTTTAATTCCCAATTCAATTTGAGCAAGGATAACCTATATTCCATTTTTCCAAGAAGCATTCATCATTAATTTGTTTAAATCTCAATTTCATTAATTATTTCAACAATTTCTCAAAAATCCAAAAAATAGTAGTTTAGGTTATTTTCCATTATTAAAAAGAAAAAGAAAATCAATTTAAAACCCATCTTAATATTTTTGCCACTTAGTTTAGATTAGGAATTAAATAAAAGGCTCCTCAAGAGAATACGACCCGAGTTGTGCCCTTCACTGCATAATTTGGTTTATTTTGATTTAACCTGAGGCGACTAAAGGCTTTAAATCAATGGCGCCGTTGCCGGGGAGTCAATTTATTTGACTCCTTGTTTAACTAAGTGTCAATTTTTTTTTTTAAAAAAAAAAAAGAATTTCTTTGGGTTAATCTTTTGTGTGCCTTTTAGTTAGTTAGTTAGTTAGTTATAGTTTCTTGTATTCATTCATCATATAGGTTTTAGTTTGCATTTGCATCACATATCATACATTTTGCATATTTTGGTTGAATTTTGTGTGCATGCCCCGAGGTAAAAAAGTTGTACCTAGTGATCTTGATCTTGACATAACTTTAAAACAGCTTAGGGAACAACTAAAAAAGAGTAAAGGAAAAGGAACAAGGAGCACTAGTAAAAATCCCTTAGGACATCACATATCTGCTGAACCTAGTGCCTTTAGGGAACTTCATTCTGAAATAGGTGATCAATTTAATCAAACTTTAGATATGGAACGCCATAATGAGGATGAAGAGGAAAATAATGGTATTCCACATAGAGGAGGTGAGGATGAAGGAGAAAATAATGGGGTTCCACATAGAAGAACAATTAGGGAAGTCACCACTTCTGGTATTGATTTAAATCATCTTGCTAATGCTGGACCTAACATGAATGCTGATTTTGAGATTAAAGGTTTATTGATCAATTCACTACCTAAGTTTCATGGTTTGTCTGCAGAGGATCCATATCTACATCTAAGGGAGCTCTACTTGAATTGTTCGAGTATGAAGCCAGTTAGAGCTTCTGTGGAAGACGTCATGTGGAAAGTCTTTCACCACTCATTGGAAGGCAAGGCAAAGGAATGGTACATGAGCTTACCAAGACATGTAGCTGATGCATATCAAAGTTGGCAAAACTTGCAAAAAGCTTTTCTTGAGAAGTACTTTCCTGCATCTCGAACTTCTGCTATGAGAAAGGAGATCAATTCAATTCTCTAAGATCCAGATGAGACTTTATATGAGTATTGGAACCGTTTTCAAGATCTTTTGGCTCGGTGCCCACATCACCAGATTCCTGATGAGCAGTTGGCTCAAACTTTCTATGACGGTTTGAAAGAGAAAGATCAAGACAAGATTGATGCAGCTGCTGGTGGTGCTATCATTGATTTCACTGCTCCTGAAGCTTGGGAATTGATCAAGAAGATGGCCCTAGCTAAGCAAACCTATGGGGAACCAAGAAGAAATTCTAGAGGAGTTTATCATGTTAACTCTTCACCTCTACACATTCCTCAGCTTGACACCTTCACCGCTCAAATTTCTGCTTTGATGACAAAGTAAGATCGAATTGCTTCTAAACCATCCATTCAAGAAGAAGTAAATTCAGTAGGCAAGGAATTGACAGCCCCAAGTTGTGATGTTTGTGGCTCATCTATGCACATCTCATGCAATTGTCCATCTCGTTATGAACAGGTCTCTGCAATGTATCAAGGCCGCCCTAACAATCCCAAATGGGATCCCTACTCAAATACATATAATGAAGGGTGGAGGCAAAATCCTAAATTTAGTTGGAGAGACAATGATAATAGAAGACAAAATCTCTTTCAACAAGGAAATATTGGAGCTGGTGTCTCTTCTAACCAGTTTCAAGAATCTTTAAAGATGGTCATTCCACTCCAAGATAACACGCTTTCCCAACCAAAGAGTGATGAGACCAACCAACTGTTGAAGAGTATGGCTGCTCAACTTACTAATATGGACAATAGGATGAAGGAAGATAAGGCTTTAAATGATAGTCAATTCTCATCTATTGCCACAATCCTACAGCAAATGCAAGGTGATAGAGCAAGTAACAACAACCAAATGGCAAATATTTGCAAGAAGTTGGAAGAGTTAGAAATGAAGAATAACACGGTGCAATCTCACTTGACTCAAGTTTCCAACACTCTTAATGACTTGCAAGCTAAGAATGGAAGTGGTTTACCTTCTACCACTGTAATTAATCCTAAATCTATCAATGCCATTGAGTTAAGAAGTGGCAAGATAGTGCATTTCCCAGGAGATAGTGAAGACCATGTGGATGAAGAGATAGAAGCTGAGAGTCCACCCTTAAGCCCTATGAAAGTAGGTGATTCTGAAAGCATCAAAGAGAAAGAGATCTTAGGGAAGAAGAATGGCAAGGAAGTTGAGCAACCTCAAGTGGCGGAGCAACCACTTCTGGAAGAGGTCAATGAGAAAGCTCAATACACACATGAGAAGGGCGAATCAAGCATGCAAGGAGCCTTAATGCAAAATGGTAAGGAGGTAAAAATTTCTGATATTCCTTTTCCTAAAGCTTACCTTAGAAGTAAGAAATTGCATGATGATAAAACTGAAAAAGAAATGTTTGAGTTCTTTAGCAAGTTAGAAGTGAATATGCCTTTTCTCAAGATGATTAAAAGTATGCCTGCATATTGTAAGTTTCTTAAAGATCTTTGCACAAACAAGAGAAAATTCAGGCCTAATGAAAGAGTCCAATTGAGTTCTAATGTGTCAGCCATCTTTAAGCCCCAACTTCCCATTAAATGCCAAGACCCTGGTGCCTATACTATTCCTTGTACTATAGGACCTGTTAACATAACTGCTGCTTTGCTAGATTTAGGGGCTGCAATTAATGTGATGCCTAAGTCTGTTTATGCTGCTCTAGGAATCAAGGCTATTAAACCTACTAGTGTTGTGTTACAGCTAGCTGATAGGTCCATTAGGCATCCAGATGGTATCTTAGAGGACATCTTAATCAAAGTTAAAGATCTTGTGTTCCCTGCTGACTTTTATGTTCTAGATGTGTCTAATGAATTAGCTCGGGATTCGACTCTCATTCTAGGCAGACCCTTCCTTAGAACAGCAAATACCATCATAGATATGAAGGAAGGTGCTATAACCATGGAGGTTGGGAATCATAAAATCTGTTTTAATATGTATGAGGCTATGAAACATCCTTATGAGGATTATTCCTTGTTAGGTGTTAATGCTATTGATTTGGCCATTGAGGATGCTAGAGATGATTATGAATTGAACTTGCATGATGATTACTGTTTCCATATGCATGCTGAACATGATTCTTTTGAGCTTGATGATGATATAGCTGCTTATGATGCATATTTTTCATCTCTCCCGTCTATACATTCTCTTTCTGATGCTTGTGTTGGTGACGTGATTTGCCCTGATTTTGATATTGGTTGCAATCTTCCTGCTTCACCCGGTTACACATTTTCTTCTGATGATGCTAACCCTACTTTTGCAAGTGATTCTGTTTTAGAAAAAGGTTTGCTTCTTGAGTGTGCAGATACTTATAATAAGGTGGAAGCTGAGAATATAGCTGGAAGTGACTGTGATAGCTCTCTTGACCAGGAAGATGAAGAGGGTTTCCTTTTAGCTGTTCCACCATCTCATACATTTGAACCGCAACAGAAGCAACCTGTGTCTAAGAATATTGGGCTTAAAGAGACTTATTCTCTTGCCACTGCTCCTAAATCTATAATTTCCCCTCATACCTTAAAATATTTGCAGGATATTCTCTCTAACTGTGATGCAGGTATGAAAAATGATAAATCCAAGTCTGTTGCTGCTATTAGTCAACCTCGAGTTGACTCAACACTTGGGAAGGTCAAGGAGCTAGAGATGAATGCAAAGGAGCTTAATGCACACCAACCACCTGAGGTTACAAAGGGAAGTTCTCTTTGCTCCCTTCAACTCCCTGAACTAATCCCTTCTACTGTTCAACCCCCCTCCCTTGAACTGAAACCTTTGCCTCCTAATCTTAAGTATGCATTCCTTGAGCATGATGATAAACTGCCTGTAATTATTTCTAATGCTTTGTCTTATGATGAAGAGGCTAGATTGCTTTGTGTGCTTAGGAAAAATAAGGGAGCCATTGGTTGGACATTAGCTGATATACCAGGGATTAGTCCATCTATATGTACTCATAGAATTTTGTTGAATGAGGGTTCTAAACCTGTTAGACAACCCCAAAGGAGACTTAATCCATTGATCTTAGATGTTGTAAAGAAAGAGGTTACTAAGTTACTTAGTGCCGGGATTATATATCCTATTTCTGATAGTGAGTGGGTTAGTCCTGTTCATGTGGTTCCAAAGAAGAGTGGGCTTACTGTTGTTAAGAATGAGCAAAATGAATTGATTCCCACTAGAGTACAAAATGCCTGGAGAGTGTGTATTGATTTTAGAAAACTAAATGATGCCACTAGGAAGGACCATTTCCCTCTACCCTTTATTGACCAAATGCTAGAGAGATTAGTGGGAAAGAGTCATTACTGCTTCTTAGATGGGTTTTCTGGGTACTTTCAAATCCCTATAGCTCCTGAGGATCAAGAGAAAACCACTTTTACTTGCCCTTTTGGCACTTTTGCTTATAGGAGGATGCCTTTCGGTCTTTGTAATGCCCCTGGTACTTTTCAACGTTGCATGATGTCAATCTTTTATGATTTCCTTGAGCATTGCATGGATGTTTTTATGGATGACTTTACTGTTTATGGTGACTCATTTGATGCTTGCTTGTCTAGTCTTGATCATGTCTTAGCACGATGCATTGAGAAGAAACTTGTTTTGAATTATGAAAAATGTCATTTTATGGTCACTCAGGGTATAGTGCTTGGACATTTGATTTCTCAAAAAGGTATTGAAGTTGACAAGGCAAAAATTGAGGTGATTTCATCATTGCCCTACCCATCTTCACTTAAGGACCTTCGATCATTTTTAGGGCATGTTGGTTTCTACCGGCGTTTTATAAAAGATTTCAGTAAAATTGCATTGCCTTTGTCAAAGTTACTACAAAAAGATGTGGATTTTATTTTTGATGACAAGTGCAAGCTAGCATTTGATGAGTTGAGACATAGATTAGTCACTCCTCCTATTTTGGCTCCTCCTAACTGGGACCTTGCATTTGAGCTGTCTTGTGATGCGTCTAATAGTGCTGTTGGAGCAATGCTTGGCCAAAGAGATAGTAAGGTCTCTAAGGTCATAGCTTATGCCTCCAAAACATTAGATAGTGCTCAGATTAATTACACAACTACTGAGAAAGAGTTGTTTGCCATTGTATTCGCCTTGGATAAATTTAGATCATATATAATCAACTCTAAAGTTGTTGTCTTCTCAGATCATGCAGCTGTCAGGTATTTATTCAAAAAGCCACAGTCTAAGCCAAGACTACTTCGCTGGTCTCTTCTTATGCAGGAATTTGATATTGAGATCAAGGATCGAGCTGGAGCAGAGAATCATGTAGCAGATCACCTCAGTCGGCTTCCTAATGATACAAGGGGAGTTGATTGTTCTGCTTTAATCTGTGATGATTTTCCTGATATTGCTTTGTGTGTTGTGGAATTAAAAGAACCATGGTTTGCTGACTTGGTTAATTACTTAGTCTTAGGATTGATTCCTGCATATTTGTCTCCGTTTCAGGTGCAGAAATTAAAGCGAGAAGCCCAATACTATGTCTGGGATGAACCACACCTGTGGAGAATGTGCAGCGACCAAATAATTCGAAGATGTGTACCTGAGGAAGAATTCCAGTCCATCCTTTCTGCTTGCCATTCAATGATATGTGGTGGACACTTTAGTGCTAACAAGACCTCTAGGAAAGTGTTAGAGGCTGGGTTTTATTGGCCTACCTTGTTTAAGGATGCGTATTTATATTGTAAGGCATGTGATAAATGCCAACGGTTTGGGGGGTTAGGTAAGCGACACGAGATGCCACAACAACCCATGCTCTTTTGTGAGGTATTTGATGTATGGGGCATAGACTTTATGGGCCCTTTTCCACCATCATCTGGATTTACTTATATCTTGTTAGCTGTAGATTACCTCTCTAGGTGGGTAGAAGCCATTCCCACTAGGAAAGATGACGCCCAAACGGTCTCCAAGTTTCTCAAGACTAACATCTTTTGTAGATTTGGAGTGCCAAGGGCTATAGTAAGTGATAGAGGTACCCATTTTTGTAATAGGGTTGTCAATAACCTACTTGCTAAACTTGGAGTTACCCATAAAACGTCCACTGCTTATCATCCACAGACGAATGGGCAAGCAGAAACATCCAACCGAGAGGTCAAGCAGATTTTGGAAAAGATTGTCAAGCCTTCAAGGAAAGATTGGAGCTCAAGGTTGGAAGAAGCACTATGGGCATACAGAACTGCATTCAAGACACCAATAGGGATGTCCCCTTACCGGCTTATCTATGGAAAAGCATGTCACATTCCGGTAGAGTTGGAACATAAGACTTATTGGGCAGTGAAAACGTGCAATATGGATATGGAAGAATCCGGCTTAGAGAGGAAGCTGCAACTACAGGAATTGGAGGAGATGCGATTAGAAGCTTATGAAAGCTCCCGCATTTACAAGGAGAAAACCAAGCAGCTACATGACCAAAAGATTATGAGAAAACACTTCAAAGTTGGTGACAAAGTTCTACGCTTCAAGGCTCGATTTGCACTCAAACCTGGAAAACTTAATACCAGGTGGGAAGGACCATACATAGTCACCAAGGTGCATGATTTTGGAACAGTAGAGCTACGGGATGAGGTCAGCAGATCAGAATTCAAAGTCAATGGTCATCTCCTCAAGCTCTATCATGATAGCACCGAGCCGCCTTAAGGCCAGGTTGTCCCTTTCCTCTCTCAATCTCTCATATCATGTATATAATTGCTTGTGAAATTTGTTGAACATGAATGCTTGAGATAAGTGTGGGGGAGGGACATTCCCAGTAGTGATAGTAAGATTAGTAGTTTAGTTTTTAAATTCAATAAAACCCCCTATGTTTCTTTGGTTCTCTCATCATATGCAATCCTCATTCTCTCTTACATTCAAGATTAATTAGATTGTTGTATTGTATTCCTAGAATACATTGAGGACAATGTATTGAGTAAGTGTGGGGGAGAGTGTGTTTTGAAAAAAAAAAACCGCACTTGAATTTTTGGTACTTGAATGTTTTGAAAAATGAAAGTTGTCCAAAGTCATTAATGCATTTGAGAGTTGAGCTTGATTATGGTTAATTGCAATGTTTTGATTAGTTATTGTTCTTAATTCTAGCATTGGAAATAACTGAGTAAATGCGTTGTGGTTAGTTTGTTATACAATTGGGTGTTTTGGTAAGCAATTGAGAAAAACCCTTGTTGGAAGGTTATTTGAGCCTAAATTTTTTTTCTTTGTATGTGTGCATGCTTTCTTACCTTTTCATCTTCTAGAACTTGTCTCAACTCTGTGTCAAAGCTGTATTTACATTAATGTGATGGAAAGGATAGAGGCATTCGATTCTAAACCCTTTTGACCTAAACACAAGCTCTTCAAATCATCCATTGTTTACCCCTTTGAGCCATTCATTAAGTTGTTATGTATGTATATATCATTCACGTATCTTTGCATCCGATCTTGTTATAAGTAAATTGTCATCACTCCTAGTTTCTATGAATGTTGAATTGCCATGTATATAGATATTGAAAAGAAAAAAAAAAGAAAAAAAAATTGTGAAAAAAAAAATGCAAAAAAAAAAATGAAACAAAAAAAAAAGAAGAGAGCAAAAAAAAAAACAAAGAAGAAAAGAAAAGAGAAAAAAAAAAGAAAAAAAAAAGAAGAAAGAAAAAAAAAAGAGAAAAGGAAAATCCTTCAAATAAGGCAATTATAGGGAATCTCTATAAATGACAATATGCACTTCAAGTGGTAAATTGGGTGCTAAGTGATGAGTTATTAGCTTATATACGTGCATGACACTTGTTTCCTTCTCAATTATTTCATGTGGCCTTCTCCATCATTACAACCCATGAAAGTCCTCTTGATTCGTTACATTATTGTTGTTAACGGTAGAGATGTTAGAGTTGTTACAAGCCTATGGTAAGATGATAGTTAAGTGAGCCAGAGTGAGATGACCATAATGAGGAGAGTTGAGCGTAAACACTAATATCCTGGAGAGCTCTCTTTTGCTTATTTCAAATACATTTGATTGTGTGGTGGATTAATCCCTTTGCATTGCTTGGTACTATGACTTATGTTAGTTGTAGAGCTTAATTAATCGATTTATTGCTTTTCATTCCATGGGATAGCTCATCTTTAAATTGTATTGATGTTCATCTTGGATGGCTTTAAATTGATAATCTTTGTCCAGGAGTACAAAGGTTCAAGTGTGGGGGAATTTGATATATCCCGATTTTATCATAATATTTAATATCATATTTAGGGATTTTATCATTAATTTTTGGGTTAAATAGCATTTATTATGATTAAATTGAATTAAAGATGATTGTGTGAAAATAAATCTTAAAAGCATATATTTGTTATAATCTTGTAATTACTTTTTAAAATTTGAATTTTGAATAAAGATATTACAAGATATTGATCTGAATTGTAGGTCACATTGGAAAAGGAGGAGCTGAGGGACTAAATTGTAAAGATTTTCAAGGACTGCAACAGAAAATAAAATTCTACATGTGGCTACAAGGCAATTCTGACAGAAAAAGGGCACTTTTCTGTAATATTGGCTGTCACTTTCAGAGAGGAAAATATCAGAGACAATTACAGAGAAGGACCCTGAAATTAAACAATACCAGATGGGTCCCAAAATACGCACATCACCGCTGGAACTGATTCATTTGCTCTCAGTGAATATTACAAAACAGGACCCCGAAGTTATAAAATGTTATTTTGGTCTAAAAATCCGAAATTGACGCTGCAGCCTCTGGAATTGATTTTTTTCGAAGTCTCACACAGGTTATTGGAAAAAAATCAGATCTAAATATTTCCTGGAAGATTATATCCCAAATTAAAAGGGGGTTTTGACCTAGATTTCAAGGAAAAAAAAAAGGAAACTAATAAAAGAATTTGAGGGGAGCCAGATACAAGAACCACGGGGCGGCAGACCCGAAAAAAAAGAAAAAAAACCAGAGAAGATGTGCACAGCTGAGCAGACGAGACGCACCAGAACCTTGGGGAGACAGACGCACAGCCACATACGACACAGAGCAGAGACGCACAGACGGCAGCACCAGCCAAGACGCACCAGAACTTAGAACCAGACGTGGTGGCAACGCTAGAGAAGGAGAACAAATATCAAGATTCACCAATAACACCTCTCTTCTTCTCCTTTCATCTTAATTTCATGGATTCTTGGTCCCTTCAAAGAGTTGCAGCGGTGATGAATTTTATGATGAGAGGCTAAATTCCTTCTTGCTTCTTGGAGATGGGAGATTGGTTTGAGCTCCAGAGATACATTCAGGGGAGTTATTTGTTTTAGTCTTTTTATTTAACTATGTAACAGATTTCCTGAGTTAGGATTTTCTTTTGTTATGTGGTTAATTTACTGAGATTGCGAGTTGTTTATCTTAGTTTGGATTGAACAATTGTGATTTAAATTGGATTATGTGATTTGAGATTTAAATTTCTATATTCCCTTTTTGGATTAATGTGGTTGTTTATTCTTTCATAGTTTGAATGAATTTTATGACTGCTTAGATCTTGTTTGAATATCTCAGTTGAGTGTTCATTGTATAGAGGAACAAGTCGCATGAATCCAATCCTAAATTGCACACTAAGTGGTATTTAATAGTGTATTAAGAGGTAATTATCTAGCTAGAGTTCTAGGGGTAATCACCAATTAATATACTAGACTTAACGAGTTGTTAAGGTTTAATTTTTGACTTAGTGAGTGTTTAATTCCCAATTCAATTTGAGCAAGGATAACCTATATTCCATTTTTCCAAGAAGCATTCATCATTAATTTGTTTAAATCTCAATTTCATTAATTATTTCAACAATTTCTCAAAAATCCAAAAAATAGTAGTTTAGGTTATTTTCCATTATTAAAAAGAAAAAGAAAATCAATTTAAAACCCATCTTAATATTTTTGCCACTTAGTTTAGATTAGGAATTAAATAAAAGGCTCCTCAAGAGAATACGACCCGAGTTGTGCCCTTCACTGCATAATTTGGTTTATTTTGATTTAACCTGAGGCGACTAAAGGCTTTAAATCACTCCTCCTCCTCTCCCTCTCCTTCAATGAACTTGCAGCGCTGCCCAGCTCCACTCTCCGCTTGCGTCTGTATTCAGGTCTCCTGAAGAAGATGCAAAAGCAGACCTAAGCCCCTTGGTCAAAACGTGTGTTTTGACCAAGGGAATAAAATGCAATATTCAAAAGCTATCAATGAGGTACTAAAGGGAATGCATTTGAAATGTTTGTAGGGTAGACCTATAATTTCTAAACCTTTTGGGCTGTTTATGTAATTTGCCCATCCCCTTTTCTTCATTTACTTGTCATTTCCAGGAAATTCTGGGGTTTTTCTGCAATTTTTTCCAATCCTCAAATATACTAATTTGTCCCAATTGCATTTTTTTCAAAATTTTGAAATTTCTTCCAAAACACCTACAATACAAAATTAAGCACAAGTAGCGTCAAAAATCCAAGAAACAATTGCACAAATAATTAACAAATTATGACCATTTTGCCCCTAATTCTAATTAATTCAATACAATTATCCCTAACTAAAATTAGTGCATAATCACGCAATAATGTCTAGAAAAATGCATCAAAATCCCAATTTAATTATTAAAAATCATATAAAAAATATGGTTCGATCAATGAATCACCTCAAATTGTTTTATTACATATCATGCATACAATATATAAAAGTATGAATACATATCAACCCAAATTGGTTGTGAGGTGTAGGAGGTTTGATTACATAAGTAAGGGGTTGAGAGTTTGATTACAACTTAATTGGGAAAAGTCTACTCTTTATTTTTAGTATCCAATAAACACTTAACTCTAGTTTTGGCAAATGTTACTCCTTATTCTAAACAGGAAAGGAAGAAATTCTGAAAATTGAATTTAATTGTCAAAGCGTTTCAAGAACAAGTGAGAAAGTATCTATCTATTATCATTTTCTGCATTGTAGTTTGTCATATCCTTGCATGCTATTCATCACTTATTACAAGACCTTTCTAGTGATTATATTAATTCCAAAACATCTCATAGTAATCTCCTAACAAAAATTTATCTTGTCCGCATCAATTACGAATATCGATGCATTCGAGTTATAGCAAGTTGATAACTCCCTATTTTTAATAAATTTGAGACACATTTTGATATAATTGGGGAGTTATCAATGCTAATTTAAGATGATTTTCTTGAGATTTTATAAGATATCAAGTTGGTGCATTATTTAGGGATTTTATTTTAAATTTTATAGTTTTTAATGTTTTAAAAAATAAAAAAATAATAATAAATAAAAAGATGCAATATTGCATTTAATTGGCTTTAAGTTAGTTTTTGTTATTATTATTAAATAGTTCTTCTTCTTTAGATAGTTTAATAGGTGACGTGGTTCTATTTTATATATTAGAAGCTGTACAGCAATTTTATGTTCCAAGAGGTGCATATGTGTGGCATGTTTTGGGCTTGGGCTTCATTTTTTCTCACTTAGGATTTGAAGAGGAAGTGCGACATCGTTTTTTCTCGGGGACGTAATGGCTATCTAACCTAAGAAAAAAGAGCAGCACAGAAACGAAAGGAGAGGCGCTGAGTTGAAGAAAAAAACAGAAAAAAAAAGTCACAGCTGCACAGAAATGGAAAATCAGCAGAGCCAGCCGCAATACTTGACTCGGAGCATCATCATTTGGAGGCCGAAAGGGGAGAACAAAAGAGAAGAGGAAACCAGAGGGAGCGAAGCAGGGGTGAGAGAGAGAGAATCTCGTTCATCTTCTTCTCCATCATCGGCCACCGGAGTGAGGACGGAAGGAACTCAGGTGTGTCGTTGATATCCTCTGTTTTCATCTTTTTGACTGGAACCAAAGACGCAAGCTGGACAAAAAAGGAGGAAGAGTACACTGTAGCCGAGCCTGTTCGTCAGTTTTAGGCAGCAGCGTTCTATTTGGTGTTCTTCATTTTCCTTGTTTCAATTTAATTCCCAATATGATTGTGGATGCTGATCTGACTGTAGTTGTAATGGGATTTATTTTGAGCATGTGTGGTTAATTGGATTTGAATCTAGAGTAGTTATGAACTGATTTAAGGATTTGAGCATGTATTAACTAATTAATTTGTGCTTAGTATTATTTTTGTTTACTTAATCTGTTCTGTTTTGTCTACTTAGTGCTTGATCACCATTAAGTATGAAATTAGGAAATTTAGATTATCCTTGGGAGAGGGATCTTAATTAGACCATAAGATTAAGTAATGTGGGATTAGAATTTATTCTAATTTGCCAATGGGATAGGAATATACCTATTGGACCCATATAATCATATTAGAGTGAATTTGAAAATTTATTGCCTCTTGAGTAAATTAGTTAGGAATAACAATTTTAACTTGAGAGAGGGGTATAAGTGATTAGAAGATACTTATATCCATTAATACTCTAGATTAACAAATTAACATTAAGTGCTTTTAATTGGGTAAATACATGCTCTAAAACTTAAAGAAGGGATTAGCCACTCTAGGTTGTTTTCATCAATTGAAGTCATTAAATCATTAGATTTGTTTCTTTTGCATTTGTTTAAATTGTCTTTCAATCACTTCCATTGATTTGCTAAACTTAAATGAAATGGGAATTTTAATGCCTAATTATCTATTACCTTGGATCTCTGTGGGATGACCTTGATTTGCTATTATACTATCCTACGACCCATACACTTGCGGTGCATATTTAAAATTTAGTAGCATCAAGTTTTTGGCGCCGTTGCCGGGGATTCAAAGCAATTGGTGATTAGAATTAGAAATCCTTTAGTAATTTAAGCTTGAGCTTTGTGAATTTTTTCCATTTGTTTTCTTGTGTGTGATTTACTTTATTTTCATTTTTTTTGGTCTTTAAAAAAGAAATTTGAAAAAAAAAAGGATCATTCACGTCATTCATTTGGCTCAACCAATGATAAATTGGCATATCTTAGTTCTTTTTTAGGAATGCATGTGGATGGAATAAAATAAGAAAATATAAATGCTGGTTGGATTGAAAATGTTGATTCTTCTCCTTATAATTGCTTTTCTTGTGTTTATTGTGGAGAGAGTCATTCACATGAGCATTGTCCATATGTCAATCCCAGTCACTATGTGAGAGATGATTTCACTAGGAATCAAACTTGTTTTGATCATTCTTTTTGTTCTAGTGAAAGTTTTGAGCAACAAAATTCTTGGGATTCACATTTTAGCCATTATTCAAAAGAAATTCCCCCATCTTTTCACTCTCATCCTCATTTTGAAGAAAACACCTTTGAATATAAAGAAAAGTCTAATTTAGAAAGGTTATTTGAGGAGTATGAGGAATCAGTAGAGAGATTTAGTAGAGAGCAAAAGAAAATTAGAACTGAAGTTGAGTCAAGTGTCCAAAATATTGGAGTTTATGTGAATCAAATTATTTCATCTATTGAAACTATGACTCAAGCTAATTCCTTAAGCATGATTGCCACTTCTTGTGTTGATGATGATCATTGTGAGGAAATTGAAGATGTGCAATTACATGAGACTTTTGATAATGGGAAAAATGAATGTGAGCCTGAAATTAATTTGGAAGAGAACAGTATGTGTGCAATTGAGGTTTCGGCTGAAGAGCCTAATCTTTGTGACTTTGATGTTGAGGTTAGTGGAAAGATCCCAAGAGTTGTTGTTCATGACTCTCCTATTGACTCTTTGACTCTTACTGATGAGAGTCAACTGGATTTTATGGGATGCTCTAAAATTTTGGAAGCTCCTAAATCTGTTTGCAAAGATGTGCATGCACTACTACAAAATATTGCTTTTACGACCCTAAAGGACGTCCCTTTTTAAAAAAGGGACGTAAAAAATAAAGACAGTGGCATTTTTGTAATTTTGAGTGAGATTTGAATAGTTTTAGACGTCCCCAATTCAAAAAGGGACGTCTAAAACTTTAGACGTCCCCAATTTAATTGGGGACGTCTAAAGTTAAATTTTTTTTCTTTTTTTTTTAAAATCAGGAACGTCTATTGGTCACTTTAGACGTCCCCAATTTAATTGGGGACGTCTAAAGTAATTTTTTTTTCTTTTTAATCAGGGACACCTTTTAACGTCCCTAATATATATTAGGGACGTCAAAAGACGTCCCTTAAATATCAGGGACGCCACTTTTGGCGTCCCTCATGTTATCAGGGACGCCTAAAGTGGCGTCCCTGATATAAATAATATGAGGGACGCCACTTTAGGCGTCCCTCATATAGAGGGACGCCTAAAGTGGCGTCCCTCATATTATTTATATCAGGGATGCCACTTTAGGCGTCCCTCATATTATATCAGGGACGCCTGTGGCGTCCCTAATTATTAAAAAAAAATTTAACTTTAGACGTCCCCAATTTAATTGGAGACGTCTAAAGTGTGACTTTAGTCGTCCCTTTTTGAATTGGGGACATCTAAAGTTAAAAAAAAATAAAAATAATTAACTAAACAATTTTAGATGTCCCTAAATTAAGTTAGGGACGTCAAAAACAATTCAAATCTGTACTGACAGTCTTTATTTGTCAGTTTTATAGATCCACACTCTTCTTTCTCATCAACGCAACCACTACCACCACACATTTAACTTTCTTCTTCTTCTTTATATGCTGTTTTTAAACTTGTTTCTTCTTTTCTCTCTCTTTTTTTTTCACCAGATCTGTAATGCTTACCACCACGCATTTAACTCTTGTTTCTTCTTCTTTATATACTATTTTTAAACTTGCTTCTTCTTTGCTCTCTCTCTTTTTCACCAGATCTGTTATGTTTCTTACTATTTTATCTTCTTTCTCTTTTTTCTTTGGATTTCCCTTCTATTTTATCTTCTAATTTGTGTTGTTATGGTTTGTAGATCGAGACTCCAAAACATGCTTCATGGCCACGTTCCCACTAAGAAAATGAGGTACATCTCTCCCTGTTGCTCTTCTCTATTCATTATTACGAGAAAATGAATTTTAATAATAAAAGGAGATAAGTTTTTCGCAACTGATTCATCTTATTGTTATCATCTTCTGTTTATGAGATTTCAGCTCTAGAGTTATCATTGTGTAGATTTTAGATTTCAGATACTAGATCTGTAATTTTATTGACGATGATATATGATTTCTAGTTTTAAATATTGTTTAGTCCAGATCTGTAATATTATTGTGTAGATTTTGGATTTCAGATACTAGATATGTAATTTTATTGACGATGATATATGATTTCTGGTTTTAAATACTGTTTAGTCCAGTTCTGTAATATAAACGAATTTTTTTTAAACAAAACACTTTAGACGTCCCCACTTTAAAGTGGGGACTTCTAAAGTGGACTTTAGAAGTCCCCACTTTAAAGTGGGGACGTCTAAAGTGCCACTGTGGGACTTTAGACGTCCCCACTTTAAATTGGGGACGTCTAAAGTCCAGATTTTAGACGTCCTTTTATCTACGGACGTTATTGCCATTTTTTACTACGTCGCTCACATAGACGTCCCCTTGTTTTCAGACGTTAAAAGGCCTAAAAAAGGGACGTTAAAAATATTTTTTATAGTAGTGATGTTGTGCTTAATTTGAATTCAGTGAAAACTTTTACTTTAAAATTGTCTATGATTGAAGAAGTACAAGTAATTCACTTGGAAAGATCATTTGTTATGTCTGAAACCTTGTTGCTTGAAAAGAAATGAAGACAAGGTAAACATATTGTTTGATACTTATGATTAGTAGTTTGTTTTGAGTAGTCTGGCTGAAGACTATAAACTTAGCGCTGCTTGGGAGGCAACCCAAGGTGTGGTTTGATGTTTTATTTTAATTTTGTAGGACTTTAGTTAGCCCCTGGTGATGTACTCCACTTTGGTAACCACAATCAAGAGCATTCAAGAGCGCAAGACGAGGATTGAGAGGGGAGTTTCCTTCTACTTTTTCTTGTTTTGTTTAATTTGATAGTTGATTGCATGTTTTGAACTGAGTGCTGGATATAGTATATCTTTGCATGTGATTGATAATTGTTATTGACTATTGATTTGAGTTGTGGTATTTGTGAGTGGTGCTCTATTGGTGGAAATTTAAAATCTTTGAAGCTTCTACTATCCCTGCATTTGGATATGGTTTTGTCTTCATCTCCATTACTTAATGTTACTTGTTCACATTGAGGACAATGTGACATTTAAGTGTGGGGGTGGAGGGTACCATTGATTTTGCATGACTTGTCCTCAATTTTGAAAAATTTCTTTGATTTTGCACATAAATAGAAAAATTTTGAACAAAAAAATTTTGTTTTTCATGGAATATTGACTTTTACTTGTGGACATTGGCAAAGTTGGTTTGATTTGAATTTGAAAAGGATTGAGTTTAATTAGAATTCGGTTCTATTTTCTTGGAATGTTAGTAAATAGGCAAAGAATTTGGTGTGGATGATTGACTTTAGGATGTTAAATACCGGTGAGAAACTTGAGCCTAAATATTCATTTCTTTCAAGAGGGAGTACACTTATTGTGATTTTATCTCTAGAACTTGTCTTGAATCTCCTTTGAAGCTTTAAATCCCTTTGCATTCACAAAGATGATTTAGGCATTCATTTCATAGCTAGTTTGGCCAAATGTTTATCCTTGTCATATAAAAATCCTTTGCTTTACCCCATTTGAGCCTTACTTTGTTTTTAAAAGAAAATTGCATAGAGTAAATAGCCCTTTGTTTGAGAAATGCAATTTTTATATCTTTTCTTTCCCATTCATTTGCTACTTTGGTTAGTGCTAAGTAAAACAATTTTAGAAAAGAGTGAAGGGATTGGAAAGTCTATTATGTGAGTTGTGTGGATACTTGAAAAAAAATGAAATAGAAAGAAAAGAAAGATAGAAAGAAAGGTGTTAAAAAAAACAAAGAGAGAAAAACGAAAAAAAAAAGAGAAATATGAAAAAAAACAAGAAAAAGAATAATAATAGAAAAAAAATAGAAATGAAAAAAAAAATGAAAGAAAGAAAAGAAAAAAAAAGAGATTGTTGAGTTCAATGTAATAAAGGTTTTTATAGTGCAAGTGAGTTTGTTTCTTTTAAGTGGATATTCCTTCATTTTTAATGAATTTCATTGATGTACTTAGCACTATTAAAGTATTTCTTTATACCATTTCACTACTTTCATTTCATTATCCTACCATATTCATTACAACCTTTAGAAAAGTCATTTTGATTTGTGTGAGTAATGGGATAATATAGTAGAGATGGAGATAATAAACAAGCTTATGGTAGATGAGTTGCAATAAGTAGAAGAGAGTGAACAGAAGCCCTTTAATTATCTTGAGAGAAGAGTGCAAACACTTCACTTGTGAGGAACATTCTATTGTCATTTGTCTTTGCTAAATTACTTGCATTTCTACTTACATTTTTAGAAGGTGGAAAAGAGTTTTAAGAAAGCTTCATTCTTGAAAGTTTAAATTAAATCCAATTTTGTAGTGTTTGATTTGAGAATCTTGCTTTCATGATTGTCTTTGACTGTTTTGAACTTTTTGAAATCTTGAGAACAAGATTTGATTTAAGTGTGGGGGTGTGATAACTCCCTATTTTTAATATATTTGAGACACATTTTGATATAATTGGGGAGTTATCAATGCTAATTTAAGATGATTTTCTTGAGATTTTATAAGATATCAAGTTGGTGCATTATTTAGGGATTTTATTTTAAATTTATAGTTTTTAATGTTTTAAAAAATAAAAAAATAATAATAAATAAAAAGATGCAATATTGCATTTAATTGGCTTTAAGTTAGTTTTTGTTATTATTATTAAATAGTTCTTCTTCTTTAGATAGTTTAATAGGTGACGTGGTTCTATTTTATTTATTAGAAGCTGTACAGCAATTTTATGTTCCAAGAGGTGCATATGTGTGGCATGTTTTGGGCTTGGGCTTCATTTTTTCTCACTTAGGATTTGAAGAGGAAGTGCGACATCGTTTTTTCTCGGGGACGTAATGGCTATCTAACCTAAGAAAAAAGAGCAGCACAGAAACGAAAGGAGAGGCGCTGAGCTGAAGAAAAAAACAGAAAAAAAAGTCACAGCTGCACAGAAAAGGAAAATCAGCAGAGACAGCCGCAATACTTGACTTGGAGCATCATCATCTGGAGGCCGAAAGGGGAGAACAAAAGAGAAGAGGAAACCAGAGGGAGCGAAGCAGGCGTGAGAGAGAGAGAATCTCGTTCATCTTCTTCTCCATCATCGGCCACCGGAGTGAGGACGGAAGGAACTCCGGTGTGTCGTTGATATCCTCTGTTTTCATCTTTTTGACTGGAACCAAAGACGCAAGCTGGACATAAAAGGAGGAAGAGTACACTGTAGCCGAGCCTGTTCGTCAGTTTTGGGCAGCAGCGTTCTATTTGGTGTTCTTCATTTTCCTTGTTTCAATTTAATTACCGAGGATGATAATGATATCGCTTCGAACATGGTGCACTTCGTCATTGTTGATAGTGTATGCACTGCTAGCTCCATGTATGCCCAACGTTACTCGAGGAGTTACTCGAGTAACTCACAAGAGAGAGATGATAATGATATCGCTTTTTCTAGCCTCCCCATGCCTCTTGACCAAAATGAAAAGAGAGAGGGAAGAGAAAGAGTGTTGAAATTAATTGGTTGACATTTTGACTTAATCTCATGGTGCCAAGTGTCAAGATCTTGTGTCAAGAGAAAGTAACTAATTATTTACTTTAACCAATTCCATTAGCCATTTAGTCACAAGTCTTACTCTTTTAGTTGATAGCAAATTACCTCTTCGGTAGCTGACTAATTAGCCGATAAAGTTCTTTCTTTCTTTTTTGCCCCTGACAATGGCAATTTCTATTGACTTCCACTTAACACATTATGTGACCCTTTTAGAGCATGCCAAGTGCCCTCCCTATTTCTTTAATTCAATTTAAGCTTTGTCACCATAATTGAGCTTAAATATTGGGTTTGGGCACTTTCTACGACTGATTCGGGTCATAACTCACACTTTATTCTCTGAACGTGTTTGTCAAACGTTTATTACATCCACTTTTGGAGTCATGAGCCATTATACACATTTTAGGGCATTACAACCTTCATCTTTTAGTTGTGGATGTAGCCATTCTCTTATTCCCATATCAACAAGGCCTAGTCTCATACTAATTCCATCCTTAGTCTTCCCTAGTATGTGCAAAAGTATACTGACAAGACTATCACAAACATTTTTCTCCACATGCATCACATCAATACTATGTCTCACATCAAGACTATGTCAATATGGAAAACCAAAGAAAATTGATCTCTTCTTCCATATGTTCTTCTCACCCTCAATCCTCTGATTCTTATTGAAGGTGACATTAATACGTTCCACTCGACTGTAAGCTTCTTTTCTAGTTAATGCCTTTGGAGCTATTCCATTCTCCAATAAGCTATTAAAACACTTTCTTAACCTATGACATGGGTAGAACTGATGCTGAAACCTCCTGTGACTAAGGTAGACTATGTTTCTTCCATGCTTAAGTTGATGGAAATGCGTGTCTGCTTCACAAATCGAACATACTCTATGCCCTTTACACTGTACCTTGACAAGTTTCCGTACGCAGGAAAGTCATTTATCATGGTAAAAATCATTGTAGGTAGCTTGAAGGACTCCTTCTTATACGTATCAAACACATCTGTGCCTTCCTTCCATAACTTTTTTAAGTCCTCAATCAAAGGCGCCAAGTAGACATCGATATCATTCCCAGGCTGTTTTGGTCTAGAAATCATCATAGAAAGCATCACATAGACACATACTTACGTTTCATACATAGCCAGGGAGGCAAGTTTTATATTACAAAGCCAAAACCGAAGGTTTCTTGGCTCACTGCCAAATTGAGGGAACATTTCATCTATTTTCTTCCATTGTAGAGAGTTAGTTAGGTGCTAAAGATAATTTCCTTCAGATATTCTCTCATCAGAATGCCATCTTAACTTCTTCGCTTTTGTTGCACTCGCAAACAAATGCTTAAAACGCGGTATTATTGGAAGATACCACAAAACATTTCAAGGTTGTCTTTCAGTGCCCCATCGCCACAACCACTATCTATCTTCACTTTGTATAGTAAAGTTTTACACTTAGGACACTCATTAAAGACCTTCATACTCCTTTTCGTACAGTACGCAGTCATTAGGGCAAGCGTGTATCTTTTTATACTCCATACCCATCGTAGATAGGATTTTCTTGGCCTCATATATAGAGTTTGAAAGTACATTATCGTCTGAAAAAATATCACACAATAATTTAAGGAGCAATGTGAAACTGCTATCGGTCCACCCATAAGTTTCCTTTAAGTTAACCAAATGCAATGTTCCTATCAGCCATGTATACTTACTCCCAGGGTACAACAGTGTCTCTACATCACTCCGTAGGCTATCATATTTCTGCAATTGTGCAAAGGATTCTACATGGACATCATGAATCATTTTCTTCATTCTATCTTCATCTATGTCTTCCACAATTTCCTTCTTGTGCGACGGACAATCAGTTACTTCCTTACCTTTCTATATCCACCTTGTGTATCAAAGATTTATTCCATCACAAAATATGTGATCCCTTATAATATCAACATCCCATCGACTCTCATGCAAACAATTGAATTAAGGACAAAAATACATCCCATTTTTTGTTGGAGTGTTCCTTCTAGCAAATTTAGTAAACTCCTCAACCCCATTCTCATATTCTCCACTAGTTCTCAAAGCATTCATCCAACTGTGATCCATTTTATTACTACCTAATAACACTCAAGTTTAGAACAATTATCAACATTGGGATTGCCTTTTTTCACTTTTTAAAAAAAAAAAAAAAAATCGGCGGCATTTCCCCTTAAAAGTAATACATCCCAAAATTTTAATAACAAACCATTTCAACTTAATTTAAACTAAACAATCTAATTGAGGCAATTTAGGACAATATCAATAATTTAATCCAACAATTTTTCTACAGGGAACTAATATGAGGTTATGATGTAAGCAATTTTCTCATCTTCTTGTGGCTAAAAAAGTAAGCTAATATTTAAGCAATTTTGTTTTTTGGTTTTTATTGGGTCCTTATAGTTTCCTCAATTATAGATACTATATATTGGTCCTTATACTCATAATTTGTTTATTTGTAAGAGTCAGGAAACTACAATAATAATCATACTACTTTTTTTATATGTTTAGGAAACTGAACTAATAATCATACTAATATAATCTAAAAAAATAAAAACAACCATATTGTATATTATATATGGATGTAATGAGAGAATTGTAAAATTTTTTATGTTTATATTGGTAATAAATAAATTCCATCATACTACTTTTTTATTTTATATTTTGTGAAAACTTACACGTTAGTTAGCAACACGCTCATACCAACCTCATTACTAGATTACAAGTATATAATTTATTCCACTTCTCTTTTCAAAATTCAAATCCTATGGAAAAAAACAAAGCACAACTTTAGTGATTTCAAAATTTGTGTTTTTGATAAGAGATCATGCATTTGGTCCTGTGGAACACACACTCTCATTATTTATCTATATTTGTCACCTTACCTTTCACTAAGCACTTAGGTAATGCTTTCCTATTCATCAGCAATCCATTCATTAAATGAAGATGTAAATCGCGAAATGAAAGCTCTTTCAATTTAATTCCTATTTTAATGATTATTCCCCATATATCATGAAATAAAGACATTATATCCTATTAATGAAAAAATATGAACTTTATATTTTAAGGAAAGAAATAACAAAAACAATAAGGATGGTGGCTGATGGTGTCAAGGAAACTAGCTATCACGGGGCCACTAGTGCAAAATACCCCTTTTCGCGTCTTTTAAATATGTGCTTCCCTTATAAGAGATGTTAAAAAATTAAATTTATATTTTAGTTTTGGCATCTGGTATGAATGCAACAGGCATGAAATCAATACACTACTGTGTACCGCATCTGTTAATGAGTTTATAGACGGCATAAGTTCATTTTTTATGGCCATTATATTGTTAACA
Organism: Inga oerstediana; assembly: GCA_963210345.1. Lineage (NCBI taxonomy): Eukaryota > Viridiplantae > Streptophyta > Magnoliopsida > Fabales > Fabaceae > Inga > Inga oerstediana. The sequence goes on from OY723403.1 coordinate 70,412,613, forward strand.
AACACCAAAACTCATGAAACTACGTTATGCCACTGTTCCTCTCTCAACATACATGAAATCTAGTCGTTAAATATGTTTTTTGTACTAGGAGACCGTGATTCCAAGCAATTTTGTAACAAAAGTAGAACTTTAGTGATTCCAAGCATTTTTGTGTTAAAAAAAGCTAAGTTGTGAGAGTGAGAGACAAACCTATGGACGATGGAGATAGAGATGACCCATGGTGGCACCAGCTGGGAGGACGATGGTTGTTAAAGGGTGAGAAAAACAGCAGTGCACTTGTCCCTTCCTTGGTTGCCTATAGCTCTGATAGACAAACAAGAAACACGTCTTTGGAACAAAAGAAAACATGGAGAAAGAAGAGAAAGATGGAAATTTCACATTGAAGAAGATGAAGAAAGCGGACTAATGTGATGAGTCCTTAATAGGGGGACTATAAAACTGGAGATGCCTAAAGTACCTTTTGGAACACCTTTGGGGCACCTTTAGACTGGGGCTGCCTAAAGGTGCCCTAAATTCAAAAGGTACCAAAAGTCTGCTTTTGGTGTCCCTTAGGTGTAAAACCCCGAATTTTAAGACTTGAGGCTAGAGAATAAGCCTGAGATTAGTGGGCTGCTAAGCCCTGGTTTAGCAGGATCCTAAATTGTGATTAAGAGATAATGACTCCAAAAGTGGATGTGGTTAGTGATAAATAACCCTTTTGGAGAATTCGAATGTGATTCGTATGTGCTGTAAGCAGCACCGAAACCCTGTATTTAAGTTCAATTATGGATTAACCTCTAAATTGACTTAAAATAGAGGGAGGGCACATAATGTGGTGATATGGAAAGATATGAAGTGTTTGGTGGTGATCCAAGAGAGATTACCATAATCAGGGGCAAAACGGTAAAGTTACCGACCAATGGATCGGTTACCGAAGAGGAAACTCATTGGTAACTTCAAGATCAATGGTTAGGATTGATTTGTGCAAGAGATCAAGGGGTGGAATTCCATGTGGTGTGCCTATGTGAGCTCATGGTTGGTGTGATAAGATTGTGACAAGTGTCACAATATGAGCCCTTGATCTTGGTCAACATTTCAAACACTCATATCTCTCTTCTCCCTCTCTTTAGGTCGGCCATAAGGGTCTTTGGCATCCAAAAACTGATCCCTTTCTCTCTCATTTAGCAGCCATGGACGTCCAAGAGGAGGGAGGAAGAGAAATCAAAAGGTGAGATTTTGGTTGGCTTCATGCCCTCTAATGCTCAATTCATCTTCTATAAAGTTGTTCATAGTGATGAGAGCTTCATTGCTATGGTTTTAGATTCTTGATTGAAGGTGTTTGAGAGCTTGAGCAAAAGTGGAAAGATGGAGAATCAAGAAATTGGTTTGGGAAAGAGGAAGAGGTGAGCATTTGCTTCCTTTTGATCTAAGTTTTGTGACTTTTGGATAAGTATGGTGAATTATGAATTTTACCTTGATTTTATGGTATTTTCGTGTGGTATGTAATTGGATGAATTGGATGGTGTTTTATGTTGAAAATGGTGTCATGTTGTGGTATTTAATCATTGGAATTGATTTGAATAGGATTGGATACATTGTGTGCAAAACTGGAAATTCTGTCCAGTGTGAATTCTATTTCGGCAGTCTGGTTGTGTGGACGTTTTGACTGGGCACAGGATGTCAGAAAATTTTGAAACTTTCCAGTCTCAAAGTTCACATCCCAAGCTTCAAAATGGACATATAATTTGTGCCATTTCGTTTTGTCTTCTATGAGTTATAGCTGTCCAACGTTTGAGGTCGAAAATGAACACTGTTTTGGGACAGTCTTGAGTTTTGGGGAATTCTGTATTTATGTGGTGATTTCCAGTATTGGCCAATATTTTTCCTGTGTAGAGGACTTGAATAGCTTTCATTTGGCTTTTGGATCACCTCATTTCGATTTTTGTGGAATTAGTTATGATTTTTGGAAGTTCAGCCAAGAAACTGGATTTTCTTGGCCGCGGCCAGCAGATTCTGGGCCGCGGCCCAAATGTTTCTGGGCAGTTTCTGGCCACGGCCAGTGGATTTGTGGGCCGCGGCCAACCCCAAAAAATCAGCATTTTGGACTTTTAAAAGGTGATCTTTGGTCAAGTGTTTCCCAAGCCTTTAGGCATATGTTTGGGCTTTGATTAGCCACCTAAAGGTCATGAATGGTAACCAACTTTAAGTGATATGGAAGTAAGGTTTTGGAATAGAGAATAACCCTATGTCCTTGCTTTGATTATAGGGTTGATGTTCGCCCTGAACGTGGTTCGGTATTCATTCTGATCGCGAGTAAGTGGAGCTGGAGCATACATGGAAAGAGGGTAGGGAACATATCTCTTCTGCTTGTATTTGATATATGTGTTAGTGTGTTGGTGCATGTCTTAGTTTTGCATAATTGTGTGTAATTTAAAGCTATGTTTCAATTTATGCTATGGCCATAGGCATATTGTTTGAAGCATTGAGCTTGCAAATTGTCATTGTGTTATCATGAGTTGTGTGATGCAAGCATGTCATGCATTAAACATCTATCATACATGCATATTGATATTGTTTACCTACTGAGATTCTCTAGAATCTCACCGTCCCCTACTAACCTTTCAGACAGGGTAGTGGATCGAGGATGGAGTAAGTGATCAAGGGCGGCAAGGACTTCCTTCGGGTTGAAGATTTGGTAGTTGGTTATCATAGTTGGGAGTATATAGATTTGGATGTGTATATAAGTATGTGGATGAGGATTTGCTATGTATTTGAGAAGACTTTGTGTAATCCCCATGTGAGGGCTTGCAGGGGCGAATATGCCCTATAAGGCTTTGAGGTCAAGACCTTGCAACTCCCAATTTTTATTCTTTACTAATCTTGCTAAGCGAGCTTCTACTATGGTCCTTTTTATCACCTTGACCTATTCGGTGCCTATGATCTTTACTTCCTCCATGTGAACCCCAATAGCTTTACTATTCCTCCTTGAGAAGGGAGCCAGCCTATAAAATGGTAGATCTTATCACTCCTTTTAATTGGCATCCTAAGAATTTCCCTGTATTCTTCAAGGGTTGGGGCTAGCTAAAAATCAGAGAAAGTGAAGCATCTTAAAGAGGGATCCTAATACTAGCCTAGCTCTACGATAGCATCAGTATGTATAGGCACATATAACAAATCAATGATGTTATCATACTTCTTTATGAAGCCCAATTTGACTGAACCTTGAATGTAGTGACTTAATCAAATATGGCCTTCAAGTGGTTCTACTTTTACAGGCAGTTTGATGCCCTTCACTCCATACACTTTTCTTGGAGGAACTTGATTTAAACCTAGTTTTTGTGCCTTTAACCTTTATGCCAAATTCTTTTAGTTGTAGATAAGTCGATTGGCCTTTATTAGAGGAAAGAGAAGGAAAGGTTAGAAAATATATCCAAATACATGCTTTGTAGGTGATTACATGTGCATTCAATGCTTAATGTGGGTGATGGACATTAAGAAAAAGAACTTCACCTCTTCAAGAGATCCATTACCTTATAGGAAGAATGAAGTACACATTAACCTATGAACGGCACTGGCCATCATATGGCTAAGGGTTTAAAAATTATTATTACTTCTAAGGCCCATATCAAATGAAGGTAACCACCTATGCATGATGTATTGATGCCATGTGAGCCCTAAAAGGGCTATCTCTTATTGAAATATTTTCTAACATGATAGATATAATGAGCTCATAGTCTTTTAGGGTCATAGACCCTTAGACTAGGGCTAGCTATCTAATGCATACACCATCTTTTTGATGTATCTTTATGTGTAGTGATGATAGATACATACTCAGGTGAAGCGACAATTAGTCACTTGATCCTAGGGGTTTCATTGGTTATGCATGGATAAAAATAAATATATGCCCTCTAGTAAGTCTTATTTTAGGTGTCCTAAATTTTAAAGGAACACCTAAAATGGACTTTAGGTGTCCCAATTCACATTTTGGACTCCTAAAGATGCCAACCTCTCGCTAAAACTTACAAAATTGTTGCTAGCTTCATTTTTTGCTTCCATTTTTGAAAAAGGGACTTCCTTTGGGGTAGTAAAATGTATATTTTGTAGTATTGGTGAATTCTCTATCTTAGTTAGAAAAGTGAAAAAAACATCGATTCCGTTCTTGGTGCAAACCGGTCATATCAAAGTATTGATCTACAAGCAACCTTCCTTGTATCGTTGACCTTGACCCCTGAAATTTTGACTTCAAGATTTCTATACAAAAAATTGATTAATGGCGTCAACAAAGCTAGATATCGATGTTCATTACCCTCTATTTTTACATCCCTTAGATACCCAAGCAATGACCATTGTTTCTTAAGTGCTCACAAGGGCTAACAATTACATGGTTTGGTGAAGAGCCATTTATATTGCACTCTGGGGTTGGGATCACCCTATTTTGTCCAGGCCTCGGTCAAAAAAAAAAGAGAAAATAAGAAAATCCTCTTATTGATGATGATTGGGGCCCAAATTAGCAATCATCATTAAAGTAAAAAACAAAAAAACAAAAAATACATATCCTCTTATTGATGATGATTGTAGTCTAAATTGATATTATTATTCATTAAAGGAAAATGAAAAAATAAAAAATGAAAATATGAAAAAATATCTCTCATTTTGATAGGTTTAAATTAGGAATTTACTTATGGGGAAAAGATAAAAAAATTTAAAAAAATGAAAATTTTAAAAAAACTCTCATTGATGGTGATTAGGTCAAGTTAGGAAATTTTATTAATAGAAAATATAGAAAAAATTAAAAAAAAAACATTAATGGGGCAAAACCCTTGGTGATGCCTATTTAAAGGGGAGTACAAGAGAGAGCAAGATACACAAGAATTTTGGGGAGAGCAAGGAGACAAGGTAGCGAGCTATTCAATTGTGCTAACACTCATAAAGTTAAAATAAAATGGTTTCTCCTTATGGGTTGAGGAAAATATAAGTTTATTGGAAACCCCATTTTATCCCTTTTCACCGGATGTGCCTAGATGGTTTGTATGCCGATGAATATATCCATGTGATGACTGTATGGATGAGATGGAGGCGTGTAAATACCAAGCTTTAGGCATGTACTTATCTTCTTTTTCTTTTCTTTTATTTTTCTTTATGTATTTTCACTGATGTTCATAGGTGGTTATAATTTATTCATTTGTGATATGTCAGCCATATGGAGATGAATGTTGCTCCCGCTTAGCACTCAATTGCTAACATATCTTCTTGAGTGGGTTCATTGTAAGTGGTGACTTCTTTTTCCTTTCGATAATGTCTCCCCTCTTGGCTATTCCCATATGTTCATTTGATCCTCTTCTACTGTTTCTTGTGTTCTTGATTAAAGTAGACGTATCCATAAACTTGACTTTATTCAATGTCACAAATTATGTATTAACTTACCTATTGGCTTGCTACTAACTATTTCATTTTTAAGCCATAAAGTAGTGAACATGATGATTTTGTAAGTGTCATAATTTTATTATATGAACCCTTCACTTTGTCTCTTTTATAGCAAGGCTCAAAGAACCGAAGGTACATGCTCTCACCATGTCTTTATTAATTTTCTTGTCATCTTGGACTTTCTATAATGAATAATATGAGGAGAATAAAATTACTTGTTGGCTTGATGAACTCCTATTTTTTGTTCTTTTGCAAATAAGAAGTTTCAAAATACAAAAAAAAAAGATGGTATTTTCTTAAAATAAACAAATTTGGTTTCATATGAGAAAATAAGGAAAATTCTTTTTTAAAAAAAGAAAAACACAAACCAAACAAAAAAAAATTTTAAAAATAAATTAAATAAAATTTTTTTAAAAAAATACCAACCAAGTAACAAGCCTTTTTACCCTCTGGTGCCCAGCCCCCCACCTGCAGAACTATGTGGAATTTGATCCTTCTAAAGGGTACATAGACCCTAAGCTCTCTTCCAAGGTCAAGTCCAACTCTGTAAATAAACAAAATTTCATTTATTAATTTCTTATTTTTTTGTAAATATTTTCTTAATTTCTTTTCTTATTTGGGTAATTATAATAAAATTAAAGGCCATATTTATTTTTAAATAATTGACTTTGGGTAACCGTTCTTATGAACGGATGCTGTGGGGTGCTTAACACCTTCCCCGTGCACAATCGACTTCCAAACCCCATCTGGTTTTCATTTTTTAAAAAGGTTTCCAAATTTATCCTGTTTTAAAATTTTGGCGGTGGCTCCATATTTTCTAAATTTCGGGCGCTACAACTTGGTGACTCCATTGGGGATAGTTAGATAGTCAAGCCCATTCATGTTAAGTGTTTAAAAAAATATGGCCTCAATTTTATTTTAATTACCTTTTTTTATTTTTTTTTGATATTCATTTTTATTTATTAAATTCTTTATTCATTTCTTTAGTTTTTGTATTCTTTTTCTCTATCTATCTTGTGATCTGCTTAGCAGATGTGGGTTTGATAGAATTTAGGCTCATAGGTTGGTATGCTCTTCACACACACTGAACAAATACGCTATTCTCCTCACACACATTTTATGCCTTATACATAGGTTTGTGAGTTTGTTAGGTGAGCAGAAGTTTCTAGTAGTCTCCCTATAGGGTTTTCAGAACCCCCTAAGGTTCCTGTGAAGACTTTATCCTTGCTATTACTCATTTGGTGAGGTTGATCCCTGTGGGGAGTTTTTAGAACCCCTTAAAGGTCAATTTTAATTGACTTTGGAGCATGATCCTCTTTCCTTCATCACCAGGAATAACCGACTTTGGAGCATCAATGTCTTTTAATTGGTTGAATATTATCAAATTAGCCTAGTACCCACAGTCTTAACAAATACCTACATTTCATGATCTCAGTGCCACCTAAAGAAGGAAGGTTGAATAAAATGTTGTCTTGTATTACATGAGGTATGGATGTTAAGTCATGTGTATGGAAAGAAAAAGTGCTTCCAGGAAAGGCATGACCAGTTTACTAATCCACTCATGGCATTCAATCATCTTTAGTTAAATAAAAATGATTGGAGAAAGGAGTTCTCACAGCTAACAGAAGATTCCCCCTAATGGAAAATAGAATGGTGGGAGGATAAAGAGATTACCCATTACTATGAGGGCTTTTCTAATGTACCAAAAGGATGTATTAATTACAACCTTTCTTTATCATTAAGGTAATCATCATTTAGGCAAAAAGCTCCCTTTCGGGAAGAAGTGCAAGGCATACAATTCTTGTATAAAGAAGATGGCGAGAAGGACTTTTGTCAAGAAATCAATGAAGCTTGGAGTAAGATAGCATACAAAGGAAAGGCTAAGTTGGGGAAGCGAGAAATAGGTGAAACTTCAGGCTATAAGGGATGGCTCAAGGATAGAATTAAAGGAGCTAATCCATCTTATTCTCCCTAAGATCCTTTATTAGGAAATGACGCCTAAGAAGTAAACAAAGAATTGGCAAGGCACTTGGAAATAAGAGAAAAGGAATTAGAGGAGCTTTCTGGGATAGAATCTTAAAATAAGAGAATGATCAGTCAACTAGAGGACAAATGTGTATCCCTCCAAGAAAAGTTGACAGAAAAGAGAAAGAAAATAGATTTTGAAGAACGTTCAAGAATCATGAAGCTGCAAGAGGAAAACAAAAACCTAAAAAGGGCCATATAAGAAAATGACAAGCAAATAAAGAACAATAAATTTTGACTACTGAAGACAACTACATAAAAAGAGTTACTCAATGAGAAATTGCAAGATAATGCTCCCTTAAGAAGTTGCAATGGGAGTTTGGTATTCTCACTCAACTCTTAGAAAGCAAGAAGGGTGAATTAGTTACTGTAAGAGCGAGTACTGCCGAAACCATCCAAAGCCCTTCTGGACAAGTTGAATCATGAAAGGGAAGTTTTAGCCGATCGACTGGGAACTCCTCTATAGCAGATATGTTATTGTAACAGAAGAATGGGTAAAGTGGTGTGGTAATTTAATTAACTTGGCTAACACTAGGATCCCAGAATTTGCTAGCACGTTCAAGTGTGATGAAGGCATAATTATTCCTTTGAATCCACCAACAGAGATTGTTGAATTTTTCAACTTATGTAATCAGATAGTAGTAGAACTCAAACTTGTAACTAAATTTTGATATTATCAAAAAAGTATATCTTGCTCCATTTGATATCATTTTTTGCATACTTATCACTACAATTAATAGCGAGATCTTAGGCTAAGATAGGATTCGAGGTCCCCCGTCTAATAATCAACTTTAGTTCTCCCTATAGAATAGTAGATTCTCTAAGGAGGCTAGAGGACACTTGTTCTAGAAGACTATCCCAACTCAGTACTACATCAATGACAAGATCTAGGCTAGGATGGGGCTTGAGGTCCCTTCTATCTAATGATCAACTCTAGCTCTCCCTGTGGAATAATAGATTCCCTGAGGAAGCTAGAGGATGCTTGTACTAGAAGACCTTTATGCCAATGCATTGTGTATAACTTGCTATATCCACTAAAAATATGAGTTCAAATAAACTAATGATAAATTGTTCCTTTCCAAGCAGGTGATAAAATATTGCTCCGTCTAAACGTCCTATCTATAAGGAGGAGTAACTAGGTGAAGATTCAACATACACTTTTAACATTCCCTCCCTATCAGTTGCAATAGAGGAATGGAAGGAAGAGTTAGGTGAAGTAAAAGACCAACTAAAAGCCTTCCAAGGAGCAAATACTTGGGGTTTACTTGATCTACAAGATTTGTGCTTGGTACCACATGTCTCAATTCAGAAGAAAATTAAGATATTGGACTTTGATAAGTACAATAGTATAGGAAATCCGATATACCATCTTAAGGCTTATCGCACCAAGATGCTTTTATGGTCGCAAGTTGAAATTTTTTTGCTACTCTTGTACCATGAGAGCTTGAAGGGGCCAACACTGGAATAGTACATGCAACTTGATCAAATAAAGATCAAGAAATAGAGGGATTTGACTTATGCATTCATGAAACAATACAGGTTCAATCTTGACATTGCCCCCACCAGGGAACAACTGAAGTCAATAAGCAAGAAAGCCACTAAATCTTTCAAAGATTATGCCCAAAGATGGAGGATGGTCACAGCACAAGTTCAAGCTCCCCTTATACCATCTGAGCTTAGTTCCTATTTCATTTATACTTTTTAGGAACCTTACTATAGATATCTGAGCTCCCCTTATACCACTAACTTTTCTGGTTTAATCGAGATTGGTGAGCGAATCGACATTGACATATGCGACAGTAGGATTTCTGAAAGCGAGAGCAATATCAAAAGAGGGAATAACGCGAAGAAACAGGAATGCAATGTCAGCTTCATCCAAACCACTAGACAGCTCCAAGCAATATATCAAGGTAGTAATGATGGGTTTCAATTCGGAGGATGAAGGAATTGGCAGCAGTGAGATAATTGCTAATAGCTAGATTTTGGCATGGTGAACATTGAGCTATATCACCAACGTTTTGAATCTCAACTGATATGGCTATATACTTACAAGCAGCTTCAACTATCGTACCCTGCTTGGTATAACTCTAATTCTGATGTGAATACCATATGGGCACCCCAAGACACTCTATAAAGAACCGTGCAACATTCAAGAGGAATGCATTATACTTGATTGATTCTAATCACATTCAATTGAAGAAGAATGATATCTCTGCTATCAATGCAATCCTCTTTCAAGCCATGAAAGCCAAGTAAATGCTATTGATGCAATTGAGTTCTCTAAGGATCCTCTATTAGTAGAAGATATCTATGCTCATTTAAAGGAAGTAGGTTATACACCTTACGAGAAGAAAGAAGTAGGCATGGTAGAAAAGAGACATGTTGAGTTTGTCGTTAAGGAACCATATGAAAAAAGAAATTCCAATATTATCTCTTTCACCATCTTGATACCATTGTAATAGCCTTCAGTGACCATTAAGGTACCGACCCATTTTTCATATCAGAGTGATCACGCCACACCATGAAGGTATAAAGGTATTGTTGAGAATACCTTTGGGCAAGTAGTAGAAGCCAAGGCCAGCAAGAAAATAATGGTTAACCCAACAAGAGTCACACAAAGCAAGAAAGCTTATCTACCTCAAAATGTTAGACTGTCAAAGAAGGGGAAGCAAGCTAATATTGATATTCTATCAAGTTTTGGTCTAAAAGAGATGGGATAGAACGATAAAGAACCTCTATATTACCCTAAAGTACAAAGGGTTCGTTGTAGCCAAAGTGCTAATAGATTGAGTATCAGGATTAAATGCTTTACCGCTATCCACATTTAAGCACTTATCAGTAAAGACATCAAATATTGAGAAGAGTAACATGGTGGTTAAAGTGGGAACAGTTCACCTGCCTTTGTAGAGTGGACAAACCTCATTCATAGTAGACTTTCGGCTTATGAACATTGACCCATCCTACTCTATGCTATTGGGGAGGCCTTGGATACACTCAACTAGGGCAGTACCTTCTACCTTACACTAGAAGGTAAAGTTCAATAACAGTAACAAGATAGTAATAATCAAAGGAGAAGAGGAAATCATAGTGAGCAAACCAAGTTCTCTTCCATACATTGGTACTGCTAAGCATGAGGAAGGAATAGTTTTCTAAAGCTTTAAAGTCAAAGGACCCAAGGGAAACAAAAGTGGTAACTCCATAGTAACCAAGATAATGGAGAAGAATGGGTTTAAACATGGTGGATGATTGGGCATTCACCTCCAAGGCATCAAGTCCCCCAAAAATGTATAAGAGAATTAAAAGCACCAAGGGTTGGGATATGAGCCACTGTTAGAAACACAATTGAAAAAGCTAGCAAGCTTGAAGATAAGGAGGGAGGATAAGTATTTTGAAATCCCCTACATAAGGAAGACATTCCTGATGTCTTCTAAAGTACTAAACAAGTTGATTGTTGCAATGGTTTCACCAATAGGTGAACAAACTTGTACATGGATTTTAGCTAATGATTCCGGAAGAGCTCTGAAAAATTAGGAGTTTGAGGACACCTTCAATTCTATTAGTTTAGAGTAATATGTCTAGCTAAAAGTTCCTTTTATGTTTTAAAGTGCCTTTAGGCAAGCTCTTATATGAACCATGAATAAAGAATGTTATGCAAATAAAATTCACTTATTTATATCCATACATCCTTTTTTTCCTTCTATTCATTCGTTATTCATTTTTGCCCTCGAGAAAATTGATTTAATCGAAACTTCTGTCCAACACAGAGGTTCCTGAATCCGTAAATGATGATTCACTTATTGTTATTGATATGCAAAATTAAAAGTGTGATGATGATGAGAATAGTCAAGTATACACAAAAGTCCTCGAATATAATGATAATAGAATGTGCCTACACAAAGACGTAATTGAAGCAATAAATATGGGCATAAAGGAAGAAAAGAGAGAACTAAAGATAGTAGATAACCCTGAAAGAAAGTAAATGGTTGAACTCTTCAAAAAATTCATGGACAAACTTCGCATTATCTTATAGAGGTATGCCAGACCTTGATCTAGGGATTGGCTCTGACAAGATTCCCTTATTCACAGACACCAAACCCAAAAAGAAGAAATTCAGGAGGCTTACTTCTGATATATCCTTAGTGGTTTGAGATGATGTGATGAAGCAATTAGAGGATGGTTTCTTAGGAGTAACTAAATACCCAATGGATAGAAAATGTTGTTCTTGTACCAAATAAGGATAGCAAAGTTTGAATGTGTGTTTATTATCGAGATCTGAACAAAGCTAGCCTAAAAGATGATTTTTCATTACCTCATATTGATGTCCTAATTGATAATACGACTCGCAACTATATGTACTTATTCATAGATGGGTACTCAAGGTATAACCAAATCCCTATAGATGAAGAGGACAAGGAAAAAACCACCTTTGTTACATAAGGGGCACTTATTGTTATTGATCATGCTGTTTGGGCTAAAGAATGCAGAGGCAACTTATCAGTGTGCCATGGTAGTACTCTTTCATGATATGATGCATAAAGAACTTGATGTAACCCCTTCCGTAATTATATCCGAAATACGCGATTAAAATGAAATAGAGACAAATAATAATCAAAACTCATTTAAAATCCCATCCTTGAGATAGGGTTTTCAAAAATACCTTTTAAAATCTAATTAACTTGGTCTCATATTCACATTTCAAATACAATTACTACGCGAAGATAAATTACATTCATATAAATATCAGAGTGCACAATATAATCATCCCGGCAATCCCGGGTACATACCTTCGCTAAAGATACACAGGGCACAATTGCCCATTACAATTCTTCAAATGGGGATTACACAATCTCATCTCAAATTCATAACCATATATTCAACCGAATTATATACAGTCTTCACAACTCGTTGATAACCAACTACCAACTCTCATTTCGAAGGAGTCCTAGCTGCTCCTTCCACGAGCCACTTGCCCTGTCTAAATTGTTGGTAGGGGAGGGTGAGATTCGAGAGAATCTTGGTAGGAAATAGATACCATAATGCATGCATGATATATGCTATGTGTATAACATGTTAGCTTTATCTAGATGCATGCCCCATAATGACATTTCTGCATGCTCAATGTTTCATGTAACAAAACTATGGCCACAGCAAAACAGAAACAGAGCTTCATTTATACAAATATGCTCTACACAATCAAGTAAAGCAATCACATACATTACTACACAAGTAAAGATATCAAATACATGCAAGTAAGGTAAGTCCCCTACCTCCAGTCTTTTCTCCTCGATTTGTGTGCCAGCAACTCCGGGCATCACATTCAATCCTACAATGGCAAATGTACTATTTAGACACTTCCATAGTGTTTCTGGGGGTCATATGAGGCTATATTGAAAATTTACTAAAATACCCCCGAGGGCCCGGCCCGGCCCCGCCGTACCTGGTCCGGCCATACTTTTCTTGAAATTGTGACATGGGCTATTCTGACATATTTTTGCCCAAGGAATCCATTTCTGGACTTAGAATTATCGAATTCATTGTCAATCTACAAATTTACCCTTGGCAGCCCCACTTTAAAGGTTTCAAGTGCGTTTTCCTAATTATGCTTTTTCGGCCTTTTCCAAAAAAGTGACCAACTATAACCCCACCTAATTTTCGCTCCTGAACTCAATGGAATTATCAAATCATTGAAAATCCATATCTAACCCCTCCAAACTAGGCTTGGCCGAAATTCTCAATTCCCCGAGAAAAATTGAGGTTTTTCGGTTTCGGCTCAGTAAATGCGTTCCTTTATACTCCTAACCACTTTATTGACTATTCCATTAGGTTACAACTATCATTTAGTACAAATTTTGGCAGCATAACACTACTAACACAACATTTCCAAATTTTACAAACAAAGACAATCCGGCGAAATTTCACCGATTAAATTGTCCACAGCAGCTAGAATAGTCAATATACGAAGTTTAGGAAGTTACCTCTTCTTCCTTCTGGCTTTTCCTTCTTGTGGCTAAAAACCCTAACTTAAAAACACCAAGATTTGTGCTTCAAATACCTTACATAATATAGAAGAGAAGCTTAGGAGAAGGATTATACGCGTTAGGTAAGAATTCACTAAAGAAATCGACCTACTTCGCGAGTTTTCTTCCTCTTTTCTCTCTAAAAATCCCTCTCTCTCTTTCTCCATGGTTCTGCACGGTTTTTGGATGATGGAGGAAGAGGATGATGACTTTATAACATTTAGCTTATGTCATCTTTAATTATGATGATGTCATATTTCCAAAATTGACATTTTCAGATTTTCAGGCAGATTTTCTGCCCAATCTTTGAAAAATCATAACTAATTCTAGAAACATAAAAATGAGGTGATTTCAAAGCCAAATGAAAGGTATTTAAGTCCTCTTTATAGGAAAATATGGTCCATTACCCAAACTCACAACAAAATTCCAGAATTACATAAAACTCATCACTGCCCCAAAACAGAGTTCAGTTTCCATCCCAAACTTTGGACAGTCATATCTCATAGCTCACAAAATGAAATGGCACAAATTATATGTCCATTTTGAAGCTTATGATGTGAACGTTAAGACTGGAATGTTTCAGAACTTTTAAACAACATTTGGTCATTCAAAACGTTCACACAAATAGGCTGCCCAGAATAGAGTTTCACTGGACATAATTTCAGATTTTTCATCTTTGCTTCCAATGGTTCCATTTTCATACCAAACATCATTCCCACATAAATTTTCACAAGGAATGTATTGGAAACACCAAATCAATCAAATTCACATTTCATTGACATGTTTTCACAACAATCTCAACATGTCAACACAATTCACATTTGAAAACCTAACATTGCAACTTTTCCATTCCAAAGTTCCAAACCAATTTCAATGACATCAAAACACACTATGACACCATTTCCAACACAATACCCCATTCAATTCTTCCCTCTATTCTAAGTCAATTTGGATGTTAATCCATAATTGAACTCAAATACAGGGTGTCAGCGCTGCTCACAACACACACGAATCATATTCGAGTGACAAATCACATCATGTTCTCCAAAAGGTTTATTCATCACTAACCATATCCACTTTTGGAGTCATTAACCTTTAATTACAATTTGGGATCTTGCTAAACCAGGGCTTAGCAATCCACTAATCTCAGGCTTTATTCTCTAAGCTCAAGTCTCAAAATTCGGGGTATTACACTTGAAGTATATGCGGATGATATGGTAGTTAAATCTTCTTAGGGAGAAAGTCATGTTGTGGTGCTAAGGAAGTTGTTTGAAAGGCTACACAAGTACAAGCTACGACTAAATTCTAACAAGTATGTCTTTGGGGGTTGAGATTCATTATAAACCAAAAAGGGATCACAATAGATCCTGGCAAAGTAAAAACTATTAGTGCAAGTGTTTCATCAAGTGGGGGTGAATTGGGTGATATAAAAATTTACTCATAATTGACAAATATATGAAATTAAGGTAATTAAAATAGGTTTAAGAGATAAAGAGATATCACCGAAGTGGATACGAGGGATTTATACTGGTTTGGTCACAACTATTCGAATAATCTTTCATACTATTTACTATCCTGATACTATTGGCATAGTCTTGAGATATTGGTTTTGAAATGCTATTCGGATAATTATCACACTATTCAAATAGTGACCTTACTATTCGAATAGTTATCATATTGTCTGGATAATGTTTTTAGAAACTCACTTTGAAAGCACAATGACTATTCAGATAATGCTTAGGCTATTCGAATACTCCTGCTCTTGAATTATTTTTAGAAACTCTATTAGTCATACTATTTGAATAGTAAAAAGACTATTCGAATACTATATACTTATAACAGTGTATCTTTATTCAAATAGCTTATGCACTATCATGATAATACTCTATTTATTCGAATAGTTTGAGAAATATCAGAATAATTGCTAACTGAAAGTAGGCTTTACTATTCAATAGTAAGAGGACTATTCAAATAGTCCATAGTATAAAATCTTGTAAGGAGAAATGCATTGAAATAACCTTAAGTTTGTTATCAACAAAACTCTTGAATATAACATTTTCCCCCTTTTTGATTATGACAAAAATTAGTGTTATTAACTAAAAATAGTAAGCTAAGAAGATTAAAGCAAATACCCATAGATCAATATAAATTAAGGATAATAGAAGTAAATTCACAGAAGATATATTGCATTGAATCATAATGAGCTATGATGAAATAAGATAAGCTAAATAAATTAAAGCAGAAACAGAAGCTCAAAAATGTGATCCTAAATATTTAAGAACCTAAAGAACTCAATGCTAGTTGGATCATGGTGAAGATGACTTCTCCCCCTTTTTGTCATTATCAGAAAGGTTGGGGGGAGGAAGAGAAAAATTATAAGATGGAGGAGGATCTCTGAGAGGTACTGGAGGAGAAGTGGATGTGGAGGTTAAAGGAGGATAACAGGGAGTATGGAATTGATTAGAAGTAGGAATAGTTGTAAATGAACGAGAGGATGGAAGGAAATCTGAGAGGTAGCTACTGAGATAGGTTAAGAAGTGAGAATGCTAGTCTACTCTGGGGACTCTGGTTGGTCAACATTTTCAGGATTAGGTACTTCCTAAGTTTCTTCAGAGGAGCTAAAGGTTGGTTGTGGAGTGATCTGAAGAGGTAATGTGGCAGGCTGAATTACTGGCTTAATGGTGATCTGAATAAGGGTAGAGCAGGTAGTCTTCTAAATGGTAAAGAGAACATTGGAAGGTTTAAGGATTGTTGTAGATGTAGTTTGAAAAGGTTGATTTAGAGGAACAGTGGGTAGGTCAGTATTTATAGGGTTTCAATGACAAGGGCCCTGGTCAGAGAAGATCCAGTAATACATCTCTCCAAGCAGTTATGTGCACGATCTCCCTTATTTATTCAAGGTAATTGTCTTGAAGGTTGTATAGGGATTTAAAGTTCTCATTGACTCTACCAATTACTCCTCTGACTTGACTCTGGATATCTTGCATTAGAGCCTGATTAGGTCTCATAAGTTGCTCCACCATTGGTTTGAGAGCTTCTTGAAGTTAAATTTGGATAGAAGTACCAAATAGTAAAGGAGAAGGAGAAGTAGCCCTGGAAGAGTGTGCTTTATCCACCTTCAAGGTCTCAGGTTCCATTCTTTATCTTTTTTATTAAGGTTCCTCGGGCAAGTCCAATGGTAAGGTAATCTTCATTTTCTTGATTTGGGTCTTGCCAAATTTGATTAGTCTTCCTTGTTCTCCTTCTAAGTACAGATATTGTTCATTTTTAGAAAGAGGGAGAGAAGTTAAGGAAACAGAATAGGAGTTGTTTTGTTGGAGATCAATCTCTAGAAATGAGATAGGCTAGAAGGTTGAAATCCCGACTGGAGAAGAAATTGAAGTTCTGAAAATTATTGACAAAAGACCTGGTATAGATATACCACAATATCCTCTGTTCATCACTTAGACACATGGAAGAGAATTTCTTTGCCTTCGTTGCTGGTTTGATGATTTGCATGATCTCATCCTTAGTGTACTCAGGTGCTTCATCAAATTCTTCTTCATCATATCCAAGATAAGTGTTAATGATAGAGGGTTATAACTGAATCTTTTGCCCTCTTACAGTAGTCTATAATCTTTCTTCAACTATTTCCTTTTTATTGCCAATTGATTTTGATAGAGTACAAACTGGAATAAAAATTTCTGACTATAGAGGGGTGATATGTGCTTTTATCGCTAAAGCAATAAATTAAACTAGGTCCTAAATTATTATACAATTTAAGGTTGACCTAGGTCATTCTCCCAAGGAGCAAACTATGAGTTTTCTTAGGATTAATTTTCAAGTGACAAAAAAATGCAATGGAATGGACCTAAACTAGAATGCAAGACACTACTACCTAAATGCAATTAGACTAACTAAATGCACTAATGCAATTGATTTTAAAACCTATATGAGAATGAGACTAATCTATATGAATTTGAATGTAGTTCTTGGGGGTTTTTTTATGAAAGAGGAATTAAAATGCTATTAGAAAAGATCAAGAAGAATCAAGACAAACAATAAAGGTTTAATTCAGTTATACTAATGAATGGGACAACTTAGGATTCACATGGAATTAACTTTCTTAGCCCAAATTAATTAATTAGACCAAAGGGAGGTTGATGAAAAATTGGAATTAATAAATTTAAATACATAATTGAGACATGGGAAACCCTCAAGCTCAATAACACCTAATCCATTAGAAAACTTATAATGAAATAAGTGGTGGTTAATTAAATCTATTGAAACCAATCAAAATAATTTAAGATAGTTTTGGGAATAATGTTCATAATTGCCTAATTAAATAATTCAACACTTAACCAATGTAATTAAACAATCAAGAGATTAAACCCAAATTGACAATTACATTAATAATGAAAGCCCAGTTAATAATCTAATTGACAACCAAAGGGTTTGCAAACAAAAGTCCCAACAATCTTTTAAGGACAAATCAATTCCAAAACATCAATTCAATCCAAATCAATAATATGTCTACAATCTAAAACTAGATTGTTCTCAATTATTTCAACCCAAAATCATTTAAAACAAAGTAATCCCAAGTTTTGAATAAAAAAGATAAAAGGAAAAACACTCCCTTGTGATCTTCAAATGTAAGCTCCTAGACTCTACCTTCCTCTATGCTCCTCCCAAGTTGCCTCCTAAAATAGCTTAAGTTGACATGAAAATCCTTCCTCCTTCACTCCTTAAGTGGTATGTCACAACCATGAAAATTGGAGAATGAATTGAAGGTGGGGTTGTGGGTGTGTCAGTAGGTGAATTGGATGATAGATGAAGATGGTAATCAATTGA
The DNA here is from genome assembly GCA_963210345.1 of Inga oerstediana. NCBI lineage: Eukaryota > Viridiplantae > Streptophyta > Magnoliopsida > Fabales > Fabaceae > Inga > Inga oerstediana. The sequence continues at coordinate 70,430,888 of OY723403.1, forward strand.
ATATTAGGGAAGTAGGGGTGAGTCCATGGCTAAAGCAAAGGAGTGACGAATTGATGATGAATAGAGAAGAACCTTCAGCAATTCCAGCATCTACCGCGTCTCTCTTTGTCCGTTCCTCATCCGTGCACCTCCTTTCTTCTTAGTGTCTGCTAGGTTAGATTTTAAAAAAGGAGGGGAGAGTTTTTGGGTACCAACTTGAGCCCATTAAAATTTAAGAAGCCCAAATAAAATTTCATCATTAGATTCTCTTTTAGCTTTCAAGAAAATTTCTGCACCATAGGATCTTCTAATCGGCTTTTCCTTATCATACAAGAATCAAATAAAATCGTGATTTATTATATGTTTGAAATACTATCCAACAACAAGATATCAATCAGAATATTAATAATTTAAGCTCAATAATATCATAATCAATTCAGATTTATGTCATTTCCTAAAATTGGCTAATACTCCAAATATTATCTAACAAATCCAAATTAGCCCAAAATAATCCCCAAAGTAAATGAATAAGGTGGGATAAAATATATTAACTTTTAGATTTATCAAGGGGCTATAGGATAAATCAACTTGGAGCCACCTTTGGTAGTATTCCAAGAAGCCATATAGATTGAGTCCTAGGTTATGTCTTAAATATGGCAGATCAACATACACTACAGGACTCATAGGCCCAAAGGAGAATAAATCTTTGTACCTGTTCTTTTCATTTGGTTGAAGAAGTGATATGGTGTTGAAGGATCTATCTACTTACTTCTTCTTCCATTAAGCTCCTAGATACTTCAGGCATACTTGTTTGAGATAGAGCTTAAGGAGTCTTTCTTGGCCCAGCTTCTATGTTCTGAACCATCCCCTTTACCACACTTCTTACTATTCTTTCCATGCTATCACTCTCTATAGAGGGGTCTCGAGATGAGGTGTCTGGAATTTCTTTCTCTTTTGACTTTGTGATAAGGGTAGTAGACTTGGAAATTGATCTTGTCTCTATTGGTTCCCTGATAACTATCCCCTTTGCCCATGAGGAAGCTTTGCCTGAACTATCGACAACCTTAGGTCTGAACTTCTTAGGTGCTTTGTGAGTAGTGGTCTTTTTGGTAGATGATTTGGGAGGTGAATTAGCATCCCCTTTCTCAATATTTGCTCATTTGGTCCTCAATGAAAATTTTCTGGTAAGTGTCGGAGGCTAGGTTTTCTTGAGGATCTGGAGGATTCTGAAGTGGTAGATGATGGAATCGGGTGTTTCTGAATGGGTTTTGATCGCAAAATGAAGGCAAAAATAATGGGAGAAATTTGTATATGGAGTGAAAGTGAAGTGGTATTTGAATAATGAGCAAAGAGTGAGTTTAGTTTCTTTATATTTAGATCTAAGAGTATTTTGAATAGTTTCATGAGTATTCAAATAGTAAGGGGATTATTTGGATACTTATGAACTTATTCAAATAATTAGGGAGGAAATATGTATACATGTAGTCGGATAGTCCTAGTAGTATTCAAATAGCCTTGTCTCTGATTACGCCAACTATTCGAATGATGTCCAAGTATTCAAATAGTTTCTATTGATTTGTAGATCCCATTATCTGAATAAAAAGAGTTGTATTTGGATAGTATTCTTTGGACTGTTCACTGATTTGCTTTATTCGAATAGTATACCATTTATTTGAATAGTCCACTATCTCTTGCTCCTTGTTGTATTCAAATAGTAGTTTCAATATTTGGATACACTTTCTTCCAATAGAATATCAAGCTTATTCTATTCTAATAGAGATTTTACTATTCAAATAGTCATTCTATAAAAAGAACTGAGATTATCCGAATAGAGCTTTCGTTATTCAAATACTTTAAAGAAAAATATTTCTATTCGAATAGTCCTCAGAGTATTCGAATAATTTTGTCAAAGTAATAACTATTACTATTCAGATAGTTTGATTAGTATTCGAATAGACTTTTGAAATGAAATTTTAAATATAATCCTCTGCTATTCAAATAATAGATACAATATTCAAATACTTCTATTGTAAGGCTTGGCTTTGTATTCAGATAGTTACTTCGTTATTCGGATAGTTCTTTTTCAAGCTCTGTAAAAGCAATACTATTCAATACTTTGTTTATCATTCAAATAGTCCTATTTATAAATTTTACTTTTGTATTCGAATAGCAACATGAGTATTCGAACAAAATTTCCATATACTTTGTGAAACTATATTGGTATTCAAATACTATTCCCGCTATTTGAAGAGTCTTCTTTAAAAATGTGCTTTAGTATTTGAATAGCCCTTTTGAAAAGACTTTTTTAGTTTTGAGTAGTATTCAATTTGTTCTGCCTTATTTAGATAGTGTCGTTGAAATAACTTTGTTTGGTATTTGAGTAGTGATCCTTGTATTCGGATAATTACTGATACTCAAATTGAAATATTACTCCAATATTTGAATAGTCAATTTTGCATTCAAATAAAATTCCTTTAAAAATTTGTTTGTGTATTCGAATATAGTGATCATTATTCGAATAGTGCTGCTTTTCCCATAATTCCTTTTTCATGATTAATCCTGCAAAATACATAACTAGAAACTCCGATGCTTAAGCTAGTTAATTTTATCATCAAAACTTAATCAAATGAATAAAGAATACATAAATTTACTTACAATTCATTGGGACTTACTATTCCCAATTCCCTCCTTATGTAAAGAAATTAATCCTTTGCTAGAGGTTTGGTAAAAATGTCAGCCAGTTGCAAATGTGTTAAGATAAATATCACTTTGACATCCTTCTTTTGAACATGATCTTTGATGAAGTGATGTCTCACATCAATGTGCTTAGTTCTTGAATGATGTATAGGATTTTTGGCCAAGCTGATAGTGCTGGTATTATCACATTAGATAGGAATCTCTTTAAGATAAATGTCAAGATCTTGTAATTGCTGCTTCAACCATAGTACTTGAGCATAATAGCTTGAAGCTGCTATATATTCAGCTTCTGTCAAGGATAATGACACCGTGTTTTGTTTCTTGTTGAAGCAAGAAACAATTGCTCCTCCTAAAAATTGGCATTTTTCACTTGTGCATTTTCTATCTATCTTCTAACCACCATGATCCAAGCATGAAAATGTAGTCAAATATTCATTACCTCCCTTAGGTTACCATATCACCAATTCTACTATATCAGCAAGGTAATTGAAAATTTTTTTCACCATTTCAGCATGAGATTCCTTGGGATATGATTAGTATCTAGAACACAACACTGAATTGAATATCTAGTCTACTGGCTATGAGATAGAGTAATGATTTAATCATTCCTCGATACTTTGATATGTTGAATTTAGGTCCTTTTACGTCTATATCCAATGGAATTGTTGAACTCATATGTGTGTTAGCTCCATTAGCTTGATCCATTCCATATTTTTTGAGGAGCTCTTTGAGATATGAATATTCCATTCTTTCTTTGTTTGATTCTCAAATTCAGAAAGAATGCTAAGTCTCCTATCATAGACATCTCAAATTCTCCTTTCATAATGTCACAAAATTCCTTGCATAGAGAATCATTAGTGGCTCCAAAGATAATATTGTAACGCCCCAAATTTTGATTAAAGGCTAATTGCAATTATTGTGAATGATTATGTGGATTAATGTGGATTTGAGATCCAGATTAAGTATTAGGAATGCCCAACACCATGTATTTTAGCATAATTATGTTGCAAAATAATTTTTGGGCTAAATATAGGGGTAAATGACGCATAAAGAAGAGGAAAATAATTAATTATGTGTTATGTGGCAATTTAAGTAAATATGCCATAATCAGTTGAAAATTTGGAAAGAATGGAAAATCGTTGGGTAATTAGTTAGTGATTAATGGTGAAATTAATTACTAACTAAGAGGAAAATGAGATGTGAAATTAAAATGGCTAAAGGAGGGATTAGAGTATCTAATTGGTTGCTTATTGTATGAGAGCCAATGGGATTTTTACAAGTGGTAAGTCAAGAGGAAGAGAGAGAGCATTGGAAAAGTCAAATGGTATTAGTTTAATCATTTTTCTTTCTCTTTCTCTCTTCATTTTTGGCTGGAGGTATGGGTGCCCAAGAAACACCATCATTTCTCCTTCTTCAACACTCTTTTCTCTCTCATTTCCTCTCTCTTGTGCGAGCAGCCATGGAAGCTTGAGAAGAAGGAGAAAAGCTTGAGATTTAAGGTAAGAAGATGACCTCTAATGCCAAAACTCCCTTCTATAAAGTTTTTCCTCTTTTTAAGAGCTTTCATTCTATGGTTTTATATTTTCCATTAGTGGTGTTTTGAGCACACAAGGAAATCTAGAAGTTTGAGAACCAATGAACTTCTTTGGGAAAGTTGTTAAGGTGAGTGAAAGCTTCATTTTCGTATAAGTTTTGTGGCCATTGGTTCAGTTTGGATTTTCTGAAAATTTTGCTCTAATTTTCATGATTTAAGGTCATGGGGGTGTATGGTATGTTATTGTTATGGAAATGGTGCCTTGTTTAGTGTTTTGAATTGATAGAATTGCATTAAAGCTTAAACATGAAGTTTTGCCACTTTGTGTTAGTTTTTTGTGTTTTGGGCCAAAATAGGGCATGTCAATGGGTTGTGATTTTGGTCATTTTGAGGTTGCCATTGTGTTCCTTGTGAAAAATTGTATAGGAATAAGTTTGGTTATTGATTTTGAAGTCATTTGACACTTTGGTAGAAAATTGGAAATCTGTCAAGTATGAACTCTATTTTGGGCAGTCAGTTTGCACGAAATGTTTACATGAACAAATGGTGTTGAAAAATTCTAAAACTTTCCAATCTTAAATTTCACATCCCAAGCTTCCAAATGGACTTATAATTCATGTGATTTCATTTTGTGAACTGAGAGTTATGCTTTGCCAAAGTTTGGGACAAAAACTGGACTCTATTTTGGAGCAGTGTTGAGTTTTGTATAATTTTGGAATTGTGTGGTGATTTCTAGTTATGGTCCATATTTTTCCAAACAATAGGACTTAAATACCTTTCTTTTGCCTTTACAATCACCTCATTTTGAGTTTTCTAGAATTAGTTATGATTTTTAGAAGTTTAGCTAAGAATCAGGGAATTTCTTGGCCGTGGCCCAAGGTGGCTGGCCGCGGCCCAAACCTTTCTGTCCTGATTCTGGCCGCGGTCCATGGGTGGCTAGCCGCAGCCAGTGACCTTCTGACCATATTTTGTCTGTGGCCTAAGGGAGGGCTGGCCGCGGCCAACCCCTGTGTTCCATCACTTTGAGTTTTTGAAAAGTGATCCTTAACCTATTGCTTCTCAACCTTTTAGGGCTTTTATTAGAGACATTTGTGGCCTCTTAAGGGTCAATTATGATAACCAAATTTAAGTGTTATGAAGTGAATTAGGTCTTGGAATAGAGTATAACTCTTCGTCCTTAATTATGATTCTAGGATTTGACATTTGCCCTACTCGGGAGTGACCAGTGCCAGAATACGCCCGGAAGAACCAAGGTACTGACTCTTTTCTCATGTTTTAGTATGCATGACTTGTCATTGTGTTTTGTGAACTGTATGTGCCATGGTCTATTACAGTATGAGCACTTCAACGTGAGCCGTTTAGGGAGTGACATTGGTTATCTCTAGCTCAGCCATTGAACTGCCGTTGTAATCAACATGGATCGTTATGAATTTGACCAGTGGGGTGGCGTGTTATGAATCCAGCCGTGGGCTGTGTGTTATATATCTTGCCAGTGTGGCTTGTATATGAAATGCTTTATATGAATCCCATTTGTGGTGAAATATATTGTGTAGATTGTGGTGTACAATTCAGCGTGAGCAAATGCAAGGGTGACATGAGTCATACCTGCCTTTATCGTTGTAACTTCTGTTGTAGTTGCAATATGTGTGTGATGATTTGCTTTCATGCCTTATTGTTGTGCATATTATGAGTGATCTGTTACTACGTGGATTCCTTAGAATCTCACTCTCCAAAAAAACACTTTTAGATAGGGCCAAAGGATTAAAAGGAAAGCTGGCGATGAAGAGTGGTTAGAGCTCTGGAGTAGGAGTTTCATTTTGAAATATTTGGTTATCATATTGTATTTTGGATTATTTTATTGGGAAACCATTGTATATATTGGAATTGTAGTATAGTTTGTGTAATCCCTTGGATAAGGGAAATGAATTATGGGCATTGCGCCTTGTAAAACTCTTAATTGATATGTAGAACCCTAGTGTGTCGGGAATTTACTGTGTACTCTAATATTGATGAATGGAATCAATTTGTATAGGCCATTTTTATACTGAAATGTGAATATGAAACCGTTATTGAACAGACTTTTGAAAATTTTTTGTAAACCCTGTTTTTGTGATATTTACTCTTAAATAGTCCCAAATCATCTTATGGTGTCTAATTCAAACTTGATTATATTTTTACGAACTAATCTCGGGCCTATGTCGTGAAGGGGGTTACAAATATCATCAACATATATTTGTACAACTAACATATCATTTTCTTTTGTTTTATAAATAGAGTTGTGTCTACCCTTCCTCTGTCAAACTCATGATCAATGAGAAAATTACTTAGTCTTTCATACCAAGCTCTTGCAACTTGTTTAAGGCCATAAAGAGCTTTTCTTAGTCTGTAGATATGTTTTGGGTTAGAAAAATCATCAAAGCTAGGAGGTTGTTCAACATAAACTTCCTCCATCATGTAACCATTAAAAAAACACTTTTTACATCCATTTGAAAGATTGTAAACCCTTTGATAAATGCAAAGGCAAAGAGTACTCATATGGCTTCCAAGCCACTGGAGCATACGTTTCCTCATAATCAATTCCTTCTTCATGGTTATAGCTATTTTGCCACCAATCTTGTCTTGTTTCTAACAATGATTGTAGATTCATCAAGTTTATTCCTAAATACCCATTTAGTGCCAATGACTGGATCATCCTTAGGTCGGGGTACTAAGTCTCAAACTTGATTTCTCTTAAATTGATTAAGTTCTTCCTTCATTACTATAACCCAATCATTATTTGTTAGGGCTTCATCAATGCTAGAGGGTTTCAGTTCTAAAATAAATGTTGAAAAGCTTACTTCATTAAGGATATTGTTTCTAGTTTTTACTCCTTTTTCAATATTACATATGACCTAGTCTATGGGATGATTTCTATTAAACTTCCAAGCTTTAGGTTGTTTTGAAGAGTTTGGATGACTCTATTTTTCTTCTGTTTCAAAAGATTCATGGGGAGATTTTAAAACAATTTGATTTATTTCAAAACTAATTAATTTTGGCTTATCATCTATAGGTTTGACATAGGAATCAACTTCAGTAAACACAATATGAATAGATTCTTCCACAATATACATACGTTTATTAAAAACTCTATAAGCTTTACTTCTATTGGAATATCCTATGAAAAAACCTTCATCAGCTTTGGGATCAAATTTCCCTAGATTATCCTCACCATTATTATGAATAAAACACTTACATCTGAATATGTGCAGATGACTGAGATTTGGCTTTCTTCCCTTGTAGAGCTCGTATTTTGTTTTTCTCAGCTTTGATCTAACATAAACCCTGTTGTAAATGTAACTGGCAGTACTCATTAAATCAACTCCAAACACTTGTGAGACTTCTTTTCAATTAAGCATTGCTTGCCATCTTTGTGAGAACCCTATTCTTCCTTTCTACAACACCATTTTGTTGAGGAGTTCTCGGTGCTGAGAAATTGTGTTCAATTCCATTTGTGTCGTTGTAGTCTCCAAAAACTTGGTTTTCAAATTCACCTCCGTGATCAGTTCTAATAGTTGTAATCGACATACCTTTCTCTTTTTGCACTTTCTTGGCAAAAATAATGAATTCGCTAAATGATTTGTCTTTAGATGACAGAAAGATAGTCCATGTAAATTTTGAGAAATCATCAACAATTACCAAAGTATATAGGTTTCCACCAAGGCTTTTAACTCTTGTTGATCCAACTAGATCCATGTGGAGCAATTATAATGGCCTTTTTGTTCATATTTCCTTCTTGATTTTGAAAGAAGATTTAGTTTGTTTCCTCTTTCGACAAGAGTCACATACTAAATCATTTTTAAAATGTAGTTTAGGTAAACCTATCACTAAATCCTTTTTGATAAGTTTATCTAATTGATTGATATTTACATTTGCTAATCTTTTGTGCCAGAACCAACTTTCATCATTATTACTGATAAAACAATTTTCAGAGATATGATTATTCACCTCGATAATATAGCAATTACCTTCTCTTCTGGCATTGATTTTTACCTTAAGTTCATCTTTCCTAATAGGTAAGTCCTTCTTGTTGACTATAAGGCATTCCTAAGAATCGGATATGACCTAGTTGTCCTTGTTAGCACTACACTCAGTAGGTTGTGCATTAATCCTTCTATATAGTAGACATCTTTGATTTGGATTTTGTTTTCAACTCCAACTTCTCCTATAATAGCAATCTTTCCTGAATGATTTCCTCCAAACTTGACTCTGCCTCCTTCCTTTGGATTTAGGGAAGTAAATCTCTCTCTGTCACCAGTCATGTGTCATGACCATCTACTATCTATGTACCCTTTGCTTCCTTTTACTGCTTTGAAATAGACCTACATAAAGAAATCATTAAGTTTTAAGTACCCATACTTTCTTGGGTCTTTTGTGGTTAGTTTGAATCTTCCTGGGTAAATATGAACCTTTGAATACCCATATGTAGGTTCTCATAGTTCCTTCCTTTTTATGATAATAGGATGAAGTATAATGGCCGTTTCTATTGCAAAAATTACCGTGAGTAAAGGGCTTGGAAACAAGTACAAACTTTTGAAAATAATTTAAGTATGTTTGCTTATCAACCTTTTTCTTTCCTTTTGACTTAAATGATGTTGGATCATATCCAATTCCAAATTTGTCATTGATGATTTTTTTTAAAAAAAAATTACCTTGAGTATTTCACTCCCATTCATGAACCTTTTAAGGGTTTTGGTAAGGTCATTATTTTTCTTTTCTAAAATCTGATAAGTGTCACAGGAAACTGGTTTTGATTCCTTAAGTTGTTCCTCAAGTAATTTCACCCTTTTTTTGTGACTCACAAGTTCTTTTACATTTTTGATAAATTATGTATGTAAGGCATTATATTCATCATGTAATTCATCATAAGCAGGATTTTTAGTTCCCTTATCTTCCTTTAATTCTTCTTGACCTACGAGGTAGATGTTGGATATTTCTTCATCGTTACTTTCTTTTTCATAAGAAGAACTGTCTCCCCAGATAGCTGAGACAAAATCTTTCTTCTTTCTTTCTTTGTTCTTTAAATATTCAGAGCATTCGGATTTGATGTGTCTAGGCTTTCCACATTCGTAGCAGATGATCTAGTCTTTTGTTTTACTGCTGCTTCCTCCTTTGTTGAAAATTTTAAATCTTTGACCTTTCTTGTAGAATTTCTTGAATCTCCTCACGATCATCCCCATTTTATCATTTTCAATTTCTTCCTCTATTTTCAGTTGTGTTTCCTCTTTGATGACATTTAATGCTACTCCTTTCTTCTTCTTGTCATTGATTTCCTCTAGTTCATGCTTGAACTTTAAGCTGCCAAATATAAAAGCCACTGATCACATCAATTCACCTTTAGCTTCTTCTATTATTGTGACCTTGGCCTCTTATTCCTTTGAAAGATATTCAATATTGTTCGAACTTGTGTATTCTGATTATAAAAATTTCCAAGAGCTCTAAGTTGATATACAAGATGTGTATATCTGAGTTCAAACTTAGATATTGATTCTCCAGACTTTATTCGGAGTATATCATACTCAATAACAAGAGTATTGATCTGGTTTTCTTTGATGCCCGACGTTCCTTCATATGATATTTACAATGCTTGCCATATTTCCTTGGTTGTTGGAAGTGTGCATATCCTGAAGTACTCTTTTTGACTTAAGCCCCTTTAGATCATCAGGATTGCTTTGCTGTTAAGAGTCACGAGTTTTTTGCCATTGTCATCATATTCTTTTATGACTTAGGAACAAGTTATCCTTTTATAGTCTTTACAGGGATGTAATTCCCATTTTGATTGTCCTCCTAGAGTCCATATTCTGCAGCCATAATAAACATTCAGAATTTAGCTTTCTAGAAGGAGAAGCTTTCTCCATTAAATCTTGGAGGTATTGTGATTGAGGCTCCATCAGGGAGTATTCCTTTATCTATGCTTGCCATTGGATCCTTCTTAGGCTGTTATACCTGTTCAAGCGTTCACCCAAGAAGGGGGTGAATTGGGTGATGATAAAAATTTACTCGTAATTACCAAATTGTAGGAAATTAAGGTAATTAAAATAGGTTTAAGAGATAGAGAAATATCAACGAAGTAAACATTGGGGATTTATACTTTTTCATTCACAACTTAACTAACCTACATCCACTCCTTAGATCACCTCTGAGATTTTCACTATATCTTTCAAGATTCATTGGGTTCTTGTCACCTCAGTATACAGCAAGTTCCCATTCTGGACACTCACTCCCCCTTACACTATGTAAGTAAATGCCCCAACTCAAGGTTCCGCAACCTTAAGTTATCTCTCAATAAAGTTAATTGAGTTTATAATAAATCTCTCTCAAAGAGTGAATAGAATGATCATTGAAATATAGATTATAGAAAGAATGAAGGACTGAGCACTTTAATGCAGAATTGAATATTCATCAATTTTGTAGTTTGGTAGTTGCTCCATTTTGAATGCTCTCGTATTTATAGTTGAAGTGAATTTAATGACCATTGTGAGCATTCCATTTGTCTATTACTCACTAAATGCTTCTCTTGACATTCTTTATATTATTTGAATATAAACGTTGCAGCAAAAAGAATGTGTTGGTTGAAGTTTGGCTTAGCATTTAATGCTTTTGACATAGTATCTACTTTTCTTCGAATTCAAATATTTGATTAACGAAATCCTTAAAACTTGCTTAAATAGATGTTAATCGTGAAAAACATTAATAACAAGCATTACTATCAATAATAACTAAAGATCCTTTGATTTCATAGATTTTGCTTTTATGCTCTGTTTTCTTAAAACATCTAGTACTCAAATACTCTTCTTTTTATTAGGATAAACTAGCTTTTTTATGTTGCATACTATTCGAATAGTATTTGATATTTTGTACAAAGACTATTTGAATAGTTCCTTTTGAAAATAGATAAAGTTATCTTGATACAATAGTCAGCTATTCGAATACTCTTATGGAATTTGATTAGAAAAGATTTATTGTCAAACTTTCAATACTATTCCAATAGTCTCCTTGCTATCAAATAGTCTTTCACATAGATATCAAAATTTTATTCTAATACAACGCATGACTATTCGGATAACCTTGTCAAATTGGATTTGGAAAAATTTGAGTTTCAAATCATAATACTATTCGAATAGCTATCTTACTATTCGAATAATCTTTCATACTGATTTACTATCTTGATATTATTTGAATAGTCTTGAGATATTGGTTTTAAAATGTTATTCGGATAATTATCATACTATTCTTGGTAACATAGTTTCAAGATGCATATGAAACATGGTACTTACCCTCCAGACGAAACACAATGAAAAGAAAATCATCTGGTGAATGGCCATGGGCTTTTTCATTAGTAATGACATCCTGTATAAGAGGAGCTTTGATAGGAAACTAGTATGATGTGTAGGCATAAGAGACGAGCAAGATTATGGTAGAGATCCATGAAGGCATATGAGGTACACATGTAAATGGCCACTCATTAACTAAACAAGCTTAAAGATCTAGTTACTACTGAGTAATGATGGAGAAAGATTGTATCAATTATGTTAGAAAGGGTCATAAGTGCAACATATACTCCAACAAAACTAATGCTCCTCCAACTCTAATGTAGAGTCTTATGTCCCGTGGCCATTATTCATGTGGGGGTATTGATGTTATTAAGCCAATTAACCCAAAAGCCTCGAATGATCATCATTTCATCCTTATTGCTATTGATTATTTTACTAAGTGAGTGGAAGCCAATTCTTTTGCTAGTATTACTCAAAAGGCCTTTATCAAATTCTTAAGGGCCAATATTATCTATAGATATGGATTGCTGGAGAGAATCATAACTAACAATGCATTAAACCTTAATGGGGTAGTAGTTAAGGAATTATGTGATCGATTCAAGATCAAACATCATAACTCTGCACCATATAAGCCATAAATGAATGGCATAGTCGAGGCAGCCAATAAAAACATTAAGAGGATCATTGACAAAATAACAATAACCTATAAGGACTGGCATGAAATCCTTCCATATGTATTACACGGATATCGTACCACAATGCATACTTCAATTGGGGCAACTCCTTGCTCGTTAGTTTACGGTATGGAGGATGACACTCCAATTGAAGTGGAAATACCATCCTTGAGAATCTTAGCTGAATCAGACTCAGATGAAAGTTAATGGATACGCTCTTGGTTTGAACAATTGAATATGATTGAAGAAAAAAGACTCACAGCAATATGTCATGGGTATTTATATCAATTAAGAGTGGCAAGGGCCTTTAACAAGAAACTATAACCTTAGGGGGTTTAAAGTAGGAGACTTGGTTCTTAAGAAGATCTTACCAAATCAAGAAGATAACTTAAAATTATGAAGGCCTATATGTTGTTAAGCAAGCTTTCTCTAGAGGTTCATTGATATTGACAGACATAAATGACCAAGATTAACTAAGGACAATCAATTCAGATGTTGTAAAGAAATACTATGAATAAAATAAATAGGGCTTGCTAAGTCGAAGGCCTGAAAGGGAGGCTTAGGCAAAAGTTAAAGTAGAAAAAAAAACTTTAAAAAAATAGCTCGTCCTTATTGGCATCGTCTTCATTGTCAACATCACCATTGACATCACCATCATCACTACATTATCATTATCATCATCATAGTACATAAACCTTATCATGTAGGGACACCACATACTTAATGTAATCATTATCATTGTTTATGACATCATCATTAGCACTTCATCATCAGTGTCATCAATGGCATTCCATATCATTATCATTGGTACTACACCCATTCAAGCTCTATAGCGGCTGTCATTTTCCAATCCCAGTAATGGCTGGCACATTTTTCAAGTCCAATATCTATAGGTACCCTCAAAGCCTAGTAACGGCTGACACCCTTTTCAAAGCCTTGTATTGGTAGGCACCCTCAAAGCCCAGTAATGACTGGAACCCTTTTCAAAGCCCTATATCGGCAGGCACCATCAAAGTCCAATAATGGCTGACACTCTTTCAAGCCCAATGAGTTCTTTGTCTTGGTTAGGAAGGAAAAACACACCAATTTTGTTCTTGGTTCAAACTGATCACATCAAAGTATTGATCTATAAATAACATTCCTCATACCATCGACCTAGACCCCAAAAATTTTCACTTCAAGATTTCTATACAAAAGACTAATTGATAGTGTAACCCCCTTCCATAATTAATATTTTGAATACACAATTAAAGTGAAATAGAGACCAATAACAATCAAATAACATTTACTAACTCATCACATGATGGGGTTTTCATAAATACATTTCAAAATCATTTATAAACTGGTCTCTCATTCACATTCCGAATATAATTACTACATGAAGATAAATTACATTTATATAAATATCAAAGTACGCAAAATAATTCCCGACCAATCCCGAGTTCCATTTATTAACTCAAGCTTTATAGGGCACATTCACCCATTACAAGCCCTCATATTGGGATTACACAAATCCATCTCAAATGCATAACAAATCCTCATCCACACATCCAAATCCATATACTCCCAACTATGATAACCAACTACCGAATCTTCAACCCGAAGGAAGTCCTTGCCGCCCTTGATTACTTACTCCATCCTCGATCCACTACCTTACCTGAAAGGTTAGTAGGGGAGGGTGAGATTCAAGAGAATTTCAGTAGGAAACAATACCAATATGCATGTACGATAAATTTTTAATGCATGACATGCTTGCATCACATAACTATACTAGCACAATGACAAATTTGTAAGCTCAATGCTTCAAACAACATACTGATGGCCATAATATAAATTGAAACATAGCTTCAAATTACATATAATCATGCAAAGCGAAGACCTATACCAACATACTAACACAAGTATCAAATACATGCAGGAGAGATATGTTCCCTACACTCTTTCCACGTAAGCTCCAGCTCCGGCTGCTCACGATCAGGGTGAACACCAAACCCTATAACCAAAACAAGGACACATAGTTAATCCATTTTTCAATTCCTTAACTTTCAAATACTTAAGTTGGTTATCATCTATAACCTTTAGGTGGCTACCCAAAGCCTAAACACAAGCCTAAAGGGTTGGAAAATACTTGACCAAAGACCATCTTTTGAATCCTCAAAATTCCCTTTTTGACTGTAGCACTCGAGTGAAGATGATCTCACTCTAGTAGTGGATGGCTTTTCACTCAAGTGATAACCTCAACACTCGAGTGATACCTCCACAAGAACCTGAGTCCTACTGAGTAAAGCTCCAAAAGTGCTTACCCAAGAGCACAAAAATCCCAGAGTTAAGAGTGCACTCGTGCACAACAACCCTTACTCGAGTGATAGCTCAACACTTGCAAGTGCTAGCTCACACTCTTCACAAACCAACTACGATTGACAGCCCGAGAACAACTTCTTAGCACACAACACATATTCACTTGAGTGAGCCATGGTGTACTCGAATGCAGACCTACATCACTCGCAGGTCAGGAAGTGCACTCTTGCTTCTTTTATGAACAAGTGCAACCAAAACTGAAGGGGAAAGGGAAAACATCACGTTGCACTCAAGTGAGACCCATGTTCACTCAAGTGATGCTTATTAGAACCCAGAAAAACGCAGAAAAACATAATTCTCCCAAACTTAACCAATATGTCTCCAATGGTTCCCAAACTCTAACACAAGGCTATTTCTAAATAATTTCACTCAAGGAATCCATTGGAAACCTTAAAATACCCAAAATCCTATTACAATAACATTTTCCTCCTATGGTCATACTAATCACACACATTACCCAAATTTCATTACTTTACACCCAAAGTTCCAAATCAATTCCAATGACACCAAAACACACTATGGCATCATTTTAACCACAATACTCATTCAACTCATTTATTTCACAATTATACTAAATTAGGGCAAAAACCACAAATCACAAAACTCAACCAAACAATACAATATATAGATCAAAAGGGAGATATCACTCACCTCTTCCTCTTTCTCAAAGCTAATCCTTGATTCTTCATCTTTCAAGATTCCTCAAGCTCTCAAAACACCTTCTTTCCCAAATCTAAAACCATAGCAATGAAGCTCTCATCACTATGAACAACTTTATAGAAGAGTGTTTGAGCAAAAGGAGACAAGAATAAAGCTAAAACTCACCTTTTCCATTTCTCTTTCCTTCCCTAAGCTTGGCGCCATGGCTGTTGAGGGGGGAGAGAGAGAGAAAGGCTTAGATTTTGGCTCCCTTAAACACACATAAAACCGACTTAGAGAAGAGAGGAGAGAGGGAAAAGCTTTTGAAACTTTGACTTGATCCAAGGGCTCACATCATGCCACTTGTCACCACCTCAACACACATCCCATGAGCTTACATACATACATGTACGTGGAATTCCTCCCTTTAATCTCTACACAATTCAATCCTAGCCATTGATCTTCAAGTTACCAATGAGTTTCCTTTTTGGTAACCGACTAATTGGTCGGTAACTTTACCATTTTGCCCCTGATTATGGCAATTCCCTTGGAATCACCATCAAACTCATTCTATCGTTTCATTTATCACAAGACATGCCCTTCCTTTATTCTAAGTCAATTTGGATGTTAATCCACAATTGAGCTCAAATACAAGGTTTTGGCGCTGCTCATAACACGAGCAACTACAATCCACTTTATATTCTTCAAAAGGGTTTATTTGTCATTAACCACTTCCACTTTTGGAATCATTATCCCTTAATTGAAAATTGGGATATTACATATGGTATCAACAAAGCCAGATATCGACGTTCATCACCCTCTATTCTTGCATCCCTTAGATACCTAAGCAACGACCCTTGTTTTTCAAGTGTCCATAAGGGCTAACAATTACATGGTTTGATGGAGAGCCATTCGTATTGCACTCTACAGTTGTGAACACCCTATTTTATCCAGGCGCCACTCAAAAGATAAAATAATAACAATAATAAATGAAAATAAAAGAAAATGATGATAATTGTGATCTAAATTGGCAATCCACATTAAAGAAGAAAATAAAAAAAGAGAGAGAAAATAAGGAAATGCTCCCATTGATGATTATTGGGGTCCAAATTGGCAATAATAATTCATTGGACAATCATCATTATGGGGAAAATCAAAAAAAAAATCTTCTTATTGATGATGATTGTGGTCCAAATTGGCATTATCATTTATTAAAGGAAAATAAAAAAAATACAAAATGAAAATAAAAAAAAATCTCTCATTTTGATAGGTTTAAATTAGGAATTTACTTGTGGGGAAAAGGTAAAAAAATTTAAAAACAAAAATTAAAGAAAAACTCATTGATGGTAATTAAGTCAAGTTAGGAAGTTTTATTAATAAAAAATATATAAAAATGAATATAAAAAAATGCATTAATGGGGAAAAACCCTAGGTGATGCCTATTTTAAGGGGAGTACAAGTGACAGCAAGACACAAAAATTTTGGGGAGAGCAAGGAGGTAAGGTAGAGAGCTATTATATTGTGCCATCACACATAAAATTAAAATAAAATGGTTTCTCCTTATGGGTTGAGGAAAATATAAGTTTGTTGGAAACCCCATTTTATTCCTTTTTACCAGGTGTGCCTAGATGCTATGTATGCCAATGAATATATCCATGAGATGACTGTATGCATGAGATGGAGGCATGTAAATACCAAGCCCTAGGCATGTGCTCATCTTTTTCTTTTCTTTTATTTTTCTTCATGTGCTTTCATTGATGTTTAGGGGTTGTTATAATTTGATTATTCCTATTATCTTGTTTGGCTTTTAAAATTTATTCATCCATGATATGTTGGCCTTATGGAGATGAACGTTGCTCCCTCTTAGCACTCAATTGCTAACATATCTTCTTGTAGTGGGTTCATTGTAAGTTATGCCTTGTTATTTCTTTCGATACTATCTCCCATATTGGCTATTCCCATATGTTGATTTGATCCTCTTCTATTGTTTCTTGTGTGCTTGATTAAAGTGGACGTATCTATAAACTTGACTTTATACAATTTCACAAATTATGTATGAACTTAACTATGGGCTTGCTACTAACTGTTTCATTTTTAAGCCAAAAAGTAGCAAACTATCATATATGAATATTGTGAAATTCTAGTGATTTTGTAAGTGTCATAATTTTATTATATTATCCTTTCACTTTGTCTCTTTTGTAGACCTTAGGCTCTCCTCCAAGGTCAAGTCCAACTTTATAAGTAAACAATTTTTTTGTTTATTAATTTCTTATTTTTTTTGTAAATATTTTCTTAATTTCTTTTCTTCTTGGGGTAATTATAATAAAACTAAAGGCCATATTCATTTTTAAATAATTCACTTAGGGTAACCGTTCTTATAAACGGGTGCTGTAGGGTGCCTAACACCTTCCCTACGCACAATTGACCCCCGAGCCCTATCTAATTTTCAATTTTTCAAAAATCTTTCAAAAATTATCCTCTTTAAAAATTTTGGTGGCGGCTCTATATTTTTCAAATTTCGGGCACTATGGTGGTAAGAATAAATTGTGCTTCATTAATGGAACGCTTGAATGAGACAAGGTAGCAAAGCTAAGTCCCTGTTGGGATAGGTGTAATGCAGTGGCTCTATCATAGCTAATCAACCTAGTGGACAAGGATATAGCATCTGGTATTATGTTTGGTGATACATCATATTTGGTATGGAAGGATATGCAAGAGAGGTACCAAAAGACTGATTATAAGAGCATTTCTACATTTACTCAAGGAACTCTGAGCGTATCATCATATTTCTCTAAGTAGCAAGAATTATCGGATTAGTATTCTTTATTAGTTTCGCTCCCATCATGCAAGTGTGACACTACCAAGGAATTTGTCAACCTTACCCAAAACAGAAACTCTTCCAATTTCTAATGGGTCTTAATGATACCCACCTGTAGGCTAAATCCCAGATTCTCCTAATGGTGCCTTTACCAAGTGTAAATCAAGTATATTCTATGATTATTCAAGATGAGAACAACCAAACCATTTCAATCCAACATATCAATAACCAACTTGAGAGTGCAACAATGACTATGAGGGGTGGTAAACAAGGAAGCGACAGAGGTCGTGGTAGGTCTCAAGATAACTGTAACTACTAAAATCGGTGGGGACATAAGCGTGAGTCATGCTACCAGCTAATCAGATTCCCCATGAATTCCAGAGGTCCAAGACAGCTAGAAGATAAAGCTAATCAATCAATAGTGGATAAACCTCCTCTAGCCACACTCTTCAATACTCCTCCACTGCAACTAGCCCTTACTCAGTAGCAATACGACAAGATTCTCCAGTTGTTGAAGAAAGATGATCAAGAAATAGTCGTTGGGGTAGCAGAGTATGTCACCGATGAACACTTATCAGGTATGATTAATGCTATCCCTACTGATTTATCACATTCTTACTAGGTTCTAGACTAGAGTGCAACATGTCATGTATTTGGAAATCTGAACAGGTTTTGTAGTGTTAACACTTATAAGGGTCATATTTGAAGAATTAAAATTCCAAATGGTGATAAAATTAGCATTACTTATACTGAAACTATGACATTATTTGATGGAGTGGTGTTACATGATGTATATTATTGCCATGAATGTTGCTTTAATCTGGTCTCCATCTCCCTATTAACCAAATAGATAAAGTGTGTTGTATCATTTTATCCAGAAATATGCATTGTTTAGGTGATTATTAGTGGAAAAACATAGGTGATTGGTAAAATTTGTAATGGACTTTATCTTATTGAAAACAACATAAATCTTGAAGCTACTTTGAGAATGCAATAAGAGAAAAATAGATTGAGGTCTAAATTGTGGCTTAATTGGCTAGAACATTCTTTCTTAGATATTATTCACCACCTTGATATTGTGAAAAATGTTGTTGCATTTCCTAATAATTTTGATGTTTATTCTCAAGCAAAATAAACTAGATTTTCTTTTCCATGGAGCAATTCTGTTACACATTGCTATTTTGAATTACTAAATTTTGATACATGGGGACCCTATAAGGAACCCACTAGTAGAAGTCATCGATATTTCCTTACAGTAGTTGATGATTTTCTCCATGTACTTGGATATTCTTGATGACCAATAAACATGTATGTGTTCAACATTTAAAAAATTTCGTTGCTTATATAAGTAAGCAATTTTCTACCAGCTTTAAGAAAATTCGAAGTGATAATGGGCTTGAGTTCATTAATAATGAAGTTACTACTTTCTTAAATTCCAAAGGTATTGTACATGAATGAAGATGCCCATACACACCTCAACAAAATAAGGTGGTAGAAAGAAAGCATAAATATGTTTTGAATGTAGCCAAGAGCCTTATTTTCCATTTTGACATGCCCATTAAATTTTGGGGAGAAAGCATAAAGACAGCTGCATTTTTATGCAATAGAACTCCTTCCAAAATTCATCATTATAAAACTCCATACGAAATTATTTCCAAACAACAACCTGATGTAAGTTGTCTCAAGGTATTTGGTTCCTGGCATTTGCTATAAATCAAAATGCATTAGATAAATTTCAACCTATGTCTAACCCTCACATGTTTATGGGTTATCCTGCAAATCAGAAAGGTTTCTTATCGTATAATTTGCATACCAAGGTTTTATTTGTTAGTACGGATGTCTATGTCCTTGAAAACAACTTCCCCTTCAAGTATTCCATCACCACTAACCAAAGCGGGTTCATCTTTGGTAAGTCAAAACTATTTCTGTTTGACAATTATGATGCAGGGGCTAATCCCATAGTAGAAACAGTACCTGGACATGAGGATAACCATACGGATCAGACCAAGTAGACTCAAACGCAACCAAACATTGATGATTTAGGTATGAGACACTGATTGATTTAAAGGAGCACACCCAAAGGTATGATAGAACCAAACGCGATAAGAAATCTTTGGCTTGGTTGATGATATATGTGCCACTGATTTAGATATGGTAAAACTAACTTGTAGGTAGGCTATATATAATTACAATACTTATGATAATATTTCCCCTCTTCACAAACAATATTAGTTACTTACTGATGCAACTTTTTAGCCTTAGCTTTCAGGAAGCATCATGAGACCCTAATGGGATGGAGGTTATGAATGAGGAAATGAAGTCCCTAGAGCAAAATAAAAACTTAGAGATAGTTGACATTCGTAAAGGGAAGAAACCTATAGGATTTAAGTAGGTCTACAAGGTGAAATACACCTCCAATGGTGAAGTTGAAAGGTATAGGTGAGAATTGTAGCAAAACGGTATAACCAAAAGGAAGGATCATACTGCTTTGAAACTTTTTCGCCGGTTATTAAGATGGTCAATATGAGAGTTGTTCTGGCACTTGCAGCAATGCATAATTGGCACCTATTATAAATGGATGCCAATAATGCATCTTGCAAGGGGACCTTAATGAGGAAGTTTTGAAGGTGTGTGCTTAATTAAACTAAGGATGCAACAAAAAGTGCAATCCTAAATTGTCACTTGATGAGACTTTTATTAATTATCTAAGAACTAAGTGCAATGATTGACATGAAACAATAAAAGGGGAAATTTTGGTCTTTTTAACTATCAACTACTTTTTGCAATGATAAAACTAATTCTTTTTGAAATTTTTCTTGAAAATATGAAATGAAATGATGATGGAATTGATTAAATGAGAAGAACAAGAAAATCAATAATAGAATGATCAATCCTTCATAGTAATGGCACAAGCAATCCTCACTTCAAATAATTTAGAAGATTAATCATGCTAACTTCAAAAGACTCTAAGACCCACCCCTTAGAGTAGACTAACTTAGATTGAATAATACCAAGCCACCTTACATATTAATCTCTCTAAATTTAATTAATTAAACACTTTAGGAATTAACGAACTTAAAATTGTATTTAGCTTTTAATCCAATAACTGTGCCACCTCACGTTACCACTCAATTTTGTCATTAATTTTAATTTAACAATGGCTACCTATATGAAAAATCAAGATTAATGAAGCCAAAGCCCAATGCTAAACACAATTAATAAATTCATATTCAATAAACCAATTCAAACATAAGACATCATTGATCCATTAATCAAGCTACCTTGAAATTAGCACAAAATGGTTACAAAATCATCAATTCAATGACTAACTAGCACAAAAAAAATTATAATTAAGCTAATTAAACATAATGTCAAGTATTTAAAAAGGTTCAAGCTACATCCAATCGCCAAATGCATCAAAATAAATCAATCCAATATTATAAAATTCATCCTAAGACCTAGGAATCACAAATACAATGTAAAAATAGAGAAATAGAAGAGCCAAAATCTCCCATATTAAAGCTCCAAGTTTATGTCATTGCCTCTTGCTACAAAGGATTGAGAAGCTTAGCCACAAACACCCATAGAACTTGCCTCAAGAAGAAAAATCAATCTTTGATTCAAACACCCAGCAATGAAATCACTACCGTAAACAAGATTGATGATGAAAATGGAAGAGAACTAGAGTATATGGCAAACTAAATGAAAGACGAAAGAGTGAAGGTTACCGAAAAATTATAGAGGAAGGCCAACGGTGGAGGTTCGATGCTATAGAAGATGAAGAAGGTGAAGTTTGAATTGGTTTTCACATTGTGTCTCTGTTCCTCTAAAAGTTGCGGCTCCAAATTTCACATCTCTGAAGCTCCACTGACAGTGGTTAAGACGGTATTGAGTGATGATGGTGAAAGGAAAAGATGAGGTGATGATGAAGAAGGCAAAGGATGGAGGTCACCTCTGGTCTTTCACGGCTCTCTGATCCTCTCCCCAAATCGAATGACAAAGGTCGACAGTGAAGGCTCATGTAGTAAAGGTGGCTAAAGGTGGGAGGGGACCAAAAGTGATGATGGTGTGGTGGTGGTGGAGGTGAGAGCTCAAAGAAGAATGACCCGAGCTTGCTCTCTCTCCCTCTTATCTGAGCTTGGAACGCCTGGTCTGTGTCTCCTAATCGAAGAAGAGGAAGATCCACCAGGACGGGTCATCGGGTTTTAATCGGATCCCTTGGTCAAAACATGTGTCTTGACTAAGGGACTAAAACAAAAGATTTGAAAGCTTTATGGAGGGACTAAAATCCAAAATTGAAAAATTTTGTGGGTCCAACTATAATTTCCAAACCTTCTGGGCCATTTTATGTAATTTCCATAAATTTTGGGTTCTTCTTGTAATCTCCCCCAAACTGATCTACAAAGAAAATAAACCCAAAACCTTATTTTCCAAAAATTAATCAATTAAGGTAAATCATAAAATATATGACATTTTCCCTTTTTCATTTGATACAAACACCTTTAATCACAATTAATAACAAAAGAGACATTTTAAGCTCAATAATTATGACATAAACCCCAAATAAAATATGAAAATATATAGTACAAATAGGGATTTGTCAAGTATACATGAAAGTACCACAAGGATTTGATTCTTTTGGACCAAATAAAGTTTGCAAGTTGCACAAATCCTTATATGGACTAAAACAAGCATCTCGACAATGGGATGCTAAGCTCAAAGAGGCACTGATACAAGGGGGTTTAGGCAAAGTAGATACGATTAATTCACTTTTTATAAATCAAACTGATAATGATATAACCTTGGTGTTGGCTTATGTTGATGATTTAGTAATAGCAAGGAATAATATGGAGAAGATAAATGCATTGAAAGTGTACCTGCACGGCAACTTTAAAATTAAGGATTTGGGTTATCTTAGGTGCTTCTTTGGATTGGAAGTCAGTAGGTTGAAGAAAGGAATTGTCTTATGTCAAAGGAAATACTCTACGGAGAAGATAAATGTATGGTGTTGAGTGCAGCGAGCCACTTTCAGTTCCCTTGGAACAAAATATCAGGTTGTTGGCCAATGGAAGAAGGGATAGCATAGCTAAGCGAGGGAAAGAACATAAGCAAAAGGGCCATAAACGCGAATGACAAGATATGCTCTTACCAAATATGACGGTGTATAGGCAATTGGTAGGTAGGTTATCATATCTTCTAGTTACACGGTCTAATATTGCTTTTGCTGTGTAGACGTTGAGCCAATTCTTGAGCGAACCTTGAAAAGCTCATATGGAGGCAACAATTCTAGTAGTTCGTTATCTCAAAGGGCAGCCAAGTTTGGGGATCTTATTGCATTCAACATGGCAACGTAGCTTGGAATGTCATGTTGATTCTGATTGGGCTACATGTACGAATACTCAAAGGTTGGTGACAAGCTATGCTATCAAGTTTGGAGGTTTTTTGGTGTGTTGGAAATCAAAGAAGCAATGCACTATTTCAAAGTCGTTAGTCGAAGCCGAGTATCAAGCTTTAAGTGCCGCTATTTCTTAACATTAAAGGCTTGCAACCAATTTGGGTCTTCTATGATAGTAAAGCAACGATCTATATCACAAGTAACCTGATATTTCACGAGCGTATGAAGCATATTGAGATCGATTGTCACTTTGTTCATAAGAAGTTCGTGGAAGGCTCAATCACATTGCAACACATGGCTTCCAAAGAGCAACTAGTAGACCTGGTAACTAAGCCTCTAGGGCTAGATGATTGTGGAAAAATCTTGTACAAGTTGGAAACCATAAATTTTTATGGCCCCCAACTTGAAGGGGGGGTTAGAATGATAGAGTTGTGCGTATATGTTGTATGGTTTTAAGTATTGGGTTAGGGCCTGAGGCCCATTGTGTAACGTTGTGTATGGTTTTATTATGCTTGTATAGTTTGGTCATGGCTGTACACTATTACAGGTTATAAACAATAGGCGTCCCAGTCAATTATTGTTGTCTGGGTTTCATTCAGTTTGGATCGCATCTGGCTATCTTCTGGCACAGATTTGCACCAAAACCCTTTATTATAATATTATAATAACTTGTATGAAGAAACAAAAACCAACAAACTCGCATAAACTTCGCGTGAAATCACAGTTTCTTTGTAAATTGTAATGGCACCAAAACCCTTTATTATAATATTATAATAACTTGTATGAAGAAACAAAAACCAACAAACTCGCATAAACTTCGCGTGAAATCACAGTTTCTTTGTAAATTGTAATGGCAAGTTTTCTAACCGACTTTCCGATTTTATGTACCAATTAAAAATTGTTGTCGATCCATAAAATGTCAATTATTTTTTTAGATTTGATTGTTTTTCAGCTTTTAGATTTGATTTCATTTGGAAGATTAATACATCTAATAATATAGTTATTTTAGTTATCATTGTTGAAACTTTATCTAAACCTTTTAGATTTTATTCTGTTTAATTATTTAATCATATATTTTTAATAGCTATTTCTTGATCGCATTCAAATATTAACAATTTACTATATGAGTTCATTTAATTTTATTATATTGAATAATGAGATTTTATAATATTATTTTTTTTGAAAAATTAGATTTTTAACTTAAATTAAGAATTTATTGCATTTTTACTTAATTTTACATTAAGAATAAATATCTTTTAAGAAAATAAAATATTAATAGTGAATTACTTTTTTTCAAAATAAAAAAATGCATTATAATATATGTGAATTTTTCTCTAAAACATTTGATTATTTACATAAAATGATAAAATTAAAAAGAAAACTTAAATAATATATATTTATATGTGTGTTTGTGGAATATAAATATAATATATTTATATTTTTTTGTAAATTCAAATATTATACATAATTAATTCTGTACTTAAGGATTACATGTTTTTCTCAACTCAACGCAAAGGCTTCAGCACTCGCGTGGTCTATAGCAAACCCGTAAACAGGATTCTCATATTGTGTATCAATTTTATTAAGTCCCTATTAGTTTGTTTTGTTCATGTTTTAGAAGATAAAAGAAAATTATATTTGTTTTGTGCCCTGAATTTAAAAAATTTTGGTGGAGGATGTGAATTTGGTAGGAGGGACTAAATGGAGTGTTATGTTCGGGTATGTTGTTGGTGCTTATGGAATCGGAGGACCGCGCGAAAATTATTTATGGATGAATTTAGTATGCCAGTTAGACCTGAGATAATTATATTAACAATTTTTTTTCCTTCAAGTAAAATAAAGTCTTTCAACATCATTATCAATAAATCAGTATAAATATCAACTATATCCTTTATCTTGAATCAATTATATATTCCAAAAATTTAAGATAATGCAATACTATATATTCCAAAAATCAAATAGTTAAGGGAAATCGTAAAAATATGATATTTTTTCTCTTTTAACTCTATTTTTAAGTAATTAGTTTTAATCCCAATTAATCATATAAATAATGCATTTTTGGGCCCAAATAACAAAATAAGATCCCCAAATATGATATGAAAGAATATATTAAAATATTAATTATCAATTCCCAAGTTATGAACAATTTGGTTTGCATTTCAAAGGCACACATAATTAACATTATTGATATAACATATATGATAATGGGAGATATATGCTCCATAAGTTTTATTAATTATTGAATATGTCACTACATAGCATTCTCATAGAAACATATATAGTTGATTGTCTCATAATAAAGATATTATATATGATTTTACCCATTATTGTTATTATTAGCAGTTGGAGGAAATTGGCTGTTGATGGCCTGCATTTCAAAAGACTCCTCTGGAGGAGGGCGACAACATCCAACTAATGGATAGCAATTAAGGCTGACAGTGATAGTTAAAGCAACCTATAATAAACCCCCTAGCTTCACTTTCCTCACACACATCTGCAAACAAATACAATATGATATGATAAACAAGCTTGCAATTATCCATTATATCATACTACCTCCTCTTGTCCTTAATGTAAGGTTTGATTGACTTATCTAGTAAGATTAAGGAAGCCAAATAAATTACTTTAAATTTATATTTATCAATTTTCTCCAAACTTGACTTATAAACTGATATATAGTCTAATAATATACATAAATTTTCAATGAAATTATGTAACATATGTTATAATTAATTAGTTTATTTAACTTCCTTAATTTTGTCAAAGTAATCAACTTAGTCTTATATTAAGAATCAAAATAAATATCATATTGGTTCCTTATAGTGTTTTTTCTCTTTTTGTGAGACACTATGAGTATTTTCCAACGACAACCAAGTCTAATTTATCCTAGAGTACTCAAGATAAAAGATAGGTTCTTCATAACTAGCTTACTGCATCCACAAACTGACGAAATTTAATGCCTAACCTACTAATTAACCACTTGTTTAAAAGGCAAGTACCTATATTCATTGGACTATTAAGTAGAGGAAACAGTCTTCATTTTAACTTTGATGTATGAAGAAATCAAAATGTGGAAAAAGTTCATTGAAAATGTTAATCAATTGAGTTGAGAAGATTGCACTTCTATACACACACACACACACACACATCAAATTCAGACTATTCAGATAACTAAATACTAGGCGATTATAGTATTGAAAATCCTTGTTTGCAACATTTCAAAAGTGATTATAGTCATTATCCGTAAACCGTACTGAAATAAATAATAGATTTTATACAGAAAATGCTTCACAATATTATTAAAATAAGAATTAAATTATTGTCATTATTTTAATATTTTCAATGGAATAAAATATTTGTTGCCAGTTAGTTTAAAGTTTTGGAAAGACACACAGATATATAGATTCGCCAATGCATGAGAAATCTGCATTGAACATAATGTAGCAGAGCATAAAATTGAAAAGGATAGCTAAAATCTTACTTGATGCAATGACCAAAACAGCCAGTAAGAACTCCAATTTAAAAGAATACTTCCCCATGTTTTGTTCTGATGAGAAAGTGTTACGAACCAATGCTTTATATAGGACAAATGGAAGACTTATTTTTGGGTAGAAAGAGTAATAAATTACGGCATTAATTTGTACATTGAATTAAAAAGAAGATTCGGATCTGGTTATCAGCATTAATTAGATGCGTGCATGTATATATGAAATCATGAATAGTACAATTTATTTCTCAGAATGCAATGCCATTTTAACCAATTTTTGGAGTGCTTGTCCTATTTAAGATCTATCACTTTGCCAATAATTTAAGTCAGTGAAATTATTTATGACAATTTAATTTACTACCTAAAATTATTCCTTACTTCTTTTCCTAATTTCTTATCATCTTATTTTAATATTTCTTCTTTCATATTAATTTATCCAGTTTCCCCTGAAGTGCAAAGTTTAGTGTTTATCAAGTTACTCATTATAAGCTTGATCATACCCTTTTAATGTTTCCAATATTTTATATGTACATTCATGTCCACGTATTAATGTGTGTACAGTTGACAAATTGGAGTCTGGCATCCATATTCTTGCACAAATATCTTGACACGTATAACAAGTAATTAATTATCAAATCATAATCAAAATATTCATTAATTAATGTTATCATTAACAAAATTGGGCCAAGGTCAAAAAAATTAATTAAATTGGGCCCAGTACGACACTACAAAAAAAAGAGTACTTTCTGCAACAACGACATAATTTTTAATGGCCGTAACATTTGTCGCTGTTGAAAGCTGAATCTACATTTTCAATGGTGACTCGTCATGTTGCCAATCTGATCAGGGGCAATTGTTGAGGTGATGATATTTTGGTTGATACTGAAAACCTTCAACAGTAACTTTTGGTATCGTGACTGAAAGTCAATTTTTACATAACATATTATTTCTCCAGAATTCTCTTCTCTTATGCAGTTGTCTTTCTTTTGTGTTTTTTTTTGTCTGCCTATATATATATATAGTGTATTCATTTCAATGAAATGATGATTTGAATTTTGCAATTAATCTTTTCTCTTTGAAATCCAGAATGGTATCACAGCCATTCACTGTACAGTGTCAGCATGCATGGCTTATCCCACTAAATCTCCTTCATGAGATTATGTTATTCTTGGACCAACGTCTTCAACCTCCATTTGAACTCCGTCTACACCTTGCAATTTTCACATTTTCTTATATTCAAATGATGTTACCCATTTCTTACATGCTAAATCATTCATGATTTGGGAGTTTATTTAATAAATTATGGGGCTCTATTGCATGTATTTGTGATTATTGTTTTTAAGAGTGCTTGCATGATATTAATGTTAATTAGGGGGCATAACTGTCAAAATTGGCTATTAATTGTAACTAATTAATCTCTAGGACAAGTGATGCTTCCTCGTATTGATTTCCATTATAGCGCACATGAAGATTGGAGCCAAGAACAAAGATCAAGAGATGACGTAACATAAGAATTCGGGCTACCCATTTAGTGTTATTCACAGCAACGAGCACAATGAAGATTGCATGAGCTCACAGTACATCAAAGGGGAGTCTAGTTGATCCATAGCTCATTGTATTAATGATCTGGGTTAGTATAATGTTTTGTCCTTATACTTTGCCTTCATTTTTAGTTTTGTTCCTATAGTTTCAAATCATAAGCTTCAATCCCTCAGGTTTCTTTCACACTACTGTAGAAGACACTTTTAACGACCGTTTTCACACCCTTTAGATGATTGTTTTCAGAGGAACGTTTATGTGAGTGTCGTTGAAAATTCAAAAAAAGATTACTATTGTTAAATAGTCGTAGTAACAGAGTTACAATGACTATTTTAGCGCATACAACAATTACAACGATTGTTTTTATTAAAACAATCGTTGTAACCATATGTTTTTCTTAAAAAAAAATTACATTTTACTCCTTACAATCACAATGCTATTGAAAAAGTACCAACCCAGAGAATTACATTTTGAATCTTCAAAGTTCTATCATGACTTATAGCACATATATCATCATAACATCATTTTAATGTTCAAACTTCAACTTTCAATGTAAATCATGACAATCAATGGCCAAAGAGATGATATGCTTCCATGAAGTCCCTATGCTTCATCATCATTTTCCAAAGTGTTATCTATAAAGCATAATGCCTTAACAAATTCAAAGTACTCGTAAATAAGAAACTAGGAAAAGTATTCGAATATGCAAACTTATATAGCATTGTACAAAGCCACTGCACTATGTAAAAAAACCTCTGCACATCATCACCCCTCTATGTATTGTAGAAGATGTCCTGACAAAAGGTCTCGGATCAAATTAATGTCTTTGATTGTGTAGGGGTCCTGATTACCAAACATCTATGCGCAAAATGGAGAATATCACTACTGTAGAAGGGACTTTTAATGACAATTTTTATGCCTTTTTAACGACCGTTTTCAGGGGGACGTGTATATGAGTGTCGTGGAAAATTGCATAATAGACAACCTTTTGAAAATAGTCGTAGTAAGAGACTTACAACTATTGTGAAAAACAGTCATTGTATTGTGGACATACAACGGCTGTTTTTGAAAAACAGTCATTGTAACTCCTTTTTTTTCTAATATTTTTTGCAAAAATTTATTTTCTGAAATTGTCAAGGTTCAAAGGCCCCATATCATCTGTGCTGTCCATAATAGCATCAAGAACCTAAAATGTAAAATAAGCCAAAAGGCTGGGAGGTAAAACTTTACCAGAAAGAATGAAAATTGCAGATATGGATCAAGAGTGAATCATCATCATCTTGCATTTACCTCTTTAGAGAAAAGTGATTTAAGGTCCTGCAATGCCTGTTATTCTTTCCATTTGACAACCTGCAGGAATCAACAACTAGCTTTATGGTGAACAATATAAACCATATCCACTAATTTGTTAAATATCCAATAAGATTATAATTGTATTGACCTGTTTGCTTGGAATAGCTGAAATACCTTCTTCATCTGCATAAAACATTTAATGTAATGAAATTGACTAAAAATTTTCAATACTCACATATAATGACATATCCATGTCAGTGTCTATAACTAAGCATAGGAAACAAGAAGATATTCAAACAAAAATACAATTCCCACTAGATATATGCACCATTTTGGTTTTCAAGATTTTACAGTCTCTGATAATAGAGATTGAATATTCACTAACCCAGTCAAGTGTTTGCTCTGTTACTTTCTAGAGGCATGAAACTTCTGTCCTATTTCACTGCACTAATTTACAACCATAAATGTCATAGTAATAGAAGTCGTGCATTGATTTGTTAGTACAACACATAAATGCAGCAACATTTGAATAATCTACAATTACGGGGGAATGGTTTAATAATATTGGCAAGTTCCAACTTTAATAATTTAATCATCCAAAAAATTACATTCTAGTAATTTTAAAAGAAAGGCAGTGCATTTACATTTATGGCCAGATCCACTTACAACCATAAAAGTGAGGACACCATGTCTATTTCTCCACTCAAGAAAGAGGGGGGAAGTGACAGAAAGAATGAGAAATCAAAGGAAAGCAAGATTGCAGTTCAATGTTTCAGAGAGAAGAAGCAAGACCTAATGAGTGCATTGCGGAGTGTCACAAGTTATGTAAACTAAACCTTGTAACGGATATTATTAACTAAATTTAGGATATCAAGTCATAAAAATGGCTGTCATCACAAGTACCTTCAGCAATAATCAAAAGTTGTCAATTAGGGTCCTTTATAGATAAGCATGAAAAGAGCAATCAAAGATTATAGAAATAAATACAAAATTCAAAAACAATAACAAGAGAATCAGCTCATCATCAACATGAGAATTATCTGGTTTTCTCCCTTTCCCCTTTCACCTTTTTGATATACCATTCTAAAATAATTGTCACGGTATCATCCTATGAAAATGGTAAAGGAAAATATATGCTTGGTTGAATGCAATAAAAAGTGGAAGCGAGCTCCCATTAGTAAAGATCTTGCACTACAAACCACCAAGCGCTTTCTATTTTCATTGTCTTATCACCCCTCATGTCTGTGGTTTAAAAATAAGTAATACTAAGGAAGGTAACTGAATCCCGTCACCTTTAGAAAAACACTTTCATATCAAACCAAATACAAAAGAAATGATAACCAAAAGAAATCACAAACACTTCTTAATCAATACATCCCGACACTATTGTTATGCGGAGATCTGCGAGTTACCACTTGGGACGAATAACCTTGAAAGAAAATATAGAGTTTAAAGAAAACTAATGAAGGAGGAGAACGAACCCAGAGTTTGAAGGTCTCGACCTAGGAAGAAAATCAAGGGCGCCAGAAAGTATATTAGAATGAAAGCTAGAATCGAAAAATGAGATCCACTGCCCCTACTCCAGGCGCCGAACAGTCCAGGCTTAAGTGCCATTGTAGATCAGGATTCAAAACCTTGAAGAAGGAACAAAGTAAAAAAGAAATAGAGAGTAAGAAGCAACATTTGAGAGGGAGAAAGCAAGAGTAACCATGGGAGCAGAAGTGAGATGGAATTACAGGTAAAAGCGGAGAGGTGTGATGAAGGAGTGAGGCGGGGCTTATGGTTGAATCTTTAAGATTCAACGATTGTTTTTGAAACACAGTCGTTGAATCCCACTTACAACAATTGGTTTTTATAACCAGTAGTTGAATCCCACTTACAGCGACTAGTTTTTAATACCATTCGTTGAATCCTATTGTCATATTTACAGTCGTGCCACCGCGTTATTTTTTACTACTATTTTTTCAAAATGGTCGTTAATGGGTGTTGTTGAATCATCTTTTTGTAGCAGTGTATGTTAACATAAATCAATAAATTGAATGAAATAACTAACAATTCAATTACAAGAAAATAAATGAAATTCAGTTGAGAATCAAGAAATGATCACCTGTTCAAAATTAGTAGTAAGGCCACTGAAAATGATGTTATATATATAGTATAACAGTGAAGCCGCACTTAGTTTTCCCTACTTGCTGAGGGCACTATACATCAAAAGCAAACAGTAAAAAAGAATAAAGGCATATGTAAAGTAATAGTCAATTGAAGAACTTGAATGTAAACAACTTACCTTTAATTGGCTGGAACTACTTTGTCGGTCCACTTTTACCTTCGTGCTTACCACCCATTATATAATATGTCTTCAGTATACTGTAATAATTAAAATGATAAACAGAAGACATTAAAACAATTGAGTAAAATCAAAAATCAATAATTGACAAACAAATTAACTTACGTATTAAAAATGGTTTTGATATCTCCATCTGGCTTGTGACCCAATGAGTCAAACCAAACGATGAAGTTGATCAAGGGACAAGGAACACAAAGACTCCAATGATAACTATAATCACATATATAGATAAAATGAAGTTAGATAACATGATACTTCATGGCAAAGTGAATGTGTATAAATATATCAAATTAAGTTACTTGCCTTTCAACAATTGGTGCTAGATAACAAGGTAGCTGAGTCTGGCCTATTATATAGCCTATATAGCTTATCCGATCTTCCAACCTCAGGTTATTAAGCCTTGACAGATTGCCAGGACATAAGAAGCCACATGTAGTGTTGAGCTCTCGTTCGACACACATTTTGTGGAAGCAACTACCACAAAAATGAAATGAGAAATGACTCAATAAATATAGAAACCTAAAACTCCTAAATATCAGTGCATTAATTAAAGTTAAAAATTATAAATAAACTCACATGATTGCAAATGTGACCCATCCTATGTTTATCTGCTGCAAAGATAGGAACTCTCTAATATCTTTGTTATCAACTCCAAAATTATACGAGATATCTTTACCTACAATCCCACAAGGCATCTGTAAGTCGACCTTGTTAATTTGTTTATGAATATTTCGCAGTTGTGCCAATAAGGACAATTTTGTCGCTTCTTCTTCATCCTAGTAACACACAAAATAAATATTATAAGGAGGATGTCAAGGATCAAGTAACAGTATGGTGTTTCCTACTATTGGAGGGGCTGGCATAGTCTAAACAAGATGTTGAGGCCACAGGATAAACGATCATGTTGCTTGACCGAGTCTGGCAAACTCTTCATGGGGAACGCGACATCTACACCTTCCTCCCCCAGTCAAGCACTTGCAACATTGACCTTATATTGATCGTCCTAGATTTGGTTATTATGGTGGGTGGTAGCATGGTTGTATACAACAGCATCAGCAACAACAAGTAGGTACAGGACATCCAAATACAGAATGCAAGGTTCTCTAGGCTCTAGTGAAGGACCAAGGTAGCCATGTCTAACCTCTGGCGGATTGTAACTACCTATAGTGCTGGGATAGGCTAGGGATTCCTAAGTAAGAGAAATGAAAGGATTAATTAAAATAACGTAAGGAAAAACTCAATATTATATTAAATGAAATTATTTACAAGCCTGAGATCTAGGCTCCTTATTACACATCCCACCTTGGATGTGACACAACACCATCGAATTCATCTTACCATGTAGCTCACGCAGCAACTCTTCTTTAAGTTCATCTCAAAGTGATTGACGCACTTGTACCGATAGTTCAGCTTGGATTTCCTCTTGAACCCTAGCCACAAACTCCTTACTCATTTCACCTTGTCCATAAGGTTGTGAACCTTGTCCAAAGTATCTTGAGATACCAACTCCCCTTGACTCCCATCTAACTTGACCAAGGTGATCTAGCTTCCCAAGTGCTATTGCTAAGATGTTCTTCCTTCCAATTTGAGTGAAGGAACCCTGGCTGCTCTACTCTTCGAGTTCATCCTGCTGCATACAATGGATAAATTAAAAGTAATTACATGCAATCTTGTTAGGAAAATGAAACACACTTAAATATACTTGTTATTAAATACTTGCAATCCTTTTAGCAGCATCAACAACGATTGGATTTATATATTTTTCTCCCTTTATCCTCCCTGCTTTCCATTTTTTGTGATGTGGGGAAGGAAGTAATGCTCACACGACAATATGAGGATCTGCTTAGGCTGCGTCCTCCAATTTTTGCAATTCAGCCTGCATCATCTTCTTTTCCAACTTCCGATAACCCCCACGCGACATGTAGTGAGGATAATTGTTTTTAGCTTGCCTCTCTTTGTTTGATTGACTGAGTTAGTGAGGTCAAGTAAGTTCAAGTAAAATGTTCCACACTAAGATGAACAAAGTATATATACCAAAAATTTGGGATCCAGGCGTGATGCCACAACAACCTTCAATCATTTAGAGAAATAAATGAATACTATTTATAAGGATCCCCATTGCTCTTTAACCTTCGAATGTACTTGGTTGTGAGAGTAGACTTGAAATCTTTCCATCAACTCATAACTTCCCTATTCCAATTATTGTATATCTGCCTCGTGTTTGCTACAAAGAAAAATATATAATAGTTATATATGAATAAAGAAATAAAGACAAAGATGAATATAGAACTTAATTTATATAACAAAAGTTGTTCCCAAATCATAGCCTTCATGTCCTTTCAAACTTCCCTTCAGCTAGAAATTAGAATGCTAACTTTGCTCTGATCCAAAAAGCCAACATAGCTAATGAACGTGTCTCCATCTTAGGTAAGTTGCTTCAAATTAGCATCAAATTCCATGTGAACCCTTTCCTTCTGTTCCTCATGACGTTTGACCAATGAGCACAGCTTCGTGCTTCCTCTAACCTTTTTCTTAATAGGGAAGCCACCTGAGTCAGCTGAATCTGTACTTGCCATGTGCCTGCATAGAAATAAAGGTAAGATATAATAAGTAAATTGCAATTAAATGATAAGACTTTAAATAATGCAAAGTCTTACTTTATGTGTTTTCTCAAATTCCTTCACAATGATCAATTCTAGCTGCATATTCATCATCATCTACCAATTCCACTTCAGCTGGTCTATGTGGATTTGTAGTGAAAGAAGGTGTGTTGTTAAGATTCAAACTTGGATCACCATCCTTTTGTTTTTTACTTTGGAGTACAATAGACAATTTCTCATTTGCAGGATCAATAACATAAAACACTTGTTTTGCCTGGTTTGCTAAAATGAATGTCTCATCTTTATAACCAACTCTATCAAAATCAACTGAGGTAAATCCAAATCGATGTATTTCAAAAGCATTATTGTTAACCCACTTGCATTTGAATATAAGGACTCTCAACTTAGTGGAGCTTTTCTCTCATGTCTTCAATAACTCCATAATAAACCATGGACACCAATATGAGGTTCTTGTCTTTTGAACTAGAAAAAGTACATTGCTTTGGCTACCACTATCACCCCACTATTTTGTACAATACTTCTATTATTCTAGGCCTTTGAATAGAAAGAATACACATTTATATCAAAACCACTCCAACTTATGATCTTAAAAGAAGGCCCCAAGCTAACCATTTGATTGTCTTAGACACATTAGTCTCGTGCAATACCTTTTCCTTAAACCACTTTATGAAAGTCTTGTTTTGCTCATTAGCTATCTGCATGTCATTTTTTCTTGGATATATCCCCTTCAAACTCTTTCTGTGTTCATCTAAGTAAGGCTGAACTTCATCCGTATTATTCAAAATATACAAGTATGCTTGCAACACCTCTTCACGATACATACTCTTCACTTTAATCCCTCATGTTCCCTTATTGATAGGTATTCTTTCCAAAAGTCCATAGCCTTTTCAACAACAAATCTTCCCACAATTGAGGCTTCAGGTCGATACAGATTTTTTGAATACCCTTTTAAGTTTTTAATGTATCACTCAAAAGGGTACATCCACGTTAGATAAACTAGGCCGCATAGTCTTTTCTCCCTTACCAAATGAACTATTAAATGTACCATTATATCGAAGAATACGAGAGCAAAATGCATCTCTAGTTGGGAAAGAATAGTATAACCTTTATTTTCTAATTCATCTAACTTTCCAATGTCAACAACTTTGCTACAAATAGCATTAAAGAAATTGCACAACCTTGTTATCGTGCTTTGCACATCATCTTTCATAATGCCTCTAATAGCTACTAGTAATAGTTGTTTTAAGTCACAGCAATTATAAGACTTCATTCCTACTAACTTGAAATCTTCCATTGACACAAGTCTCCTCACATTAGAAGAGTACCCTTGTGGCACCTTAATACCATGTAAACACCCACACAAACTTCTTCTCTTGGCTTTGGACAATGTATGCGTGGCTGGCTCCATATACGCCCTCTTACCATCATCTCTTAGTTTTGGATGTAACCATTCTCTTATTCCTATTTCAACCAAGTCTATCCTCACACTAATTCCATCTTTAGTCTTACCTAGTATGTGCAAAAGCGTACCAATAAGGCTATCATATACATTTTTCTCAACAAGCATCACCTCAATACTATGTCTTACATCAAGACTACACCAATATGGAAGATCAAAGAAAATTGATCTCTTATTCCATATGTTCTTCTCACCTGTAGTCCTCTGATTCTTACCAAAAGTGACATCGATTCTTTCTACCTGATTATAAACCTCGTCTCTAGGCAATACCTTCAGAGCCATTCCATTCTTCGATAAACCGTTAAAAGTCTTCTCCAGCTATGGTACGGGTAGAACCAATGAAGAAATCGTCTATAACCAAGGTAGACCCTTTTTCTACCATGCTTAAGTTAATGGAAGTGTGTGCTTGCTTCACATATCAAACATGCTTTATGACCCTTCATACTATAACCCGACAAGTTCCCGTATACAGGGAAGTCATTAATCATGGTGAAAATCATTGCACGTAGCTTAAAGGACTATTGGTTATATGCATCAAACACATATATGCCATCCTCCCACAACTTCTTTAAGTCCTCTATCAAAGTTGCGAAGTAGACATCAATATCATTCCCTAGCTATTTTGGTCCCAAAATTATATAAAGCATCATATACTTGTGTTTCATACACAACCAGGGAGGTAAGTTATAAATCACCGGTAGAACCAGCCATACACTATGTGTACTACTAAAAGTACCATAAGGATTGATTACGTCTATGCAAACGCCAAGCCAAAATTTTCTTGGTTTGCTTCTAAATCTGAGATACATTTCATCTATTTTCTTCTATTGTGGAGAGTCAGCTGGGTATCGAAGGTATTTTCCATCACATATTCTATCATCACAATGCCATTTCAACTTCTTTACTTCATTCGCATTAGCAAACATTCATTTAAACCGCGTAATGATTGGAAGATACCATAAAATCTTTAAAAGTTGCTTTTTACTTGTATCATTACCATACTCAGCACCTTTCTTCGCTTTGTATCTGGAAGTTTTACATTTCAAACACTCACTTAATTCTTCATACTCATTTCTATACAATACGCAATCATTAGGGCAAGCATGTATCTTTTTATACTCCATACCCATCGTAGACAAGATTTTCTTAACCTCATACATACGATTTAGAAGTACATTATCTTCTGGAAACATATCACACAACAATTCAAGTAACAATGTGAGACTACTATCGGTCTACCCACAAGTTTCCTCTAAGTTGACCAAGTGCAAAATACCTGACAAGCATGTATACTTAATACACCTAGGGTACAAAGGTGTCTCTACGTCACTCTGCACGCTATCATATACAGGTGATTATGCAAAACATTCTACCTCCACATCATGAATCATTTTCTCTATTCTATCATCTTCTCCAACCTCTAAGACTTCCTTCTCGTAGGACGTATAAGCGGTTACTTCCTCACTATGCCACATCTACCATCACAAACTAAATGATCGCTTATATCATCAGTATCTCGTCGACTCTCATTTAAACACTTCACACATGGACAAAAATACTTCTCATTTTTACTAGGCACATTCATTGTAGCAAATTCAATAAACTTTTCCACCCCTTTCTCATATTCTTCACTAGTTCTCAAAGCATTCATTAAATGGTGATCCATTTTACTATGCCTGGCCTATTCCATTTTCAATAGTACTCAATTTTAGACCAATTGTCATTATAATATGAATATAGGTCAAGACAGGGCATGGCTTACTCATTTTTTAAAAATTTCAGCAGCATTTCCCCTTAAATATAAGAAATCTAAAACTTCGAACAATAACCCAAATAACAAGAACAGAACTTTGGCATACCAGAGAGGATTTCAACAGTGGTTATATACAAAAAACGTCATTGAAATTGAATAAAATAAGTTTCTTTCTCTACCCCATATTTAAGACTATAGGAGTAAATTTATTAAGATCCTTAGAAACTACAATTTAACAGACAATCATAGCCATTTTGAATATACAAGAAGCTATCATGGGGTAGCAAAGATGTAAGAGTTTAGACAAAAAAACAAATGGCTAACCAAGAACATGTAAGCCAACAATGGTGTCATTAGGATTGGCTAGGACTCTAATTACCCATGAGAGAATTTCTTTGCTATCATTTGGGTTTAAGGACAAAGCAATTAGTATTTTTTCATGTCGCAATATTGATGGGTAGATTTCACAAGCATAATAGGTGAACAATAGATGATTCTCGTATTTCCTTTAATAGAAGGGTTAATTTCATTAAAAGAATGGTTAAAGCACTAGAAACACTTTTTGATGTTGAGTGCACCTAAAAAAGGCTTTAGAGTGTTAAATAATAAATACACCATAAAATACTTTAAGGTGCTAAATGCACTTAATAGAATATTTTAGGATGTTAGATATAACTTAACCTTTTAAAGAAATAGACAAGTATAAGAGTTGTTGTAAAAGTGAATTTATGAAAATCAATATAAAAAATGAGGAATTCTTTAAAATGTGATCAATTATATATAGTAAAAATGCTTTCTAATGTATACTTGTTATTGGCAAAAAGACGATGAATCCTGACTTTCCACAATTTTAATCAAAAATTGTAGATCCTAATACTTCTTTATGTGTTCAGTTTAAATACTCACAAATTGTTACATAACTAGATATCTAGTAGCAGTATATCTGAGTGCCATGAACAAAAAAGTTGAACCAATTGCTAGCCGGCATGATTTTTATCTATGCTGATGAAGCTAGGAGTCAATTTTTGAAGACATGAGTATATATCTTAATGACCCATGATAAAGAGCACATATCACTTGTACAATTTTATTCTACCATAATGTGTTCTTGCTAATAAATATATGTCAATAAACCAGGACAAGATAGCTTTTAACCCTTAGCTTCTAAGGCGGCATAATAAAAATATGCAGGGAGAAGGAAGACAAAAATTACAGCTTTAATTTCATAAATTGAACTTCAACAATCACAGAGAAACTAGGAAAACAAAGAAATAATAGCTACCTAAAGATTGTAAACAAAGGGATTTGTATTTACCTGGAAAATACAGGAAGAACGTTGAAGAGCTATAAGCCGACGACACACCAGAGCAGAGAGGCTGAGGGAGAATGATTCAGTAAAGTACAGATTATCGTGACTTGTGACTTGTGAAGAACAAGTGAGGGATGAATAGTGGGTGGGGAGAAGGAGGCACGAAGAGCAAAAGCAAAGGAAAAGCGAGGAACAAAGACGAGCTAAAGAAGGAGACGTGAATTGAAAGAGCAAAAGGTAAAGTGCATAAGTGATAAGAGAGGTGCCCTGTACTGTTATGGACTGAGATTCAATGACCATTCTATGAGAACAGTCATTGAATTTATATTACAATGACCGTTCTCTAGAAGGGTCGTTGAATCTTAGGCTTACAACGACCATTCTCAGAGAACGGTCGTTGAAAGTTTCTTACAATGACCATTATTAGAAACGGTCGTTGTATCCAGAAATTCAACGACCTTTATACTGAAAGCTGTCGTTGAAACTCTTGCTATAATTACAATTTTGCCATTGATCTCCTTTTTACTTCTGTTTTCTTGAAAATGGATGTTGTTTGGTGTTGTGGAATTATGTTCTTGCAGTAGTGTTAGTCCAAAACATTAGGTCTAGTTTGAATTGATAAAACTAGATTACTAGTCAAGTTAATCTAAGTATATAATGCCGATTACAAGTCTATGTCAAGCTGAATTACCTGGCCTTAAAATGTCTCTTGTTAACTAATTTAGTTTATTCCAAGTGCCCAGGTGAGTTTAGATTATTATTGGCATTTGTTTGGATGTCTTCACAAGCACTAGCACTTCGCTAAGGAATTGAATTCAATCAAATAGAACTTGGACATTGGTAAAATCATTCATCAAGGATAACCATCTCATTGCATTAGGCACAACCCCTTTGCATTCAGTCACTAAATCAAGAAAACCTATACATAAATAGACTACCTTAGTACTAAGTAGTTAATACTCTTCATACATACCATAGGCTCCTAGCTAATTGAGTGCAGTTATAAAATTGACCAAGGTCTAGCTTGCATGTAGGTATATTCATCTCTCTATGTTTTAATTTTATATGAATTTTTTCTAGAAATATCATATAAAGAATTGTTGTTGTTAATCTTTTTGTTTTAGGTCATTTTTATGTGCTTTAGTTTGGTTTCTAGCTTCTGGACTTTGCTATCTTATTGGTCATCGAATAGGGCACTGAGGATAAAAGGTATACCCCTTATAATTAGGTCGCTACGTACACAAATTAATATTTTGAATTACCAACCATTCTCGCTTGTGAGTTGAGCATTCTTTTAACTGTTAAGTAAAGGAAGAGAGAGAAAAATTTTAATAACTCAAGAACGATAAGTGTAACTAGGTTTTGGTGAGAGCAAACGATGGTAGTTAGTCCGTAAAGGACTCGCTGGAGGAAGAAGAGGCCCTAACATGAAGTAGGAAGAAGGTGCACATTAGGGAAGGAGGTCCAATACATAGCAGGAAGCACCTCCCCAGAGTTGAAGATTGAATGAAAGACGACGGCTTGGGCGAGAAGGATGAAATGGTCAATGGAAATAAGGATTGAGGTAGTGAACCTTGCAAGACTTATAGAGCTACATGTTTAAAGGATTAGCATCAAATTCTTAGAACAAGTAGATTGAGGAGGATTGGTGGAGTGCTGAGGGATGGATGTCAAGGGTAAGGGTTGATCACACTGCATAGGGACTATATATCATTTTGTTACTAGAATATAAAGTGAACCACGCAAAGAAGTGGCAAAAGTACCTGTACCTAATCATCGTAGTCCTTGGTCAAATGATAAAGGAAGATATGGAAAGGAATTAAACCAATAATGTGGGTTTTTGTTTTTTCTTAGTTAAGATTAGTAATCAGGAGGTTTATGATTTAGCTTTAGCGCTGATGGGGGACAATAGATGATTCATGATCACTATATCAGCATCCAACCTTGGAAGGCAGAGGTAATCTCAACCATTTCCATGTGGGTTAGAAAACCGAAGTTACCATTAGACTACTATGAAAAAGGTATCTTGTATATGATCGGTAGTTAAATTGGCCATGCTCTTAAGGTTGATATGACAACTATAAGGAGGATGAAGGGTCGCTTGGCATGTATCTATGTGCAACTTGACATAAAAAACCATTGATCCCATGTTTCCTAATAAATGGAGTATAGAAGAAGATTGAGTATGAAGGCTTGGACGTGATTTACTTTAAATGTGGAAAATATGTGCATGACTTTCATCATTGTACCAGGACTGGCACGACAACATAATAGAGCTATTCTTCAAGTGAAAGCAACACTATGCCAAGTAGTGTGCAGAGAGGAACTACTAAAGTGAGTATGATAAAAGAGTCAACAGTAGGCTATGGAGAATGGATGGTGGTGCAATACCTATGGAGAGGTCGCTAGCCAAGATTCGCTGAAGGGGCAAGAAAAAATAGTCACCAGAATGCATGTGATCAACCTATACAATACATGGGTTACATGT
Source organism: Inga oerstediana (assembly GCA_963210345.1). Lineage (NCBI taxonomy): Eukaryota > Viridiplantae > Streptophyta > Magnoliopsida > Fabales > Fabaceae > Inga > Inga oerstediana. Next base: position 70,472,588 of record OY723403.1, read on the forward strand.
TTTATGCATTAGACGATAATAATGGTGAGGATATGGCAGTGCCAGTATCACACGTAGAGATTCAGAAGAATTCAGAGTAGTCCCCACTAAAAGAAGCCATAACTAGGAATAAAAGAAACAATAAACTAAAAGGTCGAGAACTTAATGGTAGGGCCAAGAAGAATGGTTCTGAGAAGGAGAAAGGGCTTAAGAACCTGGTGTATCTTTACTTATAAACCAAATCATGTATGAACGAGGTGGGATTGGGGTCTCATGCAAATGAACAAAAGGGTACGTCCAATGTTGGTAAATATATGGAGTTGACAATTTCCTAGGTACCTATGGCTTGACATTTGGGCTATGAGAGTTTAGTAGGGCTGAAAGTCATAAAGCAAGAGGGACAATTGGTGTGAGGACCCAACGATAATGTGGAGGAGGATGATACGAAGTAGCAATCAAGGTTGTAAAGGTGAGAACTGAGGTCGAGGTGCAGCGGAGGAGAGACAAAGTAGCAATTGAGGTCATAGAGGTGAGAGAGCTGAGGGAGGTGAGATCAAGCTGAGGCAATAAAGGTGATGAAGAAGAGAGATAAAATTTTAGAGATTGAGATTCTTTTAGGCCGGTTGTATTGACATGAGGTCCAAAAGGTAATAAATATCTTAACTTTTAATTATTTCTAATGCAGAAAAATATATTTTAGGCCTAATATATTATATATATATATATATATAATTTTTTAGCCTTTAGAATCACTCCAATTGAATTTATACAAATAAAGATATGAATTTTCAAAGTTTGATGAAAATCCTGCCCAGTTTTCCAGCAAGTGTGAAAATAGGAAAAAATTGTTAGGGTAAGATGGTCAATTGACCAATAAAATAAGAAGAAAATATTTATTCCCTTTTTCCTCTTAATTTTCAATCAAGTAAGAGAAATTAGGGAGAAAATAAATACTTGGTCCATATTAAAGGAAGAAAGGATTAATTATGGCCAAGAAAAATGAAGCACATGGTAATTCCATTAAACAATATTAAACCAAAAAGGAAGAGAGATATTTTGGGAACATATTTATTTCTTGCTCTTGCATAATTTTGGTCAACTCAAACCAAATAGAGATAGAAGAAGTGTTCAATAAACATAGAAGACAAGAGAGAAGGAGCAAGTTCAAGAAGCAAGATCAAGGTGAGTTGATGGCAATTTCCACTTGTTCTTGCCTTTAACCTCTTGATTGTCTCTTCTAATCTCTTTTTCATCTTGAATACCATGTTTAGCAAGAAAAATCCAAGAGGGAAGAGAGAGAGCAAGATGGCGCCTAGAGAGAGAAAGAAGAGAAATCAAAGGTAAAGCCATAAAACTTTATTATCTTGTTTGACTTAAGGTTCCTGTTGTTGTTGTGGTTGATTATTGGCTTTGTTTTAGCTTGGTTTCTGATTTGGGGATGCCAAACCCTAAAGGGAAGTTCTTCCCAAATTCACTCTAATCATGTCTGAAAGGTGTTTAAGTGATTAAACATGGGATTAGAGGTGAAAAGGAGTTGATTTATGGATTAAAATCAAGAGAACACATTTTCCCTAAAATTTTCTAGATTTGTTCTAGGGGCTTTTTCATCCTATTGGAGCTAGAATTTCATGGATTTGATGATTCCATTCTGTTTAGAATGGAAAATTGTGTAGGGTTCATATTGATCATGAAGTGTGCAAAGCCTTGGAATGTGAAATGCAAAACTACCCTTAAAACCCTAAGTTAGGGGCTGCCAAGGGCATTTTCATCTTTTGGCAGTGAATTTGATAATTCTGAGGTCAAAAATGGATTCTTTGGGTAAAAATATATAGGATAAGCCTGAGTCTTAATTTTTGGAAAACTACAGTTAAAACAGGTACAAAGGGGCTTAGACTGAGTCCCTAGGGGTATTTTGGTAATTTTATCACTTTAAGCTATGATAACCAATAGAATGAGTTATCAAATTGACTAGGGTCAACCTTGCATGTAGTAATATTTATCGTTTTTTTTAAAAAAAATTATATGGAAATTTTTTTGGAAATATCATATAAAGAATTGTTGTTAATTTGTTTCTTTAGGTCAATTTTGTGTGCTTTGGTTTGGTTTCTAGCTTCTGGACTTTGCTTTCTTATTGGTCATCGAATAGGGCACTGAGGATAAAAGGTAGACCCATCGTAATTCAGTTGCTACATACATAAATTAATATTTTTAATTATCAACCATTCTCTCTTATGAGTCAAACACCTCTTTTAACCGTTAAGTAAAGGAAGAAAGAAAGAAAAAAATTTAATAACTCTAGAATGATGAATGTGACTAGGGTTTTGGAGAGAGCGATTGATGGCAGTCAAGCAGCAAATGAGGACTTGCTGGAGGAGGAGGATGCCTTAGCACAAAGTAGGAAGAAGGTAGGCACTGGGGAAGGAGGTCTGATACATAGCAGGGAGCTCCTCCCCAAAGTTAAAGATTGGACGGAAGTCGATGACTTGGACGAGAAGGATGCAAGGGTCAAAGGAGATAAAGGTCGAGTCAATGAACCTCGCAAGACTTACAGAGATGGATATTTGATGAACATAGTATCAAATTCAGAGAATGAGGAGACTGAGGAAGATTGGTAGAGTGATAAGGGATAGAGGTCGAGGGTGAGGGTTGATTATACTGTACAGGGCCAAATATCATTTTGTTACTAGAATATAAAGCGAGCCTAGTGAAGATATGGTAGAAGTACCTAATCATCATAATCCTTAGTCAAATGATAAGGGAAGATATCATTATGCATAAACTCCAGCAACTGTAGGGAGGAATTAGAACCATTGACGTGGGTTTTTTCTTGGTTAAGTGCAATAATCATGAGGTTTATGATTTAGCGCTGATATGGGGACTGTAGATGATCACTATGTTATTGTCCAACTTTAGAAGGCTGATTTAAACCTAAAGGCAGAAGTGATCTCGACCATTGCCATGTGGGTTAGAATACTATAGTTACCACTAGACTACTATGAAAAAGGGATCTTGTATGCGATTAGTAGTCAAATTGGCCATATTCATAAGGTTGATATGACAACTTTGAGCAAGATGAAGGGTTTCTTTGCACATATCTATGTGCGACTCGACTTAAAAAACCATTGATCCCATATATCCTAACAAATAGAGTAGAGGAAAAGATTGAGTATGAAGGCTTGCATATGATTTGCTTTAAGTGTGGAAAATATGGGCATGACTCTTATCACTGTATCAAGACTACAACGATAGCAAAACAGAGCCATGCTTTAAGTAAAAACAACAATATGCCAAATGGTGTAAAGGGAGGGAGTAGTAGAGTAAGTATGATAGAAGAGTCGACGGTAGGCTATGGAGAGTAGATGGTGATGCAACGCCTATGGAGAGGTTTTTGACTAGGTTCACTGAAGGGGTAGGAGAGATAGTTGTCGAAATGCACATAATCAACCTATACAATACCACAGTTCTAGGTTTTCCACATTAAACGATAATAATGGCAAGGATATGGCAGCACCAGTATCACACATGGAGATTCAAAAGTATTCAAAGTGGCCCATACTAAAAGAGTCCATAACTAGGAATAAAGAAACAATAAATTGAAAGGCTGAGAACTCAATGGTGGGCCTAGGAAGAATGGTTCTAAGAAGGAGAAAGGGCTTAAGAACCTAATGTATCTTTACTTAGAAACCATATCACGAATAAACGTGGTGGGCTCGGGGTCTAATTCAAGTGAACAGGAGGGTACATCCAATGTTGGTAGACATATGACGTTGACAATTTCCAAGGTGCCTATGGCTTGACATTTAGGCTATGAGAGCTTAGTAGGGATGAAAGTCATAAAGCAAGAGGGACAACTAGTGAGAGGACTCAGGGATAATATGGAGGAGGATGATAATTCTTTAGATCCTGAAGCGTTAAGAGGGATGCAATACTCTCTTCAATCTAACCCACTTTTTGATGAAGGTAAGGCAATCAAGGAAGATGATCAATATTGTGCTATAGTTTTGCATAGAGAAGGCGCTCAATAGTATGTACTGTTTGTCCTTATTTTTCTATTACTTATGATGAATAGGTTAATTTGGAATTCAATATGTTTAAGTAATAAGCACTTTGCTCATTTAATTAGGGAGCTACGTCATCAATATAAGATTCATTTCATTGGTATCTTGAAACCACATTACATTTTTAATAAGTTTATGTAATGTGATTTACAAGATACTTACAAAGGTAATTTTTAATTGCTTGAGGAATATAATGTCATAGGTGGTGGCCCCGAATTATTATCGTTTTGTCCTTGGTCAGCAAGGTGTTGACAATATTATTTTAGCTTAAGAAATTATTCACTCCATGCTAAAAAAGAAAAGGAGGAAAGGTTTTATGGCTACTAAAATTGATCTTGAAAAAGCATATGATCGGTAAACTGGTCACTTCAGGTCAACGTTTTATAGGAAGTGAATCTTCCGTAGAATATGATTAATGTGATTGCAAGTTACATTAGTTATCCTAGTATGAGGGTGTTGTGGAACGATATGGTGGATGAAAGTTTCAATCCTTTTAAAGGAATACAACAAGGAGATCATATGTCTATATACTTGTTTGTTCTTGTTATGGAGAAATTTACTAACCTTATTCAAAGTGAAGTGAATATAGATAATTGGAAACCATTTTGAAAGAATGGTATGGTCTTGTCCCACTTATTTTTTGTTGATGATCTTATGTTATTTACAAACGCTAGCTTAGATCAAGCAGGGGTCATTAAAGCTTGCCTAGATGACTTTTGTTTGGTAACTGGAGAGAAGCTAAGCATGCAAAGTCCTAAATTTTTTTCTCTAGAAATGTGAATCATACTCGAGTATAAATTAGAGAGTTCATGGAGTTCACGCCTACAATGGATTCGGAAAAGTATCTTGGAATTCCTCTCTATCTCAAAAGGGTTTCTAAGAACACGTAAGCAATTTATTTTAGATAAAATGAACACTTGCTTATCGAATTGGAAAAATAAATCTTTATCGTTAGCAACTAGAAACACTTTGGTGTCTTCTGTTATGGCCACTACTCTGACTTACATGATGCTGTTGGCACCTCTCCCAGTTTAAACGTGTTCTAAAATATATATATATATAAGATGCAAACATTTTCTTTAGGGGGGACGCTACCAATAAGAAGTTACATCTAGTGGCTTGGAAGGATATGTGCTCTACAAAGATAGAGGGTGGTCTTGGGTTAAGACAAACCAAGTTGCAAAATGACGCCCGAATGGTAAAACTTGGATGGGCTTTATTAAAGAGGAGAGGTGCTTTGTGGGTTAGATTTATAAGAGAAAAGTATAACTGTAGAAATGACTTGCTTCCTATGATTGACGTGAAGAGGTCTGGACTTAGAGCTTGGAAGGAAATTAAGAATATATGGGAGATATTTCGTGAAGGATTATGATGGAAAGTGGGTAGTGGTAATATGGTTGGGTTTTGGCAAGACTATTGGCTAAAAGGCAATGTGAGACTGCAGGATTTGGCTACTCAGGAAATACCACAAAATCTCCTGGAGCTTAATGTTGTAGATGTGGTAACTAAAGTAAGAGTGTAGAATTATCAATTACTTGACACATTTCTTCCTTAGGATAATGTTTGAAATATATTGAGTCTTCAATAGGATGCTTTTAGTGAAGACGTTCCATCTTGGAGAATGACTCCATTTGGCTTGTTCTCTAATAGGTCAGCTTATATAAATTTAAAAAGGGTGGATGATACCTTTAGAGGAGAGCCTTAGAAAAGTATTTGGAAGCACCATGTGCCTCAGTAATGTAAGACCTTTCTTTAGCTCTATTATAGAGATCGTTGACTTACAAATGCAAGTCATTTTACTTGAGGAATGACGATGACACGGCATGTACATCATGTTCATCCCTACTTGAGAGTGGTCTCTATGCACTAAGGGATTGCAATTTGGCGATAGAGTTATGGATGTAGACTGTACCCAGAGCCTATATATCCCAATTCTTTATGGTTAATGATATTAGTAGGTAGATCGAATAGAACTTGCACTACCATTTTGAAGTTATAGGTTTCCAATGGAGAGTGTGGTTTGCGCTAATGTGTCGGCAACTATAGCTAGCTCAAAATAATTAGGTGTTTAACGGTACCCGCAACTCCTTTATGTCCATCATCTCCAAAGTTATGACTTGTGCTAGGTGGGGGGTGATGGAAGCATTTGATGATAACTTGTATTGTAACTAGAGTAAAGTGTGGAATGTACCAATGGTAGGTTTTATAAAGGTTAATGTGGATGTATGGCTCGAGTAACTAGGATAGAAGTTGAGTAACATGTGGTGGTGTTTTGTAGAATGACAAATGAGATATGATTGCTAGGTTCATGTGTCCTCTAGGCAGTGGGAATGGTTTTTAGGCAGAAAGCTAGGGTTCTCTATAGGGATTAAAAATTGCTTGGGACATAGGCTTCATGCACATTATATTAGAAACTGATTGCAAGGAACTTACAAAAGTGCTGGAATGTTATGATGCTAATCTTCTAGACCTTAAAGGACAATTTAGCAAGTTGAAGAGTGCACTAGGAAGAGAATGGGAGGTGCAGGTGACTTGGTGTGATAGGCATGCAAATTAAGTTAACGATACTTTAGCTAAACAAGCCTTGATATTGACGAGTGACTTTGAGCAATTCTCTTTTCTGCTAGTGTATATTCTAGAACGCTTACGTCGTGATGCTATGTTTATGTAATAAATAGTAGCTCTGGTGTATTTCAACAAAAAAATCTCTTAAGTGAAGGAATTGGTTTAAGTTCATTGAAAATGTTAATTAATTGAGTTCAAAAGATTGCACTTTCTATATACCAAATTTAGATTAATCAATAAAAAGAAAATATAATCGTTATCTATAGAATGTGCAGTAAAAAATAATACTACCTCCAGTCATTAATATAATATCTAGTTTATAGTAAACTATATCTTATATTAAATAATGGAAGTTGCAGACTCTATACTAAAAATGCTTCACACACTACTACAGAAATCGTGATACATGACGGTTATCAACTGCAATACATAACGGTTCCAAATCGACATATATACGGGTGCTATAAAAGTTAGTACAGATACATTATGTTTTCAAATCGTTATATATTTCGGACTTATTATAACAGTTATAATATAACACCAATATGTATTTAGGTTTGGTGAGGTCATAATCTGCCTATTGCTATGATAATGATTAATGGCCACACATTAACAACCACCATAATATATGGTAATGCTTGCATGATACATAACGATCTCATTCCACATCCGTTATTTATTCATTAACATACATAATGGTTTTTATATAAGAACCATAACTTATAATAAGCTTAATAACGGTCTCACATAGACAACTGTTATGTATTAAGTACATAAATAACGGTTTATAAAAATGAACCATGAATATTTATAATACGTGATGATTTTTATATAACAGTTGTGATGTATGGATATAACACTCTTTAAGTAAGAGTTTCTAAGCTTGTTGACCTATTCTATATATAGAATAGAATAACAGTACCTTTCACATCAAGTTGTTATGCAATTTAGGTTGGATCAAGACCAGGCTTTATAGGGAAAATCAATGGCAACTGTTGGCATATATAAGTGATAATGTAACTATTTACCTATATATAATTGTGTCTCTTTATAGGAATTAACCCTAGAAAGCAAAGGAATCTGAGGTAAAAACATATACCTCTATCAAAAAGGGTGGAAGGGATATGCAGACACTTGAGTTCAAGGGTCTGCATAACCCCTGCGCCTTTTCTGATGGGCTTTTTTTAAACCCCATCTTCCTTTGATTTACAAGCTTAATTCCTTAGAAGATACAAAGTGTAGGTGAACACTTACATTATTATATATATATCAAGAGTGCTGTTGATTCTAGCCTCAGAGCCCATAAAAATTTGATCCATCCAAACTGCATTGCTACTCGATATGGGAAGTACTACTCTATTATATATATAGAGAGAAAGAGAGAGATGAGACCAAGTAGCTCATAAACTCTCACATTGAAAAGACTAGAGGACTTATCACCATATTGAATTTCATAGCGTTTAATTTGGAGCCACCTGCTCAATAGAAAACAGGAGACGAACCTTCAGTAAGAGCAATATGGGATTATTTACTACATCACTTGAACTAGATTATTCACAAAGCTTATTTGTGTATGACTCTCGGTACATCTGAACTAGTTTATTCATAGAGCTTGTTCATTATGACTCTCATCAATACACACATGAACCAGTTGATTCATCACATCTATTGAACTTTTTGAAGTAACTTTCAGAGATATATATACTTCCAGAAAAGGAGATGTATTTTCCTTGTGGACCTCTTTCATGACAACAAGATCCTTCCCCAATACTCTTCTCTCTTCTGCCATGCATCTCATAATTTGGCACAATAGATGGATTGGTGGAGGGGGTGAAGGAACCAGTTATGGCAAAGGGGGCAACATAGTTAGGATCCTCAGTACTTGAGACATTTATGGAGGATGGGGATGTAGAGGAGGGGGTAGTGGTGGCAAAGGAGTTCCATGGAATCTTAAGATATTGAGATAGAGAAGGAGGAAGCCGATAAAGAAAAGTAGTAAGAATCATAAGGAATAGTTGAGTTTAAATAGAGGTAAAATGAATTGCAAAGGGTTATGATAAGTCATGACTTGTGAAGGTCTAATAGGATTTCGAAGGGTTATGATGAGTGATGACTTTGAAGAATTATATTATGGTTGTTTTTGAAGGCTATTATGTTTTGTCTTTGCTGATACAAGAGGTTTAAAGTCTAATAATTTGTAAATGTTACATGGCGATTGTTTGAAAAGAACTGTCACTTTTGTTACTAAATAAATAGCGGTTATTAACTTCAACCGTTATTTTATACTTTCACAAATTCCGCCTCTGAATACATGATGGTGCGCATAATTAACCGTTACTTTTAAGCACTATGTATCCTTGCATGAACTCCTCCTCGACATTCCTAGCGTTTATTAGCTATAACTATTATGTATTACGTGTTATAAAAGCTCAAATCTGAAATAGTGACAATATGGCAGGAATAGGAATTAAATTATTATCTTTTTAATATTGTTAAGGGAAAATCCTAGATAAAGCACTTTAAAAATAGAAAAATACATAGAAATGCTTCCAATTTCAATATTTATATAAGATGTGAGGGCCTAATTTATCCTTTTTAAAATCAAAAGGCAATGACGTAAATGCCCTCATATATTTTTCTCTTCTCCTTTGAACAAAGTTCTATTCTCTATGACGGTTTCTTTAATGATGGCAAAGAAAACTAGGCAAGACTAGAAAGGTCCATACAACTCACATCTCGATGCGGCGACCCCCCTTCTTCTGGTGACATTTGTGGTTCATGCAACTCCTTAACAAAAGTTGTAGGGATTGAGATTTCATATCAATAAGCCCTTATTTTCATATTTATATCTCATAGTTTGAGTTCCTGATCCATATTACATACAATGATTGTTAAAAATACTAAAACAAACTATTATATTAGTTTGTAAGCAATTTACCTTGGATTGGTCATTGAAGTAGTTTACTAACTTTTACCTTTTACTGATTGAAGTTGCATAATCAATCCTCAAGAACAAGGTACCTTTGTTCCTGACAAAGTTGAGCAATAGCTTACTTGGTTTGGGAATTATTGATTTTTAGATAACACTTGTGGAAAATTGAGAAAGAACAAGGTACATTTATTCCTTACAAAGCTTCTCTGAATGCATTTGCTTGTGGAAAATGCTGACCTACTCCAAAAATTAGTCCAGACCATTTCAAATAGCTCATCTCACTAACATGTGTCTATTCATTCTCTACACCCCTTACTTTGACTTCCACGTGGTCCAACACCACCCTCATAAATTAGACACCCACCACCAATTTCATAAGATACAAGCTCACGATCATTAATGCCATGACTTATGGGAGATATCTTTGCTTTTGGTGATAGTTGCAAGAATATCTAAATTCTGCATAAATAATTTCAACATTTGATAAATGATTACCAACATTTCAATAGAAAATACCAAATTCTAACATCATAAAATTTTTATCAACTTACACATATGTATCATTCATCTCTTTATATGATACAAACACATGCGCATTAATTTCATTGTACCCAAATAGATTTTCAATTTCACCTTCCCTATCAAGATCAGTTAATGTCCTCTCATGAAACCTAGCTGTATATTTAATGACACAACTACTCACATCATGATTTGTCCATCTTCATATGATTTCCCCTAAATCTTCAAGTCTTATCCAATCTTTTATCATTTTTCTACCTTCACACTACCTCCAATATATTTAACTTCACCTTCATTATTAGTTACAAATTTTTCTCCTACATGAAAATAACAAAACAACTCCTTTGCACAACTTGACCATATATTTTCATCCATTTTTGTTAAGTTCCCTGCAAGAAATAAATTAGCAAAAGAATAGTTCGCCAACTTTTATAGTTCATCAGTTCCCGAAAAACAAAACTAAAAGCCCACTTCACTTTTCACAAATTCACATTAGGGATTCTTAACTTCAAATAAACGATTTCCTACAAAATCCACTTTCTTTTTTTCTGTACCCTCAAACCTCAAACTCACATTATATCCGATCGCAACCTCCCGCCACCTTCACCCATGCATCATCAACATTCACCTCACTCCAAGAAAAATACCTAGCTACACAAAAGCGTTGCCCACCCAAATGAAGACAAAAAAAATCATGCTTAAGATCAACTTGTCAAGGGATCGGAAGAACATTTTGGAGTAAAAAATGACATACCTTACTTCCTTTGGACAGCTCCAATTCTGCTTTTCCCTCCGTTACTACCCTCTTCGTACCACCATTCTCTTTCTCAATTGATTCTTTTCATTTTCGATCAGAGGGCCAATTCTATCATTTCATTTAATTTTCAAAAGAAGGAATCATCCTATAACATCTCTTTGGGATTATGCATATTCAAAACATCTATTTGTCTTTTGACATTTTTAAAGTTCTTTTTAAGTGATTTCCCCTTTTTTTTTAGTTTCCTTTTAGGCTTGTAAATTTTATATTCAAGTTAATTTCTTCTTTATGTTCAGATAAGGAAGGAAGCTCTTGGGGGCATGCTTTGCTACATGAAGCCTGATTTCGAGGCAATGATTTTGGTTTAGTTTTGAAATTTTATATTTCAATCTTTCATTATTTATTCGTTTAATAAAATAATTAATTAAATTACTTAAATGTTCCATGTCATCAATGCCAACCGTCATTTATTATGATCATATGGCCTATTGCTTAATTAGGAAAAACGGGTTTGAAATGACAAAATATTAAATTTAACCGCAGGAGTTTATTGCCAAAATATAAAAGTTCAAGGTCTGAGTTTTAAGCTTCTCAAAATTATAGAAAAGTCTTATTTGATGGTCCTTGGACGGTAGCTCAGCATACCATTCTTGTACAGAGGTGGTCTCCCTTTTTTGATCCCTTCAGTAATCCTCTAGGCAGGGTGGCTACTTGGGTTAGAATTCCTCATGTACCGTTATTGTTTTACAACAAAGAGCATATGTGGAGATTAGGGGACATGATCGGGAAGACTCTTAAGGTTGATATGAACTATATTGCAAACCTGGATGATGATGAAGCTAAAATCAGTAGAGGACGTTATGCTAGGATCTGTGTCGAGTTGGATCTACAAAAGAAGCTTATTCCATGGATTATTGTAGCAGATGCCCTCTTCAATATTGAATATGAGGGGCTTGATCTCATATGTTTGTCATGCGGTAGATATGGGCACAGAAAAGAGATGTGCCAATGGAGATTTTTGCAAGATAGAGCAAGCACAGTGGGAGATTCAAGTCAGGAACAGGGGGTGTATCCAAAGATGTCATCAGAAAAATCTTTTTCGGCGAAGGAGGACTAGTTTGGGCTATGGATGTTTGTTTACAGGTCAGGTAGAGCTCGTTTTCCTAGGAAGGAGGTAAGTAAGAGTTGGGTTAGTGATAGAGGTCAGACCAAGTTTGCAGAGGGAGGGGCTGATGGCATATCTCTTCAGTCTTGGTTTGCCACCCTGGTGGATTCAGATCATGATATGGGTGATGATTTTGAGATGATTTTGAATTTAGAGAGAATACGGGGTGAGGCTTCTATGAATCAGGTTCTGTGTTTGGCAAAGGAAGGGAAGCTTCTTGCTCAAGAGGTGAATTCGTCTGATAAAGAGGAGCAGGCCAGAAAGAATAAGATAACGCTGGTTGTGGGGAAAAAACGGGCTAAAGTTAAAGGAAGTGTTAAGCCCATTTCGGCTGGTCAAAGGAAAGCCCATGCGTTGAATGTGGGCTTGAGAAAAGACAAAAATCTGGGGAGTTATAAGTTGAAAAAGGATAGTTTTAGTGGGTCCCTTAGAGAGCATCAGATTGTTAGAGGGAATATTGATATTAATAGGCCTTTAGAAGTGAAAAAGCATATAGAGTTAGACAAAAAAGCAGATTTATGTGGTGAGGAAGCTAAGTTGAAAATACGAGGCCCTTCCTAGGAAGTAGTTAGTTCCAATTCTGAATTTGCTCAAAATCAGAGTGAAATGGCGCTGACCCACCACAAGTTCGATATGGGCAATAAAGAACAGCAAGTAGTAAACTCAAAGACTTTCTCAACATCTCAGCTAGTAGTGGAGGTTATGCTAGATACCAAGCCACCAGACGGGTGAGTCTCTATGCATTTTTATTCCAAGATTAAATTTTAACTTTTTTTATAATAGTGTCATCTTGGAATTGTCGTGGAGATTGTGGTAGAGCTTTATCGCGTATTTTTAAAGATATGGTTAAGAAGTATGGTGTCAATGTCATGGGGTTATTAGAATCGAGAGTCAATATTAATAGGGCTGATAAGGTTGTCAGAGGTTTGAGTTTTACTGATTGGTTGAGGGTTGAAGCTACTGGGTATGCCGGAGGTATATGGGTGTTATGGAATAATGGGGATGTTCAGGTTC